>CM053271.1:66883637-67582914 GCA_028583415.1 Protea cynaroides | reverse complement strand
AATAAACGTTAACCTTTGGCGGGTCTCAAAGACTTTAGCTCTATCTCTAACTCAAGTCTTGTGCATTGACATCGTCGTATCGCCATTACCTTAGCAGAACTATTATGTCGTAGAGTATCGGGGAGGTGGTCTCGGTCCTTGTAGTCTCCGACTCTACCGGGGGCCTTAGCTCTATCTCTATGGATGTTCCGAGGGATGCCTGGGGGAGGCCTTGGATACACTGTTTGGCATTAGGATTGGTTAGCAGCAAGCCCAGTTTGCAAGCCCTCGCTAACAGGGGTTTACGTGTTGGTATAGAATTATATAGCAATAAACGTTAACCTTTGGTGGGTCTCAGCACTTTAGCTCTATCTCTAACTCAAGTCTTGTGCATTGACATCGTCGTATCGCCATTACCTTAGCAGAACTATTATGTCGTAGAGTATCGGGAGGTGGTCTCGGTCCTTGTAGTCTCGACTCTACCGGGGGCCTTAGCTCTATCTCTATGGATGTTCCGAGCCCCGTTTGCAAGCCCTCGCTAATAGGGGCTTACGTGTTGGTATAGCATTATATAGCAATAAACGTTAACCTTTGTTGTATAATGTTATGGTAGGGTGGATGGGGACGACGATAAACGTTAACCTTCGGGCGGGCTTCCACACCCTGTGTATAGAGGCGGTGTCAATAAACGTTAACCTTTGACCACCCAACCTTTTTATTGCACATTGCAAACTATAAACCAAGACCAAAGATATAAATTGATTTTCTTTTTGCATGCATATGTAATGTTGCATTGTTTTGGCTACTCACTGAGCCGTGTTGTGTGCTCACCCCTCGACGTCGAATATTTTTAGTTGATGATGCAGGTTATACAGTCGAAGATTATATGAACGCGTCAGCGTATGAGAATGTAGCAGTAATGGCCGCTGGAGCTGAAGACGATACACACGACTCCTCTTGCGAGTGCAACTCGTGTGTATTCGATTAGATATTTTTACAGGTTTCTTGTTGGATTTATAGACATGTATTTGGTACTTAATTATTTATGTCTCAGTTTGAATACAGAATAATTTGCTATTATTTATGAATACCATTTTAGTTCTCAGTTCATTTATTTATAAGACTTTCGCTATTGTGTATTTACTCTGATTATGATGGTGAGTATATGAAGGTTCAGGTAACACGGGGATAGCCTATTTGAGATCCTAGTTGAACCGTTGGTTATTTAGCGGTTCATCACACCATTCTGAAATGTGCAGAATTGGGGTGTGACAGAATGGGTTGATTAGGAGTACTACTAATTGATTATTAGATTAGAATTGAATTGCTATCAATTGATTATTCTATGTCAGTGGCAATGGGGATTGATGTTAATGGACAAGTTAATGTTATATTCCTAGGAGAAATCAGATTAAAATAATTAAACCACGCTGGTGTGTGCTTAACGTTTAATTTCAATCGTCTTTCTAATTGTTATTGCTATTCCTGAATCAAGTCGAGAGCCTAGTCTTGAGATTGATTTAAGAGTAAGGGTACTATTAATAAGCTATCTTTTAATAGACCAATCTTAAGGAAAGACTAAGGATTTTAGGCCTACTTTTAATTTTCTTGATTGATTATTCAATTGGAATTGATTATCCTATGTCGATGAATAAGTTTACGAAGATGGTGTAAGTATCCTTTTGACCGAAGCTTTCTCTTATTGGTTTAATCTTTGATATTTGAATTACCTTGCTCTTTATTCTTCCATTTTAGATAATTAATTACTGTTCTTTTCTATTGCAAACATCCCCCCCTCCATACGTAGGATAGCCAATGAAGTTGTGCTAATAAGATTAATCAGAATCCACTTTAGTACAACAATTGGTTATTTTCTGAGTCTTATTTCAATTTCATTTGTTTTTGTCTCTTTAGGTTAATTAAACATTTTAATCTTGATCATACAATCCTTGTGGGTTCGACCCTTACTTGCTATTATCTACGTTTCAAAGTAAGGTAATTTAATTTGAGCGCTCGACACGCATCAATCAATGTCGAGTGCACTGCATCACTAATTACGTCAAGGGTGTCCCCATCTCTTTCGACACTCACCAGCTTGCTGATCTTCTGGGGATTCCCATCGATGGGGACTTATTCTACTGTGCCCCTAAGATGAAGGGCTTCTTACTGACGATCTGCGTCAGGAGATCTCAGAGCAACTTCTCAACCCTGGAGTGCCCATGAAGGCTGCTAGTTTGAAGCCCTTGCCTCAAGTTTATAGCCGCATCATCCAGCACAACATTGTGCCCCAGAGCGGCCTTTATAGTGAGTTATCTCAGCTCACTCAGTACCTGACTTACTGCGTTTGCACTGGGGAGCGAGTTTGCCTTCCCTATATCATCATCAGGACCATGCATCAGGCTACACTACCCGGTTAGGCCAGTAACCTTCCTTATGGCCGGCTCATCACAACTCTCCTACAGCGACTACAAGTGAACATGGGGGGTGAGATCGTTGTTGAGGACACTATGACATTTGACATCGACTGGGATGCCATCCTGTGGATGCAGATGGATAACCTGCCGATCAGTGATGAGGATTTGGAGGCTCGCCCTCATCCACTCAGGAGGGTAGCAGCCACAGCAGCAGCAGCCAATGCTGCTCAGCAGAGGCAGCGGGTGATGACGAGGGTGGTGATGATCATATGGATGATGTTCCAGCACCAATACCACAGGCCACATATACAGCAGGACCATCTCAGCCTCCTCCCGATACCGTAATGGGTATGTTCACAGAGCTCAGGGACGCTCAGCGTGAGATGAGCCGTGACTTGGGGCACTTGGCTCGCAGCCTCAGAGTCACTCAAGATCAAGTGCACTGGCTTAGGGTCGCCTATGAGCAGGATTATGATATTGTCGACCCTATTCCTCCTAGGCCCCCTACCCCATGATTGTCTCCTTATTTTTCTCTCTCCTTACAGTTTATATAACAGGGTAACTGTCTAACTTGTGGATCGTACCCTGTAGCACTTTTAATCATATCACTCTTGAATTGTTTTAATAGTAATTTATGGTTTTTAGCCTATCTAGAGCATGTGCATTTGTTAATTTCATGTTTAGTATAATATATTATGCTCTTTCTTATATAGTCTCAGGTATCAAACAATGCTTAAGGTGTGTTCTTATTAAAGCTTTTAATTTTCCCTATCTCAGTTCATCGACTTAGTTAAGTGCAATATGGTCTGTTGGACAGAGCCCGAGAGCTCTGATACCAAGTTGTCACACCCCAATTCTGAACCAACCAGAATGGTGTGAGTGAACCATCACATATTCTAAGTATGAGCTTTGAGTTAGAGTTGTTTCCAACTCCATTCAAGTTTAGTTTTGATGATATTCATCCTAGAACTCGAATCTAGGGTTTAACGACTAAATTAGGGTTTGACGGCAAAGTAGGGTTTAGGCCAATACCTGCTTTGCATGGTATTGATCCAAGAAACCCAACCATTCTAGAGTCATAATGTAAGAGAGAGGGTTTAAACACTTACCGTCGACCGGCGTAGGCTGCGTCGTCGAACGACAACGGCGGCTCTTCCTTCTCCTTCTCCAATCTCCTTCTCCTCTCTAGGGTTTGTGAGGATCAATGGAAGGGATTCTAGGAGGCTTAAAGGGATTTAAATAGGCTAGGAATTAGGTTTAGGAAGCCTCTTAGGATTAGGAAAGTCTTAGGATTCAGAATTAAGAAAGTGGGACCCGTTGAGATCTAATTCTGGATCTTGGTAGTCTGCTGCATAGACCATACCGGTCGACCGGTACCGTAGACCAGTATCATCGACTGGTATGAATGAAATTCATACTTAAGTTGGTTTGTTTGGTCCGATTTCATACCTGATTGTCATCCGCTCGTCCCATCTGGCCCGGTGATGATCGGAAGACCTGTTACAACATGCAATCAAGGTTTAGATTGGGGTAATGGAGTGCGGGTCTTACAAAGAGTGTTCATTCGAGTATCTTTGGTTTGAAGGTCGTCCCTCAATGGGTGTCCCTACCTGGTTTGCCTCTTCACCTATGAAGTAATGAAGCTTTGAGTTCGATTTGTTCGGTCTTGGGCAAACCTCTCTATGTCGATGCTACTACCATTGCAAGCACTCGTCTCACCTATGCAAGGGTGTACATTGAGTTTGAGGCTTCAACTCCTTCGGAAGATTCCATTATGATAGAGCATGATGAAGGTGTTTTTTTATTCTCAATCGGTGACCTATGACTGGCGTCCTCTACATTGCTTAAGATGTGGTGTCACAACTCATTTCTAAACACAGGCATGTTACCCAGGTCGGCCCACATGGAGACCCGAATCCACCCAAGATCCGTTAAACTGTTGTGATCCACCAAACTAATCTATAGTCTACATATCCAATATCCATCAATAATCAATTAAACGAAACAAAATAATATATCGTATCATTATATACATGTATAACAAAAAAGGAGTAAATTTGCATACATGAATCCAAAATAGATAGAATGTACAACATCAATCTATAAAATATAATCTAAGAGAGAGGGAGGGGGAAAGCTACATCAAGTGTAGACGCAGTCACTCCAGATGTAGCCCTCGCCTTCCAAGGCATTGCCTATAAGAGGGGACTCCATAAAATCAGAAACAGAGAAATCTCCTACATCAAAATCTAAAAAGACATATACGAAGGTGAGCTCCCATCCCAGATCAGTGAGGGAATCAGGCATCACATGCCATACACAAATGAAGGATGATGCAGTTCTACTGTTAAGTCATTGGTATTGATTCTATAAATGCCATATTGAGATTTCATCCACAGCTTTTGGCTCTTCCCACAGATTAATGGCTTCTAACTCTCATGCTAGGGCAGAAGCAAAATACCCAAGTATCTTTCGCTAAATTGCTTCTACAAGTGAACCCCCTCAGACATACAATCCAAGGTTGCCACCTCCCAAAATAGACTGCATATATGCCAATACGTAACCCTCTATTGGTAAAGGTTTAGAACCGTGGGTGATGCAACCACCTAATTCCTAGCATATGCATAACTTAAAAATAAAGAAGGTAGCATCCTAGCAGAAACCCCTGGTCCTCAGTCTCTTTGGGCCACTGTGCCCCCTCTAGGATGCTAGCAATAAAGCAGGGTCTATATGACCATGTGTCATCAATCCCTTTGGTGCCCACATGTTTCACAGACATAAACACATTCATCTACCATCAACATACACAATTATATTGTATGCAAATGCATGCTCAGATAATCATACATAAAGATGGCATGTTATTTCATAAAAATCATAGACATACAGTTATGACCTAATACAAAGGACCCAACCCCTCACTTATAGGCATCACTAGTGCTACAGAACCTGGAAGCCAGTAGTAAGCTTCATCAACTACCCACGTAGGCTGCCTATTCATGTACATACGTTTTATTATGTGTGTTAGATATCTTTTAAACCAGCATAGACATGTTCTAAATGTCCTAATGCATGTCCCAAGGTATGCTAGGAACCCTACGATTGGTCCTCGAAGGATTTGAATAGGTAAGTAGGTTATCAATAGCTAAGGCCACGAATGAGGTCCCGGCAGTAGGTGCCATTGGTTTTGTCAACCGACAAAGTCTTGAAACCTTTTGTGAGTAATCTAGCAAACCAATTTGGAGGATCAATCCGCCAGCTCTGGGGTGCCACCGGCTCTTGACCAAAAGGCCTAACCCGGCCCCCTATGGTAAAACTGCCCCATGAGCTGAGCCGGTGTATACTATCCAATGGAACATGCCACCAGCTAGTCCACCGACTGAAGTGATGTATGAGAGCCCCACCAGCTCCATCCACCACCCAGACCATCATTGGTCAACATACCGGAGCCAGGGGCAAGGCCAAGCCCATTCATCGGCTCAAGTCCGCCGACTGAGTCTGAGAAATCAAACTCAGTGGGGAAGATGAAGTGAGCTTGAAGAATTTTGTCTCCCCAACATCTTCTAACCATATATGTATGGTTGGAAATACATTTCCCACCCTTAGTAGTGATATTGAGGTTGTTAACACCTCCATTAGAAGTGGGGATGACCTAAACCAAGTTCTAAGGCTTTGTGGCCTCCATTAATGGTGGCCATTAACGGTGGCTAACCACCACCATCAAGGTATTGATTACAACATAATTAAGGAGAGGAAGTTAAGGGAACCTACTTAAAGGAAATGAGAGTTCCAAGCCTTGCTCCAAGCTTTCACCAACCCTTTAGCTGCTCCACCAAGCTTCCACATGAAAACCCTCAAATGTCTAAAAAGGTTAATGAGGGTTTAGTCTCCTATTTATACAAAACAAAGAGAAAGAATGTGCTCTCATCGACAAAGCTGGCGGCAGGGAGATAGTTGGCTCATCCATCGATTGTGTGCTGCCAATAGGGCTAAACATGGCCCTGACTTCAGTTTCTCAAGCCCCATGCACTAGGATGCATGATGGGCCCACCTAGGGTCCACTATCATCATTAAAGTTTGGATCAATGTTTTCATCACTCATCTGGTTACATTCATTAGTTTCACTCTGAGTGCGTCCATTGCTAGTGTAGGAAGACCTGGCACAGAAGAAATCAGAGTTAGTAGGGGATTTTGGATGCAGGTCTTACATGTGGTATCTTTGGTCATGCAGAGAAGGGGTGTCCTCATAGACCTATGAATCCTATACAAGGAGAAGTTGCCAGAGCTGGAGGTAGTGGGGTGGAATCCTCTTTCACAAAAGAGTCTGTTGGCCTAGGGGAGAAGGTCCTGCCGGCATATGAAGAACCAACTTCTCAAGGGCCCTCCATAGAGAAAAGCATTGATATTCACCAACAAAAGAAGGTTCCCAGCAGGAAAGAGGTCATGGTTTATCGGGCTCGGGAGTTTCCAAGGGTCCTGGTTGCCGATAGTCCAGGATAGCCAGATAGGTTGCAACAGCAGTTGTCACCAAGCTTAAAGAAAGAGCTGATGTGGCCACTTCTTATTTGTCAAATTCTTTAAACCCTAATCCTGTTGTATCACCCTCCCAATGAATGGCTGCTATTATCCATTCCTGTCCCAGGTTTGATTGATGCCCTACCCAAAACCTTGATCCTACCATATCATGTCACACCCCACTTTCGATATATGTATAGAAGTTTGACTGGACCGGCACAATTTAAATTTGGTCCAACCCATAACCTAATTAAGCCGTGTATACCCCAACCAACAATTACCATTCAAATGCAAGAATGCAAATAAAAGTTAAATAAATAATGTGGAAGATCTTATTAAGTAAACTGAGAGTCAAATGATAACCTCTTAAATAAATAAAACCTTGTTCACTTGTTCATTACAACTTCAGTAAAAAATTGTAAATCATCCTTAGTAATATTCATAATATTAAACTCTAATATAAGTTAATTGTTCATTAACGCTAGACTACTGGAATGCCTGGAATCATGCTTCAATCAAGTACACAGGCATCGCATTCACAATCCTCATCATGTCCCTCTTCTTCATAGACCTATACTCCCATTTGAGCAAGGTTGGAGATGGTTGGGACGTTCAAATAATCGGCTACCGTCAGACTTGTATCATCAGCTAAAGAATACATACGTAGGGTGAGCTCCACAACTTGAGATCAGTGAGAAACAGATAAGCAAGAAAGCAATAACGCATGGTAAATATTTACAAGCAAGGTATGGTATAATGTTTGCCATTGCTATGGTTTGGCCTGGCCACACTCACCAAAACTGACCATAACCTCCATGTACAGTGATGTTCCAATGAATACTGTCAACACCTCCCCCTCATCCCCCATCACATGCTAGTACCTAATCCCCTACTGGCTAGGGTCACATACATGGGATAATGCCACTAACAAATCCTACTTGTCATCACATGCACCCCCACAATACCCTAGTAGGAATCCTAAGACGTTCATCTACCACCTAGACACTGTCAACCCACTAAGATATGAGGCAATACATGGTAAGGTCTGGGTGGTGACCTGGTTCAGTGGTCCTCAACCCTTTTCCAACTTTCCACTCAAGCATAAATCATTACGCAGTCACAAAAGTCATACAAATACAAATGCATGCAAGATACATATATTGGATGACATGTTATTCATCAAGGATGCATCATAGACAGGAAAGTGATTAAAAACACTCTAAAACAAAGTTCAGGTTCTGTCCTTCACATGAAGTTCTATTGATTTGATAATTTGTACCACATGACTCATCCTTGACTATGCACTTAACACCAATTCATGTTATGTAAGGTTAATAGATTATTCATTATGATTTACACATTAATCCTGGGTTTTTAAGGTATATCTGGTTGTAGACTGGTGCACAAAACCTCCCTCCACATGGAGTAGGGTCCTTTCTGACTCTGTTCAGTCGCAGCTCTAGTTGCACTTCAATGAGACGGGTGCAGTGACCGATCCGTCATAAGACCTTCTGGTCCTATCAGGTCACAGCTCTGGTGGCACATGGATGTGATCGGACTTGTACCTACCCAGAGGACTAGGTTTTATTGCAAGTTTGTCCGATTACATGGGTTTTGCAACCGAACCTCTTTCTAGACCTGCTTCCAAACTCCCATAGTAGAAGTCCATCGGTTGATCTCTAGATTGGAGTCCTGTCGACCATTTGCCAACTTACTCTAATGCCCAATATGGTCGGTTACAGATATCTTTCCTAAACCTAGGGCTTATATCACCACAATTTCCACAGTTGGGTTCAAAGCCTGCGTTGGAATACCCTTTTTTTTTCCCTTAGTTGGAACGAATGCGTCTCATTCCACTAATAATGGAGGGCTAAGGTTTCACCTTGGTTGGTAGGTAAGGCTTTCCCTTACCCATAGTAGTCCCCCTACTGAAACCACAATGAGAAGGTAAGAAACTTTACTGGTAATCCATTTACTTTAAAGTATTAGTACTGAGCGATGTCGAAAGTTGTTGAGAATCTCTCATCTTCCTTCACCTTCTCCTTTTAATCCTTCCTCCTCTAAGAACATGTCAGAATTTCTTAGAGTGACTGTGTAACTCCAAGGGAAGGAATAGAGGCTTATCAATTAGGGTGGAGTTCCCCCTCAAAGTAGGATTCTTCCTAAGGTAGGAAACTATTATTCCATGACAAGTGTCTAGCTTAGGTAGAGTATGAAAGGATCCTCTTCCCTCATACGGATCATAGGTGGTTAAAGGAGCTGGGGCCCATTAGATAGGCTCTTGGGTCCAGGGAATATTCCCAATCCCTCTTAAGCCATAAATTTGACAAGTGTCGATCTGTGCACAAGTCCCAAAGCCTATCTGGATGTAGGTCTGGACCCATAAGACTGGGAGCCCTACGATTAGACAGGTTGCAACCAGACCTATTTCGGTTGTCTCCGGTCAATTTAAGTCCTAATTCTTAGTGTACATGCACTTGGTTCAAGTAGAAGCTTAATGCCAGCATCGTGTCGGTTCTGTCTACGGTAGAAAACCCTGGCATGGGAAGAAAACCGAGTTAGGCTGGGTTTTCTGGGTGCGGGTTTTACAACTCCCCCCTTATAAGAATTTTGTCCCCAAAATTTCACTTACCCAAGGATTCAAATAAATGGGGGTAATTCCTCTTCATTGACTCTTCTTTTCCCAGGACAGATCTTCAACATGTTAATTTCTCCATACCACCTTGACATAGTGAACATTGTAGTTCTTCAGGGGCTGAACTTTCCTATCTACTATCTCCTTCGGTTTGAGTTTAAGAGTCAGATCTTCTTTTAACTAAGGAGGGTCAGACGGGTCCATGTCAAACTTCTTCAGCATAAAGACATGGAACATGTCGTGGACACCGAACAGGAAAGGTGGCAAGGCTAGCTGATAAGCTATTGCTCCATATTTCTTCAAAATTTCATAGGGTCCTACATATCTAGGGCTTAATTTTCCTTTCTTCCCAAAATGTTTCAATCCTCTCAAAGGTGAAATTTTTAAGAATACCTTATCCCTACCCAAATCCTTGCACCTAACGTCTAAATAACTTTTCTGGAAGGTCTGAGCTGCTTTGATCTTATCATGAATTTGGTTGACCATTTGATAGGTTTCTTGCACAAAATCTGGCCTAGCTATCCTCCTTTCACTGATTTCTTCCCAATATAGAGGTGTTCAACATTTCGTCCCTTACAAGGCTTTATACAAGGCCATGCTAATAGTAGACTAGTAGCTATTGTTATAGGCAAACTCCATTAGAGCTAACTTTTCATCCCATGCCCCTCTGAAGTTGATAGCATAGGCACAGAGCATGTCCTCTAAGATCTGAATCACTCTTTTTGATTGACCGTCGATTTGTGGATGGAAAGTTGTACTAAATTTTAATTCGATACCCATTGCACACTTTAGTCTTTCCTATAAGTTGGAGATAAATCTAGGATCTTTGTCTGATATTATGCTTTGAGGCATGCCATGTAGATAGACTATATTTTATACATACAATCGAGCTAATTTATCCATTGTATATTGTGGTCTTACTGCTATGAACCTTTTTGTCTTTGTAAGTCGGTCATTGATCACCCAAATGGTGTCTACCACCGTTGGTGTCAAGGGTAATACTGTAACAAAGTCCACAGCGATATAATTACATTTCCATTCGGGTACAGGTAGGGGAAGTAACCCTGTTGGCTTTTGTCGAACTAGTTTAACCTACTGGTAAGTTAAGCACCTATACATGAAACCGGCCACGTCCATCTTCATTCCCCTCCACCATAGCATCTTCTTCAAATTGTGGTACATTTTTGTATTGTCCGAATGAGCTGAATAAGGAGCGTTATGGGCCTCCTTCAAGATCTTTTCTTTAATATAATTCGTAGTTGTTGGGAAATATAATCTACCTCGAAACCTCAACACACCATCTTCGAAAAGGGAGAAGTCTGTATCTGTTTTCCCTCTCTATAAATCTTCCCTTAAGGTCCTAAGGTAAGGGTCCTTGGGTGGTTCGATTACCTCGTTAATCAATTCTACCTTGATTTGTAGTGATGAGAAAAGACCGATCAGTTCACAAATTATTTGCTCCCAAGGGATCCCTCTGAGACATCGAGTGCACTTTGCCTTTTCTTTTGAGTGCTGGTTAGCATGACCTGGTCTGAAATTTGCTCTAGCCCTTCTTCAGGCTTAACTAAGTCTTTCCTGCTCAGGGCATCTACTATGACATTTTCCTTACCTGGGTGGTATAGAATCTCATAGTCGTAATCCTTTAACAATTATATTCATCTATGCAGTCTCATATTCAAATGTTTTTTAGTAAATAGGTATGTCAGGCTCTTGTCATTTGATCTTTTTGAAACTTTTCTCCATATAAGTAGTGTCTCCATAATTTGAGGGCAAAAATTATAGCTGCTAGCTCCAAGTCATGCGTAAGGTAATTTTGTTTGTGCTTCTTCAATTGTCTTGAGGCATAAGCTATCACTTAGTCTCCTTGCATGAGAACACATCTCAATCCTAACTAGAAAGCGTCCATATATAGGGTAAATGGCTCATCAGGCTTCAGAATTGTTAATATAGGAGCTGAAACCAACATATTCCTCAAAGTCTAAAAACTATGCTCACATTTGTCTGACTAAATGAACTTTTCCCCTTTCTTGGTTAGCTTAGTCAGAGGTACTGCGATCCTAGAATAATCCTCTATGAACCTATGGTAGTACCCTGCCAAACCCTAGAAACTCTGAATCTTGGTGACTATCTTAGGCACTTCCTAATTTACAATCGTGTTTATCTTGCTAGGGTTTACCTTGATTCTTTTTGCTAACACCACATGTCACACACTAATTCTGGACTAATCAGCAGTGTGATGAACAGTCATAAGAACCAACGGTTCAAATCAGGATTTCGTAAAGACCGTGCCAACCATGTTAAACCAAACACATTCCACAATAACAATCAGAGATAATAAATAGATAGCGAAAGTCTTTACTATTAATGAACTGAGTATCTAATAGTGATAATAAATAATTAAATCTAATTATTTCCAAATTACCCAAAACATAATGTAAATTAATCCATTACATGTTTCAGTATTCAAATATAACTAAACTAATAAAAAACACATTGATTGCATTCGCATGATGGATCATGTGCTTCCTCCTCAGCTTGTGCGTCTATAGCCCTCACTAAGGGTGTCAAAAATGGGCCCGGCCCGGTAGCACGGACCGAGCCAGCCCGATATAATCCGAACCAACCCGGACTGAACCTTAATGGACAGGTTTTGGTCTCGGATTGTAAAGCCCGACACCGTTTCAGCCCAAATCGAAACCAGACCGGACTAGCCCGTTAAGAAGCCCGAACTAGCCCGAACCAATAATACCTATCCCGAACACCGGTAAGGTCCATTCGGGCCCAGTTTCTTAATTTTAATGGTTTTAAATTTTGATGAATTATATTACACTGTTATAGTTCACTTCTTGATCAGAAAGATTATATGAATCTATAGTTGAAAAGAGTATGTTAATTGTTACAATTTATTGAATTACATGCATATAGAAGGAATGATGCTAATTTTAAAGATAGAAATAATAAAATAGGCTATATATCTTATATATAAAATAGGCCCGATAAGCTTGATAAGCCCGGTCCGGACCGAACCAGCCCAAAATCACCTCAATAAGCCCAACCCGTTAACAAATCGACACCGGACCAGCCCGATAGTTATTGTGGTCAGCGCAGCCCAACCCAGCCCGAACTCTTAATGGACATGTTTTGGGCTGGGCTTATAAAACCCGACACCGATTCAGCCCAGACCGAAACCGGCCCGGCCCGACCCGTTGACACCCTTAGCCCTCACGAGTCCATACAATGGTGCATTCATGTAGTCCTGCACTGTGGTCCCTTTTTCATCAACTAAAAATATACGATGTCCTAGGGTGAACATACATCACAGCTCAGTGAGTAAACAATACAATGCATAAACATATACATGCATTCAATTCATATCTTGGGTCTGATTTAAGTTTATAAATGTGCTATAGAAAGGATTGCGGCTACCGCACCTTTATACACGAAATATGAATCCACCCAATGGATCAAACACCATTGCCGTCCCACATGCACCCACCATGGAATATAGATAAAGCTAAAATGTCCAGATTACACACTGTCAATACTTCCCCTGATGCCCTACCCATACCAACACGTAAGTCCCTACTAGTGAGGGCTTACACGTAAGTCCCTACTAGTGAGGGCTTACAAACTGGGCTTATAACTACCCAATCATAATGCCATCCAAATGTATCTAAAGCCTTACCCCAACATCCCTCAATATGTCTATAGAGATAGAGCTAACGCCCCCTGATAGAGTCAAACCATACTGTCCTAGATCACCTCCCCTGATGTCCTACGACGTAATAGTTTCGCTAAGATAATGGCGATACGACAATATCAGTAGGTAGGATTTGAGTAGATATATAGCTAGAGTCTAGTAGCCGGCCCAAGATCACAGTGTCACGTCCTCCCCCTAATGCTCTACTAGCATCCAATACACTAACCACACACACAATCACATGTCTATTCCTAGCATCACCATCATCATGTTATAAATAGACAAAAATAAATATGCATGAACAAAAATAGAAGTAAAATTGGATGACATGTGAGATGCACATTACAAGCATACAAGCATAGAATCATTTATGACATTGGACAAATAAATTAAAAATAGTTTGTTATTATCCAGTTAGTTTAGGTCTTGTTCCCTCACCTGTAAACGATGTTTGATCTCTTTCCAAACTTTGGAAATCACTTTGAACTACTTGAAAACCTAGAGAACGTATGGATTTAAGTTAGGGTTCATCTGTACCAAGTTACAGTAGTCAAAAATCATGTTTGGTCTAAAAGTATGCTTCCTACTATGCTGTGGCCAACCTGTGTTGTCACACCCCAATTTTGGTCTAATCAGAATGGTGTGATGAATCGCCATTAAATCAACGGTTCAACCAGGATCTTGTATAGGTCATACCCACCATATCAAACCACACACACGTTCCACATTAATAATCAGAGGTAATAAACAAATAAGAGAAAGTCTTACAGATAATGAACTGAGAGTTTAACAGTGATAAATAAGTATTAAATCCAATTATCTCCAAACCACAAGATATAAAAATAAATAATCAATTACATATCTGATGTTCAAATTATAACTAAACTCAAACAAAAACACACTGATTGCACTCGCATGATGAATCATGTGCATCTTCTTCAGCTTCCACGTTCATCCTAGCAACGTGTCCATACGTAGGCGCATTCATATATTCTTCAATAGTAGGACCTGCATCATCAACTAAAAATATTCAACGTCGAAAGGGTGAGCACACATCACGGCTTAGTGAGAAAACAAAACAATGCAACAAACATATGCATGCATTCAGTTCATATCTTTGGTCTAGTTTATAAGTTTGCAATATGCTATAGAAAGGTTTGTTAGCTACTGCACCTCTATACACGAGTGTGTGAATCCACCAAATGGATTAAACACTATTGCCATCCCACATGCACCCACCATGGAATAGAGATAGAGCTAAAGTGTCCGGATCAAACACCGCCAACACTTCCCCTGATGTCCTATCCATACCAATACATAAGCCCCTATTGGCAAGGGCTTGCAAACTGGGCTCGCAACTAACCAATCCGAATGCCAAACAGTGTATCCAAGGCCTCACCTTAACATCCCTTAATACATCCATAGAGATAGAGCTAAGGCCCCCCAGCAAAGTCAGAGACCACACGGTTTAAGACCACCTCCCCTGATGCCCTACGATGTAATAGTTCTGCTAAGGTAATGGCGATATGACGATATTAGTGGGCAAGACTTGAGTAAAGACAGAGCTAGAGTCTAGTGACGAGGTCGAAGACTACCATGCCACATCCTCCCCCTAATGCTCCACTCGCATCTAACACACCAACCACACACATACATTCACATGCCTATTCCTAGCATCATCATCAGCATCATGTTATAAATAAACGGAATTAAATATGCATGAGCAGTAATAGCAAGAATATTGGATGACATGTGAAATGTACATTACAAACATACAAGCAAAGAATCAATCATGTCATTAGACTCAATAAAAATAATCAGTTTGTTATTAACCAATTAGTTTAGGTCTTGTTCCCTCACCTGTTAGCAATATTCGATCTCCTTCCAGGCTTTGAAATTCTCTTTGAATTGATTTAACAACCTAAAAGTTATATGAATTTAAGTTTGGGTTCATATGTGACATGTTACAGTAGTCAAAAATTGAAATAGAGCACTGATAGGTGCTTGATTGGTCCTATAGTCTTATGCTGTATCGATCTTACTATCTACGGTCGATACCCTTCGGTCGCATATGGTGCGACCGCAGCTGTGACCATATAATTTCTAAAATATTTCCAAATGCCTATGGTCAATCATCTGGTCATACTAGTCATGCTATGGTCAACCGTAGCTATGACCTTGAGATTTTTGGTCACAGTCTACATGCAATTCGAGTTCTTCCTGGGTCAATTCTTCTGTTCTTCAATGGGATTTATTCTAAGGTCATCCTATGGCCATCATTAGTAATTATTATCAACCCTAATCATCAAATTCACTCCTCATGGTTCTCCTTGGGATTTTCTCAAGGAAATCACATAGATCATAATAGGTTGATATTGCCTATCTTCCATAGAAGTCTTATTCCTTATAGTTTACATCTCTAGAGAATCGTTTCATACCTTTGCCTATGATAGAGAGCCAATCTCTTCTCAGCAAATTCTTCTCCTTAGCTTTTTCTTCTTCTCCTTCTCTTCCTTCTCTTCCTTCTCTTTCTCTAGGGTTTACTAATGTTCTAAAAGAGTGAAAAAGGATTGAGGGATGTCCTTTATATAGAGGAAAACTCTCCATATAGAGTCATCTTTCAATTAGGAAAGCAATCCCTTAGTTTAGGAAAGTTTCCAAAACTTGGAGTCTGATCTGGGTTCTCACGATCGATCATACGGTCGCATAAACCGTCGACCGTAGGGTCAAAATCATTAATTGTGGGGTTCTGGATTTGAGATTTTTGTTCCCTTCCTTATGGTCAACCATACTTACCCAGGTATGCAACCTTAGGTATGTTTTTAGTGTTTTTAACTCGATTCTCATACCTGGTTTGTGATCTATCTTCACACGCTCAGTCCACTTGGTCCAGGAATGATGGAAAGACCTGGCACGACACGATTAGACCAAGTTAGTGGAGTGCAGGTCTTACATGTATGGTCTCAGTATATGTCGACCACAGGCTGTGTGGTCAATATGTATGGTCGCATATTATGCAACCACAACATGCGACCACACCATTCCTGGGAGCTTCCCGAATAGCTATGGTCGACCCTTTGGTCGCCCTGTGGTCGACCATAGGCTGTGACCATAGGATGTTTGGTCAATCTTCATCTTCAATCTGAATTCTTCATGAGTCAATTCCTTGGCTCATCAATAGGGTTCCTCCTATGATCAGTCTATGACTATTAAATCATAATTTTACAAAGTTATTCACCCTAACCTATTCTCCATGGTTCTCCTTTGAGATTTGCTTATGGAGTTCCATGGTCAAAGTCTTACATTAATCCCATGACTCAGTTTGCAATGAAACTCCTATTCTAGGTGTTTTAATGTCACAGGGAAGAGTTCCATACCTTAAGTCTATTGTAGAGAACTAGAACCTCCCTTCTCTTAGCCTTCTTCTTTAAATCTCCTTTTCTTTCTCTTCCTCTTTTTTTTTTCTCTTAGGTTTAGGGTTTGAGATTGATCCAAAAGAGTGAGAGACAGTAGAGGGACGTCCTCTATATAGAGAGAAACTCTCCATATAGAGCTCTACTTCAATTAAGAAAGAGATCTCTTAAGATTTGGAAAGTTTCCAAACCACAGAGTTTTATCTGGCAACGTGCGGTCGATACGTGTGGTCGCAAAATCCATCGACCACACAACTCAAATATCCGACCACATGTCTATTTTTAACTGGTCTTACTTCCTTTATGGTGTGGTCGACCATACCAGTTCAGGTAGTTGACCATACACTCACAATTTACTATTTTTGGGTCAATTTACATATCTAGCCTTGTGGTTTCTTCACACACTTAGTCCACTCGATCTGGCTATGATAAGATGACTTGGTACAATATTGTTGGATCAGATTAGTAGAGTGCGGGTCTTACAACTCCTTCCCCTTTAAATAAACTTCGTCTTCAAAATTTGCACCTACCTTCTGAGTTAAATAGGTAAGGACATTGTTTCCGCATAGCATTCTCTTCTTCCCATGTGATTTCTACCACATCTTGGCTTTTTCAGATAACCTTAACATAGTAGATGTCATGGTTGTGAAGACATTGAACCTTTCGACTGGTGATTTCAAAAGGTACCACTTTAAATGTTAAATCTTCAGTCAAATCCGATGAATTTGTCGTTAAAACATATGTTGGATCTCGAATGTACTTCTTCAGCAACAAAACATGAAATACATCATGCACACCAGACATAGATGGTGGTAATGCTAACTGATACACCACCTTTCCATGTCTAACTAAAATCTCGTATGGTCCAACGTATCTGGGATACAATTTTCCTTTCTGACCGAACCTTTTCAAACTGCATATAGGTGATACCTTTAGAAATACTTTGTCTCCTACATCGAATTCAAGGTCTTGACGTTGGTTATCGGCATACTATTTCTGACGATTATGAGCTGTCCTAACTCTTTCCTTGATTATGTCGACTACTTTACAAGTTTCTTCAACAAACTCTGGTTCGATAAATTTTTGCTCTCCTACTTCATCCCAAAATAAAGGAATTCGACACTTTTTACCGTACAATGCTTCATAGGGTGACATTTGTACTGTAGCTTGATAGCTGTTGTTATAAGCGAAGTTGATTAATGGCAACTTCTCAATCCACGAACCCTTGAAGACACAATCTTGGAGCATGTCTTCTAAAATCTGAATGGTGCACTCCAACTATCCATCAGTCTGGGGGTGGAATGCGGTACTGAACTTCAATGTTGTACCCATAGCCTTCTGTAATCCTTCCCAAAACTTCAAAGTAAAGCGTGGGTCTCTGTCAGATACTATTCTCTCAAGTACACCATGTAGTCAGACTATACTGAGCAGCTTGATCGGACCTATTATCTGCATACAGCTTGGCTAACCTCTCCAGAGTATATTGAGGTCGTGTAGCAATGAAGAGAGCTATCTTCGAGAGTCGGTCTATGATAACCCAGATTGCATCTATAGATCATGAGGTTAATGGTAAACCCATGACGAAATCCATAGTAATGTAGTCCCATTTCCAAGCTGGTTCAGGAAGTGGTTGTAACAAGTCTGCTGGTCTTTGCCTTTTTACCTTTACCTGTTGATAATTTAGGCATTGAGACACATGTCAAGCTACATCCACCTTCATTCCTCTCCACCAATACAGCTTCTTTAGATCGTGATACATCTTCGTACTTTCAAGATGTATCGAATAGGAGGTTGAATGGGCTTCCTTCATGAGTCTGTGTCTGATTTTTGAATTTTCACTTTCAAGTACGCACACTCTTCCTTTGTACTTTGTACCTTAACGTCCCTTCGGAATCCAAAGTGAAATTAGAGTGGTCCTACCCTTTTTCAAATCTTCTTACACTGGATCCGATTGGACTACCGTTTTTCACTTTGTCCATCAAATCAGGAACAATCTTCAATGTAGCGAACATATTTGAACTTATGTATCAACCCTAGGTTTGTCGATCCATCTGGTTTATCGACAACGAATTCCTCACCACCATAATTAAATACTCTTGTCGCAACACATATGGCAGCACTTATGCTAGCTTCTTCCTCTGGCCTTGCTATTGCTTTTCGGCTCAGTGCATCAGCAATTACATTAGTCTTTCTTGGATGATACTGGGTATCGCAATCATAATCCTTGGGTAATTCCAGCCATCTTCTCTCTCTCATGTTCAACTCCTTCTGATTGAAGAGATAAGTAAGACTCTTATGATCCGACTTAATTTGAAACTTTTCTCTATACACATAATGTCTCCATATCTTGATGGCATGTGCTACCACTGTTAACTCTAAGTCATGCGTAGAGTAATTCTTTTCATGTGCCTTCAATTGTCTTAAAACATATGCAATTACTTTCTCTCCCTACATGAGAACACATCACAAACCCATTCCAGAAGCATCGGTATACAAGGTAAATAGCTGTCCTATTATCAGAATGGTCAAGATGGGAGCCGATATCAGTCTTGCCTTTAATGTTTGGAAATACTCTTCACACTTATCAGTCCAAACAAACTTCTCTCCTTTCTTAGTCAAACTGGTGAGAGGTACGGTGATTCTGGAGTAATTTTCCACGAACTGTCGATAGTACCCAGCTAAACCTAAGAAACTTTACATTTTTGCAACACTCTTAGGTGCTTTCCATTTTACAATAGCTTTAATTTTGCTAGGATCCACTTTAATTCCTTCTAAGGATACTACGTGACCTAAGAATTGCACTTCATTCAACCAGAACTCATATTTCTTAAATTTTGCATAAAACTTCTATTTTCTCAATCATTGTAAAGTTGCTCTAAGATTTATCGCATAAGTCGCATCATCCTTGGAATATATCAATATGTCATCTATAAAAACTATGATCGAAGTGTCTAACATGCCGTGAAACACTCGATTCATAAGTTCCATAAAAAATAATGGTACGTTGGTTAGTCCAAATGACATGACCAGAAACTCATAGTGTCCATATCTGGTTCTAAACGCTGTCTTTGGAATGTCACCGTCCTTGATCTTCAACTAATGATACCCTGACCGGAGATCAATATTGGGAAATGCCTTTTCTCCTTACAAGTGATCAAATAAATCATTAATCCGAGATAGAGGATATTGATTCTTGATCGTGAACTTATTTAAGTCCTGGTAGTCTATACATAGTCAGACACTACTGCCCTTCTTCTTGAAAAATAATACAGGCGCTCCCCAAGGCGATATACTTGGTTGGATAAATCCCTTGTCTAATAACTCTTGCAGTTGAACCTTTAATTCCTTCAGTTCAGTTAGAGCCATTTGGTGTAGTGCTTTGGATACAGGTACTGACCCTAGCAGTAGGTCTATAAAGAACTCTGTCGCTCTATCAGGTAACAACCAGGTAAATCCTCAGGAAACATGTTTGAAAATTCCCACACTACTTCAATGTCTTCGATTAATGGCGCCTCTTTGGTAAGGTCCACCATTGATACAAGGTATCCAACTCTACCCTTCTCAAGGCATCTCTTAGCCTTTAGTGCAGAAAGAACGAGTTTTCGTTTACGAGGAAGTTTGGTTCCTAAAAAACTAAATTTTACATCATCCTGACCTTTGAAGGTCAATTTCTATTCCGCACACAATAGATTTGCGAAATGTCGAGCTAATCAATCCATTCCTAAGATGACGTCAAAGTTTGCCATCTCAAGTTGAATTAGGGTTGCATCCATGGTTTGTCCACCAATAAGAACTAGACATGGTCCATAACCTTTGTTTAGCTCTACTTCTAATCCCATATGCGATCGTACTAATAGTTTGGAGTATAAAGGTCTAAGGGGTATACTCAATTTCTTTCCAAACAATACAAAAAAAAATGAGTGGGTAACTCCAGAGTCGAATAGCACTTTGGCCGATAGCCATCTATAGGTACGATACCTGTTATTTTTACCTAACTTAGTCTATATGCTCACATAAGGTATGACAAAACAAAAGGTCGGGTCATACATGTTACCACATCAGGTGATGTGACAGCTTCTTCAGAAGTTATAGACTAAACCTTCCCTTATTACATTTGCTTCCTTGGTTTAGGATAGTCCCTTGAATAAGGCCCTACTTGATCATAATTGTAGCATTTAACTCCAGCATTTCCTTATTTTTGTTGGGATTGAACCTACTGTGTAGTCTTGGCACTGCATTGAAGCCCTGAGTACGAAACAGTTTAAAGGTCTTCGGATTCCCTCCATTAAATAAGTTCCCGTTAGGCCTCTTAATACCCCTATTTTGAGTAAAATAACTCTCCCTCTGGCTTGACTCTAGGACTTGTGCGATTTGCATGGCTTCATTATATATCTTCTTGTCTAGTCCCAACAGATGCTTTTAAATGCTTCCCCTAAGTCCCATGACGAACCTATGGATTTTGGTATCTTCTTCTTGCATACTGGAGGGAGCAAAGAAGAAAAACTCTTCATAACACTGCTGATAAATGTCGACGATCATCTGACCTTTGTATATACTCAAAATTTTTTTCTCCATCTAGTCTCTGAAGCTCCTGGGAAAGTACTTCTCAAAGAAGGCTTCTTTGAAGATAGCCCATGTCAGATGGGTGTGCCTGGTCAGTAGATAACCTCCAGTAGACTTTCACCAATGATGTGCATCACCTTTCAGCATAAAAGTGGTACAGAGTACTTTCTCTTCTTCAGTAATGGTCATCATCATAAAAAAAAATTTCCATCTCGTCAATCTAGTGAGCTGACCACAATGGATTAGACGGTTTACCCGTGAACTCCTTTGTTTTCATTTTCAAAAACTGCTCTATCAGCCTAAAGTAATCAAGCTGACTTTACGCATAAAATCCATACATCTGTAAGTACCCTATTTTTGCTACCCTCAGCATAAGTGAATCCATATGGCAGGTTTTCGACTTTTAACCCAAAGGTTTGTGATTCTTTAATGAACCCCACAGCAGGGTCATAGGCTATTACCTACATGGATGCATAGATCATGGATTTATCTTTAGAATGGGACTAGAATCATCAAATTCTGACATCAAACAAGGAAGATATCACAGTCTGAAAGTGCAAGGGCATTTACATAATTATAGTATGATGCATGCATTATCATTTAAACTTCAAATCACCATATCTTGGTCATCTGATATCGAAATCAGATGATTCACAGACCAATATTCCTTATTTTCGGTCCTCTTCAAAGTGGATGTGAAAAATCCCTGGTAGAAGTCACCAGGGGGCCCCAAGCAAGCTTTCATGCAAAATTATCGATAGAACATCAAAGCTTCATATCTTAGCCGTTCTATGTCGGATTCAGATGATTCGAAGGTCATTATTCTTCATTTGTGATGTTCTACAAAGTGGACGTAAAAAATCTCGGGTAGAAGTCTCCAAAGGGTCCCATGCAAAATTACCCATGAAAATGGTCATTTAATCTTTAAAAATTCATATTTTGGTCACCCCACATCCAAATCAGGTGATTTCAGTTTCAATATGTTCCATTTTTAGTACTCTACAAAGTGGACGTAAAGGATTTCCTGTAGAAGTCTCCGAAGGATCCCATGCAGAATGGTTAGCCAAATTATCGATAATTGGCCCGCTTAAACTTCAGAAATTCATAAGTTGGTCATTTTATTTCCAAATGAGGTGATTCAAGTTTCAATATTTCTCATTTTCAGTGTTCTACAAAGTGAACATAGAAAATTTGGAATATAGGCTATCGAAAAATTTCATGTAGAATAGTGGCAGAAATGGACTATGAAATGATAGAAATAAGTCAACTTTGGTCCAAACCAGTTCAACCCAACTTAGTCCAACTCAGCCTGACCCAGCTCAGACCAATCCGGACCAAGTCATGTCGGCCCATATGCATGCATTTCTTTTATATATATATATTATAGGAAAGAGAGGCCGTGAGGGGAGATTAAAGAGAAGCCGTGAGGAGAGACTTAGAGAAGAAGAGAGAGGGAGAAGGAAAAAGGAAAGAAGGTTTTCTAGAAGAAGCCATGGGAAAGAGAGAGGGAGAAGAAAAAAAGGAAAGAGAGAGGGAGAAGGAAAACGGAATGAAGAGAAGGTTTTCTAGAAGAAGCTATGGGAAAGAGAGAGGGAGAAGGAAAAAGGAAAGAAGAGAAAAAAAGAAAGAAGGGAAGAAGGAAAGAAGAGAAAAAGGAAGGAAGAGAGAAGAAGAAAAAAAAACGTGAGCTAGAGAAGGGTTTTCTAGCCAAAAAAAAGAGAAGAGAAAGAGAGAAGAGAAGAAGCCGTGAAAGGAGAAAGGGAGAAGAAAAAAAGGAAAGAAGAAAAAAAGGAAAAAAAAAGAAGAAGGAAAGAAGAAGAAAAGGAAGGAAGAGAGAAGAAGGAACGAGAGAAAAGGAAGAGAGAAAAAAAACGTGAGCTAGAAGAGGGTTTTCTAGCCAAGAGAATGAGAAAAAAAAGAAGGAGAGAAGAGGAGAGAGAAAAAAAAATGTGAAGGAGAGAGGACAAAGAGAGAGAGAGAGGGGATTTTTTTCTCTAGAAGAGAGAAAAACATGAAAATAAGAGAAGCCAAGAGAAAGAGAGAAGAAGAAGAAGAGAAAAGAAAGAAAAGAGAAGAAGGAAAGAGAGAAAGAGAAGAGAGAAAGGAGCAGAAAAGAGGAGAATGAGGGTTCACCATCAAAAAGCTTGATACGATCTCCAAAAATATTATATCTAAGGTTTCGCTCCATTTGAGCACAAGGTTGGTACCCTAAAACGAATTTAGGAGCCTTCAGAATGTTTGAATGTTGATTTTGCTTGAAAAGACTTATTTTCATTAAATCTCGATCAAGAATGTCCTATTGCATGCATGTTGATGTTAGGATATTCTTGTCTAACATTTTTTTATATATGATAATTTATTTAAACTATTCAATGATGAAGCTTTGAGTGCTATATGATGATGTTTGATGTTTTTGATAAATTTTACAAAGTGGATTTCTAATCTTAAATTTTCAGATTTAGGATCTAAATTTGGGACGTGCATCTCATGTGATTTTTCTTAGATTTTGAAGCCCAAAATTTTATGAGATTTTCTCTGATATGTTAGAAGACTCCCCTAGGAATTTCATCCCATTTGGAATTGAAAAAGTCTATCAAACAAATTTATCTTTGGCATTGCTGTCCTACTCGGGTATAATGCAATCCCTTATTAGAAAGTCTCTGAAAATGGATTTTATGGTCATAATCAGAAAACAAACTTCATATGATTTTTTAGATATGGAAGTCTTCTAAAAAATGGCATTGGTTTTGGATTTTTTCAATTTTTTTATTGAATTGATATTGATTTTTAAGTGCATAGTGCTCTGTTCTTAAATCTGTTAGGATATACTAATTTGCATGATTGAAAATGAATTTTTTCACAAAGAGAATGTTCTGTTTTCACTTGTTTTTCTTAGTAAAATTTTAGATCTATCAATTACCTACATGGACATATGTTTGGATTTAATTTTCATTAAGTATGGGATTTTATACGGAATTTTTGGTGCAACTGGTCAAAAATCTGGAACAGACTTGACCAGTGCACATATCCGGTCTTGTGGCATTCATTTGACTTGATTTCATCCTCTGTTGGGATTCGAACCCTTTAGATGAAATGTAGCATGTTAAGTCATCTTTCTATGAAAAAAATAGGGCTTAATTTGAGTTACAGAAGACCTACTTATGGTCATTTTTGTTTATTGTGACAGAATTTGAAAGTAGTTCCTAGTTTTGTGCAATACTTGAAACTTTGTGTCACAATTTTAACATTTTTGAGTCATTATTCATTCCAAATGTCTTCGTAAAAGTTACAATATTTTCAAAGAACTTCTTGAACATATGTTTTTGATAATTTTGGATTTTTTAGAAAGGCTTCATTGATGTCTCATTCATTGTAACATGAAATAGATTGCTTAAGTGATTTGATGAATTCTATCATATTTGATTGCATACTTGCTATATTTAGAGTATCCACTTGCCATATTTGGATAAATGGCCACATTTAGAGTATTCTCATATTTTGTTTGGATTGTGTACATACCATGTTGGTCATATCTATGTGTTGCTATATTTAGTAGAATAAATAGATTTTTTTTGCCATATTTAGCAATATCTTGATAATTACCATATTTAGACATGCCATGTTTAGACGTGCCATGCTTAGAATATAGCATATTAAGTTTTACTATGTTTAAATAAATTTTTAAGGTATCATATGCCATGTTAGGGAGATTTTCATAATCTTACTATATGTTGTGATAGTTACCATAAATATCATACATGCCATGCTTAAATAGAATATTCTATTTGTGGTAATAACTTCATTTTTTCAACACCCTAGTTGAACTGACATCTATGCACACTTCTAGAAGACAATCTAGGTGTGGGGACGTGTATTTAGGCACCCACATTCTTGGGAAGGGCATAATGAAAAATAATAAAAAACTTTAATAAAGAAAGAGAATGCTTTGCCAAACCTTCCAAAATTAGAGCGTAGGGTGAAAAGGGTAGTTCAGGACTATTTCTGCCCCTCAGTAAATCCTAAACCTAGAATAGGTTCTATATCCTAAACCTAGAATAGGTTCTCAACCCTAAACCTAAAATAGGTTCTCAATCCTTAAACCTAGAACAGGTTATTTCAGCCATCCCGAACTACACGGATTCTGATTCCTAGGTCAAACTCTAGGATACGTAGGCTATTTGGGAGAATCCCAAATTCGGATCCATACTTTAGTCCACTCGGACTATCCATAGATCCACTTGGATATCCACCCACCATTTTCAAACTACGCAGATTCTGATTCCTAGGTCAAACCCTAGGATACGTAAGCCATTTGGGAGAATCCCAAATTCGGATCCACACCTTAGTCCACTCGGACTATCCATAGATCCACTTGGATATCCACCCACTTTTCGAATTACATGGATTCTGATTCCTAGGGCAAACCCTAGGATACGTAGTCTATTTGGGAAAACCCTAAATTCGGATCCACACCTTAGTCCACTCGGACTATCCATAGATCCACTAAGATATCCATCCACATTTTGACCCAAATAGGAGATTATCCACATTCCAACCCAGAAAGGGTTATCCACATTTTGACCCAAATAGGGTTATCCATATTTTGACCCGGAAAGGGCTATCCGTTCTTAGATCCACTAGGACTATCTATCAGTTCACATGGACTATCCAGATCCTAACCCATAGGGTTTCTCAACCTTTCAAGCATAAACTTCAACTTGAACAATGAACTTAATCAAACACAAGCATAAATCACATCCATAAACTTTAATCACACCTGAACTACGATGGTGAACTTGATTTCTATAATAATTCCATGATACGTAGGTAATCTGATGGATACAGATTCGGTTCAATGATATCAAATCACTTGGTTTGGTTCGGTTTAATAGATAAAGTCTAGCATAGGAAAGGTATAGGAGATCGATTTCGATCGAGCGACTTGGGTGCCTAACCCCTTCCCATAACCGTAACCTGACGCTTACCCAATCTCTGATGGACCAGAAATCCAATCTAAGGGTCATGAGTTAATCGAAGTTTTACTTTAGGGTGAGATTTCACATTTTTAAGGTCCTAGACCTTAATCTAGGTGGTGACTTCCAAAAAAAGATTACGATCTTTGTCCTCACAACATCGGTGGCTGATTCTGGTAACTTCCTTAGTTATTCATCCCCTGTTATACTCTAAGATTCTACACTAGGGTATGCATCACTGGAGTTTGTTGTACTGTGGGTATGGTGTTATTTTCCACAGGTGCAATTGGCACCGTATTATCAACAATGGGTACGGGGGGGCACAGTGCTGCTACCAGGAGGTGTTGATGTAGTATTTGCAGCTGGTGGTGTAATTCCCAAGGAAGCTTGCATGTTTGCTTGCATCTGATGTAATTGCTACACTTGTTATGCCAAATTCATCACTATTGTGGCCAAATATATTGGTGGTGCTGGCAAATTGGTTGGATTGGCCTGAGTGTGGACTTCTTGGGGCACAACATTTTGGTTCCCATTATTTTCAGCTTGTTCTTCTTGGTTTTCGTTGGCATTTACCTCTACAGGTGGTGGTGGAGGTGGGCTTGGGTTCCATCCCCTTTGGCCTCCTCTACGCCCAACCATTTTCGACTATCGACTGTGGTGGTATCTAAAAGTCAAAAAATAGGTGAGATAAGCACAATATACATTGGTGTCATGTTAGTCTCACCATAAACGAAGCAAATTCGAAGTACAAAATCCAAACAAGCAATTTAGCATAAAAATACTTGTGTGGTCAATATTATACAGCTGTGACCATACGAACCATGGAAACTTCCCTAGGCCCTGTGGTCGATCGTGCGGTCGACTTGTGTGGTCAACTCTTTTGGTCGAATTATGAGACTGCACATTCAAAAATCAGGTTTTTAATTCTGTTTCGAGCCTTTTTCTTTCCCATTCTCTTTTGTCTTCTTCTAGTCTCAACTCAACTTGCCACCACTAAGTTTCTACAGTGTCAACTGCACGAATTGGGTAATTTCTTCATCGGTTGACAACTCTCATTCCATTCTTTTTGGTTTATTCTCTATTCTTTTCTTTCTTTTAGGCTGTTATAACTAGGTTTTCACCATCTTGTATTATTTTTTCTTAATTAAAATTTATTTAACCATAAAAATCTAATTTTTATTATTGGGTTTTGATATTGGCCACCCAACAGACAAAAGCCCTCAAGAAGAATTGAGTTCCATCGGTTGGTTTAGTCAAAAGCTAAAAATTTTGACTTTTGACCTGAAATTTGGGGATTTTTGCCAATTTTTGAAATCTCTTTAGTTTTTCTATAATTAATTGCAATTCCCTTTTAGATGACCCTTGCAGGATGGTTTGTGACTCATGTAATTCATCCTGTCCAAGTGTTTGGGTGAGAAGTGAGGCTTTTGCCCATTTTACGCCGTTATAATGCTGAAAATTTTGAATTCCTCTATAACTAACAACTTGCTTGTTGGTTTATGCCCCTTGCAGGTAACATGGTTCGTACCAAGGTTCCTCGAGTCCATGATGCCCTTTGCTTTAGGTCAGTTGAAGTTGAGATACAATATCCCTAGTACCATCAAAAGAAGGTTAAGGGGGGTCGATATGTCAACTTACCCAGCTTAGCCTATTCGATATAGAAAGGGCGTTTGACGATATGGGCTGGCTTCCTGTGATCTGATATGAGGGTTGCACCCGTCCAAAGCTGAAAAAGTAGTTCTACTACAATCTATAGGTTGAGGGTGATCCAAAAGATGTGGATAGAGGTAGAGACCTCAGGATCATGAGTTGGGTAAAAGGGTTACCCATTTCTTTTAACGTCAGCAATTACTTGACCTCTTGGGCATCTCCAACATAGGTCCACAGATTTTTCTCAAAGGGGATGCCTGCAGAGGTGTGCAATCAGCTTCTTTGGGATGACCGCTGATAGATGAAGGTAGTTAACCTCCGTCCTGAGCCTCGGGTGTACTGCAAGATCATCCAGCACAATCTGATTTCACAAAGTGGTCACTATGAAATGGTTTTACAGCTGAACCATTATCTCCTCTACTGTATCTATACCAGATAGCCTGTCTGCCTCCCATACATCATTAGTAGACTATGCACAGAGCTATGACGCCTGGCCTAACCTACCCTACGGGTGCTTGATCACCACCCTAGTCTGTCGTCTGCAGGTGGACTTAGTGAATGAGAGGATCTATGAGGACACCTTTTCAATCGACCTCGACTAGGACGCCATCTGCAGGATGGGGATGCGAGAGGTGCAGGTCAGTGATGATGAGAGAAATGTTATGGTGCGTCCTCTTACTTGGGTGGCAGTGTTAGATGCGACGACGGTAGTAGCAGCGGCAGAGGCAATAGCAAAGAGTGATGATGAGGATGATGATGACTGAATATATATGGATGTGGATGACATCTCTCTTCCATCACCATAGAATTTTATAAGAGCTGGCCCTTCTTGGACTACATACTCGGCTGGTCCTTCTTGCCCACCACCCGATGACATGACGACACTACTACGTGAGATTCGTGATGCTCAGCGTGCTACATATCAGCGGGTAGGAGAGATCCTAGACGCTCAACGCGCTACTGATGGACGAGTGGGGAGTCTTGCCAAGAGTCTCCGAGCTACCCAGACACAGGTAGCGTGGCTCACGAGGGTGTATGCAGAGGACTATGATCGAGACTGAGAGGCACCTCCTCCCCCTACTCCTCCAGCGCCATGATAGTTTATCTTTTCCTTTTATTTGTATTACAAAGTAGCTGTCCGAACTGTAGACTGTACTATGATCCTAGATGTATATACTCTTATTTTCAGTTTGGGTTTATATATACATTTTCATTTGTTTCTCTTTTACATATGTGCATTAGTCTGTTTCTTAATTTATGTCTCAAATAATTAAAATATAGAGAAAGTCTTTACTATTAATGAACTGAGTATCTAACAATGATAATAAATAATTAAACCAATTATTTCTAAATTACCCAAGAAATAATTTAAATTAATCCATTACATGTCCCAGTATTCAAATATAACTAAACTAATCAAAAACACATTGATTGCATTCACATGATGGATCATGCGCTTCCTCCTCAACTTTCCATAGCCACTACGTGTTCGTACAATGGTGCATTCATGTAGTCCTCCACTGTGGTACATGTTTCATCAACTAAAAATATAGGACATCGTAGGGTGAGCACACATCATGGCTCAATGAGCAAACAAAATAATGTGTAAACGTATGCATTCATTCAATTCATATCTTGGGTCTAGTTTAAGTTTACAAATGTGCTATAGAAAGGATTGATGGCCACCACACCTCTATACACGAGTGTGTGAATCTACCCAATGGATCAAACACCATTGTCATCCCACATGCACCCAATATGGAATAGAGATAGAGCTAAGATATCTGGATCATACACGGCCAACACTTTCCTTGATGCCTTATCCATACCAACACATAAGCCCTTGCTGGTGAGGGCATACAAACTGGGCTCACAACTAACCAATCATAATGCCTTCCAAATGTATCCAAGGCCTTACCCCAACATCCCTCAATATGTCCATAGAGATAGAGTTAAGGCCCTCCGACAGAGTCCAAAACCACACGGTCCGAGACCACCTCCCTGATGCCCTATCACGTAATAGTTCTACTAGGGTAATGGTGATACGATGATGTCAGTAGGTAGGACTTGATTAGAAATAGAGCTAGAATCTAGTGGCCAAGCCCAAGACCATAGTACCATGTCCTCCCCTTGATGCTCCATTCACATCCAATACATTAACCACATACACAATCACATGCATATTCATAGCATCATCATCATTATGTTACAAATAGACAGAAATAAATATGCACGAGCAGAAATAGTAGTAATATTAGATGATATGTGAGATGCACATTACAAGCATACAAGCATAAAATCATTTATGGCATTGGGTAAATAAATTAAAAATAGTTTGTTATTATCCAATTAGTTTACATCTTGTTCCCTCACCTGTAAATGATGTTTGACCTCCTTCCAAGCTTTGAAAATCACTTTGAACTACTTGGAAACCTAGGGAGCATACGGATTTAAGTTAGGATTCATCTATACCAAGTTATAGTTGTCGAAAATCATGTTCAGTCTGAAAGTATGCTACCTGTTTGTTGTGGTCGATTTGTGTGGTCTCAGTATATGTCGACCACAGGCTGTGTGCTCGATATGTATGGTCGCATATCATGCGACCACAACATGCGACCACATCATTCTTGGAAACTTCCCGAATAGCTATGGTCGACCCTCTGGTCACCCTGTGGTCTACCATAGGTTGTGACCAAATGATGTTTGGTCAATCTTCATCTTTAATCTGAATTCTTTATGAGTCAATTCCTTGGCTCATCAATAGGGTTCCTCCTATGATTAGTCTGACCATTAAATCATAATTTTACAAAGTTATTCACCCTAACCTATTCTCCCTGGTTCTCCTTTGAGATTTGCTTGTGGAGTTCCATGGTCAAAGTCTTACATTAATCCCATGACTCAATTTGCAATGAAACTCCTATTCTAGGTGTTTTAATGTTACAGGGAAGAGTTCCATACCTTAGATCTATTGTAGAGAACTAGAACCTCCCTTCTCTTAGCCTTCTTCTTTAAATCTCTTCTCTTTTTCTTCCTCTCTCTTTCTTTCTCTTAGGTTTAGGGTTTGAGATTGATCCAAAAGAGTGAAAAAGAGTAGGGTGACGTCCTCTATATAGAGAGAAACTCTCCATATAGAGCCCCACTTCAATTATGCAAGAGATCTCTTGAAATTTGAAAAGTTTCCAAATCACAATGTTTGATCTGGCAACATGCGATCGATACGTGTGGTCGCAAAATCCGTCTACCACACAGCTCAAATATGCGACCACACATTTATTTTTTACTGGTCTCCCTTTCTTTATGGTGTGATCAACCATACCAGTTCAGGTACTCAACTACACAGTCACATTCATTATTTTTTAGTCGATTTACATACCTAGCCTTATAGTTTCTTCATACGTTTTGTCCACTCAATCTGACAATGATAGGAAGACCTAGCACGACACGGTTTGTAAGACCCACACTCCATGAACCAGATCTAAACCTCTATTTCATGTCGCGATAAGTCTTCCAATCATATTCTAACCTGATAGAACGAGCGGATGATAATCAGGTACAAAATCAGACCAAAATCGATGATAATTTTTATACCAGTCTCATGATACTGGTCTACATATCAGTCGACTAGTATGTCAGCGCCGGTAGACTAGTCAAATTAAAAATGGATCTTTGTGGGTCTTGCTCGCCAAATTTAAATCTTATGGACTTTTCTAATGTAGGAAAACTTCCTAAAACCTAACCTAGCCTATTTAATGATCTCTAAACCTCTGCAAACCTCTTTGATTTCTTCTCATAAACCCTAGAGAGGAAAAGGAGATCTGAAGAGGAGAAAGGAGGCGAAAAAGGTAGAAGAGGAGATTCCGTTGGTTGAAGAACACCATAGTTTGTGAACCAATGGTAAGTGCCTGTATTTCTCTCTAGGTTAAGTGTTGTTGATGATTGATCAATACCATGCAAGGCTAGGTATTGATCTAAAACCGTAATTTACCGTTAAACCTTAATTCAGTTGATAAACCCTATATTTGAATTCTAAACTAAGGTTTCTTGGAACGTTGGATTAAAATGGAAGATAAAAAAAAACCCTAAAACATGGCTCAGGCCTAGAATGCATAGGAGGAACCCTAGAAGCCATAATGGGTGACTGACGAAAGATGAACACCAAGTTGGTGGTCTTCCAGAGGCATACCGGTCAACCATACCGGTGGCACTACGTGCGACTGGTATATGCGACGGGTACCCCTCGAGTAGCCTGCTAAGGCTGTCTGATCAACTATACTGGTCACGCCACTGTACAGTGACCTACAACCAGTATATGCAACCGGTATGTCCAGAATGGGTTGGTTTTTTACCCCAGTTGGTTTTCGACCAATGCAAAATCTATGGAACTAATTTTAACTAAACCCTAATGTCGTATAGGACCTTGTGATAGCGAGATTAGACTCTGTGACACGGAGCAAGCTAGCAATCATGCGTCAGGTAAGGGAATTAGACCTAAACCCTAATTAATTAATAACAGTAAAACGTTGTTAATAACTATTATTTCTATAGAGTATTGTGTGTGCATGTTCACATGTTATCTTTACTTTTAGTTATTATATATGTTCATGCATATTCGCTATGCTAGGATTGTGTATTAGGCATGTAAATGTTTTCATTGGTGTATGGAATGAGAAGGGCCTGGGGTCTTGGATCATTCCTCACACTGGTACCTTTTCATATTACTGTTATCTTAGCATGCTTGGTGCGGGTGGAGTATCAGGGAGAGGATATGACATTGTGGTCTCTAGCCTGACCACTAGACTCGAGCCCTATCTCTATGCTGTAGGGAGTTATGCTGGGATAGGGCCTACTATGATGACATATAGGATTGGTTAATAATGAATCCACTTACAAGCCCTCGCCAATAAGGGTGTAGGTATTGATATGGTAGAGGGTATTAGGGGGAGGACATGGAATGGAGGCGTAGCCTACCCACCAGACTCTAGCTCTATCTCTATACCTAAGTGAGTGATGTCGGGTGATAGCTGTGTATGATCCGTTGGGCGTGCTCACACTCTCAAGCATGGACGTGAAGTGACCGCCAAACCTTACCATAAAGTAAGTATACCAGACCAAATGTGAATGTTACTCATGCATATTTCTTGTTGCATTGTCTGATTTCTTAATGAGCTAAGTTGTGAGCTCACCCTTGTATACACACCATTTTTAGATGTTGATGCAGATTATACTATAGTAGACTTCGTTGCTGCTCCAGCATATGGAACTGTTGTTGCTCTAGAAGTGCAAGCAGGAGAGGATGAGCATTGACACTTTATGCTAGTGCTCTTACTACGTATACCTCTAGGATGTTTTGATTTAATTATTTATTTCAGTTAGATTTTATAAATAATGTAAAGATATTTATTTATGTTTTGGTTTATTAAATAATTGGGATAATTTATTTAAGTATCAATAGAATACTCAGTTCATTTAATTAAGACTTCCGCTATATCTATTTATATTCTGATTATGGTTATATGCAATGGTTTATGTAAGTGGACACGATCTTATTGAGACCCTAGTGTGAACCGTTGATTTAGTAGCGGTTCACTCACACTTCTGGTTCAGTCAGAATTGGGGTGTGACACAGTTAGACTGGGTTAGTAGAGTGTGGGTCTTACATCACATGTCTTAGGAATGTCACCTCATCTAGCTAAAAATCACACATTTTAAATTTAGTATGAAGTGTTTCATATCTTAACCTCTACAACGCTTGACATAGATTTGTTATATGATCTTCTTTATTTTGAGAGTAAATCAAGTTGTCATCTATGAAAACCATGACCAAAGTATCCAACATGTCACAGAATATGGTTCATAAGTTTCATGAATGAGGCTGGCGCATTGGTCAGTCCGAAAGACATGACTAGAAATTCCTAGTGCCCATACTTGGTTCTAAATGTTGTCTTAGGAATATTGCCTTTCTTGATGTTGAGTTGGTGATACCCTAATCGAAGATCGATCTTTAAGAACATCACAATGCCTTGCAGTTGATCTAATAGATCATCAATACATGGTAAGGGGTACCAGATCTTGATGGTGAGCTTATTCAACTTATGGTAGTCTATGCATAGGGGTATGCTACCATCCTTCCTTTTAACGAATAACACTGGTGCTCCCAAGGAGATATGCTAGGTTTGATAAAACCCTTGTCTAGTAACTCTTGCAGTTGCGTTTTAGTTCCTTTAGTTTTGTTGGGGCCATTTTGTATGGAGCTTTGAACATCGGTGCTGACCCTGGTAGCAAGTCGATCACAACTCTGTAGCTCGATCAGGTGGTAAACCAGGTATGTCCTTGGAAAAAATACCCGAAAATTCCCTTACCACCTCTAGATCTTCTAGTCGAGGTCCCTCACAGACACCAGAAATCCCTTTCCACCTTTCTACAGGCTCCTGATCGCCTTAAGCGCCTAGAGAAATAGCTTTCTCTTCTTGGGAGTTTTCTCCCCAATGAACTCGAACGGCTAACCATTTCCTTCATCGAATTTCAACCTCTTTTCTACACACTGAAAGCTAACTTTATGCTGGGACAACGAGTTTATCCCTAGAATTACGTCGAAGTTTGACATTTCTAGTTAGAGTAAGTTCGCTTTCAAATCCCTGCCTTCATTACTAACCAGGCATGGTCCCTAATATCTTCTAAAGGTTTTGAAACATGATTGATCTTTACTCTGAATGATGGAGACACGAAGGAGTGGATAGCTCCTGAGTTGAAGAGTACTTTCATTGGGACTTCAGCTGCACTTACGGTACCTATAATTTTACCATGATAACTACAAGTACATGTATTTAAACAACATGCTAATAAAAACATACCTGTCATTATGTCTGGAGAAGCTTCTCCTTTCTCTATAGTCACAACAAACACCTTCCCAGGCTGGGTCAATTTCTGAGGTGGAGGGCAAGTCGTGGAGAAATGTCCTGTTTGACTACAGTTGAAATACTTCAGGCTAGCAGTCCATGTAAAACGATTCCCTACAGGTGCAGCCTTGGGAGCAAGGGTTTTGGCTGAATTCTGAGTGGTACAAAAGGTTTTGTTGCTTGTCTTACCACCGGCATAGTGAGCTGTTTGCTTACCACTCCCCTTCTGGGTGTAGTAGTTGTCTCTCAGACTAGCTTCAATAACCTTGGCAGTCTACACTTCCTTGAAGTAAACCTCATTTTCCAAAGCAACCACAGTAGCTCTAATGTTCCCTTGTAGTCCCTTGGTGAACCTTTGGCTTTTTCCTTCTCCTTTCACATGCTAGCTAGAGAAAAATAAAAAAGCTCCTCAAAACAGTGTTGATAATCATCCACAAACTATTGTCCTTGTGCGACATTTAGATATTCTACCTCCATTTGGTCTTTAAAACTTCTGGGGAAGTACTTGTCAAAAGAGGCTTCCTTGAAGTTTTCCCAAGTAATCTATAGGTGCTTAGCAGCTAAGAGGGGCTGCGTAGACTCCCACCAAGTTTTTAGTTCATCCTCTAACTTGTAAGTAGTACATAAGACCTTCTCTTCTTAAGTACACACCATCATCTGTAGTGTCTTCTCGGTGGACTTGATCCAATTTGTTGGCTATAATGGATTAGTGCCAACCCCATTAAACCTCAAAGGCTTCTTCTTCATGAACCTCCCTATGGTTATAGCTGGGTCATACTATGGCATCACAGTAGTGCCTACGATTAATTTGAAGCAGTGTTCACTGGTTGATTCATCCAATCATAGTTCTAACTTAAGAAGTTAATAGTCTTGTGACATTGGCAGCATTGGTTGGATTGGTTGCATTAGCTGTAGTAGCTATGGGTAGGGTGGCTATAGTATTAGCCATCCCTAGGGAATTTGCCATCAAAGGTACAAACGCTGGTCTCATAACTGCCATTAGATCGTTCAAAAATTGACGGTGTTGAGCTTGACTTTCACAATGCTGTTGTGAGACCCGCACCCAAAATCTCTTTACTAAACCAGATTCCTCCTGTGCCAGGTCTCAACACATCGACTAACGGAGTACCTGATGCGGACCTGATGATGGTATCTAAACCTAAGGTGAGTCTTCACTATGTATACTTGGTAGTATAACGTGTTTTAATAGACCTTTGATGGGAGGTAAACGCATACCAAAACATCCAAGCCAAAGAGATGGTCCATAAGTTTTATTTTAGCCCAATCGATGGATCGTACTGGTGTAACATTCATTTGGTTGAGTTTAGCCGGTTGAACTCAAGCCAGATTCTTTCTCTTTCCCCAATTCCCTATAAAAAGGTGACCAAGCTTCCTTTTCTTTTCCTTGGAACCGAAATATTGAGAGTGAGAGAGTGAAAAGAAGAAGAAAAAGGAGGAAAACTTGAAGATAAGGAACTCAAGCCCTAGCTTTGATTCTTGGAGGTAAGAGCCATTAGCTTCTTCCTTCCTCCTTGTGTTAATAGCTAGCAACCATGGTGGTTGAGCACCACTAATGGTGACCTCTATTAATGACCTCGAAAACCTAGGTTTGGACTCATCCACTCCCTTATGGAGTTATTGAAGGTAGGGTTTACCTCTTTCCTTCTCCCTTGGGGAATAAATGCATGGATGCTTGGTTGTTGAAGCTTCATTACTAGAGATTGCATAATGACCTAGAAAACCTAGGGTTGGTTTACCAATTCCATTAGGGGAGTTATTGGAGCCATAATGGCTCCCATTGTGCCTAATAATGGTGGGAATGAGTTTCCCACCAACTAAAATGGGAATAGTGAAGTGGAGAACAAGTCCCCCAAGCTTAGAGACCAAGCTCGGTTCGTAACCTAGTTTCTGGGTCTGAACCAGTGCCACGTACCAGATCCACAAGCATGTTTGTTCGACCGCTTGGCTTGAACCATGACTCTACCAAGGAAAATGCCTTGGCTTATTATTAATAAACTAACTAGAGCCTCGTACTAGAGGCACGATCCTCTACATTAGCCCCAACCGTTAGACCAGTTCTCGGTGGATCCTCTTGATTCAGATCTTCTGTTTAGGCTTAATAATTAAGTAGAGTCAGTGCTGAATGAATGATCACCTGACAATGCTTCTGAAAAACCTACTCGAATCTCAAGGTTTATATCAGTATACAAACCGGATGACCAACCGGATGGTCAAGCATCCACTTATCCTTTCGATGCCACCTACTTAAAAAGTGTTTACCGGTTGAACGTACCGGTGGAACCCTTTACCGGTTTCATCTACCAGTTCAGGCTGTATTGGCCAATAAGACTAGTGATCATTAAGAAGACCATCCTTTTGGTTTCAGACCTTTCATGGGACCTATGTATGGACATGTATGGCTTGTCCATGTTAATTAAAAGCTATGAAACAAAATTAATGAATCCTTATATATTAAATAGGTATTGAACAAGGTTGATTGCTGAAGCCTTCTGTTTGGCTTCAGATTACGCTGCACCTATTGTGCAATCAGGTAAGGGGTCTAGTCCTTAGACATAATTGTATGCTTTTCATGATTGCTATGTATGAACAAGCATTTACATTATAATAACTATGAATGTTGTATGATTGTGTGGGTATAAAGGACATTTGGAGTATGGGAGTATAATACACGGGTCACATTGTTGATGCTAGGCTCTAGTGGGAGCACGGTGATCCATGGGAGTGGTGATCCAAGGTTCATCATTAGGGCATAGTTTTATTTATAAACTTATACAACCATGTATAATGGCTTGTGTGACGTATAAGAGTGCAGGTGCTCGGGTCATGTTGGATTAAAACCATGTATGGTGGTTTGTATGATACATGGGAGTGTGGGTGCATGGATCACATTAAAATGTAAACATGCTAGTGGTAGACACGGTGATCCATGGGAGTGGAGCTGAGGTTCTTTGCTGATAGATAACACGATGGTTATGTTGACATGCTAATAAAGGAACGATGATCCATGGGAGTGGTGATCCAGGGACATCTACAGGCGGGCAGACAAAGTAAAATGAATGAACATAATAGACATAGGTGGTGTCATTCCTTGTTTCCTATGCCCCTCTAGTAAGGGTAAAGATATTGACATAGATTTACACTCCCGAAGGTTGGGCGATCCTAGGGGGAGTCATTGATGTATGGGTGTACAGTAGCTGGCGTATGTAGGGTCTATGATGGGAGGTGACAAACCCTATAAGATAGGTGTCCCCAAGGAAAGAGTTTACCTGTAGAAGTCATTTAGCTGCCTGGGGTCCTTTATTCAGCTTCTATCTTTGCCCAGAATGTAAAAACACAAACCTGAGACTTAATATAAAATAAATTGCATTTCATGTCATTGGATGTTGTATGTGCATAACATGTGATACTAGATTTCTCACTGAGTTGGGATGTGAGCTCACCCTCGTGTCGACACTATTTTTTAGATCCTTCCGCAGGTAACTTCTCGATTGCTGATTTTATGGAGTCTCCTTTGACTAACGTGGTGGCTAGTACTGATGATGTTAGTAGAGAGCACAACGAGACCGTCTACGTATGGCGTAGCCCTCCGTTTACTTTCTTCCTTCCCTGATATACTCTGGATACTTGATATTTTTGTTAGTAGACAAAGAGGTCTATCAAGAACAATGTAACATATTTATTCTTCTTTTTTTTGGGTATGTGTGTATGGATATTATGGTAATTTATGGAGAACACTAGTTTATAATTGGATAATTTGATACATAGTATAGGATATATTTTCATTAATTGCATTTGTCTATATTTAATGCTTCTACTTATATTATTATTGTTTCTGGATTATTATGGTTATTGCATGTATAGACTGTGGGATTTATTTTGTAATCATTGTGGTAGCAATATTAGATGTATTCGGGTGCCACAAGGGTGGACCTGGATATCACGCTTGATTCTTTATAATGGGCTGTGACAACACTGGTATCAGAGCAAATCATTTCATATTACTTATAAATTTCTCTAACACACACATTTCCATGTTTCAGTAGTAGATGCATAGGTTAACTAGAAGACATATACAAACCAATAGTGGTGATTGCGACAATAATAATTTAGTCTCCAATTATGAGAATTAAAAAAGAGAATAATGCACAAGTAAAGTAAAAACAATATATGTGTGTGTGTGTGTGTGTGTGTGTGTGTATATGTATGTGTGTATGTGTGTATGTGTATGTGTGTGTGTATGTATGTGTGTGTGTGGGTGTGTGTGTATATGTGTGTGTGTGTGTGTAGTGTATGTATGTATGTGTGTGTGTGTGTGTGTGTGTGTGTGTGTGTGTGTGTGTGTGTGTGTGTGTGTGTGTGTGTGTGTGTGTGTGTGTGTGTGTGTGTGTGTGTGTGTGTGTGTGTCTGTGAGTATAAAATAGGGTACAGTCTACAACTTAGACTATTACCCTACACATGATAAGTACCAAAAGATAGATGCTGCTGTTAAGCAATAGTAACGAAAGATAGTGTGATCACTAAGGATCACTAGCAGATGGTGGAACAGGCATTACAAAGGCTCGAACCTGTCGAAGGTCCTCATCAAAGGCATCCTAACGCCTCACTATGGTCTGCTAAAAACGCTGCATGCTAGCTAGTTCCTCTATGATTTTCCACTGACCATCTTAGATAGCGGTAAACATTTCCTCAACTCGAGCCATGCGTCCTTGAGATCTAGTTGCTACTATAGAGGTGGAAGCCCCATCTCCTATTGGGACTCCGTCTCCCTGTCACTATCCTCCCTGATAGCTGCTCTGCATGCCACTAGATGTCTTCGATGTGCTCTCTTGTATGGCTTTTCAATTGCCTTGAGCTCCAGGTCGGACATCACCACTTCATGTAGCTTCATCCAAACAATGCTGGTCTAACCAAATGGGGAAGACTCATTTCCATTCTCCATTTGTTCTCCAGCAAAGCTCACCCCAAAGTGAGCAAATATATGGGAGAATAGACAACCATATGGCAGTCTTCCATCTGAACCCAGGTGATCTGCCAAGAACAGCATGTGTCTTAAGATAATATATGGGAGACATAGCTTCTCTCCTCGAAGTACGTAGAGCATCACGTACATACCAAATGTGTTCAGCTCATCTCTATGTCCAACTCTGGGGAGTATGTTATGCTGAATAATGCAACTGATGATCCTAGGAATGGGTATGTAGTCAGGCTCAATATTTCCATTCTCTAGATCTAGCTTGTCAGGAAGGATAAGCTCTCGGCTTAAAGTGACCCACTGATCCTCTGGCCAGTCTACAACCTGATGAGGCCCAAAATACATGGTTCTTCCAGTAGTGAAAACATTGAGTATTTCATCCAGACTGGCAATGCTCATAGTGATACGTATGCCTTTCACCATGCTAGTAATGTGTAACACATCTGCCTCATCAACAGTATAGCCCAAATTGCAAAAGAAATGCCTCACCAAGTTGGGGTATATGTCGTTCCATATGCACAAGGCTGGGGTCCAACCTAGTGCATCGAGGTGCACCCCAGTAGCAAACCTGGTCAGCTCCTCCAAGACACTGTAACATCCTACATTAATCTTGGTTGTGCCGAACTTCACCCAGTTTTGGCTATAGTCATATGATAAGAAGCGTATCCTATTAAACCTCTTGGCTGGGATGATCCTACCCTCCATGCAGCGTGTCATAATGCCTATAGGTGAGGCAAATGAAAAAATCTCAATTGGAATGATGGGTTGGGCAAGTCGGCCATGATTCTTTGGGAAAAATAAAGTGGGAAAACAATGCCCTAACCCTATGAGGTCACTATTACATGGGATGAAACCTAAGTATGCCCAATGAAGTAGAATAACAAGAGTAAGGGAGATAACATACCTGAAACTAAGGATGCCACATTTGGACCGAAACCGTTTACTGAAACTGGACCAAACCATTTACACTGGGATCAGAAGATTGTTTAATAATCGGTTCGGTTTTTGTTTTAAATATTACACCATTTACTTAATCGGTTCAGTTCTATTTTGAACCATTTAAACCAGTGGACTGCACAGGCCATACATTGATTAAAATGAATATAATATGAACCGTTAATTCAAGAAGCTAATTCATTCCCTATATAATTGATATATTATTTCCAAAAACTAAAGACCCCACCCCTTACCCATATGCAATTAATAAATTATTTTTCCAATACTCCAACCCCATTTTCCAAGGGGCTCAACCATTAAACCAAAACAGAAAAACTCTGGAAAACATAACCCCATTAGCCATTATGCATAGTGGCATACCAACAGCCAATAGTCTCACCCTCTCCCTGGGCTCTCTCCTTCTCATTTGTTAGAGTCAGATTGCTTTAGTGCTGGATGCTGGAGGAAGTCGGGAGGTATACTGCTGGTGTGCTAGATGTCGGAGATGCCGTAAGAAGTCGAAAGACATATTGTAAGACCCGCACTCCGTAAACCCGGTCTAAACCTTGGTTTTGTGTCGTAGCAAGTCTTCCGATCATCACCGGGCCAGACGGGACGAGCGGATGACAAACAGGTACGAAATCGGACCAAAGATGATCAAATCAACATGATTTTATATTGACCGGTCGATGGTACCGGTCTTGGTACCGGTCGACCGGTCAGCTCTGCGCAGCTAAGTGCGGAGATTCGAAATTGGATCTCTGTGGGTCCCATTTTCCTAAACCCTAATGCCTGAACCTTCCTAATCTTAATAGGGTTACTAAACCCTAATTCTAGCCTATAAATACACCTTAAACCTCCTCAAATCCTTTCCATTATCTCTCATAAACCCTAGAGAAGAGAAGGAGGTTGGAAAGGAGAAGGAGCTAGGAAGAAGAAGGAGGTGCCGCCATTGCCGTTCGACGACGCTCACTTTACGCCAGTCGACGGTAAGTGTTTTAATCATTCTTCTTACCCTGTGACTCTAGGATAGTTGTATGGGTGGATCAATACCATGCAAGTAGGTATTGATCTAAATCCCTAAATTGGCCAATAAACCCTAAGTTGCCGTCAAACCTTAGATTCGAGTTCGGAGATGATATTCATCGAAATAAGACTTGAATGAGTTGGAGATAACTCTAACTCAAAGCTCAGATTTAGAATGGGTAGGTGAAACCCTAAAAATCCAAGGTAATCGATCGACGACAGTCAAAAAACCAATTGTATGGTCTTCCGGAGACATACCGGTCGACCATATCGGTTGCTAGTTTGCTCACAGAGCTACAACCGGTATGTTGCGACCGGTCAGCTCTGAAAGGCTGGTTTTGGACTTTGTTGGTTTCCGACCAACATGAAACCCTAAGAAAACTATTCTAATGAAACCCTAATAATATTGTAGGACTTTGTGACTTCCCGTTTGGATCTTGCGACGTGGAGCAAGCTAACAAACGAGCGTCAGGTAAGGGAATCTGACCTAAACCTAATAATTAATGGACAGTAAGTTGTTGTTAATTACCTGATTATATATGATGTGATGTTTGTGCATATTCACATGCCATCTTTTAATTTCAGTTATTATTACTGTTCATGCATTGTTAGGATGTGATTGTTAAGCATGTGATTGTTTTCGTTAGTGTGTGGAGTGGGGCATGGGCCTGGAATCGCTCCTCACACTAGCACCTTTTGTAGTATTCTGTCTTAACATGCTTGGTACGGGTGGGGCATCAGGGGAAGGTCGTGGTACGGTGGTCTCCGATGTTGATGCTGGGCTGGCCATGGTTATGTGGCATTGTGGTCTCCGAGGTCGACGCTGGCTTATCCATGATGCTTTAGCTCTATCTCTATGCCGTAGGGAGTTATGTTGGGATAGGGTCTACCTGCGTTATGTATCTATCCTAGTGGGTTAGTTGCGGATAGGGCATCAGGGGAGGTGTGGGAATGCCTTAGCTCTATCTCTATGCCGTAGACGGCTGTGCTGGGATAGAGCATACATTGATGACATATAGGATTGTTCGGTTGCGAGCCCGGGTTTGCGAGCCCTGGCCAGTAGGGGCTTAGGTACTGGTATGGGTAGAGCATCAGGGGAGGTACGGGGATATCTTAGCTCTATCTCTATTCCATGATGGGTGCATGTGGGCCAATGGGGGTGTGATCCATGAGGTGCCACACACTCGTGTATAGAGGTGCGGGGGCCACCAAACCTTTCTATAGCACATTGCAAACTTAAACCAAACCACAGGATAAAATTGATTGTTACTCATGCATAATATTGTGAAACTGTCTGATTGTCTTACTGAGCTAAGTTTTGAGCTCACCCTTTGTATATATATATGTTTTTAGATGTCGATGCAGGTTACACTGTGGATGACTATATGAACGCTACGGCGTGTGGTGGTGTTGCTGCGTTGGACGTACAGGCAGGAGAAGACGAGCATGACGCTTCATGCGAGTGCCCTTTTTGTGTGTACCTTTGATTGGGTTTTTATTTACTTGTTTCAGTTATTTTTTATTGAATTTTAAAGAGATGTAAGGATATTATATTATATGTTTGAATTTGAATAATTGGATATTTGATTTAAATTTATCAATAGATTCTCAGTTCATTTATTTAAAGACTTCTGCTGTATTATTTATATTCTGATTGTGGTTATGTGTATTGGGTTTGTATGGGTGGACACCGCCTATTTGAGATCCTGGTGTGAACCGTTGGTTCAATGACGGTTCACTCACACCATTCTGGTTGGATCAGAATTGGGGTGTGACAACTTGGTATCAAAGCCAATGAGTCTGGAGGGAATAATACCACACAGCCAACGCATGGTACTCCAGGGCCGATGGGCCAACCCCAGAATGTACCACCACCGCACCAGTTTCCATCATCTTCTGCTCATCAGGGAGAATATCCGTATCCACCACCATGGTACGGAATGAATACACAGGGACAGCACGATCTGAGCAGGGCGGTGGATAGATTCCTAAAGTTGAAGCCTTCATCATTCACAGGTAAGATGGGGAAACCATTGTGGCCAGCACAGTAGGTTGCAGAGATGGAGAAGAATTTCCAACTGATGACTTGTACCGAGGATGAAAAGGTCCTATTTGCCACTCACATGCTGAAAGAAGATGTAAATGCTTGGTGGAATTCTACACGGGCATATCTGGAGACGAAGCATGCACAGGTGGATTGGGAAGTGTTCAAGGTTGACTTCTTCGATAAGTATTTTCCGAAGAGCTTCAGAGATCAGATGGAGAAGGAGTTCCTTAATCTACAGCAGTCTCAGTCGACTGTGGATGCTTATCAGTAGAGGTACGAGGAGTTATTTTTCTTTGCACTGGCAAGTATGCAAGAAGAAGAGACCAAGACACGTAGGTTCACCATGGGACTACGTGGAAGCATCAGAGAGCACATCTTGGATCTGGACAAGAAAATCTATAATGAGGCTGTGCAGGTTGCGAGGGTGATAGAGTCCAGTCAGCGGGACAACTTCTTCGCACAGAACAGGGGAGTGAAGAGACCCACTATTGAGAGTTCGGGTGGCGGTAACAATAGACCTTTCCGTCCATACCGGGCTCAGACCGCTACAGTACCTGCTAGGAACAATGCGGCACCACCTGTGCCACAGAACGCCGGATACAACCCAAATATCAAATGTTTCAACTGTCAGTAAGTGGGTCATATTGCAAGGACCTGCACTCTACCTAGGAAGCAACCTCCCCAGCAAGGAAAAGTATATGCGGTCACCACTGAAGAGGTAGCCGCATCACCTGATGTGGTCACTGGTACGACTCTATCCCTTACGATTTAGCTTACTATTTCATTGTGTGTGAGAGCATGTAGAACTAAGGGGCAATAAATTTCAGGAATTGTAAATGTAGCTGGTATACCCGCCAGAGTATTATTTGACTCTGGGGCCACGCACTCCTTTGTTTCTATTTCCTTTGGAAAGTGAATGGAGTTACCAATCAAGCACTTGAACCCAAGCTTGATAGTTCGCTCTCCGCTAGGAGTCGAAGTGGCTTTGACTGATTATTATGGACCATGTACTATATGTATTGAGGGCCGAGACTTAGAAGCAAGTCTGGTACTACTCGAGATGGCAGACTTTGATGTCATCTTGGGAATGGATTGGCTATGCCATCATTCAGCTATTCTTTTATGTGGTGAAAGGAAGCTTGTGCTTACAGACAATAAGGGAAAGTAGTATAGCTTCACTGGGACCAAATTACCTAGGAAGAGGAAGCTGATTCTCTCCGCCCTAAAAGCTAAGAGATGCTTAGAGAAGGGGGAGTAGGGTATCTAGTATCTGTAGTCGACATCACTGCTGAGGTGCCAAAGATGGAAGATATAGATGTGGTTCGAGAGTTCCCAGATGTATTTCTCGAGGAACTTCCAGGTCTACCATCGGATAGGGCTACAGAGTTTGTAATAGACCTTATGCCAGGTTCGGTGCCGGTGTCTAAAGCACCATACAGGATGGCCCCCACCGAGTTAAAGGAGTTGAAGACCCATTTACAAGAATTGTTAGATAAGGGTTTCATACGACCTAGCATATCGCCTTGGGGAGCACCTGTATTATTTGTCAAGAAGAAAGACGAAAGTGTAAGACTATACATAGATTACCGTGAACTGAACAAGCTGACGATCAAGAATCGGTATCCTTTGCCTAGAATCGATGATCTAGTTCGATCAATTGCAGGGTGCAAAGGTTTTCTCGAAGATTGATCTCCGATCGGGGTATTACCAGCTGAAGATCAAGGCCGGAGATATTCCAAAGACTGCTTTCAGAACACGGTATGGGCATTATGAGTTTCTAGTTATGTCGTTCAGTTTGACCAACGCCCTAGCGTCATTCATGGAACTGATGAACCGAGTGTTTCATGATATGTTGGACACTTCGGTCATCGTATTCATCGATGACATATTGATCTACTCTAAGGACATGGAGACTCATACAACACATTTGAGGGCAGCCCTACAACGGCTAAGACAAGAAAAGCTTTATGCTAAGTTCAAGAAGTGTGAGTTTTGGCTGAAGGAATGGCTTTCTTGGGCCATGTAGTATCTGAAGACGGTATCAAGGTTGATCCAAGTAAGATAGCTTCTATAGTAGGATGGGAAGCACCAAAACTGTTGCGGAGATTCGTAGTTTCCTTGGGTTGGCGGGTTATTATAGAAGGTTCGTGGAAGACTACTCCAGGATCGCTGTTCCACTAACCAGATTGACCAAGAAGGGGGAGAAATTCATATGGACAGATGAGTGTGAGAAGTACTTTCAGACTTTGAAGTCAAGACTAGTCTCTGCACCTATCTTGACCATCCCAGAACCAAGCGTACCGTTCACCTTATATACGGATGCTTCAGGGTTGGGTATTGGGTGTGTATTGATGCAAGAAGAACAGGTGATTGCTTACGCATCAAGACAGTTAAAGGAGCATGAGAAGAACTATCCTATGCATGATTTGGAGCTAGCAGCAGTTATACATGCCATCAAGACTTGGAGACACTACTTGTACGGTGAGAAGTTTCAGATTAAGTCAGATTACAAGAGCTTAACTTATCTTTTCACTCAGAAGGATCTGAATATGAGACAGAGGAGATGGCTGGAATTGTTGAAAGATTATGATTGTGACATCCAGTACCATCCGGGCAAAGCAAATGTTGTGGCTGACACCTTAAGCAGAAAGGGGGCATCAAAACCTGAGGCCGGGCCAAGTACAAATGCTGCATTGTGTGCTGCAGCCTCAAGTTTAATGGAAATTGATGAAGAACATATTATAGAGACTGCAGAAGATCCAGGCGAGCAAAGCTTAATTCATAAGTTCACCATGATGTTCGCAACTTTGAAGATCTCACCGGATCTAGTTAATGAAGTCAAGATAGCAATCCTACAGGATCCACATCTCAAGACAGTACAAGAAGACCTAGAGAAGGGTACGAGCAATCCCGACTTTACCTTGGATTCAGACAAGGTACTCAGGTATCGTGGACGGTTATGTATACCTGAGAGTGAAGACTGCAATATCAGAGATCGAGTTATGACTGAAGCTCATTATACTCCATATTCGGTACATCCAGGAAGTACCAAAATGTACCATGATTTAAGAAGACTATATTGGTGGAGGGGTATGAAAGCAGATATAGCTCGTTTCGTGTTTCAATGTCTGAATTGTCAACAAGTTAAAGCAGAAAGGCAGAGACCCGCAGGTTTATTACAACCATTACCGAAACCTGCATGGAAGTGGGATTGCATTACTATGGATTTCGTCACTGGCCCACCTTTGACACCACGGTTAGTGGATGCAGTTTGGGTTATAGTCGACCGACTCACCAAGACAGCTCGATTTATTGCAGTCAGACCTCAGTATACTATGGAGAAACTAGCCAAGTTATATGTGGATAATATAGTCAGACTTCATGGCGTCCCAGAGAGTATAGTATCTGACAAAGATCCCCGTTTTACATCAAAGTTCTGGGAAGGATTACAGAAAGCTATGGGAACAAAGTTGAAGTTCAGTACAGCTTTTCACCCTCAGACGGACGGACAGTCAGAGCGAACTATTCAAATTTTAGAAGATATGCTCCGAGCTTGTGCATTGGACTTCAAGGGAGCTTGGGATGAGAAACTATCACTTATCAAGTTTGCTTATGACAACAGTTATCAGGCTACAATTCAGATGGCCCCATATGAAGCACTCTATGGGAAGAAGTTTCGTACACCTCTGTTATGGAACGAGGTGGGAGAAAGAAGAATTGTAGGACCGGATTTTGTTGAAGAAACTTGTCGAGTGATTGATCAAATCAAGGAGAGAGTAAAGACAGCTCAAGTTCGACAGAAGCACTATGCGGATATCGACGTCGAGATCTAGAGTTTGTAGTGGGTGACAAAGTATTCTTGAAGGTATCACCAGTGCGAGGTCTGAAAATGTTTGGTAAGAAGGGGAAGCTATGCCCCAGGTATGTGGGACCATATGAGATATTGACCCGACGTGGTAATGTAGCATATCAATTGGCTCTACCACCATCTATGCCAAGCGTGCATAACGTGTTCCATGTATCATTATTGAAGAAGTATGTCAGAGATCCATCGCACATCTTGATCGCTGATCCCCCAGACTTGACTGAAGACTTAACATTCAAAGTGGTGCCTGTGATGCTCTTAAGTCGAAAGGTACATCAACTTCGAACCAAGGATATCCATTATGTGAAGGTGCATTGGAGAAGCCAAAATGTCGAAGAAATTACTTGGGAAGAGGAGAGCGCAATGAGGAAGGAGTACCCTAACCTTTTCGACGATCAAGGTACGTTCAAATTTCGAGGCCAAAATTTCTTTTAAGGGTGGGGGAGTTGTGAGACCTACATGCAAATTTTGGGACGAAATTTCTTTTAAGGGTGGGGGAGTTGTAAGACCAGCACTCCGTAAACCCGGTCTAAACCTTGGTTTTGTGTCGTAGCAGTTCTTCCGATCATTACCGGGCCAGAAGAGATGAGCAGATGACAAACAGGTACAAAATCAGACCAAAGACGATCAAATCAACATGATTTTATCTTGACCGGTCGATGGTACCGGTCTTGGTACCGATCGACCGGTCAGCTCTGCGCAGCTAAGTGCGGAGATCCAGAATTGGATCTCTGTGGGTCCCATTTTCCTAAACCCTAATGCCTGATCCTTCCTAATCTTAATAGGGTTACTAAACCCTAATTCTAACCTATAAATACACCTTAAACCTCCTCAAATCCTTTCCAATATCTCTCATAAACCCTAGAGAAGAGAAGGAGGATGGAAAGGAGAAGGAGCTAGGAAGAAGAAGGAGGTGCCGCCATTGCCGTTCGACGATGCTCACTTTATGCCAGTCGACGGTAAGTGTTTTAATCATTCTTCTTACCCTGTGACTTTAGGATAGTTGTATGGGTGGATCAATACCATGCAAGTAGGTATTGATCTAAAACCCTAAATTGGCCAATAAACCCTAAGTTGCCGTCAAACCTTAGATTCAAGTTCAGAGATGATATTCATCGAAATAAGCTTGAATGAGTTGGAGATAACTCTAACTCAAAGCTCAGATTTAGAATGGGTAGGTGAAACCCTGAAAATCCAAGGTAATCGATCGACGGCAGTCGAAAAACCAAGTGTATGGTCTTCCGGAGACATACCGGTCGACCATACCAGTTGCTAGTTTGCTCACAGAGCTGCAATCGGTATGTTGCGACCGGTCAGCTCTGAAAGGCTGGTTTTGGACTTTGTTGGTTTCCGACCAACATGAAACCCTAAGAAAGCTATTCTAATGAAACCCTAATAATATTGTAGGACTTTGTGACTTCCCGTTTGGATCTTGCGACGTGGAGCAAGCTAACAAACGAGCGTCAGGTAAGGGAATCTGACCTAAACCTAATAATTAATGGATAGTAAGTTGTTGTTAATTACGTGATTATATATGATGTGATGTTTGTGTATATTCACATGCCATATTTTAATTTCAGTTATTATTACTGTTCATGCATTGTTAGGATGTGATTGTTAAGCATGTGATTGTTTTCGTTAGTGTGTGGAGTGGGGCATGGGCCTGGGATCGCTCCTCACACTAGCACCTTTTGTAGTATTCTATCTTAACATGCTTGGTACGGGTGGGGCATCAGGGGAAGGTCGTGGTACGGTGGTCTCCGATGTTGATGCTGGCCTGGCCATGGTTATGTGGCATTGTGGTCTCCGAGGTCGACGCTGGCTTGTCCACGATGCTTTATCTCTATTTCTATGCCGTAGGGAGTTATGTTGGGATAGGGTTTACCTGCGTTATGTATCTATCCTAGTGGGTTAGTTGCGGATAGGGCATCAGGGGAGGTGTGGGAATGCCTTAGCTCTATCTCTATGCCGTAGACGGCTGTGCTGGGATAGAGCATACATTGATGACATATAGGATTGGTTAGTTGCGAGCCCAGTTTGCGAGCCCTGGCCAGTAGGGGCTTAGGTACTGGTATGGGTAGAGCATCAGGGGAGGTACGGGGATATCTTAGCTCTATCTCTATTCCATGATGGGTGCATGTGGGCCAATGGGGGTGTGATCCATGAGGTGCCACACACTCGTGTATAGAGGTGCGGGGGCCACCAAACCTTTCTATAGCACATTGCAAACTTAAACCAGACCACAACATAAAATTGATTGTTACTCATGCATAATATTGTGAAACTGTCTGATTGTCTTACTGAGCTAAGTTGTGAGCTCACCCTTTATATATATACATGTTTTTAGATGTTGATGCAGGTTACACAGTGGATGACTATTTGTATGCTCCGGCGTGTGGTGGTATTGCTGCGTTGGACGTACAGGCAGGAGAGGACGAGCATGACACTTCATTCGAGTGCCCTTGATGTGTACCTTTGATTGGGTTTTTATTTACTTGTTTCAGTTATTTTTGATTGACTTTTAAAGAGATGTAAGGATATTATATTATATGTTTGAATTTAAATAATTGGATATTTTATTTAAATTTATCAATAGATTCTCAGTTCATTTATTTAAAGACTTCCGCTGTATTATTTATATTCTGATTGTGGTTATGTGTAATGGGTTTGTATGGGTGGACACGGCCTATTCGAGATCCTGGTGTGAAGCGTTGGTTCAATGATGGTTCACTCACACCATTCTGGTTGGATCAGAATTGGGGTGTGACATATATTTCTGGTGTGCTGGACATCGAAGGAAGGTATAATGGAATGGAATAGAAACTCTAGAGATGAAACCCATTTGTTGTTGAGCCGTCAACCTTAACCATTAACTTTGTAGTGTCAACCTCTGTCAGTTATTCTTTGTTATCAAGGAAAAATCAACTGGACATTGCTGTGTAAAGTGACGTTCTACTGTTCACTGATGTTGTTGTTTTGCAATGCATGTTAGTTTGTTTTTTTGTGGTTCAATTGGAATCATCCATGGCCAACAATATTCACTGTTATCACTTTTCAAAGGGCTGAAATGATCACTATAGTTCCTTTTATTTCTCTTTCTCCTCTTTTATTTGATGTGTAAGCTATGCCTTCTACAATCGTATCAGCTATAATGGCATCTAAAAGGATGATTGAGTTACCTTATTTTCATGTAGTACTATTTAGTATGCATAATGGATAAAAAGATAAAAAGATACAAAGATTTTTCTTCTTATCAAACTACATTTTTTTCTATCTTGTGCACTTGAATTAAATTACTAGAAATTAAATCTCATAATATATAGAATAAACCATAGGGAAAGTATACACTGCGATATGAGTCCAATTTACTTTACTCAAAAAAGGGTTAGATTTTTCTCATCTCATTAAATATATATGACAGGCCATGGTTGTTGCTTGCTCTGTCAATATTTATGACATGCTATGGGTGCTATTTCTCCCTCATTTTCCATGTTAGGAGTGAGTTCTCACTAATCACTTTGATGGGGAGACTATCATCACCTTCAAGATTTTATTTAGTTGCAGGTCCAGTGTTCACGATGTCAGTGTGTTGCTCTATTGATTTAAAGCTTTATATGCTAGTCTCATGTATTATTAAGGGGTTCTCATGTAAAACTACAGTCAAGAAGGAACTTAATACTTGGTTGTGGGTATTAATTCTGCTGCAGCTATTGTTGAACAAGGATCAACATTAAGGAACTTAATACTTGGTTGTGGGTACCAATTCTGCTGCTGCTATTGTTGAACAAGGATCAACATTTGGTTTATATTAGGAATAGAAGATAGAGATTATTGTTGAACAAGGATCAACATTTGGTCTTTGTTTTTTTTTTTTTTTAATATGAAAAATCGATTAATAACCGTTTAATTAAACCGTTTATAAACCGCAAGCAAAACCGATTGTGAGGACAATGAGAAAATTTTGTATCCTCGGGAATGATCTAAGAAAATCTATTGTTGGAGTCGTCACCTAGATTAAGGTCTAGGACCTTTAAAAATGTAGTCACACCACAAGGTAAAACTTCTATTGACTCGTAACCCAATGTCTCAGTTCTTTGGTCTGCAAGAGATTGGGTAAGTATTCAGGGTACGATTATGGGAAGGTGTTAGGCACCTAAACCGTCCGATCAAGATCGGCCTCCTAAACTTTCCTTAGACTCTACTGTTCTGACTATGCTTGGTCAACTGGATGACTAGGGTTCAATGGAGGATGTCCTAAACCAAGTTGCTGAGTTCTGCTAACCTAGCATTCAAACAATCATGGTCTGAAGCAAATAAAGGAGAGAATATACAATATTATATAGTGAACCAGACCAAATGATGGTTCGATCTTGGACTGAATCTGAGACGTCCATCTCAAACTGCCTACGTATTCCATCCTGAAAATCAGGTCCAAAACGTAGTTCTAATGGGTTATGTAATTAAAGATTATGGAAGTGGTTTATGCATGTGCTTCAATTAGATTATTTGTTCAAGTTAAAGTTTATGCTAAATTGATGGTTGATGGATGGCTTTGTACCGTATTTGGAGAGTCCCAAATTGCCTATGTGTTCTAGGGTTCACCCTAGAAATCAAGTACAACGTAGTTTGGAATTAAAATTTGTGTGCTAAGGTTTCTAAGGGTTTCCTTGACCTATTAAGGTTTTTAAGGGGTTCCTTGCCCTATTAAGGTTTCTAAGGGGTTCCTTCCTCTATTAAGGTCTCTGAGCGGTTCCTTGCCCTGTTAAGTTTTCTAAGGGATTCGTTGCCCTGTTAATGTTTCTGAGGGGTTCCTTGCCCTATTAAGGCTTCTAAGGGGTTCCTTGCCCTATCTGTTCTTTTCATTCTAGGGGTTTATCTTGTCCTAATTGTTTATTCCATTATAGGGTTTATCTTGCCCTAATTGATTATTTCATTCTAGGGTTTATCTTGCCCTAATTGATTATTCCATTCTAGGGTTTATCTTGCCCTAACTATTCTTTTCTGTAAGATTTAGGCAAGTGTACCTCCAAACATAGCAGTGAAAGCATCCAAATATGATACTAAACATCTAATATAGCATGTGAGCTATTCAAAAATAGCGACGAGCATGTGATAGATATGACAATGAGCAACCCAAACATAGCAGTGTGATCATTCCAATCATAGCAGTGTATGCATGTGAGCATCCAAATATAGCATGTGAATAATATAGCATCAAATATGGCATGTGAGCAATCCAATACAACATTTGAGAGCATTCCAAATATAACAGTAAGCATGTGAGAGCATTAATCAAGCATCGATCATCAACAATGTAACCAAGATCATATTTGATCAACTACTCAAACTTAATATAATCGATCATCATTAATGTGACCAAGATCATATTTGATCGATGGTTCAGATTCACTTAAAACATTTATGAGGTCAATCCAATCGTTTAAATTTAATTAAATCACTCAAAAAGATAATCTAATGGTTCAAATCACTCAAGATGGTAATCCAACCATTCAGATCACTCAACATCACTCACAATAAAGATCCAATGGTTCAGATGGCATAAAACACTATGATCAAGATCCAACGGTTAAAATCACTCCAAAACACAAATGATCAAGATTCAACAGTTAAAATCACTCAAAATCACAATCTAACCGTTCAGATTCATTTAAAATTAATCCAGATGAAAATTCAATGGTTCAGATCACTCAAAATCACTCACAATGAAGATCCAACGGTTCAAATCACTCCAAATGATAATATAACCATTTAAATTTCTCTAAATAATTCATAATCAAGATCCAACTATTCATATCACTCAAAATGATAATCTAACCATTCAAATCACTCAAAATGTCCATCTAATAGCTTAGATTCAAAATCAACATCTAATGGTCCATATTTAATCACCCAAAAATCCAAGATCATTATCCATATTTTATTTCTCCAAAATTCATGATCAATGGCCATATTTCAATCACCTTAAAATTCATCCCATGGTCATCATATGACCAAAAAAATTTAACATCTAAGGGCTCATAATTCATATAATCACATGATCAAATTAAAATTCAATCATCCAACGGCTTATATTTAATCACCCAAAAATCCAAGATCATTAGCCATATTTTATTTCTCCAAAATTCATGACCAATGACCATATTCCAATCACCTTAAAATATCATGCAATGGCTAGGTTTTAATCAAATTAAAATTCACCCCTTGGTCATCGTATGATCAAAACAATTTAACATCTAATAGCTCACAAATCATATCATCACATGATCAAATTAAAATTTCATCATCCAACGGCTTATATTTAATCACCCAAAAATCCAAGATCATTAGCCATATTTTATTTCTCCAAAATTCATCATCAATGGCCATATTTCAATCACCTTAAAATATCATGCAATGGCTAGGTTTTAATCAAATTAAAATACATGCAATGGCTCACATTGGATCAAGCGTCAATTGGTGGGGTTGAACCAAACTTGAGGGACTTGGCCCGGGTAATGATTAGTGCATGGGCAATCGGCCAGGTATGTTTGCATTCACTAATGGAGAGGGATCCAATGATGGGAGATCTGATCATGGGAGATCAAATGGTTGGATGAGGCTTTTGATTAGGTGTTGCAGCTTAAAGATGCTGGCGAAAAGGTGTAGAAGTGGTGAAATTGGAGGTGAGGGACAGGTGATACAGTGAATTGAGTATTCGGTGGGTGTTAAGGATTGGTAGCAAGTGGGTTTTGGTGGCGGAAACATGTGGAGTGATGATCATATTAAAGGGTTTGGTTTACAACTGGTTAAGTGATATGTAAGTGATATGGAGGATGGGTTTTGGTATGCTACTCAGCTACTGGTGGCTTGTGGGTGATTTGGGTGAGTGGAGGTATTTGCAGGTCAAGGTGGATGAAGGTTGGGGTTGTAGAAGTCGATTTTGGTATTGGGTTGAGGATTAGGTTGAGGCAGCAGGTGTAGATGGCTTGGGATTGTGATGGTGTTGGTGGAAAAAAAAAAACAAGGAGTTTATCAGGTTCAGCAGGAGGTGGGCTAATTGGGTTGTAAAAAAATAAATATGGGGGAGACGGGCTTACCTGGCTTCAATCTTCCTCTCCTCCTCCTTCTTCTTCTTCTCTTGCTCAGCCTCTCCAAACTTCTTTTTCTCCTGCCGTTCCCAATCTCTCTCTCTCTTCTTTTCTCTCGTCCTCTTCGGCTCTCTCCTCTCTCTCCATCGGCCCGCTCCAGAGAAAAGGTCTCTTAATTATTTTTCTTTTCTTTCTTGTACTCTTAACTTCCCACTCTCTCTCAATCTCTCTTTCTCTCCTCGTATTTTAGTCCTATTCAAAATCTATCTCCCTCTTTCTCTTATCTCCACTCTCACTCTCACTCTATCTCCTCTTCTTGGGTTTTCCCTCACTCTCTTATCTAACCTGATTAGTCCCCCCTTTTGATTCCTTTCATATAAATATATATGATATATAATAATATAAAATATATAAATATAATATATATATATATATATATATATATATATATATATATTATATATAATATATAAAATATATAGTATACAATACATATAACACTTATGAAGTACATGTACATGGGCTAACTTGACTTGGTCTGGGTTGGGTCAGGCATGACTGGTCAAGGTTAACTGGGTTGGACTGACTTTGGTTGAACTAGGTTAGGCTGAGATTGGCTTTTTCTCCTGTTATCATTTTTTGAGCCATATCGGCTTGCAACTCAACACGGGACTAGTTGGCGACCTCTGTCATGGATTTTCCACGTCCACTTTGAAAAGAACTGAAAATGAACAATAAACAAGCTTGAATCACCTAATTCAGATATAAGATGACCAAAATATGAAGAACGAAAGTTTAAATGTCCATTAGCTTTGCATGGGATCTTTCCACAGCCTCTATCACTAATTTTCCACATCCACTTTGAAAAGGACTGAATATGGAATATAATGGCTTTGAAATCACCTGATTTGGACGTCGGATGATCAAGGTATGATGATTTGAAGTTTAAATAATTAAACGTACGATAATTTACACAAAATTCCTTGGAATATTTATGATAATTTCATAAACCCCCTTGTAGGTATCTCCGACTAAAATGCCCATATCTTCTTCATTTGATATCAAAATTAAGTGATTCTAGTTTCATTTCGAAGGTAATTCCACAAACTATGCATCCATGCAGGTTACAACCCATGACTTTGCTATAGGCCTCAAAATGGCAATCAAAAATCCAAACTTTCACACCGATTAATGATAAAACTGTTTAAAAACCGGTAAACCAAAACCGATTACTAATTGATTCTGGTTTCAATTTTGACACCATTTAATTAATCGGTTTGGTTTTGGTTTTACCCTCTCATACACCACATTGCACCAGACTGGACTGTTAAACCGATTATAAACCATTTAACACCCTTACCAAAAACTGAAAGAGATTGGAGATGTATTGCCCAATGTAGCTAGAAACCGCCAAGAATAATGGGAGAAACCTTTAGAAACTGAAGGGAACCCTATTTCTCTCTTTTTCTCCTTGAAGTTTATAATGTGGGATCCAAATGAGAAACCACGAATCTTTTTATAGGATTCTAGCTTTCGTGGTACCAGCAGACCGATCACTTAAGCCTTGCTACCGCTTTGTTCTACAGGTTGATAAAAAATCGAGCCAATTGGATTTTGGGCACCAAAGATTAACCGGAGTCATTCAAAATTTACCAGTCATGTAATACTGCTTCATGCCTTTGGTATAATTGTAAACTTAGAAAATTTTCTAAATGTTCAACCTAGTAATAATGATGAACAGTCATCTACCACTTCATCCGCTTGACTTACTGAAAATTAGTTTAGTCTATAGGTGATACGAACTGGATGACTAATCGGGAGTTAGTTCACCTGGTGCCGATCATTCACTTTGCCCGATAAATTGGGGGGGATTACTAACTAGTCCTACCTAACCGGTGAAGCGTGCTTCCGGTTACTTCTACCGGTTTAAGAAAACAACATAAAATGGACTTAAATTATGCAAACATTATGAGGCATTGTTTATAACTACCATAACATGAAGTGTTTAAGATATTATTATGGTTTAATTGGATTTATGGTTGATACTAACATTGCGCATTTGCAGATTTGCCCTATCAACCTATTATATTGACAAGCAATGCCTCCAAGGAGAAGACCTAGAGGGAGGAATGCCAATGCAAACCCTATTGAGGATAAGGATAGTGTGGGCCAGGGTGGTTCAAATTCACTACACATACACCACCGTCGCCACCACCACCTCCTCCTCTGCCACCAATAAATCTTCCACTGCTACCTCCAGTGCAAATGGTGACAGATATGGCTGCAGTTATGTGTGGTTTGATAAGAAACCCGGAAGACCAGCAAAGGAATATAGCTGCAGTCTTTACCGAATTGTTGGCTACTCTACAAGGAGTGCCTCCAGCTCCACCAGTTCCAAGACAAGCATAGCATGGAGGCATACCTCCAATTCCATTTGTCCTGCATGTGCATGAGTAGGTGCCCATAGTACCACCCATTCATCATGATCCGGCACCAATGCATGTAGCTCATACTCACCCTGCCATAGTAGGCATCCATTTACAGCCTCAATTAGATGGGGCAAAAGTGATGAATAACTTTCAGCGTATGCATCCACTGAACTTTACTGGGGTGAATACCAATCGAATGCAACCGGCTATTTGGATCCAAGCTATGGAGAAGACCTTGGAGACCCTTATGTGCACAGAGGCACAAAAGTTGTTATGTGCAACCTTTCAACTAGAAGGGGTGCCATATGATTGGTGGAAGGGCATCCAACCAACCTTAATGCCACACCATAGAGAGATCACATGGTAGATCTTTAAAGTGGTGTTCTATATGAACTTCTTCTCCCAAAACTTTAGAGATCGTAAGGAGGTGGAGTACCTCAATCACACCCAGGGGAGTAATACTGTTGAAGCATATCAATAGAAGTTTAAGGAGCTCTTTTATTTTTCTCCTGTGTCCATGAGAGATGAAGAGCCTAAATTGAGGTGTTTTGTGCAAGGTTTAAGAGGAGACATCAAAATGATAGTGGAGTCTATGAGACTGACGGAGTATAGTGACGTGTGCAAGCGGTGAAAAGTATTGAGGATGGGCACCATCAGAATTACCAAGGCCAAAAAAGGCCCATGAGCTTCACTAACAACTGCCCCAACAAGCAATTTTGGACTCACTACCCCAGTTCTTCGGTGACAACTTCCTCTGCCCAGTCCACAGTGAGGCCCTCCTATAGTAATCTGGCCTCCACTCAATGCAAGCCTACATTTGTACCCAGGACAACTCAATCAAGGCCTGTAGCTTCAAGTGCCTCTTCTGTACCATATGGCACTTGCTTAATTGTGGAAAGTCAGGCCATTCACAAGGTTGTGTGCAGAATCGAATAAGGCACCACCATCGAGACAAGGCAAGGTCTTTGCCTTATCTGCTGATAATGCAGAAGGCTCACCTGGAGTCATTACAGGTATTTTAAATTTTGAAGAGAAGCATCATCTTGCATGACATGTAGTAATTCATATGTGTATGTGTAGGTATTATTTCTATATCTGGCATACCTGCACATGTATTATTTGATTCTGGGGCTATGCATTCATTCATTTTCCCTGCATTTACCGCTAAGTTGGGAATGCCGTCATGCAAAATGTCTTGTACATTGATAGTACATAACCCATGGGTTCCAAGCCCGATCTAGAAGACTATTATAGACCGCGTGACATGGTCATAGAGGGTAGAGTGTTAGAAGCCAACCTCGTCTGCCTTGAGATAAATTAATTTAAGGTAATTTTGAGAATGGATTGGTTAGAAAAACACTAGGCCAACGTCCTATGCTCCAGGTGCCAGATTTTGTTCCAGCCTACAGCTGGAGAAGCCTTTGTTTACACCGGAGACAAGACCAGAAAGTGTCACAAGTTGTTTCTATCAACGTTGTAAGCATCCAAACTTATACACCAAGGGTGTGAAAGTTATCTAGTGTCGGTAGTGGATACCGAAGCTGAGATGCCAAGATTGGAAGACATACTGGTAGCAAATGAATTTCCCAACATATTCCTTAAAGAGCTACCTGGTCTACCACCAGATCTGGAAATGGAGTTTGTGATCGACTTAGTCCCAAGAGCAGCTCCTGCTTCTAAGGATCTATACCATATGGCTCCTATTGAGTTAAAGGAACTCAAGGTACAACTTCAGAAGCTACTAGACAAGGGTTTCATCAGACCTAGTATCTCACCTTGGCAAGCACCGGTGTTATCTGTAATGAAAAAGGATGCCAGTGTCCATTTTGTGCATTGATTATCAGGACCTAAACAAGCTAACAATCAAGAACCAGTATCCCTTGCCTCAGATCGATGACTTGTTCGATCAACTTCAAGGGGCAAGTGTGTTTTTGAAGATAGACCTAAGGTCAGGCTATCACTAGTTGAAGATTAAGGGGAGTGATGTGCTCAAGATAGCATTCTGGACAAGGTATGGCTACTTCGAGTTCTTGGTCATGTCCTGTGGATTAACAAATGCTCCAGCATCATTTATGGAGCTTATGAATCGAGTTTTTCACGAGTTCTTAGATAAGTTTGTCATCTTTTTCATCGATGACATCCTCATCTACTCACCCGATGATTCCACCCATACAGAGCACCTCCACTTAGCATTACAAAAGTTGAGACAGGAAAGGTTGTATGCCAAATTCAAGAAGTATGAGTTTTGGCTCAGACAAGTAGCATTGTTGGGACATATTATATCAGCAGAAAGATTAGCAGTAGACTCTGAAAAGGTCAATGCAGCCATGGGCTAGAAGACACCCACCTTGGTGACAGAGGTCAGAAGTTTCCTTGGATTAACTGGCTATTATCGACGCTTTATTGAGGGTTTTTCCCATATAGCCATACCGCTGATGAGATTGACCAAGAAGGGTATAAAGTTTGAATGGTCAAATAAATGTGAGGAAAGTTTTCAGACTCTCAAGGAGAAGCTCGTCTCTACTCCAGTTCTGACCATTCCATCTAAATACATTTACTGTTATACAGATGCTTCCAAATTTGGGTTGGGTTGTGTACTTATGCAGGGTGACTTTGTTGTAGCTTATGCTTTGAGGTAGTTAAAGGTGCATGCGAAGAATTACCCCACTCATAAGCTAAAGCTTACAGCTATTGTCTTCGCCATCAAAATATGGAGGCACCACTTATATGGCGAAAAGTTCTACATAATGTCAGATCACAATAGTCTGACTCACTTATTCAACCAGAAGGATTTAAATATGAGACAACGAAGGTGGCTTAAGTTACTAAAAGACCAGGACTACATCATCAAGTATCACTGGCAAGGCCAATGTAGTGGCTGATGCTCTCAATCAGAAGGTGATGGTTATGGTGGAAGGGAAAACCTTTGAGTCAGCTGAACACGAGGTAGGACGTAATATGGCCCATACATTGATTCTTGAACCTCCTTCCGATGCTGAGTCCTCTATTATCGATACTGTTATGACAGAGTAGATAGAGGCGACAGCTGAGCTGCTTTGTTCCTTGACTATTCAACCTACCCTACTAGAAAATATCAAAGATGCTATTGACAGTGATGCTCATTTGAAGACTCTCAAGTATGATCTTGAGAAAGGGAAGAAAGACCTAGATTTCTCTGTTGACAACAAGGGTTTGATCAAATACAGAGGAAGATATTATGTACCCAAGTTTGTCAAGATTTTAAAAGAGACCATCATAATTGAAGCTCATTCCTCTCCTTTCACACTTCACCCTGACAGTACCAAGATGTACCAAGATTTGAAGAAGGTCTACTGGTGGAGAGGTATGAAGGCTAATGTGGTAGCTTTTGTATACAAGTGCCTTACTTGTCAATAAGTGAAGGCAGATAGATAGAGGTCAGCTGGGTTACTTCAATCATTATCGATCCCGAAGTAAAAGTGGGATCATATCACCATGGACTTTGTGACAGGATTACCCTAGACACCAAATAATGTAGATGCAGTTTGGATAATCATCGATTGTCTCATAAAGGTAGCCCATTTCATAGTTGTTAGGCCAACATACACCATGGACAGGTTGGCCAAGCTATGTGTTGACAACATAGTGAGATTGCATAGTGTGCTGGCAAGCATTATGTCGGATAGAGATCTGAGATTCACGTCTAAGTTATGGGACAGATTATAGAAGGCTATGGGTACCCAATTGAAGTTCAGTATTGCATTCCATCCAGAGACTGATGGGCAATCTGAATGCATAGTACAAATTTGGAGGATATGTTCCGAGCATGCGCATTAGATTTCAAAGGCAGTTGGGACAAGTACTTATTTTTTATAGAATTTTCCTACAACAACAATTTCCAGGCTACCCTTGGTGTTGCTCCATATATGGTACTGTATGGGAGGAGATGCAGGACTCTGTTGTATTGGAATGAGATAGGTAAGTGAAGAATTATGGGTCCTGATATTATATAAGACACTTGTGATAAGGTGGATCTAATCAGGAAGAGAATCAAGGCAGCTCAAAGCAGACAGAAGAGTTACACTAATGGATAGCATAAGGATTTAGAGTTTCAAGTTGGTGACAAAGTTTTCTCAAAGTGTCGCCCTACCGTAGTATTTTCTACTTTGACAAGAAAGGGAAGTTGAGTCCTAGATATATTAGTCCATATGAGATTTTAAGGAGAAGCGGTAAAGTGGCATATCAGTTAGCTTTGCCTCTTACACTATCAGAAGTTCATGATGTATTCCACATTTCACTTTTGAAGAAATACATTCATGATCCATCGCATATCTTGAGTGTGGAAGTTCCATAAATAGACCAAGATTTATCATGCACTGTGGAACCTGTGGCAATATTAGACAAAAAAGTACAGCAATTGTGAAACTGTTCCATCCCTTATGTGAAGGTTCATTAGCACAGTTATGCAATTAAAGAAGCCACTTGGGAAAGTAATGATGCAATGCGAGAGAAATATCTATATTTATTTGAAGACTCAGGTACACCTTAATTTTGGGGGCAAAATTTTTATAAATTGGGGGATTATGAAACCCGCACCCGAAACTCCTTTACTAACCCAGATTCCTTCTGTGCCAGGTCTCAACATAGCGACTGATGGAGCACCTGATGCAGATCCAATGATGGTATCAGAACCTTAGGTGAGTCTTCACTATGTATACTTGGCAGTATTGTCACACCCCGATTATGAACCAACCAGAATGGTGTGATGAACCGTTCATAGACCAAGAGTTCAACTAGGATTTCATATAGGACGTGCCCATTCGATTAAACCAGATACATTCCACAAGCAAAATCAAAGTAAATAAATGATAGCAGAAGTCTTTAGTACTAATGAACTGAGTATCTGACAATGATAGGATAATTAAGTATCCAATTATCTCTAATATGTCTCAAGACATAAAATAAAGTAGAATAATCAATTACATGTTCTAATAACTAAACAACTAAGTTAATAAAAAACACATGAGTTGCATTCGCATGACGGATCATGCGCCTCTTCCATAGCTTCCACGTCCATCGCCTCTACGTATCCATTCCTCGACGTGTTCATGTAATCTTCCATAGTAGGACCTGCATCAAGAACTAAAAATATTCGACGTCGAAAGGGTGAGCACACATCACGGCTCAGTGAAAAAATAAAACAATGCAACAAACATATGCATGCATTTAATTCACATCTTTGGTTTGGTTTTTAAGTTTGCAATACGCTATAGAAAGGTTTGGTGGCCCCCGCACCTCTATACACGAGTGTGTGAATCCGTCTAATGGATCAAACACCATTGCCATCCCACATGCACCCACCATGGAATAGAGATAGAGCTAAAGTGTCCAGATCAAACACTGCCAACACTTCCCCTGATGCCCTACCCATACCAACACGTAAGCCCCTATTGGCGAGGGCTTACAAACTAGCTCGCAACTAACCAATCCTAATGCCAAACAGTGTATCCAAGGCCTTACCCCAACATCCCTCAATACGTCCATAGAGATAGAGCTAAGGGCCCCCCGACAGAGTCAGAGACTACATGGTCCGAGACCACCTCCCCTGATGCGCTACGACATAATAGTTCTGCTAAGATAATGGTGATACGATGATGTTAGTGGGCAAGACTTAAGTAGAGATAGAGCTAGAGTCTGGTGACAAGATCAAAGACCACCATGCCACATCATCCGCCTGATGCTCTACTTGCATCCGACACACCAACCACACACATATATTCACATGCCTATTCCTAGCATCACCATCATCATCATGTTATAAATAAACAGAATTAAATATGCATGAACAGTAATAGCAGGAATATTAGACGACATGTGAGATGCACATTGCAAACATACAAGCATAAAATCAATCATGGCATTGGACTCAATAAAGTAAATAGTTTATTATTATCAAATTAGTTTAGGTCTTGTTCCCTTACCTTTGATCGATGGTTGTTCCTCTTCCAAGCTTTGTACTTTTGGACCACTTGGAAACCTAATAAATTTATGAATTCTAAGTTAGAGTTTATATTCATTAATTACAGTGTTTAAATGTCCCATCTGAATTCAATCAGACTTCCAGAAGTTGCATGGTCGTAGGTGTGGCTGCACCGGTGGTCTCAATTTCTGCGACCACAGGGTGTGGGGTCGATACGTGTGGTCGCATATCATGCGACCACACACATGCGACCACACCCTCCCTGAAACCTTCATGAGGGCGTGTGGTCGAACATATGTGCCTCATGTGGTCGATCAAACTACGATCCCATGAGTGCTGGTTGACTATTCACTCTTAATCTAATACTTTCATGTCTTGATTCCTTGGTCTATCATTATGATCCTTCCTATGATTGTTCTATGGCTTAAAATTCACACTTTTACATAATTCTTCACTTTAATCTATTCCCCAAGGATCCCTTAGTGCTTTATCCATGGTCTTAGGATTTAGATCTTCTTTTGAATCACTATCTCCTCTATGATCTATTCTAGGCATTTAACTGATGTAGGAGATGTTTTCATACCTTAAACTTGTTGAAGAATCAGAGCTCTCTTTGAAATTTCTTCTCTTAGTCTTCCTCTTCAATTCTCCTTTTCTTCCTCCTCCTCTCTTTCTTTCTCTTTTAGTTTGAGTTCTAAAAGAATGAAAGAGGCTAAGGGACGTCCTATATATAGAGAAAAACCCTCCATATAGAGTCCTACTTTGATTAGGAAAGAACCCCCTTCAGATTATGAAGGTTTCCTAATCACGGAGTCGGTTATAACATCGTAGGGTCGCACGTGGGGTCGCAGAACCCGTCAACCACACGTCCAAAAACTACGACCACACATCCCAGACTCTAGTGGTTTCATTATTCTAAGGTGTGGTCGACCCCACCTTTTTAGGAATGCCACCACACGCTCCTAATTAGATGATTTTGGGTTCAATTTCATACCTAGACTTATGGTTTCTTCACGCACTTGGTCTGCTTGATCCGACCATGATAGGAAGACCTGATATAAGGTAGTAAGACCAAGTTAGTACGATATGGGTCTTACAAGTATAAAGTGCCCTAGTAGACCTTTGGTGGGAGGGACATGCATACCAAAACATTCAGGCTAAAGAGATGGTCCAAAGGCTGTATTTTAGCCCAACCAGTAGATCGTACCCACTAAACGTTTATCCGATTGAGTTTAGCCAGTTTAACTCGAGCCAGACTCTTTCTCTCTCCCTGATTCCTTATAAAAAGGGGACCAAGCCCTCCTTTTCCTTTTTTCCTTGAAACTGGAATATTGAGAGTAAGAGAGTGAGAAGAAGAAGAAGGGGAAAGCTTGAAGCTAAGGAACTCAAGCCCTAGCTTTGATCCTTGGAGGTAAGAGCCATTAGCTTCCGCCTTCCTCCTTGTGTTAATGGCTAGGAACCATGGTAGTTGACACCATTAATGGTGATCACCATTAATAACCTAGAAAACCTAGGTTTGGACTCACCCACTCCCTTATTGAGTTATTGAAGTTAGGGTTTACTTCTTTCCTTCTCCTTTGGGGAATAAATGCATGGATGCTTGATTATTAAAGCTCCATTAATGGAGATTGCATAATGACCCAAAAAATCGAGGGTTGGATCACCAACTCCATTGGGGGAGTTATTGGAGCCATAAATGGCTCTCATTGTGCCTAAGAATGGTGAGAATGAGTTCTCCACCAACTACAATGGGAACAATGAAGTGGAAAACAAGTCTCCCAAGCTTAGAGACCAAGCTCGGTTCGTGACCTGGTTTCTGGGTCTGAACCGGTGCCACATACCGATTCCACGGGCATGTATGTTCGACTGTATGGCTTGAAAAGTGATTCTGCTAAGGTAAATGCCTTGGCTTATTATTAATGAACTAACCTGAGTCTTGTACCAGAGGCACGATCCTTTACATTAGCCCTAACCATTCGACTGGTTCCTGGTAGACCCGTTTGATTTGGATCTTCCATTTAGGCTTAATAATTAGTGTTGGACAAATGAACACCCGACAATGCTTCCAAGAAACCTACTAGAATCCCAGGGTCTATATCAGTATATGAACTGGATGACCAACCGGATGGTCGAGCATCTGCTCATCCTTCCGGTGCCACCTACTTAGAAAATACTCTAAGTGTTTACCAATTGAACATACCGATGGAACCCTTTACCAGTTCCATCTGTCGATTTAGTCTGTATTGGCCTATAAGCCTAGTAATGATTAGGAAGACCATCCTTTTGGTTCATGGCATTCCGTGGGACCTGTATATGGACATGTAAGGCTTGTCCATTTTAAAAGTTATGAAACCAAACTAATGAATCCTTATATGCTAAATAGGTATTGATCAAGGTTGATTGCTGAAGCCTTCTGTTTGGCTTCGGATTACTGCTGCCCCTATTGTGCAATCAGTTGAGGGGTCTAGTCCTTAGACATAGGACATCTTAATAACATGTCTACTTTCCTAGTAACATGCTTAAGTTGTTATTTAATTGTATGCTTTTCATGATTGCTATGTATGAGCATGCATTTGCATTATAATAACTATGAATGTTGTATGATTTTGTGGGTATGGTAGATGTGTGGATTATGGGAGTACAATACATGGGCCACATTGTTGATGCTAGGCTCTAGCGGGAGCATGGTGATCCATGGGAGTGGTGATCCGGGGTTCGCCGTTAGGGCATAGTTTTATTTATAAACTTATGCAACCATGTTGATGACTTGTGTGACACATAGAAGTGTGAGTGCACGGGTCATGTTGGATTACAACCATGTATGGTGGTTTATTTGACACATGCAAGTGTGGGTGCATGGATCATGTTAGAATGTAAACACGCTAATGATAGACACGGTGATCCATGGGAGTAGAGCTAGGGTTTTCTCCTAGTGGATAGCATGATGGTTATGTTGGCATGCTGTGGGGGCACAGTGATCCATGGGAGTGGTGATCGTGAGACTTCTACTGGCTAACAGCCAAAGTGAAATGAATGAACATAATAGACATAGATGATGTCATTCCCTATTTCCTATGTCCCTCTAGTAGGGGTAAAGATACTGGCATAGCTTTGCACTCCCGAAAGTTGGGTGACCTTAGAAGGAGTCAGTGACATATGGGTATATGGTAGCTGGCGTATGTAGGGTCTATGGTGGGAGGTGATGAACCCTATAAGGATGGGTGTCCCTAAGGGGGGAGTTTACCTGTAGAAGTCATTTAGCGGCCTAGGGTCATTTATTCAGTTTCTATCTTCGCCCAGGATGTAGAAACACAAACCTGAGACCTAATATAATATAAATTGCATTTTATATCATTGGATATTATATGTGCATAACATGTGATACTGGATTTCCCACTGAGCTGGGATGTGAGTTCACCCTCGTGTCGACACTATTTTTTAGATCCATCTACAGGTGACTTATCGATTGTTGATTTTATGGAGTCTCCTTTTACTAGCGTGTTGCATCTGTCTATATTAAATGCTTCCACTTATATTATTATTATTTCTGGATTATTGTGGTTATTGCATGTGTAGACTGTGGGATTTATTTTGTAATCATTATGGTAATGATCTTAGATGTATTCCGGTGCCTCAAGGGTTTACCCGAATATCATGCCTGATTCTCAAGAATGGCCTATGATAGTTGCTCTCTTAGTAAGTCCCTCTGTTCTTGGCTCATAACTCGAGTCAAATTCTCCCAAGTTGGATATTTTACATGTCAGGTCAAGTCCGACGGTGTCAGAACACTTCGGGCCAAGACATTTAAGACCTATCCGAGACGGAGACGGCTGCAACCTCATGCCCCGAGCAGCTCCGGTTGCAACCTCAATCGTTCCATGTGACCGGACAGAGAAATTTCTCCCTCCTATAAATAGAGTCGTGGAGTTTTAAAATCAAAACTCCACTTCTTTTGTTCTGTTGGAAAGGTGTTGTGCCTCCGAAGACCTATTTCTTGTATCTGTAGTTCCTTCAAGAGATCTTTCCTTTTCCCAAACTCAATAATATCGTCTCTAAGGTAAGATTTATATTTTCTCTTGGTGTATATCTTTTCTTGGGTATAGGAGGAACCCTAGGTTTGCTTTTTCCTTGAGTTTTTCCCCTAAAACTTCCTTTAGTAGTGTTTCATATGTTCTAACACTTACGTAAAGGCTTTTGCACCACCTTATATTGATTGCACTTACTCTCTTCAAGTTTTTCTCAATGCTTTGTTCAAAAATAGAGATTTCCTAATCGATCATGCTATTAAGTGATTTCTTTCCTTCAAATCTTGTTTCCAAGCCCAAGAACTAACTCTATAGTTATTGTCCTTCTTGCAGACACATGGCGCCTAGAAAAACACCCACCACAAAGCTTCTATTGGGTCACACACCCCTTACTCCAGTACTCGACGAAGTACATTTTCGATCACTGGAGGACTCGGAATATTATCCCTGGTTCGAGGCTAGGCTTGTGGAGGCTGGTCAGTGAGTGGTATCACACCTCATTTCTGATACATATGTAATTCAGAGCATGACTGAACCGACACATATTTTCTTGTTTGGTCCAACCCAAAATTACATAAGCCATGTGAACCTCCACCAACCCCACACCAATCAAATGAACGAAATGAACTATTAGAGTAAATACAATAGTGGAAATAAACTAAGTAAACCAAACTTCTATTGATAGATAATTAAAATGATACCGAGTTATTCATGTCTTATGTTCAAACTAGATCAAACCATCAAAAGGGTTCTTAAAGTAACCTTAAAATACTTAATCCATAATCAAAGTAATTGTATATAAAAGTTAAAATAAAGAATAAATGCTTGAGCACCGTCCTTCACTCGAACATGCAAGCATCACATTCACAATCCTCGTCGTGCTCTTCCTCCTCCAATAGTTGTAACCCAGTTGAACAAGGTTGGAGACAACATGAGAATAATCAGTTACGATAATACCTGCAACATCATCTAAAAAATGGTGTATGTAAGCTCTCCAACTTGAGATTAATGAGAAATAGACAAGCAAGCAGCCAATAATGCATGATAAGTTTATTACACACAGCAAGGGTGTGGTTTAATATATCCTAATACTAAGGTAAGGCCTGGTCACACTCACCAAAGCTGACCATAAACTCCATGAGGTGATAATGAACACTCATCAGCCTATTGTGAGGACATCTCAAGGAGCAAGGTTTGAGTCCGTGTTTGGGAATCTCTCTAAATTGCCTATGTATCTTAGGGTGTTGCCCTAAGAATCAGGATCCGCGCATAATTCGGAAGCGGATTCATTGATGTATATATTCTTTCAAAATTAGAGTGTAGAACCTAAATGCTCTATGGCTAGATTCACATCATACCTAACTAGGTCTTTGTACCCTAGGAAATCAGTTGAGGGCTAGGGATCATCCTAAAACTACCATTGACCTAAAACCCTAATTTTAGAAGTGTTGGGCTAGGCTTCATGATTCTTGATTAAGATTTTATCATTTTTTCATTTTTATCCTTCCCATGAATGTGGGTGCCTACCTGCACATCCCACACCTAATATGTCTGCTAGGTGGACATATATGACAGTTCGACTAGGGTGTTGCATAAAGTAAGTTGTTGCCAAAATATATCAATTAAATATGGCAGTTAGCACAAAATAGGCAGATGTAGCAACATCAAAGCATGGTAATGTATCATGAGTAGCAAATAGAATCTAACTTCCCAAACATGTTCAAATATGCATATAATCTCAATATAACACATCGTCTCATTATTCTATGCCAAATATAATAAAATAATAGTAAAAGTATTAAATCACTCAATGAATAAGAGTTTGACAGACATGCATTCTGTATGCTGTCTTGCATAGATTCAAAACCTTATCTCTGTAAATTCCAACAAGGCATAAAATATACCATTTTGAATGTATTTTCGAGACCTACAACTTCTTTGAAAAGTTGAGCTCAGACTAGGCCTCCTAGGGGGTCAAAATCAGCCCACAATGTCAAACTATGAAAACAGGCCAGACTGATTTCCAGATTCGAACCAGTCATGGGAAAATAATCATAAAATATTCCTTAATCATGTAAAAAATTATCTGTTAACATGGTTGTCACACCCCAATTCTGTACCATTCAGAATAGTGTGATGAACCGCTAATAAACCAACGGTTCAACCAGGATCTCTAATAGGCTATATCCATTAAAAATAAAATCATGCACATCCACAACCATAATCAGAATAAATACACAATAGCGGAAGTCTTATAGTAATGAACTGAGAACTCTAACTGTAATAATCATATTTAAAATATCAAGTTATTATTGTATCAACTGAGACATAAATAATAAAATATCAATTACATCCCGTTAAAAACTCAACCAAAATCTAATAGAATACGCATGAGTTGCACTCGCATGAGGGATCATGCGTATCCACTAAGTCTTCGACTTCCATTGTAGCAACACGCGCATACACCAGAGCACTCATATAATCTTCGACCGTTGTACCTGCATCATCAACTAAAAATATTCAACGTCGAGAGGGTGAGCACACATCATGGCTCAGTGAGCAAACAAAACAATGCAACAAACATATGCATGCATTCAATTCATATCTTTGGTCTGGTAAATAAGTTTGCAATGTGCTATAGAAAGGATAGGTGGCCAAAGGTCACGTTTATTGACGCCGCACCTCTATACACGAGTGTGTGGAGCTGCCCAAAGGTAACGTTTATTGTCGTCCCACATGCACCCACCATGGACAATGTACACGCAAAGGTCACGTTTATTGTTGTACCCGTTGGCCATACCAACACGTAAGCCCCTGTTGGCGAGGGCTCGCAAGCTTGGACATTAGACACCGATTGATGAAAGAAGCCCATACCACCATCTATTCGATACACCCTGGAAGTACAAAAATGTATCATGATCTAAAAAAATTATATTGGTTACGTAAGCCCTCGCCAGCAGGGGCTTACGTGTTGGTATAGAATACCAGTTTGCGAGCCCTCATGGAATTCAAATAAAATTTTATTCTAATAGATCATAAGCCCCTGCGTATTCTATTAGAATTTTATTTGAATTCCATGAGGGCTCGCAAACTGGTATTCTATACCAACATGTAAGCCCCTGCTGGCGAGGGCTTACGTAACCAATATAATTTCTTTAGATCATGATACATTTTTGTATTTCCAGGGTGTATCGAATAGATGGTGGTATGGGCTTCTTTCATCAATCGGTATCTAATGTCCAAGCTTGCGAGCCCCTCGCCAGCAGGGGCTTACGTGTTGGTATGGGCAACGGGTACAGCAATAAACGTGACATTTACGTGTATATTGTCCATGGTGGGTGCATGTGGGACGACAATAAATGTTACCTTTGGGCGGCTCCACACACTCGTGTATAGAGGTGCGGTGTCAATAAATGTGACCTTTGGCCACCTATCCTTTCTATAGCACATTGCAAACTTATTTACTAGACCAAAGATATGAATTGAATGCATGCATATGTTTGTTGCATTGTTTTGTTTGCTCACTGAGTCATGATGTGTGCTCACCCTCTCGACGTCGAATATTTTTAGTTGATGATGCAGGTACTACGGTCGAAGATTATATGAGTGCTCCGGTGTATGCACGTGTTGCTACAATGGAAGCCGAAGACTTAGTGGATACGCATGATCTCTCATGCGAGTGCAACTCATGCGTATTCTATTAGATTTTGGTTGAGTTTTTAAAGGGATGTAATTGATATTTTATTATTTATGTCTCAGTTGATACAACAATAACTTGATATTTTAAATATGATTATTACAGTTAGAGTTCTCAATTCATTTACTATAAGACTTCCGCTATTGTGTATTTATTCTGATTATGGTTGTGGATGTGCATGGTTTTATTTTTAATGGATATAGCCTATTAGAGATCCTGGTTGAACCGTTGGTTTATTAGCGGTTCATCACACTATTCTGAATGGTGCAGAATTAGGGTGTCTTCTAGACTCATGTGGCTAATTTTTTCTTTCAAGGTAGTGATATCAGATAAGGTCTCTATAGGTCACTTATGCATATGCATTTTCATGAAATTCACTGCAAACAACAGATTCTATCGATTTTTTCCAAAACATGCATATGGGGCTTCATATTTATTCAAATTGCGCTCAAAATACATCTTTTGAAAGAAGACTCAGAGGCCTAAATTTTATCCCAAGGAAGTTAATCCTAATAGATAAACAAAAATGGGTCCAATATGCACCACAAATGCAAGCATATGCATTGGTCAAATCTGTTCTATATTCTAACCAGCTGCACCATAAATTCTATATAAAATTAACCACATATTGAAAATGGAATCCAAACATATGGTCGTGTAGATAACTAACAGATCTAACACTTCATAAAAATATTGTGCAAACAAAAAATCTTCATGGTGCAAATATCACTTCTCAGTCATGCAAAACAGTGTGCTCTAATTGACCCGGGTGCGCTTCAAAAATCATATCAAATCCACCAAAAATTTAAAAAATCTGAGACTAGTGCCATGTTTTTCATTGCTTCTAGTCCTATAACTTTTGTGAAGGAAGGATTTTCAATTTATGGCCGGAAGTTCCTTTTTTAGAGCTTTTCTGATGAGGGTTTGCACTGTACCTGAATAAGATAGTAGCACCATGAGGGAATTTTTATCGGGATTTTCTCAACTCCAAATGAGTAGAAATTTATAGGAGAACCTTCTGACATGTAGATGAGTGTTCCATAAAATTTTGGGCTTGAAATGCATCAAAAATGTATATAAGATGCATGTCCTAAAATTGGATTCTAGATATGAAATTTCCATATCTGAAATCCACCTTGTGAAAAACATTAAAATACTCAAAAATCATCATATGACATTCAATTTTTCACTAATGAGTACTTCAAACATATTTTAATGCATGAAAAATATCAAACATGGGCATTACAGCATCAACAAGCACACAATATAGCATCTCTGATCATGATTTATCAAAAATAAGTCTATTCAAGCAATTTTTGACATTTTAGCACCATGAAATCTATCAATGCTGAGTTTGGTTACAACAATGGAGTGATGGGCCGTGAGTTGTAGGTTAAGATGGTGGTAAGTGGTGATGAGGGTAACGGCTAAGTACACGGGCAACAGGCAAAGAAAACAATGGAGAAAAAAAAGACGAGGAAGACAACTCACCTGGTATATGCAGGGTTTTTCCTTACTCTTCTCTTCTTCACCTTCTTCTTTTTCTTTTCTTCTTCTCTCTGATGCTCTGCCTTATCCCATCGTCTCCTCTCTCTCTCTCTCTGGAGTTTTCCATTTAATCAATCTCATAGCTCCCTTCCATTATATATATATATATATATATATATATATATATATATATATATATATATATATATATATATATATATTATGTACCTGGAATTAAATCAATTTGGTCTCAACTGGTCTGGGCTAGACTGGGATGGATTGACTTGGGTTGATCGGGTTGACTGGTTTCCTATCTCTATCATTTCATGGGCTATTTTAGTTGCAATTCCGTAAGGAATCTCTCAATGTCCTCTGCCCTAAATTTTCTACGTCCACTCTGTAAAGCACCAAAAATGAGGAGTATTGATGCCAAAATCACCTGATTTGGACATTGAATGAGCAAGATATGAGAAGATGAAGTTTAAATAATTAAACTTACGATAATTTACATGCAGGCCCCTAGATAATTATTATTAATTTTCAGAAAATGCGCTTATTCTTATCCTTGGACTAAAATCTCCATAACTTATTCGTTTGATACCAGAATTGAGCGATTTAGTCTCATTTTAAAGGTATTTCCAAGACCTATGCATCTATGAAGGTTGTAGCCCATGACCTTTCTGTGGGGCCCATCGAAAATCTTATCGAAGTCGTAGTTAAAAATCTAAAACTCGTATTGGGATCCACCAACTTGTTGTATGGTTTCACTTAGGCTCCTGGACATTGGGTTTCATCATAAATCATTACAGTTCTTCTCAAAACACTATAGAGAGCACTGTCGGGGCTAATTGACTATCATTTTTTAAAGAGTTTCACTCGCCTCCTCTGTACTTTTCCAAACCTTCTCTCACCCCTCCCACTTTGTTGTCTACACTGTAGTAAGCCTTTGTTCAACTGGGGATGGCAAAAATGGGATGCTTACGCTTACACCGATAGCCCTAGTGAAGCCACGCGTCTCCTATATAGATAATGATAGAGTAGAGGTCTAGCCAATGACGCTCCACCGACCATTCCCACCACCTCCCCCTCATTCCCCATCCATACCAATACCTGACCTCAACTCATCCTATGAACCTCCTCGATACCCTAACAGAGATCCCAGGCCGTCTGTCATCCCCCCTTGATGTTGTAAATCTTTTAGGATATGAGGTAGCCCATGGTAAGTTTGGCACTGTGGGTCGAATCTTTTAGTCCTCGACTGTGTCACCACTACCCACACAAGCATCAATCATCATACAATTACCACAATGCATGCAAAGAGTAGATATTGGATGACATGTTATCATTCAAGATGTAACATAGGTAGAAAAGTGATTAAAAACACACCAAAAATAAGTCAGGGGTTCTGTCCCTCACCTAAAATACGATTAGCTCTACAATTCGCACTAGGTGAGTTGATCTTGGCTGCGTACATGTCACCTATTATATAAGTTAGGTCATTAGTTACAATGTGTATTGCGTTAGCTTGATACATGGCTTCTCAGGACTAACCAGTTGTAGAATCCAGTTACACAGTAGTGCGACTGGTATTGCTTCCGATTACTCTTGGGAACCTACTATTTTCATCGAGTCACAGATCTAGTTACTGCAGATGAGAAACCGGTTGCTACTGCCGGTTAAATTACTAGGGCTTCCCTAGAGCATTCGGTCACTGATCCTGTTCCACTAGTTGCGACTGGTGCTTGCAATCAGATACTCCCAAGGCTGGTCTTCTGAGGTTTGGTCTTCCCAAAGGCATGGGTTTTGCCTCTAGAACTCCCCCCCGGATCCAATTCCATACTTCTACTATGGAAGTTTATCGGTGGATCAATGGTTAGAGTCCCGCAATGGGTTCCAATCCTATTCGATGGCATTAATGAGTTCAACCGAGGGAGTTATTTCCTAGGTCTAGGATTTATCATCTTGTGCAAGTGCAAAGATTCATCCAGGTTTAGCCTGAACAATCATCGATGAATTTCTCCTTCGAATACAAGTGAGATTACTCTACTCTACCATTAATGGAGAGCAGTGCATTCTTAACAACAGGGAGTTAGGCCGTCCCAATGGGTATTATCTAATGTAAGCATGATATAGAGTTATCGGCGGTCTCATTTAACTAGGTTGGTGGTAGAGACAACGGGCAGCGATACTCCAAGTGTACTCCTCTCACGAAAGCTTCTTCTTCTTCCTCCAACTCTCTTTCTCTGAGAACGCATCAAAGCTCTTTGTGATGGATACATACTCAAAAGAGAGGTTTTGAGGAAAGATTAAAGTGCTTGGAGTCTCCCTCTTAAAGTTAAACTCCTTAGAGAGTGGAAAACTAGAGAGATTTGTAAAGCGGCAAGTTATGGAGACTTGAAAGGGATTCTATTCCCTTAACCAACTCTAAGGTGGTTAGGAGTGAAGTGGGACCCATTGGGTTCATATCCCTAGGTCTAGGGAATATTCCCACTGAGGCTCAACAATGGTGTTTTGAATTTCCCATTCGCCGGTAGGTCTTTGGGCCAATCTGATCGCAACATCTGGTCCCACCTAGTCTAGGATCTTCCAACTAGTGGCTGCAACCAGTGCCCAATCTAGTTGCAGCTTAACAAGGTTATTTTCATGATTTTGAAGTGTTTCATACCTAGTCCAAGCTGGTCTTCATGTCACCATCGTATCTGGTCTGTCAGTAGTGGAAGACCCTGACACGGTAAGAAAATCCAAGCTAGGCTGGGTTTTTTGGGAGCAGGTTTTACAAGTGGTGGTTGACGAGTTGGAGAGATTTGAAGTATAGGCCACTTTTAATATCATGGGCTGATCCATCGCGCTTCGGATCAGCATTGTCCTCAATCTAGAGCTAGTGAGACTGTTATACTGTAACCTATGGGTAGAGGGTAGCATGGGTGACTTTGACTCAATGCAAGACCTTCGCATATCGAGTCAAGTCATGGGTGTTGATTTCTCCTCCCATATTGAGCAGCTAACTGGTCTATTGGGGATTTCTCTGGCAAGAGAGGCAGTCTACCGCTGTCCCAAAGAAGAGGATTTTATGAGTGAGCACCTACGAGAGACAATCTAGGACTTGCTTTTCATGCCAAGCACACCGCACAAGTAATCCAACTATCACCCTGTGTCTAGGGTTTACTGCAGGATACTCCAGCACAACATTTTGCCTTAGGGTGGCCATTATGATGTGGTTTCTACAATCTACCAGTATCTCACCTTTTACTTGCTAACCAGACACTCGATTGGTCTGCCTTATATTTTGATGTGGGTGATGATCGTGGCAATAGAGTGCTAGTGGTCAGGGAGAATGCCTTATGGCAAGCTTCTCACTCACCTCTTCTCATGCATGGGTATTGACGTGATACAAGAAGAGGCTGTAGATGAGTTAGTAGCAGTCGATTTTGACTGGGTTACCATTGGCAAGGTGCACTTGCACCAGGTAGTGATTAGTGATGATGAGTTAGAGGCTAAACCTCCTCCTAGAGTAAGAGCAGCACCACCTGCAGCTAAGGCAATAGAGGAGGCAAAGGATAGAGTAGAGCAGGAGATCCCAGTGGCTATGGAGATTGGGGGTCTGTCTGCTAGCTCCTCACTAGGTCCAACTACATTGGAATCACTCCAGACTCAAATGCATGAAGTCCTCCTGCAGATGTAGAATATTCGGGTCAGTATGCCTTTATACTGGAGAACCAGTTTCGGTGGCTCCAACATGACTTGACTTCTACCTCTAATACTTTGCGTGCCGAGTTGAAGGGACAGAGAGAGGCAATGGTGAGGGCCTAGTCTCATTCCTACTAATGATCCCAAGGGTATGTCGACATCTTCCCAAGTTCTAGTGCAGACTTTTCAGTGGATTCATGTGTCAAACCCCAAATTTTGATATATAAAATTTCAGCGTATGACTGAACCAACACATAATATTTTATACGGTCCAACCCAGAATCACGTAAGCCATGTGCACCCCCACCAACCCACCACAATGAATCTCACAAAATATAATCAAAGTAGATACAATAGTGGAAATTAACTAAGTGAACTGAGCTTCTATTGATATTTAAAATAAATTAAATGACATTGTTCAGGTCCTATTCTTGTTCCATCAAACTACACCCTAAAACCATTCATAACAATCAGCCCTATAATACTGGGTCCTTAAACAAGCAATTGTATATTTAACTTAACTGAAATTAAATAATATAGTATTTCTCTTCGAATACTTCTTCTACTCGAACACACATGCGTCGCACTCACAATTAGCATCGTGCTCATCTTCTACCAGAGGTTGAATGTTTAGATGCGCTACATTGGAGACAACTAGGGCATTCATGTAATCAGTAACAGTAGTACCTGCAACATCATCTTGAAAGAAAGGTGTATTCAAGGGTGAGCTCTTTAACTTGAGCTCGTAAGAAAATAGAGAAGCAAGGAAGCAAAATGCATGATAGATTATTACACACAAGAGTCTGGTATAATGTATCTCATGTGCTAAGGTGAGGCATGGTCACAATCACCGAAGCTGATGAAAATTTCCATGCACAAGAGAGAATGGATACTCAGCCAGCCTGCTCCAACAGCGCTGGTGAAGCTACGTGTCTCCTACTGTGGATGGTAATAGAGCAGAAGTCCAACCAATAACAATCCAACGAACACTGTCGAACCTTTCCCCTCATCCTCCATCACATATTAGTACCTAACTCCCTACTCGTCAAGGTGCATACATGGGTAGTGTCTCTAACCAATCCTATATGTCATCATATGTACCATCTTCACAATCCTAGCAGGAATCCCAATCAGTCCATCTATTCCCCCTAGATGCTGTCATCCTACTAGGGTATGAGAACAATACATGGCATGGGTAGCCCGGTGGGTCGGATCCTATAATCCTCAATCATTTCACCATTGCCCACGAGGCACAAACATCACACATTCACAACAATCATAATTAGTAGTTATTGGATGGCATGTCAGAAACATAAACAAGCGCATAGTTAGAAACACTCCAAAAATTAAGTCAGAGTTCTGTTCCTAACCTGTGATCTGGTTAATCTTAATATCCTCACACATAATTTTACATTGTCAATACACGTGACATCTAATGAAATTCTAAGAGGTTATTAGTTACAGTGTGAATTAAAACAACTCATTTGTAGGCTTCCAGAAATCAATCGATTGCAGAATCCAATTGCACAATATCATGATCGATGTTGTTGTCGGTTGCTGCCGATTGTAGTCTTGCAACCGATTCTGCTATCAGTTGCATTACTGAGACTCCCCGAATGTATCTAATCACATATTCGGTGGCAACATATTACGATCAGTTGTTGTGATTAGACCTCAACCAAGAAGTTGGTTTGGCTATTTGGTCTATCCGGTGGCACAGATTTTGCCTCCGGGGGTTCCCTCCAGATCCAATTCTGGACTCCTCCTATGAAAGTTTGTCGATGGATCATCTAGTTAGAATCCAACAATGATTTCCAATTCTATTCTAAGGCTTAGTAAAGTAGATTACAAGTACGCCTCCTAGGTCTAGGACTCATTATCTTGGTTCTAACCAAGGATGGGTTCGAGGTATAACCTGAATCGAAACCAAAAGAATCTTCTTTACATGCTCAACCATTAATGGAGAGAAAACTCCATTGAGAATGGAGGTCTAAGGTTTCCTTAATGGAAATCAAATGACATAGACAACCCTAAATTAATACGGTATAGAGCTTACCAACAGTGCATTAGAATGAATGCTTGATGTTGTCGATTGGCATCGATAGTTCTCCGAATGTGTTCTTTTCTAAGATTTCTCCTTCTTCATGCATTCCTCCTCTCTCTGAGAACACGTCACAGTTTTGGTAGAGAATACGCACTCTCTAGAGAGGGTTTGGAGTAGTTTAATCACTTTGGAGTCTCCCTCCCAGAGTAGACTCCTTTGGAGAGTGGGAATCCAGGAGAATATTGCCACATGGCAAGTAATAGAGACGGGAAAGGGATTTCACTCCCTCAACCAACTCTAAAGTGATTAGAAGTGAGGTGGTACCTGTCACACCCCAATTCCAGTCTAACCAAAATGGTGTGATGAACCGCCAAAAAACCAACGACTCACCCAGGATCTCGTATAGGTCGTACCCACTCTATCAAACCACACGCACATTCCACATTAATAATCAGAGGTAATAAACAAATAAGCGGAAGTCTTACAGATAATGTACTGAGAGTCTAATAGTGATAAATAAGTATTTAATCCAATTATCTTCAAACCACAAGACATAAAAATAAATAATCAATTACATATCTGATGTTCAAATTATAACTAAACTTAAGCAAAAACATATTGGTTGCACTCGCATGATGAATCAGGCACATCTTCTTCAGCTTCTACTTCTATCGCAGCAACGTGTCCATACGTCGGCGCATTCATATATTCTTCAACAGTAGGACCTGTATCGTCAACTAAAAATATTCAATGTCAAAGGGTGAGCACACATCACGGCTCAGTGAGCAAATAAAACAATGAAACAAACATATGCATGCATTCAGTTCATATCTTTGGTTTGGTTTTTAAGTTTGCAATATGCTATAGAAAGGTTTGATGGCCGTCACACCTCTATACACGAGTGTGTAAATCTGCCCAATGGATCAAACACCATTGTTGTCCCATATATATCCACCATGGAATAGAGATAGAGCTAAAGTGTCTAGATCAAATACCGCCAACACTTCCCCTGATGCCCTACCCATACCAACACGTAAGCCCCTTTTACAAACTGGGCTTGCAACTAACCAATCCTAATGCAAAACAGTGTATCCAAGGCCTCACCCCAGCATCCCTCAATATGTCCATAGAGATAGAGCCAAGGCCCCCTGGTAGAGTCAGAGACCACACGGTTCGAGACCACCTCCCCTGATGCCCTACGAAGTAATAATTCTGCTAAGGTAATGGCGATACGACGATGTTAGTGGGCAAGACTTGAGTAGAAATAGAGCTAGAGTCTAGTGACGAGGTTAAAGACCACCATGCCACGTCCTCCCCCTGATGCTTCACTCTCATCCAACACACCAAACACACACATACATTCACATGCCTATTCCTAGCATTATCGTCATCATCATGTTATAAATAAACGGAATTAAATATGCATGAACAGTAATAGCAGGAATATTGGATGACATGTGAGATGCACATTACAAGCATACAAGCATAGAATCAATCATGGCATTTGACTCAATAAAAATAAACAGTTTGTTATTATCTAATTAATTTAGGTCTTGTTCCCTTACCTGTTAGCAATACTCGATCTCCTTCCAAGCCTTGAAATTCTCTTTGAATTGACTTAACAACCTAAAAGTTATATGAATTTAAGTTAGGGTTCATATGTGACATGTTACAATAGTCAAAAATTAAAACAGAGCACTGATAGGTGTCTAATTGGTCCTATGGTCTCATACTGTATCGACCTTACTACCTACGGTTGATACCTTATGGTCATATATGGTGTGACCGTAGCTACTACCATATGGTTTTTGAAATCTTCCCGAATGCCTATGGTCAATCCTCTGGTCATGCTGGTCATGCTATGGTCGACCATAACTGTGACCTTGAGATTTCTGGTTACAGTCTACATGCAATTCGAGTTCTTCCTGGGTCAATTCTTTTGTTCTCCAATGGGGTTTATTCTAAGGTCATCCTATGGCCATCATTAGTAGTTTCTTATCAACCCTAATCATCAAATTCACTCCTCATGGTTCTCCTTGGGATTTTCTCAAGGAAATTACTTGGATCATAATAGGTTGGCATTCCCAATCCTCCATAGAGTCCTTAGTCCATAGAATTAACGTCTTTAGAGATTAGGCTCATACCTTTGCCTGTGATAGAGAGCCAATCTCTTCTTAGGAAATTCCTTTCCTTAGCTTTTCCTTCTTATCCTTCTCTTCCTTCTCTTCCCTTCTCTTTCTCTAGGATTTACTAATGTTCTAAAAGAGTGAAAAAGGGATGAGGGACATCCTTTATATAGAGAAAAACTCTCCATATAGAGTCCTCTTTCAATTAGGAAAGCAATCATTTAATTTAGGAAAGCTTTCAAAACTCAGAGTCTGATCTGGGATCGCACGGTCGATGATACGGTCGCATAAACCATCGACCATGGGGTTCTGGATTTGAGATTTTTGTTTCCTTCCTTATGGTCGACCATACCTACCCAGGTATGCGACTTTAGGTATGTTTTCAATGTTTTTAACTCGATTATCATACTTGGTTTGTGATCTATCTTCACGCTCGGTCCACTTGGTCTAGGAATGATGGCAAGACCTGGCACGATACGGTTAGACCAAGTTAGTAGAGTACGGGTCTTATAGGACCCATTGGATCCGTCCATGGGATCCAGGGAATATTCCCATTCAAGCTCAATTGATAGATTTGAATTGTTCAAATCGTGGGTAGGCTTTTTGGATTATTCAATTACAGGGTCCGATTGGAGCATATCTGGGATCTTTAGACCGGAGCTTGTAACCAGTGCCCCATTTAGTTACACTATAACATAGGATTTTACTAATCACTAAAATATCTTGTACCTGGTTTGAGCTGGTCTTCAAGTCAACATTGGTTCGGGTTTGTCAGCGATAGAAAGCACAATGAGAAAATTAGAGTTAGGTCGGGTTTTCTGGGTGCGGCTTTTACAACTCCCCCTCAAAAGAATTTCATTCCCAAAATTTCTACTTACCCAGAGGATCAAATAAATGTAGATACTTCTTCCTCGTTGACTCTTCTTCTTCCCAAGATAGGTCTTCTACGTGCTAGTTCTTCCACATCATCTTGACATAATGGGCATCTAGGTTCCTTAGGTGCTGAACCTTTCTATCCAAAATCACTTAGGCCTCGAGTTCAAATGTTAGGTCTTCATTTAATTGAGGATGATCTGCCTCCAATATGGAAGATGGATCCAAGACATATTTCTTCAGCATAGATATGTGAAATACATCGTGTACACTTGATAGAGATGGCAACAGTGCTAACTGGTATGCTACTGCTCTACATCTCTTGATGATTTCGAACCGTCCCACATATTTAGGGCTTAGTTTTCCTTTTTTGCAAAAATATTTTAGTTCTCTTAAGGGTGAAATCTTTAAAAATACTTTATCTCCCACAGCAAATTCGATGTCCTTCCTTCTAACATCGAAATAGCTCATCTGGCAAGTTTTTTCTACTTTGATTCTTTCTCTAATCCATCGACTTCCTGACAAGTTTCTTGGATGAAGTCTGGCCCAATAATTCTTCTTTTGCCAACTTCTTCCCAGTATAAAGGAGTTTGACCCCTTCTTCCACATAAAGCTTTGTACGGAGCCTTGCCAATGCTACCTTGGTAGCTGTTGATGTAGGTGAACTCCATCAAGGCTAACTTCTCGTCCCAAGCTCCTTTGAAGTAGATGGCACATGCGCAGAGGATGTCTTCTAAGATCTAAATTGTTCGTTCTAATTAACTGTCAGTCTAAGGATGGAAGGAAGTACTGAATTTTAGTTTAGTACCCAATGCATGTTGTAGACCTTCTTAAAATTTGGAGGTGAATCTAAGGTCTTTGTCTGATACTATGTTTTACGATACCCCATGTAGGTAAACTATTTGGTTTGCATATAGTCTAGCCAGTCTATCCATGGTATACTGAGGTCTTATTGCTATAAACCATGCTATCTTTGTGAGCCGTTCAACAATTACCCAAACAGCAGCCACTAGTCTAGGTGTCCAAGGTAGACCAATGACAAAGTCCATAGTAATATAGTCATATTTTCATTCTATTACTAGTAGTGGTTAAAGCAATCAAGAGGGTTTCCATCAAATTGCTTTCACTTGCTAGTAAGTTAAACACTTGTATATGAAGCTTGCTACATTTTCATTCATTCCTCTCCACCATACAGTCTTCTTTGAATCATGGTACATTTTGGTACATCCTAGATGAGTTGAATAGGAGGAATTGTGGGCTTCCCTCAAGATTCTTTCTTTAATATCATCATCTGTCGTAGGAATACAGAGTCTTCCGCAAAATCTGAGTATGCCATCATTTGAGAAAGTGAAATCAGGGTCTAATCTCCCTTTTTGTAGATATTCTTTCAGTGTTCTTGTAAAACCCGCACCAAAAAATTGGCCTAACTCAAATTTTCTTCCCTATCAGGGTTTTTCACTGCTGATGAACCCAAAACGATACCAACCTGAAGACCAACACCACAGGTACCAATCGATAACCCAAGCAAAATCTAACAATGTGCTGGATAATAAATCGGGTGGTACCAATCGTGATTACCGGTCTGGAAACCTACAGACCGAAATCATGATCGGCTAGGCCAAAAAGGCCAACCCATGGAATTTTAATTTAAATCTGATCTATTGGAAGGAAGGGAATATTCCCTAGGACCCATCACTAAATCCAATGGGTCCCTCCTCCCTAATAACTGATTTAACTTAGTTTAGGAGTTAAACCCTTTCCAGCCTTGCCACTTGGTAACTCTCGACAGTCTTTCACTCTAACCAAAAGTCCCACTCCAAGGAGGAGACTCTAATTAACTAAACCCTAGCAAACTCCTTCTCTCTATGTACGTATCATTCACAAGGAAACTCTGATGCGTTCTCAGAAAGGGGGGAGAGTTGAAGGAGAAGGAGATGAGTGTTTGGAAAACCATTGACAATGTTCTTTACCTGGCATCACCACTCGAACTACCATCAGTAAAACTCCTTAAACCCTACCATTGCATTCGATATACATAGTACTGAGTTGTTCATCATATTAGACCATTGATTCATGATGAAGCTCTGCACTCCATTAATGGCAGAGCAGGGTAACATCTTTCGGATCTCAAAGAGGTTTTCCTTGACGAGCAATTCAAGGTCAACCCTGAATCTATCCTTGGTGTAATCTAGGGATAACAATGCCTAAACCTGGGAAGTATGCTCCCAATCGACCATACCTAGTGAACTAATCATTGGATAACCTAATGGCGAAACTCTGATCCAAAAGATTGCCAATGGACCTCCACAGAGGAAGGCCATAGGCATAATTGGAGGGGACCCCATAGGTGAATTTCGTGCCTCCAGCCAGGCCAAGAAACCCAGACTAACCCTTCTGGGAGTAGTCGGATGCAAAGTTGGACTCGACACTAAGTGACCAGCTACTATGTAAGACCCGCATGCCACGAACCCGGTCTAACCTTACGCTCTCATGTCATGACCAGTCTTCCCATCATAATCAACCCAAACGAACCAATTGAATGAAGAAACCACAAGCTGAGGTAAGCAACAAGTCAAATTTAGTTGGTGTGGTTGACTGTTTAAGTTTGTGTGGAAGCAACCAGTAAAAAACTAAAAACTAGTAAATTTTGGATGTACGATCTCATTTTTGAGGGGTATGGTCGACTAAGTTGTGACCGCACAACGTATGGTCACATGTTTTGGTTGTATGGTCAACAGATTATGAGATAGCATGATCGATCGTACAAACTCAGAACTAACTCCATGTTTAGGAAACTTTTCTAATTTGAGGAAGACTCTTTCCTAATTGAAAGAGGACTCTATGTGGAGGTTTTTCTCTATATAAAGGACATCCTTTAGCCTCTCTCACTCTTTTAGAATCCAAATCAAAACTCTAAACCTAAGAGAGAAAGAGAGAGAGTAAGGGAAGGAGAAGGAGATTTGGAGAAGAAGGCTGAGAGGAAGGTTTTTGCAGAGAAGAGTTCTATCTCTCTACAACAAGCTTAAGGTATGGACTTGACTCAATAGGGTAGATCAAATAGAATAGGTTCTTTTCAAATTGATATATGGAACCAAATACAATGATTCAGTTATAGGTTTTCTATGGGAAATCATAAAGAGTAGGGTAGGGATAATTGATAAAGATAAACTGTGACTAAAGGCCATAGAATAATTTTAGGATGAATCCCATTAATGATCCAAGAAGAGAAATTCGTATGAGAAGTAAAAATTAACCTGACTACATATGGTCACAACTATGGTCAACCATAAGATGAGAAGAGAATCAACCACAGCCATTCAGGAAAAATTCAGGAAACGCATGGTCGTAAGTACGCTCGCATATAGTGCGACCATAGGGTATTGACTGTATGTCGTATGGTCGCATATATTGAGACCATAGGGTATCGACCATACAATAACAGCAAGTATATTTTGAGATCAGACAAGATTTTTCACTACTGTAACTTAGTACAATCAAACTCTAATTTAAATACATTAATTGTTGAGGTTCCCAATAGATTCAAAGTGACTTCTAAAGCTTGGGAGATGAACAAACATCAATTAAAGGTAAGAGAACAAGACCTAAACTAATTGAATAATAACAAACTATTTTATTTTATTTGTCCAATGCAATGAATATTTTTATGCTTGTATGCTTGGAATGTGCATCTCACATGTCATCCAATATTACTGCTCATGCATATTTATTTCTTTTTATTTATAACATGATGATGATGATGCTAGGAATAGGCATGTGATTGTATGTGTGGTTAGTATGTTGGATGCGAGTGGGGCATCAGGGCGAGGATGTGGTATTGTGGTTCAACCTGGTCACCAGACTCTAGCTCTATCTCTACTCAAGTCTTGTCCACTGACATCATCGTATCGCCATTACCTTAGTAGAACTATTACATCATAGGGCATCATAAGAGGTGGTCTCTGACTCTGTCGGGGGGGCTTAGCTCTATCTCTATGGACGTATTGAGGGATGTTGGGGTGAAGCCTTGGATACATTGCATGGCATTAAGATTGATTAGTTGCGAGCCCAGTTTGTAAGCCCTCGCCAGCAGAGGCTTATGTGTTGGTATGGGTAAGGCATCAGGGAAAGTGTTGGTGGTGTGTGATCCAGACACTTTAGCTCTATCTCTATTCCATGGTAGGTGCATGTGGGATGGCAATGGCATTTGATCCATTGGGGGATTCACACACTCGTGTATAGAGGTATGGTGGTTGTCAATCCTTTCTATAGCACATTGTAAACTTAAAACCAGACCAAAGATATGAATTAAATGCATGCATATGTTTGTTGCATTGTTTTGTTTTATCACTGAGCTAGGTTGTGAGCTCACCCCACGGTACCCTTTTCCTTTTTTTTAGTTTCTAATGATGTAGCTAATACCGTTGAAGACTACATGAAGGCGCCAACATATAACATGTGGTAGCTATGATCAAGCAAGCTGTGGAGGACGAATATGATTCGTCAAGCAAGTATTTTAATGATGTTTTACACTTAGTGTTTAATTTCATATTTTGATAATTGTAATAGTTTGTTATATTTATGTTTTGGTTACATGGAGATAACTGGTTTATTATTTACTTATCATTGTAGACACTTAGTTCATTATTAAATAGACTTTCGCTATTTAATTATTTACTCTGATTATTACTGTAGATTGTGTTTTGATTTAATTGGCACGGTCTATATGAGATCCAGGTTTGAACCATTGGTTCTCATGACGATTCATCACACCACTGATTAGTCTAGAATTGGGGTGTGACCTACTGGTAGAGAGCTTTGGATCTTAGTCGGATGCGAAGCCGGTCTCAATCCTGTGTGGCTATATTCACGACCTGTCATTGCTAGAAAGCTCTAAAATACTATGTAATGATATGGCCAACTAATTGATACTTGTACACACTACCCAGGTGTCATATACAAAGAAGATATCAACTCTTGAGGTGTGATAGATCTTAATTACAAAACCTCACTAAGGAACAAAACCTTGATTAATTTTTGGAGTGTTTCTGATCATGCGTATGTTTATGCCGCATGCTTGTTGTGAATAACATGTCATCCAATAACTATCTTTTTGTATGTATTTGCATTTATGTATATGTTGGTTGTGAATGTATGTTATTGGTGCTTGGTGGGCAGTGGTGAAATGATCGAAGACCGCTAGATCCTGCCTGCCAGGCAGACTCTTACCATGTATTGTGCCAATGTCTTAGTAGGATGACAGCGTTTAGGGGGGAAGCAAATGGACTACGATTCCTAGTAAGATACTATGGGAATGCATATGATGACATGTAGGACTCGATTAGTGGCATTACCCATGTATGCGACCTTGGCCAGTAGGGGGTCAGGTACTGGTATGGATAGGGGATAAGGAAAGGTGGTGGCAATGTTCGTTGGAGCGTTATTGGCCAAACCTTTGCTCTATCAGTGTCTATATAGGAGACGCGTTGCTTCACCAGGGTTGTTAGAGCAAGCTGGCGAGTGTCCATTTTTTCCTGTACATGGAAGTCTTGGTCAGCTTTGGTGAGTGTGGCCAAGCTTTACCTTAGCACTAGCATACATTATACCAGACTCTTGCATTTTGTTTATGCAATAAAACTATCATGCATTTGCTTACTTATTTGTCTGTTTCTTACTAAGCTCATATTAAAGAGCTTACCCTTGCGTACGCCCCTTTTTTTTAGATGATGCTACAGGTACTACAGTGGCTAAGTTCGTGAACACACCTACTGTTTTCAATCTAGCACAACTAGGTGTGCAAGCATTGGAGGATAAAGAACATAAAGCAGACTACAAATGTGATGCGTGTGTCTTCGAGCACTGACATCATTGCTATTATTCAAGGACAGAGAGTTGAACATTTCTTTTATTTGATTTCTTTATTATTTTAGAACAATGTTAATAACCCATGCTATATAGGATTATCTTACTATTGGTTTATTTGATGGTTTGATAGTTTGTAAATGGATTATTTAAAGACTTTAACAATGATGTTGGTACTTTACTATTATTACTATCAATAGAGGCTCAATGGTTACGTAGTTACTTCCGCCATCTTATTACTCTGAGTTGTGATTATAGCATTGTGCCGACAAATGGTTGGTATTAGTATACACTACTTATGAGATTTTGGATTGGATCACATCTAAACTACAATGTCGATTTAGTTGTACTTCAAAATTTTTCATATCGAAAATTTGGGATGTGACAATTCTGAGGTAAGGGTCCATCGGTAGCTCTCTTACTACTTCTGTAACTAGCTCTGTTTTAATTTGTAAAGTTGCAAAAGGGCTTATAAGTTCACAAATTACTTAATTTCTTATGGATCCTTCTGACACATCAAGTTTCTTCTGTGTCTTCCGTCAAGTACTAATCTGTGCTGTCTATACCAAAATAGGCTCGATCTCTTCCTTTGGTCTAGTTAAGTACTTTTTACTCAAAAGGTTAGCTACAACATTGGCCTTGCCTAGGTGATATGAAATTTCACAATCATAATTTGTTAACAACTCAACCCACCTTCATTGTCTCATGTTCAATTCCTTCTAAGCAAATATGTAGGTAAAACTTTTATGGTAGGACTTTATTTGAAACTTCTCGCCGTACAAGTAATGTCTCCATGCCTTGAGAGCAAAAACTATTGATGCTAACTCCAAGTCATGAGTGGGGTAATTTTTCTCGTGTTTCTTCAATTGTTGTAAGGCATAGGCTATGACTTGGTCTCCTTGCATAAGCACACATCCCAAGCCTAGCTTGGAGACATTGGTATATGGAGTGAAAGGTTCATCTAGTCTTGGAATGGTTAATATGGGGGCTGAGACGAGTCTATCCTTTAGAGATTAAAAAATTCTCTTACATTGGTCTGTGATGGATTCATAATTTTATATATTCATTTTCCTTATATTTAGTCTATTTAACATATTATATGTCTTATGGTACTCATGTGTGATGATTCCTTATATATAAGACATTGGTGGAAAGTATTAGTAATTTATGTTTAAAATAAAAAAAATTCTGATATTTTCAATAATGACCTTCTGAATTTCATGCAGGTTTTTAATATGGAAAGAATTCTAGAAATCAAAGGTGATCCAAAAATCTGATCTGGAAAGCTGATTTAAATTCAAACCAGAGAAGGAAGATTACCACCCATTGAAGGTTTACTATTGGAAGGATTTGATTGATTGTCAGAAATCTTGAGGAGAATATATACCTCTATGGAATATTACAAAGATTGGCAAATCTAGAGGTGGCATTTGGTTAATGATGGAATGATTCTCTATCTAATCTAGGCAAGAGGATTTTGTTTAATCTTTATTTCCATGTAATAAGGTTGTCAATTCTAGACATACCAGTTTTAATCTTCTCTACTCTGTCTATTTAAGCAATGTAAAGACTACGTAATAGAGCATCCAAGAATTATTGAGAAGATAGTTTTATTTCTTTTGTCTTTCTTTTCTATCATGTCTAGCTAAGTTCTTTAGTCGATTCAAGGAGAATTCAATCCGGTTAGTAAAATTGTGAGACTCTGTTCTTAATTTTAATTATTTTTCTATTTAAATATCTGTATTTCTTGGTTTTTCAAGTTAATGGTTGCATGATTCAATTTATTAAGAGGCCTATTAATTAATTGAGTTATGTGGTTTATTGCTAACCTGAATCCATAATCCGTAATTGTTATGGTGTTCAGGAAAAGTAGCAATTGATCAGAACAATTATGATCTAAGTTTTTGTTACTTGCTTAAAGAAAACATAGAATGAATTAAATAATCTGACGCTTGTTAGATTGTTGTTCATATTTAACTCCCTCCAAGAGTGTAATGCTATCAGTAAATTTATGAGGATTGCTTAATACCAAGTGGTTTATTGATAAGAATTAATTTGTGTGCTGGGCTCAAATTAATGAAATTAGGGAAGGTAAGGATTGTCTGGCTTTTTGATAATCCTTGGTTAAATATTTGAATAGAGAATAATATATATGAGGTCAGTGATCAATTTGCAGCCGTGAGTAAATTTTCTTGAATCGACATCATCTTCCATTGAATTTTTGTTACTTAATTTTGTTGTCAATTAAATTGCAAAAGAAAACCCCCCTTTTTCTTGGTAAGTAGACAATTTGATTAACTAGTCTCTGTGGATCGACCTTTACTTATCATTACTATTCATTATAGGTAGAGTAATTTATTTTTGATTGCGCTCGACACGCATCAGTCTGACTAAATAAATTTTTTTCCCCTTCTTAGTTAACTTGGTCAAAGGTACAGCGATCTTGGAGTAGCCCTCTACAAATCTACAGTAGTACCTAGCTAAACCCAAAAAGCTACGAACTTCAGTAATAGTCTTGGGTGCTTCCCAATTTGTAATAGTTTCGATTTTATTGTGATCCACCTTGGTTCCTTCGGTGGAAACCATGTGACCTAGGAAAGCCACTTCGTTCAGCCAAAAGTCAAACTTCTTTAACTTGGTGTAGAGTGTCTTCTCTTTTAATCTTTGCAAAGTTTGAAGCAAATGCACCTTATGTTCTTCCTCATTCTGTTGACGTGAAACTCCTAGTTCATGAGAACCACAAACGAGATAGAAGCATTGGTCAATCCAAAAGACATGACCAGAAACTCGTAATGTCCATACCTAGTTCGAAAGGTTGTCTTACGTATGTCACTTTCCTTAATATTCAGTTGGTGATATCCTAATCGAAAATCAATCTTGGAGAACACAACAACACCTTGTAGCTAGTAAAATAGCTTATTTATACATGGTAGAGGATACCGATTCTTGATGGTAAGTTTATTTAACTCACGATAATCGATGCATAGATGCATACTATCATCCTTCTTCTTTACAAACAATACTGGGGTGCCCCACGGGGAGATGTGAGTCTGATAAAACCCTTGTCTAGTAGTTCTTGTAACTGCACCTTCAATTTATTTAATTTAATAGGCGCCATTCGATATGGAGCCTTAAATACTGGTGCTGATCTTGGTAGTAGATTTATCACAAATTCTATTGCTCGATCAGGCAGAAATCCTAGTAGATCTTCAGGAAAAACATTAAGAACTCCTTTACCACTTCTAAATCTTCTAGCCGAGGTCTTGTAAGGACAAGATAATTTTGTGAGGAAAATTTTATATTTAAATGTCCTCAAATTTTTCCTAAGAAAATGTAGATCATCAACTTTCACCTTTGATCATGTCCACCCACACTGATGAACAGTAAAGATTTAGAGTTGCCATCTAGAATAAGGTCTAGGACCTCAAATGTAGTCTTATCATGGGACAAAACTTTTATTGACTCATGACCCAATATATCATCTTTAGTCTATCAAAGAACTAAGCGTTCAAGGTACAGTTTGGGAAGGAGTTAAGCACCCAAAGCTGTCCGATCTAAAAATTGACCTTCTTTATGAATTTACTTTCCTTAAACTTTATGGTTCTAAAATTTTATGGTCAATAGATGACTAAGGCTCATGGGGATCCTATACCAAGTTGCTAAGTTTTTCTAACCTAAGGTTTAGCCAAACATGTTCTCAAAATAAATAAATAAAGTAATATACAGTGAACCAAATAGAAAATGGTTCGGTGATGGACTAAATCTGAGACGTCCATCTCAAATTGCATACATATTCCATCCTAAAAATCAAGTCCAAAACGTAGTTTGAACAGATTTTTTTTAAAGATTATTGATATTATTTATGCTTGAGCTTTATTAGATTCAATATTCAAGTTGAGATTTATGCTTGATGGATTGGTTGAGATTGAATCTGGATAGTCCATATGGACTAGGATTGGATATGGATATGAATATGGATATGAGATAGATATAGATGATAGATATAGATAACCTAAAGGAGCTAAGATGTGGTACCGTACTTGAAGAGTCCTCTAAGTTGCATATGTATTCCAGAGGACCTAGAAATTAGGTACAACGTAGTTCGTTATAGAGTGGATACTCTCAAGGAGCAAAGATGGATGGATAGATACTCTCAAGGAGCAAGGTAGATAGATAGATACTCTCAAGGAGCAAGGTAGATAGATAGATACTCTCAAGGAGCAAATGATGGATACTCTCAAAGAGCAAATGGGTAGATACTTTCAAGGAGCAAATGATGGATACTCTCAAGGAGCAAATGGATAGATACTCTCTAAGAGCAAATGGGTGGATACTCTCAAGGAGCAAGGGGTAAATACTCTCAACGAGCAAGGGGATAAATACTCTCAAAGAGCAAGGGATAGATACTCTCAAGGAGCAAGGGGTAAATACTCTCAAGGTGCAGGGGATAAATACTCTCAAGAGCAAGGGATAAATACTCCAAAGGAGCAAGGTAGTCTATCTGGATAGAGGTATAGAGCCATATATGGGAATCTTCTCAAATTGTCTACGTATCCTAGGATTTTACCCTAAGAATCAGGATCTGTATAGTTCAAAAGTAGATTCATTTATTGATGTGTACTTTCAAGACCAAAGTATGGAACTGTATTTGGGAATGTCTTCAAACTACCCACATATCTTAGGGTTTCATCCTAAGAATCAGGATCCACGTAGTTCAAAATAGAGTTTGTTTTGACCCGTCTGGGTTTGAAGACGATAGTCTTAGGGACTGAAGTAAGTATGTACTTTGAGGTACTCTCAGGGAGTAGAATGGGCGGATAGGAAGCAAGGTATGTATGTGCTCTTAGGGAGCAAGGTATGTATGTACTCTTAGGGAGCAAGATGTATACTCTCAGGGAGCAAGGTGTCTACTCTCAGGGAGCAAGGTGTATACTCTCAGAGAGCAAAGTATGTATGTAGATACAGATATCCTAACGAGGACTAAAGTGCATACAGTCCAAGTGGACCACATGTACGCCTTAGAACAAGGTGCGTACAGTTCAAGAGAACCACAAGTAGGGCTTAAAATGGGTGGAACCGTGTTTGGGAATCTCACCAAATTTCCTACATATCCTAGGATTTTACCCTAAGAATTAGGATCCACTTAGTTCGAAGAATTCATTCATTAGGTGACCCATTTGGGTCGAAATGTAGATACCCATGGGACCAAGTGATGATCCTAAATGTCTATGGTTGGATTTACATCACACCTATCTAGGTCTTTGTATCCTAGGAAAAATGAGCTGAGGGGTAGGGATTGTCCTAAAGCTACCCTTAACCTAAAAACTCTAATTTTAAGAATGTTGGGCTAGGCTTGATCTTTCTTAATTAAGATATTTTTCATTTACATTCTTATCCTTCCCATTAATACGGGTGCCTACATGCACGTCCCGACAGCTAATATGTCTGCTAGGTATACAGATATGGCAGTTTGACTAGGGTGTTGGAGAAAGTAAGTTATTCCCAAAAAAAAGTATTCAAACATGGCAAGAAACAACATGCAACATATTAGATATAGTAAGACCACATGTGAATAAGCATAGCAGCAAGCATGTATATGAACATCAAGATGAAAGACATATCAAAATGGCATCTCTTATATTATTCTCAAACAAATCATATCTTAGTGTGTCAGACTGGATTCTCTAAATCTATGGTTGAGATCTAATGTGAATCTCTTAATGTATCTACGATCTGGATTCAATTGATCTCTTTAACAATGTGTCAAGATCAAATCCTCAATCTAATGGTTAGATCTCTTCAAAATATTATCATTATGATCAATGACTCAGATCTCATCAAAATAGCCAAGATCAATGGGTCAGATTCATCCTACATCAAGTTATAATTATTATCAATGACTCATATCTCATCAAAACAGCCAAGATCAACGGCTCAGATCTCACAACAAGTTTTAATTATGATCAGACTAGGAAATCAATGGCTCAGATCTTATGTATACCATGTTTAGACTAAAATCCAATAGTTTAAATTTATCTAAATCACTTATGATGATCATCTAACAATTTAGATTCATCTAAATCATTTATCATGACAATCCAATGGTTCAGATTCATCTAATTTAATCATAATGATAATCCAACGGTTTAAATTCATTTAATCAATCATCATGATCATCCAATGGTTCAGATTCTTCTAAAACACCCATGATGATAATCCAACAGTTTAGAATTATATATATATAATAAAAAAATTAAATTCCTATCTTATGGCTTAGATCAAAGGTATATATGTAAACAAAAACCAAATTACCATCCTCTAGCTTAGATCGAAGGCATATATAATTAAAAATCAAATTTCCATCTTATGGCTTAAATCAAAGGCACATATGTAATCAAAAACCATATTCCCATACTCTAGCTTAGATCAAAGGAGAGAGAGGGTGGTAAGTGCATGTGAGGGTGTCAACCAATTTGGTATATAGATTTAATATCACATGTTGAAAGAAGAAAGTAGGTGAAGATGGTGGCTAGCAACAAGTGATTTTATGCATGGATGGACAGGTGGCAGCATGTTGGGTTCAGTATAAATGTGGGAGTCGATGGTATGGTTTGAATGCAAAGGATTAGGTTTGCAAGGGGGTTTGGGTAGATAATGGGGTGGTGATAGCAACCGATTATAGGGTCTCTGATGGTGAGGGTTGTGTTTAGTTTAGGTTTAATGAAGGTGAGTGATCAAAGAAATTGGGTAGCAAGGTGGGTAGTAGGGATTATAAAAGGGAGGTTGCAGAGGGATTCTCGGGTGGCTTGGTTGTGCCATGGGTTGTAGATTTCAATGGGGTGTGTAAGACCCACACTCCACTAACTTGGTCTAATCGTGTCATGCTAGGTCTTCCCATCATTCCTGGACCAAGTGGACCAAGTGTGTGAAGATAGATCACAAACCAAGTATGAGAATCGAGTTAAAAACACTAAAAACATACCTAAGGTCGCATGCCTGGGTAGGTATGGTCGACCATAAGGAAGGGAACCAAAAATATCAAATCCAAAACCCCACAGTCGATGATTTTGACCTTATGATCGACGGTTTATGTGATCGTATGATCGACCATGAAAAGCCAGATCAGGCCCCGAGTTTTAGAAACTTTTCTAAACTAAGGGATTGCTTTCCTAATTGAAAGAGGACTCTATATGGAGAGTTTTCCTCTACATAAAGGACGTCCCTCAGTCATTTTTCACTCTTTTAGAACATTAGTAAACCCTATAGGAAAAAAAGGAAGAGAAGGAAGAGAAGAAAAAGCTAAAGAGAAGAATTTGGTGAGAAAAGATTGACTCTCTATCATAGGCAAAGGTATGAAATGAATCTCTGGAGATGTAAATTCTAAGGAATAAGACTTCTATAGAGGATAGGCAATATCAACCTATTATGATCTATGTGATTTCCTTGAGAAAATCCCAAAGAGAACCATGAGGAGTGAATTTGATGATTAGGGTTGATAAGAAATTACTAATAATGGCCATAGGATGACCTTAGAATAAACCCCATTGAAGAACAGAAGAATTGACCCAAGAAGAACTCGAATTTCATGTAGACTATGACCAGAAATCTCAAAGTCACAGCTACGGTCGACCATAGCATGACCAGTATGACCAGAGGATCAACCATAGGCATTCGGAAAGATTTCAGAAATCATATGGTCGCAACTCGCATATGGTGCGACCGTAGGGTATCGACCGTAGACAGTAAAGTCGATACAGCATGAGACCATAAGACCAATTAGGCACCCATCAAAGCTCTATTTCGATTTTCGACTACTGTAACATGTCACATATGAACCCTAACTTAAATTCATATAACTTTTAGGTTGTTAAATCAATTCAAAGAGAATTTCAAGGCTTGGAAGGACATCGAGTATTGCTAACAGGTGAGGGAACAAGACCTAAACTAATTGGTTAATAACAAACTGTTTATTTTATTGAGTCCAATGCCATAATTGATTCTATATTTGTATGCTTGTAATGTGCATCTCACATGTCATCCAATATTCCTAGTATTACTGTTCATGCATATTTAATTCTGTTTATTTAAAACATGGTGATGACGATGATGCTAGGAATAGGCATGTGAATGTATGTGTGTGGTTGGTGTGTTGGATGCGAGTGGAGCATCAGGGGGAGGACGTGGCATGATGGTCTTCGACCTTGTCACCAGACTCTAGCTCTATCTCTACTCAAGTCTTTCCCACTAACATCATCGTATCGCCATTACCTTAGCAGAACTATTACGTAGGACATCAGGGGAGGTGGTCTCGGACCGTGTGGTCTCTGACTCTTCCGAGGGGCCTTAGCTCTATCACATATTGAGGGATGTTGGGGTGAGGACTTGGATACACTGTTTGGCATTAGGATTGGTTAGTTGCGAGCCCAGTTTGCATGCCCTCACCAATAGGGGCTTACTTATTGGTATGGGTAGGGCATCAGGGGAAGTGTTGGCGGTGTTTGATCCGAACACTTTAGCTCTATCTCTATCCATGGTGGGTGCATGTGGGATGGTAATTATGTTTGATCCATTGGGAGGATTCACACACTCGTGTATAGAGGTGCGGCGGCCACCAAACCTTTCTATAGCATATTGCAAACTTATAAATCAAACCAAAGATATGAAATAAATGCATGTATATGTTTGTTGTATTATTTTGTTTACTCACTGAGCCGTGATGTGTGCTGACCCTTTCGACGTCGAATATTTTTAGTTGATGATGCAGGTCCTACTATTGAATAATATATGAACGCGTCGGCATATGGACACGTTGCTACGATGGACGTAGAAGCTGAAGAAGATGCGCAAGATTCATCATGCGAGTGCAACCAATGTGTTTTTGCTTAAGTTTAGTTATAATTTGAACATCGGATATGTAATTGATTATTTATTTTTAATGTCTTATGGTTTGGAGATAATTGGATTAAATACTTATTTATCATTATTAGACTCTCAATTCATTATCTGTAAGACTTCCGTTTATTTGTTTATTACCTCTGATTATTAATGTAGAATGTGTATCTGATTTGATATGGTGGGTACAACCCATGCGAGATCCTGGGTGAACTATTGGTTTATTGGCGGTTCATCACACCATTCTGGTTAGACCAGAATTGGGGTGTGACAACTTGATATCAGAGTATCTCAGATTCTACCCATTGACCTAACTACTTCCAGTTGAGTCATGAACTGAGTTAGGACAAAATTTAAAAGTTGTAATATGAACACACCATAAGCACCTGTGTTGTATGAGACATAAACTAAGAAAGAGAATAATGCACATATGTAAAGGAGGAACCAATTTAATATATATATATATATATATATGGAAACAAGACAAATGTACATCAAATCAGAGTACAGTCCACAATCCGAACAGTTGCTCGGTAGTATAAAAAGGAAAAAGATATAAAGGGCAATCATGGAGCTGGAGGTGCTAGAGGAGGAGGTGCCTCACGATCTCTAGCATAGTCCTCAGCATATACTCTCGCAAGCTAGGCCACCTGAGTTTGAGTCGCTCGAAGACTAGCTGCCAGATCTGCTATCCGCTGGTCTGTAAAGCACTGGGCATCTAGAAGCTCTCCTACTCTCCAATCAGTCACGCATTGAGCCTCTCTAATCTCACGTAACAGCCCCATCATGTCATCTAGTGGTGGGTGTGAAGGGCCAGTTGAATGAGAAGCCCTAGAAAGGCCAGCTCCAATGTTGTGGTGATGGAGGAGGGATGGCATCCACATCCATGTACATCCAATCATCATCCTCTTCATCACCACCCTCGTGTGCCTCTGCTGCTACCTCTGCTGCTGCTACTGCCGCCTCTACATCTGCTGCCGCTACCCTAGTGAGAGGACGTCTCATAGCATTCCTCTCATCATCACTGACATGTATCTCTCTCATGCCCATCCTGCTGATGGCCTCCCAATCAAGGTCAGCTGAGAAGGTGTCCTCAACGATTCTCTCAACACTGGGTCCACCTGTAGACGAGTGAGCAAGGTGGAGATCAGCCGCCCATAGGGCAAGTTGCCTCTCAAGTCAGGCAATGTAGCTCGGTGCAAAGTCCAGAGAATAATATATAGAAGGCAGACAGGCTGCCTAGTATAGATACAGTACAGCAGGTATTGAGTCAGCTGTGAGACCATTTCATAATGTTCGTCCTGGGAAATCAAATTATGCTCGATAATCTTATAGTAGACATGTGGCTCTGGACGTAGGTTGACTGCTTTTACCTCCCAGCAATCATCCCAAAGAATCTAACTATCTATTTCTGCATGCATCTGTGTAGACAAAAAGTGTGGCTCTTTGGGTGCACAATAAACCAACTGTCCATCATTGGAGATACCTAAAAATCAGCCAACTCCTGGCAGTTGAAAGAAATCGGAACCCCTTTCACCCAGCTGGTGATCCGAAGCTCTCTGCCCCTCTCTACATCCTTTAGGTCACCCTCTACCTAAAGGTGACAATATAACTTCTTAACCAAGTCCAGGCGAGTGCAAGCCTCGTATAGGATCACTGAAAGCCAGCCCATATCGCAAAATGCCCTCTTCACATCAAACAGGCCCAAGTGGGCTAGGTTCACACATCTACCCCTTCAACTTTCTTTCGGTCAAACCAGGGATATCATACTTCTGCTTCCACAGACCTGAAGCGAAGTGAGTCATGAACTCGAGGAACCTTGGTGCGAACCATGATAGCAGTAAGAAAAGAAAACAAGAAAACAAGTTAGAAAATTTGGAAAATTTGGAAAATTTGACAGCATAACGACGTAAAATGAAAAAAAAGCCTCACTTTTCACCCAACATTGGGCAGGATGACTTACGTAGGTCCCAAATCATCCTGCAATGCATATCCAATCGAAAATTTTAACTAGGTAGGTCGAATTTGAAAAAATTTGACAATTGGGCAAAAACCCCAAATTTTAGGTCAAAAATAGAAATTTTGAAATTTTTACCAAACCAACCGATGAAACTAAAATTTTCTTGAGGGCTTTCATCCATTGGGTGGCCAATAGCAAAAGCCCCTAATAAAAATCAAATTTTTATGGTTAAAAAAATATTAATTAGAAAAAAACCCTACAAATGGCAAAAACCCTAGGTATGAAAGCTTAAAAATGAAAGAGTGTAGAGAACATACCTTGTGAAATGGAATGTACGTCGTAGATCGAAGTAAAAATCACCAAGTTTGTATGGTCGACACTGTAGAAACTCACTGGTGGCGAGTTGAGTAAAGACCGTAGGAGGAAGAAGGAGAAATGAAAGGGAAACTCTCGAAAATAGGTTTTAAAAATTGATTTTGGATCTTACGGTCGCACAATTCGACCAAAACCATCGACCGTAGGATCAACCGTATGATCGACCATAGGGTCTCAGTAAGTTGCTAGGGATGTGATGGTTACACCTATGGTCGCACAACATGCGACCATAGGCCATCGACCGTATGACCTACTGTTGTCTGCATTTAATTATGTTGAACTTTTGCCTATTGATTTTGTTTTTCTCTTGCCTTCCATTGTGAGACTAACCCAATACTACCATCATATATTGTCTCACATGTACAGCCTTTCCAAGTACCATCAACCAAGAGTTTAAATGGTTGGACGCAGAGTAAGTAGAATGAGACAAAATGCAAACCCATCTCCACCACCTATGGAGACTAATGACAATGAAGGTCAATAAGGACAGGAAGGAAATATTGGAACTCAAAATGCTGCACCTCAGAATGTATACACCCAAGCCAACCCAACCAACCTACCTGCACCACCTACAGATTTGGTTACTGCGGTGATGAATTTAGCACAACAATTGCAACAAATACAGCAAGTGCAAGCTAACATGTAAGCTGCTATGGGATTGCTTTCCCAACTACAAACACAACACCTCTACCTGTAGGACAAGCTAGTACTGCACCTGGTGGTAGCAACACCGTACCCCAATCCCCGCAAACACCAGCAGTACAAGGCCAAGTACAAAACCCTGAAGCACCGCAAGGCGGATAAAACAAATGAAATTATCAGTACTAGTCGCCTATGTATGGAGTATATGCACAGTATCAACTTGATCACTCCAGACTGATCGAGCGTTTCCTGAAGTTGAAGCCGAAGGAATTTATAGGCAAGCCATCAGATCCGTTATGGCCAGCTCACTAGATCGATGAGATGGAAAGAAACTTTATGATGATGACTATAAATGAAGAAGAGAAGGTGTTATGTGCCACTTTTATGCTGAAAGGTGATACGCACCATTGGTGCAAATCTACTCTGAGTTATCTATTAACAAAGCACGCCCAACTGACCTGGGCTATCTATAAAGAAGCTTTCTTCAAAAAGTATTTTCCCAGGAGTTTCAGAGGTCAAATGGAAAAGGAGTTTCTGAGTCTGTATCAGGGACAGATGACTGTAGATGCATATCAACAGCATTATGAAGAACTGTTTTTCTTTGCTCCCTCTAGCATGCAGGAGGAGAATACCAAAATCCGAAGGTTCATCATGGGACTTAGGGGAAGCATCCGTGAGCATGGATTGGGACTGAAAAAGAAGATTTATAATGAAGCTGTATAGACTGCTTGAGTACTACAAAATAGCCAGAGGGAAAGTTATTTTGCCCAGAACAAAGGTATTAAACGGTCTAATGGAATCTCATACAACGGAGGGAACTCAAAGACATTTAAACCCTTCCATACTCAAGGCTTCAATGCTACAGCCAAGACTACTCCGACAGCCAAACCACAACAGAAGCAAAGTAGTGCTGGAGTCAAATGCTTTAATTGTAATCAAGTAGGACATTATTCAAGAGAGTGTCCTAAGCCAAGGAAGCAGCTACAGCAAGGAAAGATTTATGTAGTTACATCTGAGGATGCTGTCGCATCGCCTGATGTGGTCACAGGTATGACCTGAACTATTCATTTTGTACTACCTTGTGTGAGCATGTAGACTAAATTAAATCAAATCACAGGTATCGTACCTATTAATGCCTTACCCACCAGAGTACTCTTTGATTATGGAGCTACTCATTACTTTTATATCTGTGTCATTTGGAAAGAAGTTAAATTTACCCCTCAGACCTTTAGACTACAAATTGTTTGTATGATCACCTATGGGATTAGAAGTGGAACTAGACAAAGGTTATGGACCATTTCCAGTTCTTATCGACGAGAAGATTTTGGATGCAACCTTAATTCAACTTGAAATGGTAGACTTTGATGTTATCTTGGGAATGGATTGATTAGCTCGGCACTCTGCAAACCCATTATGTGCAGAAAAGAAATTGGCATTTAAAGACAAGGAAGGAGCAGAGTTTAGTTTTGCGGAAACCAAACTTCCCCATAAACGAAAACTCATTCACTTTGCATTGAAGGCTAGAAAATGCCTCGAGAAAGGAGGAATTGGGTATCTAGTATCCGTGGTCGAGCTCACCAAGGAAGCACCAGGAATGGAGGATATTGAAGTTGTGCGTGAATTTCTGGATGTATTTCCTGAGGAACTACCAGGACTACCATCCGACCGAGCGATAGAGTTCGTTATAGATCTTATACCCGAAGCCGCACCAGTATCAAAAGCACCCTATCGAATGGATCCTACTGAACTGAAGGAACTAAAGGTACAATTACAGGAATTACTGGACAAGGATTAAATTAGACCCAGCATATCACCATGGGGAGTGCCAGTATTGTTTGTGAAAAAGAAGGACGGTAGCATTCGACTATATATAGATTATCGAGAATTGAATAAGCTTACAATCAAGAATCGATACCCGTTTTCTCAGATCGATGACTTGTTCGATCAGTTGCAAGGTGCCAAAGCGTTCTCCAAAATTAATCTTTGGTCAGGATACCATCAGTTGAAGATTAAGGAAGGTGATATTGCTAAGACAGCATTAAGAACCAGATATGGACATTAAGAATTTTTAGTCATGTCTTTTGGATTGACTAATGCACCCATAACTTTTATGGAACTCATGAATCGGATATTCCATGATATGTTGGATACATCAGTCATTGTATTTATTGACGACATACTAGTCTACTCCGAGGATAAAGAAACTCATGTCACAAATCTAAGAGCCACTTTACAGCTACTAAGAAAAGAGAAGCTTTACGTAAAATTTACAAAGTGTGAGTTCTGACTAAATGAAGTCGTTTTCTTAGGCCATGTTGTATCTGCTGAAGGAATTAAAGTGGATCCTAGCAAGATTGAAGCCATTGTGAAATGGGAAGCACCTAAGAATGTTGTAGAAATCAGAAGTTTCTTAGGTTTAACTGGTTACATCGACGATTCGTAGAAGATTACTCTAGAATCGCTGTACCTCTCACTAGTCTGACAAAGAAAGGAGAAAAGTTTATTTGGACCAATAAATGTGAAGAGTGTTTTCAAACATTGAAGGCTAGATTGATATCAGCTCTCATCTTAACTATTCCGATCCCAGGACAACCATTTACCTTGTATACTAATGTGTCTGGGTTAGGTTTAGGATGTGTGCTTATGCAAGGAGAACAAGTAATTGCATATGTCTCAAGACAACTGAAGACACATGAGAAAAACTATTCCACTCATGACTTGGAATTAGCAGCAGGAGTACATGCTATTAAGATATGGAGACATTATTTGTATGGAGAGAAATTTTAGATAAATCAGATCATAAGAGTCTCACTCATCTTTCTAATCAGAAGGAGTTGAACATGAGACAAAGAAGATGGCTGGAATTATTGAAGGATTATGATTACGATATTCAGTATCATCCAAGAAAAGCAAATGTAGTTGCTGACGCATTAAACAGGAAAGCAATGACAGAATCCCAAGAAGAAGTTAGTGCAAATGTTGTGGCGTGTGTCACAGGGAGAGTATTTAATTATGATAAAGAGCAATTCGTGATTGATATTCTGAATGAATCAATTGACCAAGGGTTTATTCATTTATTCTCAAACATGTTTGCTACATTAAAGATTGTACCTGATCTAGTAGACGAAGTGAAAGCCACTATTAAATCAGATCCTTATCTGAGAATGGTGCAAAAAGACCTCGAAAAAGGTAGGACTACTCCTGAGTTCACCTTGGACATTGAAAAGGTACTAAAATACAAAGGAAGGGTATGTGTTCCTGAAATGAATACTTGGATATTAGACACAGACTAATGAAGGAAGCTCATACCACCGCTTATTTGGTATATCCTAGAAGTATGAAGATGTATCATAATCTGAAGAAACTATATTGGTGGAGAGGAATGAAAGTGGATGTAGCTAAATTTGTGTTTCAATGCTTGAATTGTCAACATGTAAAGGCTGAAAGGCAAAGATCTACAGGATTGTTGCAGTCACTATCAGAACCAGCATAGAAATGGGACTGCATCACTATGGACTTCGTCACCGGGTTACCATTGACTCCCCGAGTAGTTGACGCGGTCTGGATAATTGTGGATCATTTGACCAAGACAGCTCGTTTCATAGCAATACGACCTCAGTATACCCAAAAGAGGTTAGCTAAACTTTATGTAGATAATATTGTCCGATTACATGGTGTACCTAAAAGCATTGTGTTCGACAGAGACCTACGCTTTACCTCAAAGTTTTGGGAAGGATTATAGAAGGCTATGGGTACAACATTGAAGTTTAGTACTGCATTCCATCCTCAGACAGACGGACAGTCAGAGCATACTATTCAGATTTTAGAAGACATGCTTCAAGCTTGTGTTATTGATTTCAAAGGATCATGGGATGAGAAATTACCATTGATTGAGTTTGCTTATAACAACAGCTATCAAGTGACTATACAGATATCACCCTATGAAGCATTGTATGGTAGAAAATGTCGAACTCCTTTGTTTTGGAATGAAGTTGGAGAACGGAGTATTGTTGGATAGAGTTTGTTGAAGAGACTTGTCGAGTAGTCGACATTATAAAAGAAAGAGTCTGAATAGCTCAGAACCGTCAGAAGCTATATGCATATAATCGACGCAGAGATCTCGAATTCACCATAGGTGATAAAGTATTTCTAAAAATATCTCCTATGCGTGGTTTGAAAAGGATTGGATAGAAGGGAAAGCTGTGTCCCAGATATATTGGACCTTATGAAGTTCTAGATAACGTAAAAAAGTAGCATATCAGTTAGCACTACCACCATCCATGTCAAGTGTGCATGATGTATTTCATATCTCCTTACTGAAGAAGTATGTCAGAGATCCAACACACGTGTTAACAACGGATCCACCGGATTTGACTGAAGATTTGACGTTCGAAGTGGTACCTTTTGAGATCACTAGTCGGAAGGTGCAATGTCTTCGCAACAATGACATTTACTACGTTAAGGTTATTTGGAGAAGCCAAAATGTAGAAGAAGTTACATGGGAAGAAGAGAACGTTATGCAGAAGCAATATCCTCACCTATTCGACTCGGAAGGTATGTGCAAATTTCGAGGATGAAATTTATATAAGAGGGGGGGAGTTGTAAGACCCGCACTCTACTAACTTGGTCTAACCGTGTCGTGCCAGGTCTTTCCATCATTCCTGGACCAAGTGGTTCGAGCGTGTGAAGATAGATCACAAACCAGGTATGAGAATCGAGTTAAAAACACTAAAAACATACCTAAGGTCGCATGCCTGGGTAGGTATGGTCCACCATAAGGAAGGGAACCAAAAATATAAAATCCAAAATCCCACAATCGATGATTTCGACCCTATGGTCGACGATTTATGTGACTGTATGATCGACTGTGAGAACCCAGATCAAACTCTGAGTTTTGGAAACTTTCCTAAACTAAGGGATTGCTTTCCTAATTGAAAGAGGACTCTATATAGAGAGTTTTCCTCTATATAAAGGACGTCCCTCAACCCTTTTTCACTCTTTTAGAACATTAGTAAACCCTACAGGAAGAGAAGGAAGAGAATGAAGATAAGAAAAAGCTAAGGAGAAGAATTTACTAAAAATAGATTGACTCTCTATCATAGGCAAAGGTATGAAATGAATCTCTGGAGATGTAAACTCTAAGGAATAAAACTTCTATGGAGGATAGGCAATATTAACCTATTATGACCTATGTGATTTCCTTGAGAAAATCCCAAGGAGAGCCATGAGGAGTGAATTTGATGATTAGGGTTGATAAGAAATTACTAATAATGGCCATAGGATGACCTTAGAATAAACCCCATTGAAGAACAGAAGATTTATGTTGACTGTGACCAGAAATCTCAAGGTCACAACTACGGTCAACCATAGCATGACCAGTATGACCAGAGGATCGACCATAGGCATTCGGGAAGATTTCAGAAATCATATGGTCGCAACTGGCATATGGTGCGACCGTAGGGTATCGACCGTAGATAGTAAATTCGATACAGCATGAGACCATAGGACCAATCAGGCACCTATCAGTGCTCTGCTTCGATTTTCGACTACTGTAACATGTCACATATGAATCCAAACGTAAATTCATATAACTTTTAGATTGTTAAATCAATTCAAAGAGAATTTCAAAGCTTGAAAGGACATCGAGTATTGCTAACAGGTGAGGGGATAAGACCTAAACTAATTGGTTAATAACAAACTGTTTATTTTATTGAGTCCAATTCCATGATTGATTTTATGTTTGTATGCTTGTAATGTGCATCTCACATGTCATCCAATATTCCTGCTATTACTGTTCATGCATATTTAATTCCATTTATTTATAACATGATGATGACGATGATGCTAGGAGTAGGCATGTGAATGTATGTGTGTGGTTGATGTGTTGGATGTGAGTGGAGCATCAGGGGGAGGACGTGGCATGGTGGTCTTCGACCTCATCATCAAACTCTAGCTCTATCTCTACTCAAGTCTTGCCCCCTAACATCATTGTATCGCCATTACATTAGCAGAATTATTATGTCGTAGGGCATCAGGGGAGGTGGTCTCAGACCGTGTGGTCTCTGACTCTTCCGGGGCACCTTAGCTCTATCTCTATGGACGTATTGAGGGATGCTGGGGTGAGGCCTTGGATACACTGTTTGGCATTAGGATTGGTTAGTTGCGAGCCCAGTTTGCAAGCCCTCGCCAATAGGGGCTTATGTGTTGGTATGGGTAGGGCATCAGGGGAAGTGTTGGTGGTGTTTGATCCGAACACTTTAGCTCTATTTCTATTCCATAGTGGGTGCATGTGGGACAGCAATTGTGTTTGATCCATTGGGTAGATTGACACACTCGTGTATAGAGGTGTGGCGGCCACCAAACCTTTCTATAGCATATTGCAAACTTATAAATCAGACGAAAGATATGAATTGAATGCATGCATATGTTTGTTGCATTATTTTGTTTGCTCACTAAGCCGTGATGTGTGCTCACCCTTTCGACGTCGAATATTTTTAGTTGATGATGCAGGTCCTACTGTTAAAGAATATATGAACACGCCGATGTATGGACACGTTTCTGCGATGGACGTAGAAGCTGAAGAAGATGCGCATGATTCATCATGCGAGTGCAACCAATGTGTTTTTGCTTAAGTTTAGTTATAGTTTGGACATCGGATATGTAATTGATTTTTTTGTTTTTTTTTGTCTTGTGATTTGGAGATAATTGGATTAAATACTTATTTATCACTGTTAGACTCTCAGTTCATTATCTGTAAGACTTCAGCTTATTTGTTTGTTACCTCTGATTATTAATGTGGAATGTGTGTGTGGTTTGATATGGTGAGTACGACCTATGCGAGATCCTGGGTGAACCATTGGTTTATTGGCGGTTTATTACACCATTCGGCTTAGACCAGAATTGGGGTGTGACATGGTGCATTCGGTGGAGGTATTGATTGTAATGGAGGTGCATGGTGAGGTGAGTGTTGTGAGATGGGTTGGTTCAAGATTTATAGGTGGTGAGGGTTCATTGAAGTGGGAGATGGGGTTAACTGACAAAAAGGGTGTTGTATTTGGTGATCTAGGATTTGTTTTTAGGTAGGGTGAGGCAGATTTATCGGTGGTGGCTGGGTTGGATAGTGGGGTATGATAACATCAGTGTTACAAAGGGTTTGATGGGGTGACTTGCGGACAGGTGTTGGGTTGCAAGGTTACAAGGGGTGAGTGCTTGAATAGCAGTGGTTCATGTGTGAGTAGTAGTGATGGAGCATGGGTGGTCTTGACCAAGTTATCGATGGAAGAGGTGAGTTGCAGATCTGGGCTTCAGAGTTAAGGGGGATCACGAGTGGGTTGATGGCTATTATTACAGGGGTTAGTGGAGATTTCAAGGTGGTCTACAGTGAGGTGGTAATCAGGCGGGTGATTATGGTTCATGGTTAAGTTACAGGTAAAAAGTTCGGTGATATGGTGGAGTGGTCGGGTATAAGAGGAGAGTTGTAAGTAGGTTATTCTCGGTGAAGGCATACATGTTTTCTCTTTCTTCTTCCTCTACTTCCTTCTCCTCCCTTCTTCTTCCTCTTTGTCTTTGCTTTCTCTAATCTTCTTCTTCTCCTGCAATTCTCGATCTGGTCCAATTCTTTCTCTCTATCTCAGATTCTTTTCTGGTTTTTTTCTTCTCCTTCTTTCACTCTCTCTCGATCCCCCCTTAACTTTTTTTTTCTCTTTAACCGAGTGCCTCCTTGCTTAATCTCCAATCTCTCTTTATTTTTCTTATTCCTCTTCTTCTATAACTCTCTCTTCAATTTCCTTTTTTCAGTCGGCTCTTCTCCCTCTCTCTTTTAGACTCCCATTTCTCTTCTCTTGGCTTAATCTCTCTCTCTCTCTCTCAATCTACCTTCTCTCTTCAATCTTAGCTGATATCCTTTTTCTCTAAATCATTCCTTTCTCTCATTTCTTTCCATATATTTATTTTTTTCTTCTTACTTTCTTTTCTCGGTTCTTGGATCCCCTTCTCCAGTTTCTTTCTATTCCTGCTTAATCAGTTGGTTAGAGTCCCCTTTTTTCTTTACACAGTCACTTTCTCTCTCCAATCTGATTTCTCTCTATTTCTTCCATTTTCTTCTCTTTTTATTTTTATTCTTTCCATCTAAAACTCTTTTAGAGATTTTGGTCTTCTCTCTTAACTTCTCTCCCAATCTCCCTGTCACACCCTAATTCTGGACAAACTAGAAGTGTGAATGAACTATCAACGAACCAATGGTTCAAGACAAGTTCACAACGAACTGTGCCAACATTCAAATCATACATTAAATCATAATCAGAATATATATAAATAATCAACAGAAGTCTTTATTAATGAACTAAAAGCTATTATGATAATAATCTAATTATCTCAAGTGACCAAAACATAAATGGAATATCTCATTACAAATTTATAATCCCAGCATAAAAGTAAAATCCTAAAGGTAGATGCAGTAGTGGCACTCGCATGACGAGTCATGCTTGTTCTCCATTGATTGCACGTCCAAAGCTACTATTCTTCCAGACGAAGGTGCGTTGACATAGTTGTCCACAGTATAACCTACATCATCAGAAACTAAAAAGAAAATGATATCGTGGGTAAGCTCACAACTTAGCTCAGTGAAAAATAAAACATGCAACAAGTAATATGCATAAGATAACATTCAATTATTTGGTCGAGTAAAGTTTGCAACGTATTATGATAAAGATAGGCTACAACCACACCTCCAAACACGAGAGTGTGAGCACATCCAATGGTCAGGCTTCAACCAAAACCAGTGTTGCCTCACAATACTCAATACAAGATAGAGATAGAGGTAAATCTTAATGGCAAGCTACAACCAAACTATCAGCACCCTTGATACCCTACCCCGTACCAGTACGTACACCCTTATTGGCGAAGACTTGTAAATCGGGATTCACCACTAACCAACCCTAGATGTCATTACAATTATATCCGAGGCCCTACCTGTAAGACCCGCACTCCATGAATCCGATCTAAACCTTTAATTCGTGTCATAATAGGTCTTTCAATCATCACCGGGCCAAACATGACGAATGGAAGACAACCAGGTACAAAAATGGACCATGTATGAAAATTAATTCATATCGGTCGATGGTACCGGTCGATTGGTATGCCTGCGCAAGTAGACCACTTAGATCCAAAAATGGATCTCTGCAGGTCCCACTTTCCAAATTTCTAACCAAAGGACTTCCCTAAAGTTAGGGGGCTTCCTAAACTCAACCCTAGTCTATATAAGGACCCCTAAACCTCCTTATTATCTCTTTCATTGATCCTCACAAACCCTAAAGAGGAAAATAAGATCGATCAGGAATAAGGAAGGTAAGTGCTTAAACCTTCCTCTACGTTAAGCATTCTAGAAGGTTAGTCATGAATGGATCAATACCATGCGAGGCGAGGTATTGATCTAAACCAGAATTTGCCATCAAACCCTAATATAGTCGGTAAACCCTAGATTCAAGTTCTAGGTTGAAGATCATCGAAACTAGAATTTGAATGGAGTTAAAACAACTCTAACTCATTGCTCGGACCTAGAATGTATAGGAGAAACCCGAGAATCAATAGGGGGTGACCGACGGAAGGCGAGAACCGGTGTATGGTCTTCAGAAGACATACTGATCGACCATACCGATCGCACCCTATGCGATCGGTACCTGCGACCGGTATCTCTCGAAGACTGGTCTGTGGGGACCGGTCGCACCTTTCCCCACAATGCCGTGACCAGTACCTGCGACCGGTCTACACTATGAGGAGTGTTTTGACCCAATTGGTTTTTCGACCAACGTAAACCCTAAGAAAAACTATTCTAATTCAACCCTAACATCGTGTAGGACCTTGTGATAGCAAGTTTGGATTCTGTGACGTGGAGCAAGTTATCAAACAAGCGTCAGGTAAGGGAATCGGACCTAAACCCTAATAATTTAATAATAGTAAAACATTGTTAATAATTATGATTCTATGGACAGATGTTTGTGCATACTCGCATGTCATCTTTACTTTCAGTTATTATTATTGTTCATGCATACTCGCTATGCTAGGATGTGACTGTTAGGCATGTGATTGTTTTCGTTGGTGTGTGGAATAAGAAGGGCCTGGGGTCTAGGATCATTCCTCACACTAGCACCTTTTCGTATCATTCTGTCTTACCATGCTTGGTGTGGGTTGGGTATCAGGGGGAGGAAGTGGCACTGTGGTCTCCGACCTGGCCACTAGACTCTAGCTCTATCTCTATGCCATAGGTAACTGTGCTCGGATAGGGCCTACTGTGATGACATATAGGATTGGTTAGTTGCGAGTCCAGTTTGTAAGCCCTCGCCAATAGGGATTTACGTGTTGGTATGGGTAGGGTATTAGGGGAAGTGTTGGTGGTATTTGATCCAGACGTTTTATCTCTATCTCTATTCCATGATGGATGCATGTGGGACGTCAGTGGTATATGATCCATTGGGCCGTTTCACACACTCGTGTATAGAGGTCTGATGGCCACCAATCCTTTCTATAGCACATTGCAAACTTAAAACCAGACTATAATGTAAATGTTACTCATGCATGTGTTTGTTGCATTGTCTGATTGTCTTACTGTAAGCACCTCATTTTTGCCACCCTCTACATAAGTGAACCAATATGGTAGGTTTTCAGCCTTTAACCCAAAGATTTGTGATTCTCTATGGAACCCCACAGCAGGGTCATGGGCTATTATCTACTTGGATGAATAGGTTGTGAAATTATCTTCGAAATGAGACCAGAATCATCAAATTCTGACTTCAAACAAGGAAGATATCGTAGTTTGAAAGTACAAGGGCATTTACGTAATTATCGTATGATGCATGCATTATCATTCAAACTTCAAGACATCATATCTTGGTCATCTAATATTCGAATCAAATGATTCGAAGGCCAATATTCCTCATTTGTGATGTTCTACAAAGTGGATGTAAAAAAATCTCGGATAGAAGTCTCCGAAGGGTCCCATGCAAAATTACACATGAAAATGGTCATTTAATCTTTAAAAATTCATATTTTGGTCACCCCATATCCAAATCAGGTAATTTCAATTTCATTATGTTCCATTTTTAGTATTCTACAAAGTGGACATAAAAAATCTCGGGTAAAAGTCTCCGAAGGATCCCATGCAGAATGGTCACCCAAATTATCGATAATTGATTGCTTAAACTTTAAAAATTCATAAGTTGACCATTTTATTTCCAATTGAGGTAATTCAAGTTCCAATATTCCTCATTTCTTAATGTTTTACAAAGTGAACGCAGAAAATTTAGAATAGATGCTATCAAAAAATTCCATATGGAAGGGTGACAGAAATGGACTATGAAATGTCAACATTAGTCCAAACTAGCTTAATCCAGCTTAGTCTAACTTAGCTCGGCCCAGCTCAGACCAATCCAGACCAAGTTATGTCAGTCCATATGCATGCATTTCTTTTATAAATGTCTAATGTATATATATATATATATATATATATATATGTATGTATACATATATATTAGGAAAGAGAGAGGAAAGTGAGGCCGTGGAAAGAGAGAGGAAAGAGAAGCCATAGGAAAGAGAATGGGAGAAAGAAAAAAGGAAAGAGAAAGAAATAAAAGAAAAAAAAGAAAAGATTCCCCTTCACGTTTTCTAGAAAGAAAACGTAAAAGAAAGAGGAAGAAAGAAAAAAAAAAGGAAGGAAAGAGGAAGGAAAGAAAAAAAAAAAGAAGAAAAATAAAAAAAAAGGAAATGTTTTCTAAGAAAGAAAACATGAAAAGAGAGGGAGAAAGAAAAAAGAAGGAAAAGAAGGAAGAAGAAAAGGAAAGAAGAAAGAAAGGAAAGAGAGAAGGAATTTTCTAGAAGAAGGAAAGAGAGAAGGGATTTTCTAGAAGAAGAAGGAGAAAAAGGAAAGAAAGGAAGAAGAAAAAACGTGGGAAGGAAGAAAAAAAAAGGAAAAAAGAAAAAAAATAGAAAGAGAGGATTTTCTAGAAGAAGAAAAAGAAGAAAAGGAAGGAAGAGAAAAGAAGGAAAGGGGAGAGAGAGAAAACGTGTGGAATAGAGAGGGAGAAGAGAAAAGGGAAGGAAGAGAAGAAAGGAAAGAAGAAAAAAAGAAGAAAAAAAGATTTTTTAGAAAAAAGAAGAAAGGAAAGAAGGATCTTCTAGAAGAGGAGAGAAAAAGTATAAATAGGCAAGAGAAGATAGAGGATGCTCTCTTTTTTCAGACCATAGAGAGAGGAGAACGTGAGTGAGGGAGAGGAGAACGTGAGTGAGAGAGAGAAAATGTGAGAGAGGGAGAAAGAAAGAGAGAAGAAAAGAGAAAAGAAAGAAAAGAGAAGAAGAAAAGAGAGAAAGAGAAGAGAGAGAGAAGCAGAAGAGAGGAAAAGGAGGATTCGCATTCAAAGGGGATTGATACAACCTCCAATCACCCTTCATCAATGGTTTCGCTTGATTTGAGCACATTGTTAGTACTCTAAACAAAATTAGAGGCCGTTAGAATGCTCGAATGCCAATTTTGCTTGAAAAAGGCTAATTTTCATGAAATCTCAATAATGAATGCTCTATTACATGCTTTTTAATGTTAGGATACCTATGTCTAGCATTTTTCATGAATGATAATTTTGTCTAAGCTATTCAATGATGAATTTTTGAATGATATATAATGATGTTTGGTGTTTTTTACAAGTTTCATAAAGTGGTTTTCTGATCTGAAAATTCTAGATTTAGGATTCAAACTTAGGACGTACATCACATGTATTTTTTATAAGATTTTGAAACCCAAATTTTTGTGGGAGTCTCTCTGATATGTTAGAAGACTACCCTAAAAATTTTGTTCCATTTGGAATTTGGAAAAAATATCAAACAATTTGTCTTTGACATGCTATTTTTCTCGGATGTAATGCAATCCTTCATCAGAAAGTCTCTAGACAAAGGTCTTATGGCCATAATCAGAAAATCCACTTAATATGAACTTTTTAGACATAAAATTCTTCTAAAAAATGGCACTAGTTTCATATTTTTTCAATTTTATTTTGAATTGATAACAATTTTTAAGTGCATAATGCTCTGATTTTGAATCTGTCATGATGTACTGATTTGGATTATTGAAAAGAGTCATTTTTCACAAAGAAAATATACTGTTTTAACTTGTTTTTCATAATGAAATTTTAGATCAGACAGTTATCTACATAGATATATGTCTGTATTTAATTTTCATTAAGAATAGAATTTTATTTAGAATTTATGGTGCAACTGGTCAAAAATCTGGAACAGATTTGACCAGTGCACATGTTCGGTCTTAGGGCATATCTTTGACCTATTTTTGCTTTCTGTTTGGATTCAAATCCTACATATGAAATATAATATATTAAGTTATCTTTCTATGAAAAAAATTTGAGTTTGATTTGAGTTTCGAAAGACCTACTTATGGTCATTCTTGTATAATGTGACAAATCTGAATACAGTTCATAGTTTTGTCCATTATCTAAAACCTTGTGTCACAATTTTGACAGTTCTGGGTCATTAACCTTCCCAAATTTTTTCATAAAAATTACAATTTTTTCAAAGAACATTGAACATATGTTTTTTTTTTTTTTGATAATTTTGTACTTTTCAAAAAAAAGGTTTCATTGATGTCTCATTCATTCGAACATCAATGATTGTTTAAATAAATTCTGACATATTTGGATAAATGGCTATATTTGGATCATTCATATGCTTTGTTTGGATTGTGCATACCATGTTTACCACATTCCATGTGTTGCTATTTTTGATAGAATAAACAAATTTTTACCATATTTTAGCAAAATCTTAATTTTTTTTTAAGTCTTACTATGCTTAGAAAATAGCATATAAGATCTTTCTTTTTTTTGAAAAATTCATGTCATATATGCATTCTATGATTGGTACTTACCATATTGATATATAGATGCATATTAGATCTTGCCATATTAGATCTTGCCATGCTTAGATCTTTCCATATTAGATCTTGCCATGCTTAGATCTTACCATATTAGGTTCTTTCCTTATTTGCAATACATGCCATATTAGGGAGATTTTCATAATCTTACTATATGTTGTGATAGTTACCATAAATACCATACATGCCATGCTTAGAATATTTTTTTTTTGGCAATAATTTAATTTATGTTGCACCCTAGTTGAACTGCCATATTTGTACACCTAGCAAACATATTAGGTGTGGGGACGTGCATTTAGGCACCCACATTCTTGGGAAGGGCATAATGGAAATAACAAAAACCTTAATAAAGAAAGGAGAATGCTTTGCCAAACCTTCCAAAATTAGAACTTAGGATGAAAAGGGTAATTCAGGACGATTCTGACCCTCAATAAACCCTAAACCTAGAATAGGTTCTCAATCCTAAACCTAGAATAGGTTCTCAATCCTAAACCAAGAATAGGTTCTCAATCCTAAACCTAGAACAGGTTCTCACATTCTAACCTAAAATAGGATTATCAGCCCGAACTACATGGATTCTGATTTCTAGGGCAAATCCTAGGATACGTAGGCCATTTGGGAGAAACCCAAATTCGGATCCACACCTTAGTCTACTTGGACTATTCATAGATCCACTAGGATATTCACCCATATTTTAACCCAAATAGGGCTATCTAGCCCAAACTACCCGGATTCTGAATCCTAGGGCAAACCCTAGGATACGTAGGCCATTTGGGAGAAACCCAAATTCGGATCCACACCTTAGTCCACTCGGACTATCCATAGATCCACTATGATATCTACCCAGAGCCCGAACTACACGGATTCTGATTCCTAGGGAAAACCCTAGGATACGTAGCCATTTGGGAGAAAACCAAATTCGGATCCACACCTTAGTCCACTCGGACTATCCATAGATCCACTAGGATATCTACCCAGAGCCCGAACTACGCGGATTCTGATTCCTAGGGCAAACCCTAGGATATGTAAGCCATTTGGGAGAATCCCAAATTCGGATCCACACCTTAGTACACTCGACTATCCATAGATCCACTTGGATATTTACCCCCATTTCGACCCAGAATGGGTTATCAACCCAAACTATGCAGATTCTGATTCCTAGGGCAAACCCTAGGATACGTAGGCCATTTGGGAGAAACCCAAATTTCAATCCACACCTTAGTCCACTCGGACTATCCATAGATCCACTTGGATATCCATCCATCATTTCGAACTATGCAGATTCTGATTCCTTGGGCAAACCCTAGGATACGTAGGCCATTTTAGAGAATCCCAAATTCGGATCCACACCTTAGTCCACTCGGATTATCCATAGATTCACTAGGATATTTACCCACATTTTGACCCAAATAGGGTTATCTACATTCCAACCCAAATAGGGTTATCCACATTCAGACCCAGAAAGGGTTATCCATTCTTAAATCCACTAGGACTATCAATCACTACATATGGACTATCCAGATCCTAACCCATAGGGTTTCTTAACCTTTCAAGCATAAACTTCAACTTGAACAAGAACTTAATCATGCACAAGCATAAATCACAATCATAAACTTTAATCACACCTGAACTATGATGGTGAACTTGATTTGCAGAATAATTCCATAATATGTAGGTAATCTGATGGATACAGATTCGATTCAATGATATCAAACCACTTGGTTTGATTCGGTTTAACAGATAGAGTCTAGCATAGGAAAGGTGAGACCGATTTCGATCGGGCGGTTTGGGTGCCTAACCCCTTTCCATAACCGTAACCTGACGCTTACCCAATCTCTGATGGACTAGAAATCCAATCTAAGGGTCATGAGTCAATCGAAGTCTTATCTTGGGGTGAGATTTCACATTTCTAAGGCCCTAGACCTTAATCTAGGTGGCGACTTCCAAGATTTTCATCTTTGTCCTCACACTTACTGAGCTAAGTTGTGAGTTCACCCTTGTATATATACACGTTTTTAGATGTTGATGCAGGTTATACTGTCGAGGACTACGTGGATGCTCCAGTATATGGAGGTGCTTCTGCCCTGGAAGTACAAGCAGGGGAGGACGAGTATGACGCTTCATGCGAGTGCCCTTTCTGCGTGTACCTCTAAGATGTTGGTTTTGTTTCTTTATTTATTTTCAGTTGGATTTGTAATTGGGATGTAAAGATATTTATTTACATTTTGGTATTTTTGAATAACTGGATAATTTATTTATCAATAGCAATACTCAGTTCATTTAATTTAAGACTTTTGCTGTATTTTATTATATTCTGATTATGGTTATGTGCAATGGTTTGTATGAGTGGACACAGTCTTATTGAGATCCTGGTGTGAACCGTTGGTTCAGTGACGATTCACTCACACTTCTGGTTCAGCTGGAATTGGGGTGTGATAACTTAGTATCATAGCTCTTAGGCTCTGTCCAACAAACCATATTTGCACTTACTGAGTCGATGAATTGAGATAGGAAAAATTAAAAAGCTTTAATAAAAACACACCCTAAGCACTTGTTTGATGCCTGAAACTAAATACTAAAGAGCATAATGTACTATACTAAAGGTGAAATTAATAAATAGACATGCTTTAGTGAGGAAACCATAGTAACAAGCAAAATGATCATAAATTACCATGACAAGTAAGAAGAAAATTTTATAAACATAAAATATCCAAAGAGTAAAAGGTTAATTGTGCTACAGGGTATAATCCACAAACCGGACAATTACCCTATTATAAAAGTCAAGGTATTAGGAGGAGAGAAAAATAAAATTATCTATCATGGGGTTGGGGGCATAGGAGGAATAGGGTCAGTCACGCTCATATGCTACCCTGAGCCCGTGTACCTGCTCCTGCGTGACTCTAAGGCTGCGAGAAAAGTGGCCTAAGTCACGGTTCATCTTGCTCTGGGCATCCTGAATCTCCATAAACATACCCATCACGGTGTCGGGAGGAGGCTGGGATGGTCCGCTACAGGTATGGGCTACGGGTCCAGTGCAGGGATGTCCTCCATCTGATCATCATCATCCCCTGCCTCTTCTGCATTAGCCGCATTGGCTGCTACTTCTGCTGCTGCCGCTGCTGCTACCCTCCTAAGCGGACGAGGACGAGCCTCTAGCTCCTCATAACTGATCGACAGATTGTCCATCCTCATCCGGACAATTGCATCCCAGTCAATGTCTGAGGTCATGGTGTCCTCAACCGTAATCTCATCCCTCATATCTATCCGAAGGTGCTACAGGAGTGTAGTGATAAGTCGGCTATATGGAAGGTTGCTTATCTGGTCGGACATGGTAGTCTGACGCATGGTCCTGATGATAATATAAGGAAGACAAACCCGCTCCCTAGTGCAGACACAATAAGTCAGGTACTGTGTGAGCTGAGACAACTCACTGTAGTGGCCGCTCTGAGGGACAATATTATGCTGGATACCGATGGGTAGTAATATTGTACCCCCAGCACATGCTAGCCGTAACACAGTGCCTACCATACCGTAGAAGCTTGGTGCACAACAAGCAGTGTATTGAGGTGGTTACCCTTATCAGCCACCGATGTATGGGATAACTGAATCATGGCAAAATGATCCAATAAGGGTTGAGGAATATTTTCTGAAGATGAAACCTCAAACGTTTTAGAAAAGGATCAAATCTATTGTGGCCATATAACTAGATAGGTTTATATAGGATGTGGTGCATTATTGACTTACTTTTATGATTATAGATGATGCATATACCAGATTCTAATTCTCGTACCTTGATAGAATACCTTCTTGATTCAACCTCTCAATTGGAGTTATAGATATTATTTCCTTAGAATTAGTCCTGATTATACCAATCTAAGCTACTCCCATGATTGACACCATGAATAGAGATATGAACCGAATGAACATTTATAGGTTTAATCATTCCGAATGTACATCTTTTCGATTTTATACCTGATTTATTGATGTACCAAAACTTATCCAGATTTACTCTTGTAGTGCCTTGACCAATGGCACTATATACTCGATAAACTTGTAGCCATGAGGTTAAGAACTGTAAAACCTCTATTTCCATATATTTGGACCATCGTGCAACTTAACAAACTTTGCATGATGGTTGGATTACCATAGATTTACTCCTGATCCTTTAAACCTAAATTCACTAGATAAAATAAGTGTTCATCATTATACTGAATTCGAAAGAAGGAAATGAATCACTGTTGGATAACCATTATGATTCTTACATTTCTCGACATCCATTGATAAGATGTTTAGCTAATAAGGGAATTATTGGAAGGAAGATGATTAAATTCAGATTAGATTCTATAGCCAAGGAACCTCAGATGAAGTAATGGAGGATCTATTTTGAGATTGCTGAATGGATGGATATGAGTCATGTCTATAAAAAAGTGCATGAGCAAAAAGTGAGAACTATCAAGAGTAGCTAGTAAAAAAATAGATAGCACTCAAGTAGAGTTCAAGACGGCTATATCGACATGAATTTTGACAAGGCAGAAGATTTCTAAAGGCAGATCTAAGAGTGGATACAAGGATGAAGTCAAAAATTATGGCATTGATAGTATTCGGATTGGTACAAGTAATACTGAGTTATGCCCAATGTCGAGTGAGATGATTAAGTAAAGACCAAAAGAGTTTGGCTGAATTAGTGAATTTATAAGCATATACCCTAATGCTTATAGATAGACTTGGGATATGTAATAAGTAAATAGTCAGAAGATGCTTTTCGAGAGATACGAAAGAGAGATCAGGGTAGAACATCAGTGATAAAAGAGATGTAAGCGACTGGGTGCAATATAAAATTTTTGACGATAGTCTTTGAAAAATCATAAGAGATGAAGGAATTAGACAAGCTCTTAAGACCTTTATACTAGATTTTGCTAGTTCAAGCTCTTTTGGACTTGATGTTGTAGTGGGTAAGTGTTATGAACATTGTCTGAATCATATGGATGGACATAATTTGGATGCAACCTAAATCAACTTGAGATGGCAGACTTTGACGTCATCTTGAGAATAGGCTGGTTGTCCCAACACTCTACAAGTGATTATGTACATAGAAGAGGTTATCATTTAAGAACAAAGATGACACATAATTTGGTTTTATTGGAAGCATATTGCTTAGGAAGTGAAAGCTCATCCTCTCTGCACGAAAGGTGAAGAGATGCCTTGAAAATAAAGGAGTTGGATATATGGTATTTGTGGTAAATGCTATTAAACAAGTACCACAGATGGAAGATACTGATGTGATGCATAAATTCCCTGATGTATTTCCAAGAGGCTTACCCGAGTCGCCACCTGATCATGCAACCGAGTTCGTTATCAACTTATTACCTGGGATGGCACCTGTGTCAAAGGCACCCTATAGAGTAGCTCCTATGGAGTTGAAGGAATTGAAACTCAACTACGGGAGTTATTAGACAAGGGTTTCATATGACTAAGCATATCTCCGTGGGGAGCACCTATATTGTTCGTAAAGAATAAGGATGGGAGCGTACGATTATGTATCGACTACCAGGAATTGAACAAGTTAACCATCAAGAATCGATACCCTTTGCCTAGGATCGATGATCTGTTCGATCAGTTGCAGGGTGCAAATGTTTTCTTGAAGATTGATCTTAGATCAGGGTATCACCAATTGAAGATCAAGGCAAGAGATATTCCAAAGAGTGCTTTCAGAACAAGGTATGGGCGTTATGAGTTCCTTGTAATGTCATTCGGGTTGACTAACGCTCTAGTGTCGTTCATGGAACTGATGAACCGAGTGTTTCATGACATGTTGGACACTTCGGTCATCGTATTCATTGACGACATCTTGGTCTACTCAAAGGACAAGGAGGCTCATGCAACACATTTGAGAGCAGCCCTACAATGGCTGAGAAGGGAGAAGCTTTATGCTAAGTTCAAGAAATGCGAATTTTGGCTGAAGGAAGTGGCTTTCTTGAGTCACGTAGTATCTGCAGACGGTATCAAAGTAGATCCAAGCAAGATCGTAGCTATAGTAGGATGGGATGCACCGAAATCAGTTGCAAAGATTCGTAGTTTCCTTGGATTGACTGTTACTATAGAAGATTCGTGGAAGACTACTCAAGAATCGATGTTCCACTTACTAGACTTACCAAGAAAGGAGAAAGGTTCATGTGGACAGATGTGTCACACCCCAATTCTGAACCAACCAGAATGGTGTGAGTGAACCGTCACTGAACCAACGGTTCACACCAGGATCTCAATAAGACCGTGTCCACTCATACAAACCATCGCACATAACCATAATCAGAATATAATAAATACAGCGAAAGTCTTTAAATAAATGAACTGAGTATCTATTGATAAATTTAAATAAGTATCCAATTAACCAAATTCTAAAAGTAGTTAAATATCCTTACATCACTTTAATAAAATAACTGAAACAAATAAAATAAAGTCAAAGGAACACGTAGAAAGGGCACTCGAATGAAGCATCATGCTCCTCCTCTCCTGCCTGCACGTCCAGAGTAGCAACACTTCCATACGCCGAAGCGTTCACGTAATCATCCACCGTATAACCTGCATCAACATCTAAAAACATGTATATATACAAGGGTGAGCTTACAACTTAGCTCAGTAAGACAATCAGACAGTGTATCAATATTATATGCATGAGTAACAATCATTTTATGTTGTGGTCTGATTTAAGTTTGCAACGTGCTATAGAAAGGGTTGGCGGCCACCGCACCTCTATACATGAGTGTGTAGCATCGCACAGTAGATCACACCACTGTCGACCCACATGCACCCATCATGGAATAGAGATAGAGCTAAGGCATCCACTACCTCTCCTGATACTCTACCCATACCAATACAAAAGCCCCTATAGGCTAGGGCTTGCAAACTGGGCTCGCAACTAACCAATCCTATATGTCATCACTGTAGGCTCTATCCCAGCACAGCTCCTTACGGCATAGAGATAGAGCTAGAGCGTGGTGGCCAGGCCGGAGACCATGTCACACCCCAATTTTGGTCTAACCAGAATGGTGTGATGAACCGCTAAATAACCAACGGTTCAACCAGGATCTTAAATAGGCTATCCCCGCGTTATCCAACTTACACACATCCGTAATCATAATCAGAGTAATACACAATAGCGAAAGTCCTATAATAAGATAAACTGAGAAACTAAATGATATTAATAATTTAATAGCAAATTATTCTGTATTCAACTGAGACATAAATATTAAATATCAAATACATGTCTGAATAAATCCAATAAAGAAACCTATAAAATGTCTAATCAAATACACACGAGTTGCACTCGCAAGAGGAGTCGCGTGTATCCACTTCAGCTTCGACTTCCATAGCTGCCACATTCCCGTACGCAGACGCATTCATATAGTCTTCAACGGTATAACCTGCATCATCAACTAAAAATATTCGACGTCGAGGGGTGAGCACACATCACGGCTCAGTGAGTAGCCAAAACAATGCAACGTTACATATGCATGCAAAAAGTCAATTTATATCTTTGGTCCGGTTTTAAAGTTTGCAGTATGCAATAGAAAGGTTTAGGTAGCCAAAGGTCGCGTTTATTGACTCCGCCTCTATACACGAGTGTGTGACATTACCCGAAGATCACGTTTATCGTCAACTCACATGCACCCAATCATGAACATTATATAACAAAGGTTAGGTTTATTGCTATATAGTGCCATACCAACACGTAAGCCCCTGTTAGCGAGGGCTGCAAACTGGGCTCGCAACTAACCAATCCTAATGCCAAACAGTGTATCCAAGGCCTCACCCCAGCATCCCTCAAAATGCCCATAGAGATAGAGCTAAGGCCCCCCGGTAGAGTCAGAGACTACAAGGACCGAGACCACCTCCCCTAATACTCTACGACATAATAGTTCTGCTAAAGTAATGGCGATACGAGGATGCCAATGCACAAGACTTGAGTTAGAGATAGAGCTAAAGTGCTGAGACCCGCCAAAGGTTAATGTTTATTGACGTTCTTATCACACCTCCCCTGATACTCGCTCGCATCAAGCACATCAACCGCACACATACAAGCACATGCCTATTGCTATCATCATCATCATCATCATGTTATAAACAATAAAGTAAATATGCATGAACAAGTAATAAAAATATTGGATGGCATGTTGTATGCACATTTCAAACATATTCGCATAGAATCAAACATAGCGTAGGACTCAAGAAATAGAAAACAGTTTATTATTAACCAATTTAGTTTGGGGTTAAGGTTCCTCACCTTAGCTTGCTATAAGATACTTTTCCAAGCTTTATAATCACCTTTATATTGTTATTGTATCGCTAGAAGACCTAACACAGTCGATAGAATTTAATTAGAATTAATTCCAGATTTAAAAACTACTCTGTTAACTGATGATAGCCTGATTGAAAATTGATCTTAGAAAATAATTTCGCTCCTTGTAACTGATCGAACAAGTCATCGCTCCGAGGTAGTGGATATCGATTCTTGATTGTCAGTTTATTCAACTCTCGATAGTCGATACATAATCGAACGCTACCATCCTTCTTCTTTACGAACAACACCGGTGCACCCCAAGGAGATATATTGGGTTGAATATAACCCTTGTCCAGCAATTCTTGTAGTTGCACCTTCAGTTCCTTCAGTTCCGTAGGAGCCATCCTGTAAGGTGCTTTTGATACGGATGCGGCTCCAGGTATAAGGTCTATTACAAACTTCGTGGCTCGGTCGGGTGGTAATCCGGATAGTTCCTCCGGAAATACGTCAGGGTAATCCCGCACGACGTCAATGTCTTCCATTCGTGGTGCTTCCTTGGTTAGGTCGACCACTGACACTAGATACCCGATTGCTCCCTTGTGAAGGCACTTCTTAGCCTTTAATGCTGAAAGTATGAGCTTGCGCCTCCGGGGAAGTTTGGTTCCCGAGAAACTGAATTCTGCTCCTTCTTTGTCTTTGAACATTAGCTTCTTTTCGGCGCATAATAGATTTGCAGAATGTCGAGCTAACCAGTCCATTCCCAAGATGACATCAAAGTCTGCCATCTCAAGTTGTATCAAGGTTGCATCTAAAGTCTTCTCTCCAATGAGAACTGGACATGGTTCATAACCTTTCTCTAGTTCCACTTCTAACCCCATCGGTGACCGTACAAGTAATTTGTAGCCTAATGTTTTGATGGGTAATTTGGTATTCTTTCCAAATGTCACAGATATAAATGAATGAGTAGCTCCGGAATCGAAGAGTACTCTGGCGGGTACGTCATTTATAGGTACAATACATGTGATTTATCTTTACTTAGTCTACATGCTCATTTAATGTAATTACAACTTTAAAAGTTTCAGTCATACCTGTGACCACATCGGGTGATGCGGCTGCATCCTCGGACGTAACAGCATATACACGTCCCTGATGGAATTGTTTCTTGGGCTTAGGGCACTCCCTTGCCATATGCTCGGGTTGGTTGCAGTTAAAACGCTTCAGGACTTCAGGAATTGGCTTTGGCTGAGGTTGAGCTGCTGAAGTGGTCTTGGGTGCGGTAGTAAAATTCTGAGGACGAAAAGGGTTATACGTCCTGTTATTGCCTCCGTTGTAAGAATTTTCGGCTGGTCTTTTGATGCCTCTGTTCTGAGTAAGGTAACTCTCCTTCTGGCTCGATTCAATCACTCGAGCAATCTGGACAGCTTCGTTGTAAATTCTCTTCTCTAAGCCCAGAACATTTTCTCTGATGCTTCCTCTTAGTCCCACGACGAACCTACGGGTTTTGGTATCTTCTTCTTGCATGCTGGCTGGTGCAAAGAAAAACAGCTCTTCGTAGCGCTATTGATATGAATCTATAGTCATCTGTCCCTGGTATAAGCTCAGGAACTCCTTCTCCATTGAATTTCTGAAGCTTCGTGGAAAATATTTCTCAAAGAATGCTTCTTTATATATAGCCCATGTCAGTAGGGTGTGCTTGGTCAGTAAATATGTCTTCGTGGACTTCCACCAATGATGTGCGTCGCCCTTGAGCATGAAAGTGGCGCATAGTACTTTCTCTTCCTCTGTAATAGTCATCATGAGGAAGTTTCTCTCCATTTCGTATATCCAGTGTGCTGGCCACAATGGATCAGACGGCTTGCCGTTGAATTCTCTGGGTTTCATCTTCAAAAATCTCTCCACTAACCGGGAGTGGTCCAACTGATTTTGGGGGTTTGCCCCAAACATATAAGGTGGATACTGGTGATTCCCTTGAGCTGCTTCTGGAGCCTGCACTGGAATCTGTGCAGCCAGTTGTTGAGGGGTCTGATGAGCTGGGTGGTTATCCACCGGGGCTGCACTGGCTTGTCCAGTGTGCATGGATGCGGCCTGAGTAGCTTGAAACATAATTCCCATGGTGACCTGCATTTGAGCCTGTGCGTGTTGCATCTGCTGCAGCTGTTGTGCCAAGTTCATCACCACTGTTGCAAGCTCTGGTGGTGGAGGTGGAAAATTTATAGGGTTTGCCGGTTCTGGATTACCCGGTGCATGGTTATTTTCTTGACTAGTCTCCTCCACGGGTGGTGGTGGTGGGACTGCATTTCGGGTCTGTCGGGTTACTCTACGTCCAGACATGATTCCTTTCGGTGATTGGTGGTGCCTGAAAATTATCAAAATAGGTGAGAAGTCATTCATATTTCATGTAGGCACGCTAACCAATAATCAATTCCAATTCTAGCTCATTTTATAAACAAAATGTTATCTTTTTCATGCAGGGTCGATGGTGAGGGTCGCTGGTATGTCCGACCCTTAGTATCCGACCCTGGGAATGATCTATTCTTCCCGAGAGCTGAGGGTCGAGTCGAGGGTCGATGGGTATCCGACCCTTAGTTTTCTGACAGATTCCCGAGAGTCGAGGGTCGATGGGAGGGTCGATTCGAGGGTCGATGGATCCATTCGAATTGTCCGACCCTCGAACCAAAAATCAGATTTTTAAGATCCGATTCTGGGTCATTTCTCACTATTCCCCCTCCGTTTCGACTCGTCTCTTATCTCTGAGTTGCTACAGTGCTACTCTACCGTTTTTTTTTTGTCAGTTTGACTCCGGGTTTCGACGTCCACGTCATCACTACAGGTATGTCCACTCATCTTCACCTGTTTTTAGGTTTTCTTTTCTAGGTTTTTGCACATTTAACTTGTATTTTCCAAATTAAACTTTTTCCAACCGTAAAAATTCGATTTTTGTTGGGGGCTTTTGTTATTGGTGTCTCGAGGAACGAAAGCCCTCAAAAATTTTTGAGTTTCATCGGTTGGTTATTGAGAAACTTGAAATTTTCTCTTTTTGCCCTAATTTGTCGACATTTTTGTTCTTGAATTTCATCAAATTGGACATCGTCAGTTAAAATTTCCTATTGCATGTGGGTTGTAGGGTATGTTTAAACCTACATAAGTCCTTATGCCCACTTGTATGGTGAGGAATGGGCTTTATGGTCAACTTATGTCGTTATTACATCAAATTTTGGATTTTTATCCTATTAATTCCTTATTTTTCATTCTCTTTCTTATTTTGCAGATATTATGGCTTGTACCAAAGTACCCAGAGTGCGTGATCCACTTCGCTTCCGTTCGAATGAAGCTGAGGCACAGTATGCTGACTATGCCCATAAGAAAGTGGAAGGGGGTCGCATGGTGAACTTGACTGAGCTAGCCTTGTTCAATGTAGAGGGAGCTTTTGGTTATATGGGGTGGCTCCCTGTCATCACATACGACGCGTGCACCTGTCCAGATTTGGTGCGCTAGTTCTATTATAATCTCTAGGTGGTGGGGAATTACAATGACGTTGAGCATGGTCAAGAGTTGCGCATCATTAGCTACGTCAAAGGGGTAGATATTTCTTTCGACTATCGGCAGTTGGCCGATCTGTTGGGCATTCCCTATGATGGCCCCATGGTGTACTGTGCGCCGGGAGAGCCACAGTTTGTTGAGATGGAGATGAGGGCAGAGATCGACAACCAGTTGTTTCGTCCTGATCGTTGGCAGATGAGAGCTTGCTACTTGCGTCCAGCTCCACGGGTCTTCTGCAAGATTATCCAGCATAATCTGATCCCGCAGAGTGGGCACTATGAGAGGGTGTCTCAGCTGACCCAGTTTTTGATCTACAGCATCTGCACTCGCCAGTCGGTCTACCTTCCTTACATCATCATGCGGACGATGATTAGTGCCACATTGTCCGGTCATAGGGGTAATCTACCCTATGGACGCATGATTACAGTTCTACTGACCCGTCTGGGGGTGGATCTAGTAGATGAGAAGATCCAGGAGAAGACCTTCTCGTCGCCTCTAGATTGGGAGGCTATCTACAAGATGGGGCTGCGAGATGCTGAGGTTAGTGATGAGGAGAGGAACGCGATGGTGCGCCCACACACTCGGGTTGAGATGGCTGATGCTGAGGCTGCTGCTGCTGCTGCTAGAGCTCGTGTGGATCCGGTCGACGACGACGATCGTATGTATATGAACGTCGACTCGATACCACCGCCTTCACCTACCCATGCGGCTGGAGTTGGTACTTCTTATGCGGCGGCTCCTGCACCTGAGGCTGGTCCTTCCCATTCGATTGATCCTTCACTTCCACCTTCAGTCATGATGGAGATGTTGTAGGAGATCAGGGATGCTCAGCACAGAATTGATCTGAGGATGGATGAGCTGTTGGCTGCTCAGCACGCATCAGACGCGCGGATGGGAGAGCTCCTAGAGGTGCGGCGGCGACCGATCGGGAGGATAGCCGCTAGTCTACAAACGACCTAGACTCAGATAGCCTGGTTGACTAGAGTCTATGCTGAGGACTACGACAGAGACCGTGAGGCACCGCCTCCTCCTACGCCTCCTGCTTCTTGATTGTACCTTTATTTCTTTTACTTCAGAGTAACTGTCCGGGTTGTGGACTGTACTCTGCTTTAGTTATGTATATACGTTTTGTTTTTCTCACTCATTGTATGTAACTTGTTTCCCCTTAATAGATGCATTATTCTCTTTTTAAATTTGGTCTCAATCATCACTGGTGCATACAGTTTGTTTATATTACTGTTTTTACTTTTATCCTATCTCAGTTCACAATTGTCTTGAATGTAAGCTAGTCGACGGGCAAGGCCTGAGATGCTCTGATACCAAGTTGTCACACCCCAATTTTGGTCTAACCAGAATGGTGTGATGAACCGCTAAATAACCAACGGTTCAACCAGGATCTCAAATAGGCTATCCCTGCGTTATCCAACTTACACACATCCGTAATCATAATCAGAGTAATACACAATAGCGAAAGTCCTATAATAAGATAAACTGAGAAACTAAATGATATTAATAATTTAATAGCAAATTATTCTGTATTCAACTGAGACATAAATATTAAATATCAAATACATGTCTGAATAAATCCAATAAAGAAACCTATAAAATGTCTAATCAAATACACACAAGTTGCACTCGCAAGAGGAGTCGTGTGTATCCACTTCAGCTTCGACTTCCATAGCTACCACATTCTCGTACGCAGACGCATTCATATAGTCTTCAACGGTATAACCTACATCATCAACTAAAAATATTCGACGTCGAGGGGTGAGCACACATCACGGCTCAGTGAGTAGCCAAAACAATGCAACGTTACATATGCATGCAAAAAGTCAATTTATATCTTTGGTCCGGTTTTAAAGTTTGCAGTATGCAATAGAAAGGTTTAGGTAGCCAAAGGTCGCGTTTATTGACTCCGCCTCTATACACGAGTGTGTGACGTTACCCGAAGATCACGTTTATCGTCAACTCACATGCACCCAATCATGAACATTATATAACAAAGGTTAGGTTTATTGCTATATAGTGTCATACCAACACGTAAGCCCCTGTTAGCGAGGGCTGCAAACTGGGCTCGCAACTAACCAATCCTAATGCCAAACAGTGTATCCAAGGCCTCACCCCAGCATCCCTCAAAATTTCCATAGAGATAGAGCTAAGGCCCCCCGGTAGAGTCAGAGACTACAAGGACCGAGACCACCTCCCCTAATACTCTACGACATAATAGTTCTGCTAAAGTAATGGCAATACGAGGATGCCAATGCACAAGACTTGAGTTAGAGATAGAGCTAAAGTGCTGAGCCCCGCCAAAGGTTAATGTTTATTGACGTTCTTATCACACCTCCCCTGATACTCGCTCGCATCAAGCACATCAACCGCACACATACAAGCACATGCCTATTCCTATCATCATCATCATCATCATGTTATAAACAATAAAGTAAATATGCATGAACAAGTAATAAAAATATTGGATGGCATGCTGTATGCACATTTCAAACATATTCGCATAGAATCAAACATAGCATAGGACTCAAGAAATAGAAAACAGTTTATTATTAACCAATTTAGTTTGGGGTTAAGGTTCCTCACCTTAGCTTGCTACAAGATACTTTTCCAAGCTTTATAATCACTTTTATATTGTTATTGTATTGCTAGAAGACCTAACACAGTCGATAGAATTTAATTAGAATTTATTCCAGATTTAAAAACTACTCTGTTAACTGAGGGTCGATGGTAGGGTCGATGCTAGGGTCGATGGGTCTATCGACCCTCCCCTCCTTCTGGACTTCCCGAATGCTGAGGGTCGATGGTCAGGAATACCTAGGGTCGGATGGCCTATCAACCCTGGGTGCGACCCTTGGTGCACTCTGGTCCAATTCCCACTTTTAATCCATTCTTCGTGTTTGGGGTCCTATGGCTTTCTTCTACCTTTCATTCAACATTCATTCCATGGTCTGAAACCATGTATAATCCATCTAGAATAGTTTTCATACATCTTCATATGATTTTCCATGAAAACCTAACCATAGATTGATGGTTTGGGTTTCTCTGAGATCACTCTCTCAACATTAACTAACCTAAGGTCTGTAGAAACTTATGGAATTAGTATCCATACCTGAGAAGATTAATCTTTCTCTACAACTCTTCTCTTTTGGCTTAATTTTCTTCCTTGTTTGTCTTCTTCTTCTTTTCCTTCTCTTCTATTTCTCTCAATTCAATTAGGGTTGTGAAAGGAGTGAAAGTGGCTTAGGGACGTCCTTTAAATAAACTAGGAACATCCTAAATAAGTCCCTCTGAGATTAGGAAAGAATCCCATTCGAAAATATGGAAATTTCCTAATTTCTATTTTCTGCGGTAACCGAGGGTCAATGGGAGGGTCGATGATCCCGTCGACCCTAGGGTCTTAAGCTGTCCGACCCTCCCTTCAAAACTGAGGGTCTGACTTTCTGTTTTGGGAGGTCTGACCCTGCTTAGCTGGGTATGCGACCCTTCCCCTATTTTAAGTTTTTTTGGTCAATTTGATACCTGGGATCTCGATCTCTTTCACGCCCATGGTCCATTTGACTCGACCATGATGGGTAAACCTGGTTCAAGGTGGTAAGACAGGGTTAGATTTACATAGGTCTTACAGACCACAGTGCCACGACCTCCCCCTGATACCCTACCTGCACCAAGCATACTAAGACAGAACAATACGCAAGTAGACTCTATCCCAACATCACTCCCTATGGCATAAAGATAGAGCTAGAGTGTGGTGGCCAGGCCGGAGACCACAGTGCCACGACCTCCCCCTGATACCCTACCCGCACCAAGTATGCTAAGATAGAACACTATAAAAAGGTGCCAGTGTGAGGAATGATCCCAGACCCCAGGCCCTTCCCATTCCACACACTAACGAAAACAATCACATCCTAGCATAGCGAGTATACATGAACAATAAAATAACTGAAAGTAAAGGATGACATGCAATATGCACAAACACCAATCCACATATTTATTGTTATTTACAACAGTTAACTGTCCATTAAATTATTAAGGTTTAGTTTCGATTCCCTTACCTGATGCTCGTTTGATAGCTTGCTCCATGTCGCAAGATCCAAACGTGCTATCACAAAGTCCTATACAATATCAGGGTTTAATTAGAATAGGCTTACGTTGGTCGAAAAACCAACGAGGTTACAAAAATACACTCACAGAGCTGATCGGTCACAGTACTGGTCGCAGCACTGTGGGGAAACCTGTGACCGGTATGGTCAGTCGGTCCCCACAGACCAGCCCCGGAAGGTACCGGTCTCAACATACCGGTCGCACAGGGTGTAATCGGTATAGTCGACCGGTATGTCTCCGGAAGACTATACGCCCGATCTTCAACTTTCGTCGGTCCCACTCTATTGATTCCAGGGTTCCTCCTACACATTCTAAGTCTGAGCTTTGTGTTAGAGTTGTTTCTAACTCCATTCAAGTCTAGTTTTGATGGTATTCACCCTAGAACTCGAATCTAGGGTTTATCGACTAAATTAGGGTTTAACGGCAAAGTAGGGTTTAGGTCAATACCTGCTTTGCATGGTATTGATCCAAACAACCCAACCATCCTAGAGTCATAATGTGAGAGGAAGGGTTTAAACACTTACCGTCGACTGGCGTAAGGTGTGCGTCGTCAAACGGCAACGGCGGCTCTTCCTTCTTCTTCCTAGCTCCTTCTCCTTCTCCAATCTCCTTCTCCTCTCTAGGGTTCGTGAGGATCAATGGAAGGGATTCTAGGAGGCCTAGAGGGTTTAAATAGGCCAGGAATTAGGTTTAGGAAGCCTCTTAGGATTAGGAAAGTCTTAGGATTCGGAATTGGAAAAGTGGGATCTGCAGAGATCCAATTCCAGATCTTGGTAGTCTGCTGCGCAGACCATACCGGTCGACCGGTACCATAGACCAGTACCATCGATCGGTATGAATAAAATTCATACTTCAGTTGGTCTATTTGGTCAGATTCTGTACTTGATTGTCATCCACTCGTCCCGTCTGGCCCGGTGATGATCGAAAGACCTGTTACGACATGAAATCAAGGTTTAGATCGGGTTCACGGAGTGCGGGTCTTATAACTCCCCCACCCTTAAAAGAAATTTCGTCCCCAAAATTTGCATGTAGGTCTCACAACTCTCCCACCCTTAAAAGAAATTTCGACCTTGAAATTTAAACGTACCTTGATCGTTGAAAAGGTTAGGGTACTCCTTTCTCATCGCGCTCTCCTCCTCCTAAGTAATTTCTTCGACATCTTGGCTTTTCCAATGCACCTTCACATAATGGATATCCTTGCTTTGAAGTTGTTGTACCTTTCGGCTTGAGAGCATCACAGGTACCACTTCAAATGTTAAGTCCTCTGTCAAGTCTAGGGGGTCTGCTGTCAAGATGTACGATAGATCCCTGACATACTTCTTCAATAATGATACATGGAACACATCATGAACGCTTAACATAGATGGTAGTAGAGCCAGTTGATATGCCACATTATCACATCTGGTCAATATCTCGTATGGTCCCACATACATGGAGCATAGCTTCCCCTTCTTACCAAACCGTTTCAGACCTCGCACCGGTGATATCTTCAAGAATACCTTGTCACCCACTGCAAACTCCAGATCTCGACGTCGGTTATTTGCGTAGTGTTTCTGTCGAACTTGAGCTGTTTTCACTCTTTCCTTGATCTGATCAATCACTCGACAAGTTTCTTCAACGAACTTCGGTCCTACAATTCTTCTTTCTCCCACCTCATTCCATAATAGAGGTGTACGACACTTCTTCCCATAGAGTGCCTCATATGGAGCCATCTGAATTGTAGCCTGGTAGCTATTATTATAAGCAAACTCAATGAGCGATAGCTTCTCGTCCCAAGCTCCTTTGAAATCTAGGGCACAGGCTCGGAGCATATCTTCTAAAATTTGAATAGTTCGTTCCGACTGCCCGTCCGTCTGAGGGTGAAAAGCTGTACTAAACTTCAACTTTGTTCCCATAGCTTTCTATAATCCTTCCCAGAACTTTGATGTAAAACGAAGATCTCTATCAGATACTATACTCTCTAGGACGCCATGAAGTCTGACTATATTATCTACATATAGCTTGGCTAGCTTCTCCATGGTATACTGAGGTCTGACCGCAATGAATCGAGCCATCTTGGCAAGTCGATCGACTATAACCCAAACTGCATCCACCGACCTTGGTGTCAAGGGTAGGCCAGTGACGAAATCCATTGTGATACAATCCCACTTCCATGCAGGTTCCAGTAATGGTTGTAGTAAACCTGTGGGTCTCTGCCTTTCCTCTTTAACTTGCTGGCAATTCAGACATTGAAATATGAAACGAGCTATATCTGCTTTCATACCCCTCCACCAATATAATCTTCTTAAATCATGGTACATTTTGGTGCTTCCTGGATGTACCGAGTATGGAGTGTAATGAGCTTCTGTCATAACTCGATCTCTGATATTTAAGTTCTCATTCTCAGGTATACATAATCGTCTACGATACCTGAGTACCTTGTCTGAATCCAAGGTAAAGTCAGGATTGTTGTTATCCTTCTATAGGTCTTCTTGTACCGTCTTGAGATATGGATCCTGTAGGACTGCTACTTTGACCTCATCTATGAGATCCGATGAGATCTTCAAGGCTGCAAACATCAATGTAAACTTATGAATTAAGCCATGTTCCATTGGATCTCTTGCAATCTCTATTATATACTCTTCATCATTCTCTGTTGAGCTCGAGGCTGCAGCACATAATGCAGCATTTGTACTTGGTCCTGCCTCAGGTTTCAATGCCCACTTTCCGCTTAAGGTATCAGCCACGACATTTGCCTTACCCGGATGGTACTGAATGTCACAATCATAATCTTTTAATAACTCCAGTCATCTCCTCTGTCTCATATTCAGGTCCTTCTGAGTGAAAAGATATGTTAAGCTCTTGTGATCTGATTTAATCTGAAACTTCTCACCGTAGAGGTAATGTCTCCAAGTTTTGATTACATGTATTACCGCTGCTAACTCCAAGTCATGTGTAGGATAATTCTTATCATGTTCTTTCAATTGTCTTGATGCGTAAGCAATCACCTGTTCTCCTTTCATCAATACACATCCAAGACCCAACCTGAAGCGTTCGTATATAAGGTAAACGGTAAGCTTGGTGCTGGGATGGTCAAGATAGGTGCAGAGACTAGTCTTGACTTCAAAGTTTGAAAGCATTTCTCGCACTCCTCTGACCATATAAACTTCTCTCCCTTCTTGGTTAGTCGGGTAAGTGGAACAGCGATCCTTGAGTAGTCTTCCACGAATCTTCTATAGTAACCAGCCAATCCTAGGAAACTACGAATCTCCGTAACTGATTTTGGTGCTTCCCATCCTACTATAGCAGCTATCTTACTTGGATCTACCTTGATACCATCTTCAGATACTATGTGGCCTAAGAAAGCCACCTCCTTCAGCCAAAATTCACACTTCTTGAACTTGGCATAAAGCTTCTCCCTTCTCAACCATTGTAGGACTGCTCTCAAATGTGTTGTATGAGCCTCCCTGTCCTTTGAGTAGACCAATATGTCATCAATGAATACGATGACCGAAGTGTCCAACATGTCATGAAACACCCAGTTCATCAGTTCCATGAACGACGTTGGGGCATTAGTCAACCCGAACGACATAACTAGAAACTCATAATGCCCATACCTTGTCCTGAAAGCAGTCTTTGGAATATCTCATGCCTTGATCTTCAATTGGTGATACCCTGATCTGAGATCAATCTTCGAGAAAACCTTTGCACCCTATAACTAATCGAACCAATCATCGATCCTAGGCAAAGGATATCGATTCTTGATGGTTAACTTGTTCAGCTCTCGGTAGTCAATACATAGCCGTACACTACTGTCCTTCTTCTTGACGAACAATACAGGTGCTCCCCATGGCGATATGCTTGGTCGAATGAAACCCTTATCTAGTAGTTCTTGTAATTGGGTCTTCAACTCCTTTAATTCTGTAGGGGTCATCTTGTACGGTGCTTTAGACACTGGTGCCAACCATGGCATTAGGTCTATCACGAACTCTGTAGATATGTCTGGAGGTAGACCTGGGAGATCCTCTGGAAACACATCTAGAAACTCTCGTACCACATCTAGATCTTCCATCCTTGGCACCTCAGTAGTGATGTCGACCACAGACACTAGGTACCCCACTCCCCCCTTCTCTAAGCATCTCTTAGCTTTTAGGGCAGATAGGATCAGCTTCCGCTTCCTGGGTAACTTGGTCCCAGTGAAGCTAAACTCTTTTCCTTTCTCATCTCTAAGCACAAGCTTCTTTTCACCACACAATAAGCTGGCTGAATGCTGGCTTAACCAATCCATTCCCAAGATGACGTCAAAGTCTGCCATCTCGAGTTGAACCAGATTAGCTTCTAGATCTCGACCATCAATGCTAACTGTACATGGTCCAAAATATTTGTTCAACGCCACTTCGACTCCTAGTGGGGAGCGAACTATCAAGCTTGGGTTTAGATGCTTGACAAGTAATTCCATTCGCTTCCCAAAAGAAATAAAAACAAAGGAGTGCGTGGCTCCAGAGTCAAAGAGTACTTTGGCAGGTATACCAGCTATATTTACAGTTCTAGTGACCACATCAGGTGATGCTGCTGCCTCTTCGGTGGTGACTGCAAATACCTTTCCTTGTTGTGGAGTTTGTTTCTTAGGTAAAGTGCAGCTCTTTGCAATATGACCCAGTTGCTGACAGTTGAAACATTTAATGTTCGGGTTTTGTCCAGCGAACTGCGGCGGTGGTGGTGCAGTAGTGTTTCTTACAAGCACCATGGTGGACTGAGCCCTGTATGGGTGGAATGGTCTATTATTGCCGCTACCTGAAGTCTCAGTAGCTGGTCTCTTCAGTCCCCTGTTCTAAGCAAAGAAACTGTCCTTTTGACTTGACTCAATCACTCTGGAAACCTGTACAACCTCATTATATACCTTCTTTTCTAGACCCAGGATGTACTCTCTGATGCTCCTTCGTAATCCCATAGTGAATCTACGAGTCTTGGTTTCTTCTTCTTGCATGCTTGCCGGTGCAAAGAAAAATAGCTCTTCGTACCTTTGTTGGTAAGCATCCACAGTCGACTGAGACTGCTGTAGATTGAGGAATTCTTTCTCCATATGATCTCTGAAGCTCTTTGGAAAATATTTATCAAAGAAGGCTCCCTTGAATATAGCCCAATCGATCTGAGCGTGCTTTGTTTCCAAATATGCCCTGTAGAATTTCACCAGGCGTTTGCATCCTCTTTGAGCATATGTGTGGCAAATAGTACCTTCTCATCCTCAGAACATGTCATCAGACGAAAATTCTTCTCCATCTCAGCAACCCATTGTGCAGGCCACAACGGTTTCCCCGGTTTACCTGTGAAAGTAGGGGGTTTCAACTTCAAAAACCTATCCACTGCTCGGCTCAGATCATGCTGCCCCTGTGTATTCATTCCGTACCATGGTGGTGGGTACGGGTAGGCTCCTTGATAGGCAGACGACAATGGAAATTAATGTGGTGGTTGTAGATTCTGTCCTTGGCCCATTGGCCCAAAGCTACCATCCCTTGGCAGTGTGGTGTTATTTCCCCTATATTCAGGTGTGACCTCTGTGGGGATTTATCCTGGTAGTCTGAACATCTTCAGCATCTCATCTAGGAATGTCTTCTGTTGAGCTTCCATCTGGTAAACCAGATTTGTGACAATTGTCTCGGAGTTTGTATGAGGAAGACCTGGTAAATTTGTGCGTGCCCTGGGAACCTGGCCTTCTCCACTCTCCGCGTTCTGGTTTTGCTCTTCAACATAACCAGTTTCCATATTTTCCTCAGTTTGGCGCACCCTAGAGTGGTGACGCTTTCGTGAGCCTCTTCGACCGTTTTCGCCTACCATCTTAGGTTAGTCTTGTCTGGATCTGAGAAAAAGACATAACACATGAGACACAGTAGTATAATAATAGTAGTGTTAGTCTTGAACAATACAAGGCGAAAAGTCGAGATGTAAACTTAATAATAAAATTTTTCCAAAAAAACAATTTTTTTTTTGGCTGACCGGTCGCGACTCTGTAGAGGAATGGGGAGACTGGTATAGTCGACCGGTCAGAATTTTCATTCTGACCGAGACATAGCGGTCGCAGTACCCTAGGGGGTACCGGTCGACCGGTATGGGCAAAACCGTCGACCGGTATGCCCAAAAACCCCTTAAAATCGCGAAAAAGTGAGTTTTTCTCACTTTTTCTCTTCTTCTTCTCTCTGGTGGCGATTTCTCTCTAGCTCCTGAGTTGCTACAGTCCGACCGGTGATCCTAGAAGTCATTTTCTTTCGATCAAGACTTAGAATATCGCCTCCAAGTAAGTTCTCTCCTTCCATTCACCATTTTCATATCATTTTTTCATGGTTTTAAGCTTAAAAACTATGGTTTTCATTGATTGGAAGATTCTAACCATATGAACTCTTTTCCTTCAGTTTAGAAAGGGTTTAGGGACCCTTAAGAGCAAAATCCCTCAACTAATTTGAGGTTCCACCAAAAGGTTTTAGGAAAAATCGAATTTTTCTAGTTTTGACCTAGGTTTTGTCAAAAAAAATGATTTTTGCTAAAATTTCTAAATTTCTTGTTGTTTGTTCTATGTTTGGCTTCCATGAAGTGTGTGGGGGTTACATAAGTCCTCCTCCCCATGTTTTTGGGTGAGTTCGAGGCTTTTTCTTGATTTGTTGTCATTATGTTGTTGAAATTTTGAAAATTTTTAACCATTTCTACTTGTTTTTCCTTGTTTTGTAGCTCTAATGGCTCTACGCAGAGGTGCTGGCAAGTGCTCCTATGGTCTAGGCATGTACCTTCCCCACCCGCCTGTACCACAGCTCGATGAGCATTGGTTTCGATCTGAGGCGGCACAAGCCCGCTTCCCTTGGTTCGAAAGGAAGAAAATCGAGTCTGGACGGTGTGTCAATTTGGAGCAATTGCAGCGGTTTGATGTGGAAGCCGCTTTTGGCAGACTTGGTTAGTTGTCGATCATCACATACACGACGACTACCCGTCCCAACCTCGTCAAACACTTTTATGCCAACTTGGAGATTGATGGGGATGTCGATGACTTCAATCAATGTCGAGCGCTCCGCATCACTTGTCACGTCAAGGGTGTTCCCATCTCCTTCGACACCCAACAGCTTGCTGATCTTCTGGGGATTCCCAACGATGGGTACTTATTCTACTGTGCCCCTAAGATGAAGGGCTTTCTCACTGACGATCTACGCCAGGAGATCTCCGAACAACTTCTCAACCCTAGGGCGCCCATGAAGGCTGCTAGTTTGAAGCCCCTGCCTCGAGTTTATAGCCGCATCATCCAGCACAACATTGTGCCCCAGAGCGGCCATTATAGTGAGTTATCTCAGCTCACTCAGTACCTGACTTACTGCGTTTGCACTGGGGAGTAGGTTTGCCTTCCCTATATCATCATCAGGACCATGCATCAGGCTACACTACCCGGTCAGGCCAGTAACCTTCCTTATGGCCGGCTCATCACCACTCTTCTACAGCGGCTACGAGTGAACATGAGGGGTGAGATTGTTGTGGAGGACACTATGACCTCTGACATCGACTGGGATGCCATCCTGCGGATGCAGATGGATAATCTGCCTATCAGGGATGAGGATTTGGAGGCTCGTCCTCGCCCACTCAGGAGGGTAGCAGCCGCGGCTGCAGCAGCCAATGCTGCTCATGCAGCAGAGGCAGCGGGTGATGACGAGAGTGGCAATAATCATATGAAGGATGTTTTAGTACCAGCACCACAGCCCACATATGCAGCAGGACCATCTCAGCCTCCTCCCGACACCGTGATGGGTATGTTTACGAAGCTCAGGGACGCTCAACATGAGATGAGCCGTGACTTGGGGCACTTGGCTCGCAGCCTCAGAGTCACTCAGGATCAGGTGCACTGGGTTAGGGTCGCTTACGAGCGGGATTATGACATTGCTGACCCTATTCCTCCTAGGCCCCCTATCCCATGATTGTCTTCTTATTTTTCTCTCTCTTGACAGTTTATATAATAGGGTAACTGTCCGGCTTGTGGACCGTACTCTATAGCACGTTTAACTAATCACTTAGTATGTTATGCTCTTTCTTATATAGTCTCAGGTATTAAAAAATTCTTAGGATGTGTTTTTATTAAAGCTTTTAAATTTTCCTATCTCAGTTCATCAACTTAGTTAAGTGCAATATGGTCTGTTGGACAGAGCCTGAGAGCTCTGATACCAAGTTGTCACACCCCAATTCTAAACCAACCAGAATGGTGTGATTGAACCGTCACTGAACCAACGATTCACACCAGGATCTCAATAAGACCATGTCCACTCATACAAACCATCGCACATAACCACAATCAGAATATAATAAATACAGCGGAAGTCTTTAAATAAATGAACTGAGTATTCTATTGATAAATTTAAATAAGTATTCAATTATAAAAATTCTAAACGTAGTTAAATATCTTTACATCACTTTAATAAAATAACTGAAACAAATAAAATAAAGGCAAAGGTACACGCAGAAAGGGCACTCGCATGAAGCGTCATGCTCGTCCTCTCCTGCCTGCACGTCCAGAGTAGCAACACCACCATACGCCGAAGCGTTCACGTAATCATCCACCATATAACCTGCATCAACATCTAAAAACATGTATATATACAAGGGTGAGCTCACAACTTAGCTCAGTAAGACAATCAGACAGTGTATCAATATTATATGCATGAGTAACAATCATTTTATGTTGTGGTCTGGTTTATGTTTGCAACGTGCTATAGAAAGGGTTGGCGGCCACCGCACCTCTATACACGAGTGTGTAGCATCGCACATTAGATCACACCGTTGCCGACCCACATGCACCCATCATTGAATAGAGATAGAGCTAAGGCATCCATTACCTCCCCTGATACTCTACCCATACCAATACATAAGCCCCTACTGGCTAGGGCTTGTAAACTGGACTCGCAACTAACCAATCCTATATGTCATCACTGTAGGCTCTATCCCAGCACAACTCCCTATGGCATAGAGATAGAGCTAGAGCGTGGTGGCCAGGCCGGAGACCACAGTGCCACGACCTCCCCCTGATACCCTACCCGCACCAAGCATACTAAGACAGAACAATACGCAAGTAGACTCTATCCCAACATCAGTCCCTACGGCATAGAGATAGAGCTAGAGCGTGGTGGCCAGGCCGGAGACCACAGTGCCACGACCTCCCCCTGATACCCTACCTGCACCAAGTATGCTAAGATAGAACACTACAAAAAGGTGCCAGTGTGAGGAATGATCCCAGACCCCAGGCCCTTCCCATTCCACACACCAACGAAAACAATCACATGTCTAGCAATCACATCCTAGCATAGCGAGTATGCATGAACAATAATAATAACTGAAAGTAAAGGATGACATGCAATATACACAAACACCAATCCACATATTCATTGTTATTTACAACAGTTTACTGTCCATTAAATTATTAAGATTTAGGTCTGATTCCCTTACCTGACGCTCGTTTGATAGCTTGCTCCACGTCGCAAGATTCAAACGTGCTATCACAAAGTCCTATACAATATCAGGGTTTAATTAGAATAGGCTTACGTTGGTCGAAAAACCAACGAGATAACAAAAATACACTCACAGAGCTGACCGATCACAGTACCGGTCGCAGCACTGTGGGGAAACCTACGACCGGTATGGTCAGCGGGTCCCCACAGACTAGCCCCGGAAGGTACCTGTCGCAACATACCGCTCGCACAGGGTGCCACCGGTATAGTCGACTGGTATGTCTCCGGAAGACTATACGCCCAATCTTCAACTTCCGTCGGTCCCTCTCAATTGATTTCTGGGTTCCTCCTACACATTCTAAGTCTGAGCTTTGTGTTATAGTTTTTTCCAACTCCATTCAAGTCTAGTTTTGATGGTATTCATCCTAGAACTCGAATCTAGGGTTTATAGACTAAATTAGGGTTTGACGGCAAAGTAGGGTTTAGGTCAATACCCGCTTTGCATGGTATTGATCCAAACAACCCAACCATCCTAGAGTCATAATGTGAGAGGAAGGGTTTAAAAACTTACCGTCGACTAGCGTAAGGTGTGCGTCGTCAAACGGCAACGACGGCTCTTCATTTTTCTTCCTAGCTCCTTCTACTTCTCCAATCTCCTTCTTCTCTCTAGGGTTTGTGAGGATCAATGGAAGGGATTCTAGGAGGCTTAGAGGGGTTTAAATAGGCTAGGAATTAGGTTTAGGAAGCCTCTTAGGATTAGGAAAGTCTTAAGATTCGAAATTAGGAAAGTGGGATCCGCAGAGATCCAATTTTGGATCTTGGTAGTCTGCTGCGCAAACCATACCGGTCGACCAGTACCATAGACCGGTATGAATAAAATTCATACTTTAGTTGGTCTATTTGGTCAGATTCCGTACCTGATTGTCATCCGCTCATCCTGTCTGGCCCGGTGATGATCGAAAGACCTGTTACGACATGAAATCAAGGTTTAGATTGGGTTCATGGAGTGCGGGTCTTACAACTCCCCCACCCTTAAAAGAAATTTCATCCCCAAAATTTACATGTAGGTCTCACAAGATGACTGTGAGAAGTACTTTCAAACTTTGAAGTCAAGAGTAGTCTTTGCACCTATCTTGACCATCCCAGCACCAGGCTTGCTGTTTACCCTATATACGGATGCCTCAGGGTTGGGTCTTGCATGTGTGTTGATGCAAGGAGAACAAGTGATTGCCTACGCATCAAGACAGTTGAAAGAGCATGAGAAGAACTATCCTACGCATGATCTGGAGTTAGCAGCGGTCATTCACGCAATCAAGACTTGGAGGCACTACCTTTATGGTGAAAAGTTTTAGATTAAGTCGGATCACAAGAGTTTAACTTACCTTTTTACTCAGAAGGACCTGAATATGAGACAGAGAAAATGGTTGGAGCTATTAAAAGATTATGATTGTGACATCCAGTACCATCCGGGTAAGGTAAACGTTGTGGCTGATGCCTTAACCAGAAAGTGGGCATTGAAACCTGAGGCAGGACTTAGTACAAACGCTGCACTGTGTGCTGCAGCCTCAGGCTCAATAGAGAATGATAAAGAGTATATATTAGAGACTGCAAGAGATCCAGTGGAACAAGGCTTAATTCATAAGTTCACATTGATGTCCGCAGCTTTGAAGATCTCATTGGATCTAATAGATGAGGTCAAAGTAGCAATCCTACAGGATCCACACCTCAAGACTGTGCAAGAAGATCTAGAGAAGGGTAAAAGCATCCCTAATTTTACCTTGGATTCAGACAAGGTACTCAGGTTTCGTGGATGATTATGTACACCTGAAAGTGAGAACTCAAATATCCGAGATAGAGTTATGATAGAAGCTCATTACACCTCATATTCGGTACATCCAGGAAGCATCAAGATGTACCATGATTTAAGAAGACTATATTGGTGGAGGGGTATGAAGGCGGATGTAGCTCAATTCGTATTCCAATGTCTAAATTGCCAGCAAGTTAAAGCAGAAAGGCAGAAACCCATAGGTTTGCTACAACCACTACCGGAGCCAGCATGGAAGTGGGATTGTATCACAATCGGTGGATGCAGTAGGGGTTATAGTCGATCGACTTACCAAGATAGCTCGATTTATCGCTGTCTGACCTCAGTATACCATGGAGAAGCTGGCCAAGCTATATGTGGATAATATAGTTAGACTTCATGGCGTCCCAGAAAGTATAGTATCTGACAGAGATCCTCGTTTTACATCAATGTTCTGGGAAGGATTACAGAAAGCCATGGGAACCATGTTGAAGTATAGCTTTTCATCCTCAGACAGATAGGCAGTCAGAAAGAACTATTCAAATCTTAGAAGATATACTCCGAGCGTGTGTCCTAGATTTCAAAGGAGCATGGGACGAGAAGCTATCGCTCATCGAGTTTGCGTATAATAATAGTTACCAGGCTATGATCCAAATGGCTCCATACGAGGCATTCTATGGGAAGAAATATCGTACACCTCTATTATGGAATGAGGTGGGAGAGAGAAGGATTGTAGGATTGGAGTTCATCGAAGAAACTTATTGAGTGATTGATCAAATTAAGGAAAGAGTAAAGACAGCTCGAGTTCGACAAAAGCACTATGTAGATAACCAACATCGAGATCTGGAGTTTGTAGTGAGTGACAAGGTATTCTTGAAGATATCACCTGTGCGAGGTCTAAAACGGTTTGGTAAGAAGGGAAAGCTATGCCCCAGGTATGTGGGACCATACGAGATTTTGACCAGACGTGGTAATGTGGCATATCAATTGGCTCTACCACCATCCATGTCAAGCGTTCATGATGTGTTCCATGTTTCTTTATTGAAGAAGTATGTCAGGGATCCATCACACATCTTGACAGCAGACCCACCAGACTTGACAGAGGACTTGACATTTGAAGTCGTACCTGTGATGCTCACAAGCTGAAAGGTACAACATCTCCGAAGCAAAGATATCCATTATGTGAAAGTGCATTGGAAAAGCCAAGATGTAGAAGAAATCACTTGGGAGGAAGAGAATGCGATACGAAAGGAATACCCTAACCTTTTTGATGACCAAGGTATGTACAAATTTCGATGCCGAAATTTATTTTAAGGGTAGGGGAGTTGTGAAACCTACATGCAAATTTCGGGGATGAAATTTCTTTTAAGGGTGGAGGAGTTATAAGACCCGCACTCCATGAACCCGATCTAAACCTTTAATTTGTGTCGTAATAGGTCTTCCAATCATCACCGGGCCAGACGAGACGAAAGGATGACAATAAGGTACGAAAATGGACCATGTATGATAATTAATTCATACCGGTCGATGGTATCGATCGATGGTACCGGTCGACTGGTATGCCTGCGTAGGTAGACCACTTAGATTCAGAAACGGATCTCTGCGGGTCCCATTTTTCAAATTTCGAACCAAAGGACTTTTCTAATGTTAGGGGGCTTCCTAAACTCAACCAGTCTATATAAGGACCCCTAAACCTCTTTATTATCTCTTTCATTGATCCTCACAAACCCTAAAGAGGAGAAAGAGATCGAAGAAGGAGAAGGAGCTAAGGAAGGAAAGGGAGGAGCTGCCGTCGTCGTTGGACGAAGAACACTCTATTGCGAATCAACGGTAAGTGCTTAAACCTTCCTCTACGTTAAGCATTCTAGAAGGTTAGTCATGAATGGATCAATACCATGTGAGGCGAGGTATTGATCTAAACCAGAATTTGCCGTCAAACCCTAATATAGTCGGTAAACCCTAGATTCAAGTTCTAGGTTGAAGATCATCGAAACTAGGACATGAATGGAGTTGAAGCAACTCTAACTCATTGATCGGACCTAGAATGTATAGGAGAAACCCTATAATCAATAGGGGATGACCGACGGAAGGCAAGAACTGGGTGTATGGTCTTTCGGAAACATATCGGTCGACCATACCGGTCGCACCCTATGCGACCGGTACCTACAATCGGTATCTCTCGGAGACTGGTCTGTGGGACCGGTCGACCATACCAGTTGCACCTTTCCCCACAGTGTCGTAACCGGAGCCTACGACCGGTCTGCACTGTGAGGAGTGTTTTGACCCAATTGGTTTTCCGACCAATGTAAACCCTAAGAAAAACTATTCTAATTCAACCCTAACATCATGTAGGACCTTGTGATAGCGAGTTTGGATTCTGTGACACGGAGCAAGTTATCAAACAAGCGTCAGGTAAGGGAATCGGACCTAAACCCTAATAATTTAATAACAGTAAAACGTTGTTAATAATTATGACTCTATGGACTGATGTTTGTGCATACTCGCATGTCATATTTACTTTCAGTTATTATTATTGTTCATGCATACTCGTTATGCTAGGATGTGACTGTTAGGCATGTGATTATTTTCGTTGGTGTGTAGAATGGGAAGGGCCTAGGGTCTGGGATCATTCCTCACACTAGCACATTTTTGTATTGTTCTGTCTTAGCATGCTTGGTGTGGGTAGGGTATTAAGGGGAGGAAGTGGCACTGTGGTCTTCGGCCTGGCTACTAGACTCTAGCTCTATCTCTATGCCATAGGTAGCTGTGCTGGGATAGGGCCTACTGTGATGACATATATGATTGATTAGTTGCGAGCCCAGTTTGCAAGCCCTTGCCAATAGGGACTTACGTGTTGGTATGGGTAGGGTATCAAGGGAAGTGTTGGCGATGTTTGATCCAGACGCTTTAGCTCTATCTCTATTCCATGGTGGATGCATGTGGGACGACAGTGGTGTTTGATCCATTGGGCGACTTCACACACTCGTGTATAGAGGTGCGGTGGCCTCCAATCCTTTCTATAGCACATTACAAACTTAAAACCAGACCATAATGTAAATGTTACTCATGCATGTATTTGTTGCATTGTCTGATTGTCTTACTGAGCTAAGTTGTGAGCTCACCCTTGTATATATACATGTTTTTAGATGTTGATGCAGGTTATACTGTCAAGGACTACATAGATGCTCCAGTGTATGGAGGTGTTGTTACTTTGAAAGTGCAAGCAGGGGAGGACGAGCATGACGCTTCATGAGAGTGCCCTTTTTGCGTATACCTCTAGGATGTTGGTTTTGTTTCTTTATTTATTTTCAGTTGGATTTGTAATTGGCATGTAAAGATATTTATTTACGTTTTGGTATTTTTGAATAACTGGATAATTTATTTATCAATAGCAATACTCAGTTCATTTAATTTAAGACTTCTGCTTTATTTTATTATATTCTAATGATGGTTATGTGCAATGATTTGTATGAGTGGACACGGTCTTATTGAGATCCTGGTGTGAATCGTTGGTTCAGTGATGGTTCACTCACACTTCTGGTTCAATCGGAATTAGGGTGTGATACTACCCTAGCACCCTTCAATACAAAACAGAGATGGAGCCAGAGCCTAACCGTAAGGCTATGGCCAACACCGCCAGCACTCCCGCTGATACCCAGCCTTGTACTAATCACGCTAAGGTAAACAGTGATACGATGATGTTAGTGTGGTAAATGGTTCAAGGCTTCAACCTCTCTCCACTCAACACACCAACAATAAACAATCACTTGTCTATCCTTAATTACATCATAACAAGAACAAATAATATGCATGAACAATAAATAACAGATATTGGATGATTTGTTATATGCACAATACAAACAAATCAACACACAAGGTAGTTTGTTATTAACCAATTAATTTAGGATCTTGTCCCTCACTTGTTGAGTGATTCTAATACTTTTGGAGACGTTAAAACTATCCTTGCTTAATTATGAGTCCTACACAAACAATAGAATTAAGTTAAGTTTCATTCTCGTAGTTTTCTACTTATCGGATTCACTATCCGGACTGGTAAGAGGTCACTTCCAACATTGTCCGGTCGCTTGTCCAGTGTGGCATAATGACCGATCGGACATCACATTGGACAATCCTAAAACACTCCCCGAGAGTGTCTGGTGCTATCACCAGTGGCACCCATCGGTCAACTAGATCAGATAACCTTTCAGGTTGTGTTTCTGTCTGACCTTTCTTGGAGTCGATCCTTCGATTCGTACTAGAGTTTCTCCTACATTATTCTACGGTCAACAACATGTTGAATTAGGGTTTTCACTATAACCTTAATTCTACACACGTCTTTGTCATCAGATCCTTGTGAATCATTCGACAATATGACTCCTATCGTATTGGAATTCATCAATCAGTATCTGACGACTATGAATCCCAACTTCATATTCATACCGATCTATGTTTAGTAATGAACAACTTACCATTAGTTTCTTGGTGATGTTGATTGGAAACTAACAGTGCATTCTTCCTCTCCATAGCCTATTTTTCTTCCACAGCTTCTCTCTCAGATCTCTTTTTCAGTTTCTAGGGTTTGTAGTTGTCAAAAGGGAGAGAGAATGGAAGGAATAGGGCTTATATATAGAGGATAACATCTTATTAAGAGTCTTCTCCCGTTTAGGAGAGTAGTCTAAACAAACTAGGAAAGTTTCCTATTCTCGGATTCTGTTCTGAGTTTGTCCGGTCGCATGTCCGGTGGCATAGCCCGTGCGACCGATCAATCTCAACCAGTTAGACCAGCAAAATAAAAGTTGTCAGTTTTTGTACCTTAACTCGTGGCTTGTCATTCGTCCATATCTTCTGGTCCGGTCATAATAGGGAGACAGTCACGACATGTTAACCCATGTTAAACCGGGTTCGTGGAATGCAGGTTTTACAACTCCCCCCTAAAAAGAAACTTCATCTTCGAAATTTGAATATACCTTCTGAGTTGAACAAATGAGGATAATGTTTTCGCATCATAGCTTCTTCTTCCCATGTAATTTCTTTCATGTCTTGGCTTTTTCAGATTACTTTGACATAGAAGAGATCCTAGTTTCGGAGTTTCTGTACCTTCTGACTTGGAATCTCGACTGGCACAACTTCGAATGTCAGTTCCTTTGTTAGGTCTGGAGGATTTGCAGTCAATATGTGGGATGGATCCCTGATGTACTTCTTCAATAGGAAAATATGGAATACATCATGTACGCTTAACATCGACGGTGGTAATGCGAGCTGGTATGCCACTTTGCCATATCTTGCTAAAATTTCATAGGGTCCCACATAACTAGGGTATAATTTTCTTTTTTTATCGAACTATTTCAAACCTCTCATAGTTGGTATCTTCAGAAACACTTTGCCACCTACAACGAATTTAAGATCTCAGTGTCTATTATCTGCATAGTTCTTCTATCAAATTTGAGCTATCATTACTCTCTCCTTGATCTTATTTACCACTTGATAAGTTTCCTCAACAAACTCTGACCAAAACAGAGATGTCCAACATGTCACACCCCGTTCCTGACGTATCGATACTATGGAATGCAATGGGATCTTTTCATCCTATTAGGGCATAAGAAATCCCCTTCTAGGATCGCATATCACGGTATACCACATATCAATCCCCATCAAACACTCACAAGATTATCAGAATAACTGTACGTTGTGTGAGGCGACATCATTCTGAGTGGAGACCCATGCAGCCGGAGGCTCAGTGAGTGGGTTGTCTTGAGCTGGCACTTACAATTATCTTTTCGGACCGTAGTTGATAGTTGCATGCATTTGATTGTTGCACGTTTAGTTTTCTTGCTAAGCTTGGTGGTTGAGCTTACCCTTGTGTACACAAATTATTTTAAATCTTGTGGGTTCTTTGTTCGTTGCTTCAGATAGCTCTTCATTCGATGTGGAGGATGATGATAGCGAACCTGAAGAAGAGATTCTAATCCATAGGGCGATTCGTATAATTTGCTCATGGGTTTAGGCTGTGCCTATGATTATCTTTTACTCTGTTGGATTTTCGGGATTTATTTTATTTGGGATACATTTTTAGATAAGCTTTAAATAATGTTTTATGTGGTTATTTTGGATTTGGATAAATGAAACTTTAATCTATTCAATGTCAGCTGAATAATTTGGTATTTTAATTATAAAACTTTTGCTATGTTTTACTCTTTAAATTTTTGGTAAATGATTTAATTGGAACAAAAATGGACGATATGGGTTTCAAACGATGAAATTCAAATAATATGGGACCAAAAAAATGATAATATATACTGATAGATTAAGCAATTGTTATCAGTGTGAAAGTCAAAGATCTTAAAATATTAAAATTTTAGATTCAAAAGAAGCAAAATAAATATTAAAATTTAAAAATACAATAAAAATTAAAATATTAATATCTTATTTTGTTTCATGTACATACAGTCATGGTCATGGACTCATGATGTTCAGTCATCATGACTTGCTTACCGAAAAAAGAAAAAAATCATCATGACTTGAAACCCATGTTAGTTAGCAATAAAACTTTAAACGGTATGGTATATTTAAAACGGTTAAAAATTAAATGGTACTAGAAAAAATACGATCTCATTTTTTAGAACAACATAAAATGGAAAACGGTTAGTATGGATTTTAAACGGCAAAATTCAAATAACACGGGATAAAAAAAGGGTAATATATATACAAAGAGAAGTAAATTTAAAACAATCATGAATCAGAGGGCCCATAATTGTGGATGCAATTTCAATTTATTTATAATAGCCCACATCTTCATATATAAGTTAATAATGATTGACACAAATAAAAAAAGAAACCTTAAAATACCTTAGTTTTTCATTAGTAATTTGTACAATATGAACAATTCTAATGGTCCAATCAACCCAAGATCCATCACCATTAATTCAAAATCTTATTCTTACCCCAAAAAAAAAAAAAATTCAAAATATTATGAACGACATCTGGAGTGTATAGAGTCTCTAAACTCTAACGAGGGCACCTGCTGTACAATAGTTAATGCAAATATTGTACATTAATTAAGCTTAAATTGGGGAATTGTCAATTAATCCCACATTGAAAGTGCTGGGAATAAACAAGAAACACGTGGTTTATAAAATAAAATGTAGTGGGAATTTACTTCCTTATTAGTAATTCTTTTGAGAATTGGGTAGTCGGATTGGACAGTTGTACTTTATATACATATTTTTTTAATTTAGTGATTTGAAAGAGACAATTCTGTTAATTAATATCTTTTTTTGTATTAAAAAATATGGGGACACGTTTAATTGCTATATGGTGTTTTTTCTCGTATCGTTCAATATGATACGTGATACATGTATTATAGACAATAATCTTTTTTTGGATTAAAAAATATGGGGAAACGTTTAATTGCCATATGGTGTTTTTTCTCGTATTGTTCAATATGATACGTGATACATGTATTATAGACAATAATATGGTATGGTAAAAAAATACCATATAATATACATATTAATTGATTGTGCTTGAAACCATATTTCATGCATCTTTTAAAGAAATAAATAACATTTGAATTTAAATTTTATAATTTAAAAATAGAGGGAAAAAATAAAGCACTTTTCAAAGAGTGGCCTTGAAATTTGTTTTCTGTTTCTGCAATGTAACTTTTAGAGTTGGGAGTTTAATAAGTCCTCTCAAAATTAAATGTTTATGAATATCTTCTGGGAAAACAGAGATTTGGAAAAGAGAGAGGGAGTAGAGAGGTTTTAGGGTTTTTTTGAAGAGGAAGCCGAGAAGTTTTAGGGTTTTTCGAGAAAAAAAATGATGCTAATGGATAACGAATAGTCGACAGTGGTAATATATGTAATTTTATATTTACTTTGTTTTTAATATAAAATACAATACGACATTTAATACGCATATATATGGCAAGCCTTGGTGTATGCCCTTTTTCCCGGATCGTATAACAAGATACATAAAATACATATTATATGAGAAAAAAATGGTATGATGTTTAATATAAGTATAATACAAGTATTAACTAATTATGGTCAAGTTTGGGTGGTCTGTTGGCATGGGATATGGGAACTAGGATGATAGAATGTTACGAGATCAACCGTTGATAAACAGAGGGTGTTGTGGGGTGATATGGGTAATATGAGGTTTTTAAATTCCCAAGAGAAAAGAGAGGCAAAAATTCACGTTTTTAAGGGATCTGTCAAGGTCAGGATTGTCTCTAGTACGTACTTTGATGCAGTAGTTTTGATCTTAATCATTGTACGAGCATTGGGTGATGTGGTTGGTTGATGTACTCTTAGGATATGTATTTTGCTCAAACAAAGTGCCATAAACGATTTTTTTCCTCTCAAAAAAATTTTAGAGTAACGGAAATTGTTGGCCAAATATCAGGATTAACAGAGATTTCTCATCTACGAAACAAATAATTCCAAAATTAAAATGACAAAAAGCGCCAATATACCGTTCGAACTTCCAACCTCTCTCTCTCTCTCTCTCTCCTTCTCTCCTCTCCTCTCTACTCTCCAGACCTCCATGAATCCATTCCGTCACTAACAAAATCAGCAGACTCTCCTCATGGATCAAACCGCTAGACTTACTCATCTGAGACTCTGATAATTTTCCATCTCTGTTTCTTTTATTTTTCTCTCTTTTCTTCTTCGGTTCTGAGATGCCGTTCAGGTCCGGTCATGGACAGGGAGGCTAACCTTCCAGGCCTACCTGTAACTTCCCAGAATCTCTCTCGTGTCTCTCGTCCCTTGATTTTATCCTCGTCATCTAACTGTTCTTCCTCTTCATCCCCTGATTTTGTTCGGCATGTGCAAGCCGCCCTCAAACGTTACAGGCCTCTCGGTAAGTCACTTCCCCTTCTCGGTTTTCCACTTCCTAGTAATTTAGTAGCTATACTCAATTGATTGAAGAATTAGGGCTTAATTTCATGTAGTTTGTAAATTGTAACAAATTGAAATTTAGGATTCTTTTGGTTTATTCGTCTGGCTTTGTATGGATTTTCAGGTACAATGCAGTCTGAAAGTCTTCGACCAAGGCGTGTACTCGTCCCCCGGAGAGAACCATTGAAGGGCACTGACAAGTCTCAGGATGTGGTGTCCTTGAGAAATGCTAATGCGGAGTGTGAATCGATTGATCAGAGGGAGAGTGTGGTTGCTGTTGCTGGAGAGGTTCCTGATGATTTGTCAATTAGTCCTCCTTCTGTTGTGGGGACTATTACGGAAGCCCATGACCAGAACTTGGGGCCTTTCCGCGTGAAGGGAGATCAATCAAAACCTGATCTTGATCTTAATCTCCATAATGGTGATGTAATTTCTTCGGCATTTGTAGCATCTCAACACCTTCCAGCGGTTGATGGTCCAAAGAAAGTTCAAATTGCTTTGGGTAGCAATGTGGATTCTCAGAGTAAATAGCCTCTTCTTGCAAGTTGGAATTACTAATAGATACACTTCAATTGATATAATTAATGTATCTTAAGCGGCTTTTGCTGCGGAATGTCTCTTCCCCACGGTTATGTTTATGCAGGGCCTGAATGAATGGCCACTAAAGGGGAAAACTTGTCATCTCATATAGTTCTTTTGCATTCACAGAAATGGAATGCGATGGAAGCAATCAGGTGGAGACATCTCCTGTTAATGATCAGGATCTAAAGCAGCGAGATTTTCAGCAATCGGAAATGTTGGACATCAGTACGAGGTCAAATGGTGTAATCTCTTCATTGCTGGCAAACAGAAGTGCTCTGTATCAGGATCAGCAACAACAATTAATGGAATTTATTGGTAAGGACATTAGCCAATCCATGACTCAATCTTCGGTTGTGGGTTCAACATGTGCGACCACAACATCAGTCCATTCATCATCTGCTCCAATGCTGTATTCGGCCACTTACTGCTCTTGTCATCGAAATAGTGGTTCTCATATGGACATAGAACCGTTAGAAGAGTTCAAGGCAAATCCACAACCTATAGCTCAAGGAAGTGCCGTGCGTCCATGTTCTACATTTCAGTGCAACCGTGGTGTGGTAGTAAACCAGACAGCTATTCCGACCCAAGCATCTACCTCTGCTTTTGATACTTCTTTGGTAGTTAATGATAATGGCTCGTTAAAAGGTCAGCAAGACTCTAATGTGAAGGAAGCTGAGCAATCACATGATGCACATGTTGACCATGGAAAGAGTTCTCAGTTCAATGATAAACCAACCAAAGTGAAGGAGTTCCAAGGTGCTGGTTCCAATGTAATTTCTCAGGCTCCATCAACAAGAAACTCATCTTCAAATTTGAAATTGGAACCTTCCAAATCAGAAAAACCAGAAAAGGCCTTAAGTGGAAAAGGGGCATCAGTTCGTAAAAAGAATTATGATGCTGATTTGTTCTTTAAAGTTAATGGGAAACTCTTCCAAAAGCTTGGCAAGATAGGGAGTGGCGGAAGCAGTGAGGTCTATAAAGTCATTTCAGCTGACTGTGCAATCTATGCCCTTAAGAGGATCAAGCTTAAAGGCCGTGATTATTCCACTGCATATGGGTTTTGTCAGGAGATTGAGTACCTAAACAAGCTGAAGGGAAAAAATAACATCATTCAACTTATTGACTATGAGGTACGAAACTGTGTAATCACATATATCTTATTTCCATAATGTGAACGTCTTTATTTTTCTCTTGCTAATGACCTTCATGATTTGATGCTTTTCTATTCTACATTTGTATAATTTTTTACTGCTAAGTTTGACAGAAGTGGTAATATGACTTTTACTTGAATGGCCATGGTGTCACCTAAAAGTAATGTGGACAGTAGTGCGTGACTATTACTTATGACCTTAGTATCAGTTAAAGGAGAAAAATGTGGAAATCATTGTGACTAAGCTTGCAAATCTGATGCAGTAGCAATGTCATGGATGGATCGACACGAGCCAATTTGGCTACCCAAGCCAAACCTGAACCGGCTCAAACCCAAACCAACCTTTTGGTCTGGAAAGGGTTGGTAGATGATTAATTAGATTAGGAAGTTTTAATTTATAGGTTCCCTTATTTACTATTTCTATTTTATGTCATAGGGATTAGATTTGATTTCATAAAGATGTTATTTACTTTCTAAGTTTACTTCAAATTAGTTTAGGAAAGTTCTACCTTTAAATAGAATATGTATTAGGTTTTATTTTGAGAATTAGAATAATTGAATAGAAAGAAGGTTTGATTGGATTATTGTGGTGTGCCTACGGGCTGGGAGTGAGTGCTCTCTTTTCCCTTTCTCTTTCTCTCTCTCTCTTTCGTTCTTGCTCACTAACAGGAACCAACCCCATCATTCTCTTCCTTTCCCCTTTCCCTTTCTTCTTCCTCTCCTCTATTCCCCTGTTTCTGGGCGGTAAACCCAGTCCACAATTTCTGGTTAGATCTTTCTCGTCCCTCCTCTTCTCACCCTGAAACTTTGGGAGTAGGATCCCTGTCCTAGGGCGACATCAACCCCTGAGACTCTTGTGTTGAAAGTCTTCTGGCTGATAGACCTCATCTCAGATTCACGTCTGGTCCCCTGTTTCTGCGTTTGCTCCTGAACCAGTCCAAGTTGAATCATCATATCCCTGTTTAACTGAGGTTTATTGGTTTGGGTCATCTCATCAGGTCTAGGCGATTCTAATTCTTGAGTTTCAGAATGGTTGAATCATATTTAAAGGCAGTAGCTGAAGTTTCTTTTCCATACCTGGCTGTAGTGTCGTGAGCTTGAAGAAGATTGAGTTTATTTCTATTTTTCCAGAATTACCCTTATCTTTATAAAGTAAAACTTTCTTGACCTATGTTAGTTTCTCCTTCCAAGTTTAATCTTATTTCTTTATTATAATTCCAGTTTCATCTTAAGGCACTGTTTGGTTCTCTACAAGTAATTAGAAAGTTCTGAATAATTACAAGTTTGCCATTACTGGTTGAGTTTTGGACTTATTTACAGTTCTGCCACTGTTTATTGAATCAACCTTTCTTATTGTTTTGGGCGGGCCTATTAGCGGATCTAATTAGGGTTTTCTCAACCCGGATCCCGCATCAGTTGCCTTGATAACTATGGTTTTTATTGGTAACCCACTATTAATAAGGAAAGCTCGTTGGTGTCACTATCCACAATTACCTGCGAAGTTTTGGATTCGCTAGCCATTAAAATATAGAATATGCAATATTGGCGCCAGTCCTCACCTTTAGATTCAGCGACAAAATGCGATTCACAGCATGAGCTTCATAGACGGGTTCAGAATCTTCCTCAAGATAGATGCCATCATCGTCGCCTTTTTTTTGGTAGTCCACTCATCATTCCCAAGCACAAAAATGAGTCTTAGGATTAGATTCAACAATGGCCACAATAGAGTTTGATTTATCTCGCTGTGGGCAAAACTTGGCATAGTTGCCCGTTTGACCACAGTAATAGCACGTAATTGTGCTTGCAGCCTCCATAGGTGCTTTCCTTTAGTCCGCAGTAGTGTTTGGGCGAGTAAAGGATCCACTGGGCTTAGAAATCGTTGGGGTTTTCCGTTGGTCGCTGGTTTGGTGTGGGAGGCGTCGGTTGGAACCTTTAAGCTAGTCCTTTGCATCAGATGCTTTCTCGAAGCAATCTTTTAAGCTGTAGAGGCTAGTGACACCCATCTTGTATCAGATTTCAGGTCATAATGCTAGGAGGAATCGAGAGAGTAGTTGCTCCTCACTATCGTCCATGACCGTATGTGCTACGAGTGCATCGAAGTGATCCGTGTACTCCTCCGTTGTTATCGTACATTCGTACCTTGGGGGATACTATATTCAATTGATCATGTAAACATCTTTGAAACGTGGAGGGGATATACTTTTCTTTCAAGAGATCTTTCATTTCTTCCCAAGCAGTTGGCTCTTGCCGCCAACGGAATAGTTTCCCTCATGAGTATGCCACCATTCGCGTGCCGTACCTTTCAACTTGGTTCGGGCCAACTACATCTTGCGATCCTTCATTAAACAATACCAAGCAAAATAATCATCCAAACTACAATGACAATTTTAGAAAAGTTGGGAATCATGCTGACCGTTGTACTCCTTGAGTTTTAACTTTACCTTATGACGATCATCAATGGGTTGCAGTCCTCGATCATCTGTGGTGGGAGGTTCGTCCTAGGGTTGTGCATTTGGGTTGACCCTTTGCGGTTGACGGAGAGTGGGTCAGTGTGGACGATTCACAGACGTCTGGTGTGACTCTCCAAAATGGGAATCAAAATGCTGCTCCATGCTAGTAAACTTGTCATTCAGTTGACGAACTAGTTCCACTAGTTGGAGGGTAGTGGGGTCTGTTCTTGGAGGAGGATTGGTAGAGCCACCTTCTGCCATAGCTCTGATACCAGTTTAATGTAGTCTTTCAATGACATAAATATCGGTAATGATTACGAGGGAGCCCAATAGAGGTGGCTTAATAAGGATCCAATCAAAGGAATCAACGCGTGAATGGGATGAGTGATTGAGAGATGGAGTTAGGGAGGGGTTGGGCAACCTATCTCAGGTCTTGGGTACTCACATGGTAGGTCAATAATCCTTGAACTTCAATATCACTTTATTCAATTCAGTTTGCCTTAGGCCTTATGCCTTACACTATTTAAATAGGCTATGACTTGCGATAAACATGGAATTAACTAACAATGGAAATACTCACTAAGAAGGAAAAATAGAAAAGGTGATAGAATTACAATCAATTCTTTTAAACTGGGAATCAAATCGTTCCATCCATGCACCACCTTCCATCCAAGCACTTTCTATGTAGAAACTTGCTATTCTAGTACCTTCCTTCTAAGAACCTTTCCATGCAAGATACTTGCCATGCGAGAAACTTCCAAGTGTGCTTTATGAATATCCTGCTACGTGCAAGAGCCCTTCTTCTTACAGCTGTATCAGATCCCGGTGTATCGATCTACATTACATCATGCCTTTGGCCTCTCAACCCCCAGTTTCCATCCACAATAGCTTCATCTTGTCCTCTTGGAACCTCGCCATCGCTTGATGTGGCTGTATTTTTTGGTTTTCCTTTTGTTTCTCTTTGGGGTTCTCCCTTGATTTTGTAAGGAGCCTGGCTCTTTCCTTTAGATACCCGGATCTGGTTTCCCTTCTTTTGGGGCTTTGTTAATATGTTCATTCATTCACCAAAAAAAAAAAAAAAAATGTAATTTATGGCCTGAAACAGTCCCCTCATGCTTGGTTTGTTAAACTCATCAGAGTTGTAGTTGACTATGGTATACACCATGCTCTTCAGATCACTCAGTTTTTGTCTGTCGTCGCAATTTCAAGTTTGTTATTCTTGTGGTCTATGTGGATGACATTATTGTTTCTGGAGATGACTTGACAAATATTGATGAGGTTAAAACCTACCTATGTTAGCATTTTCCGATGAAGGATTTAGGTATTCTCCGCTATTTTCTAGGCATTGATGTAATTTAGAGCACTAAGGGCTTGTTCAACAAAACTTCTGCTTTGGATTCTGGATTCCAGTTCAAAATTTGGATTCTACTTCAGGCTACTCCAGGATTATTTAGGAGTAAAAACATGTTTGATAACGCATTTTTTGTAATGGATTCCAGAGTATCTTTAGAACAGAAACATGTTTGATAAACATTATCCCCCCAATCGAAGTCTAGAAAAGTGGTGATGGTGGTGGGTGTTGGGTGGTGGGTAATGGGTGAAGGGTGGTGGTGGTGATGGGAGGTGGCGGTGGTGGGTGGTAGTCTTGGTTGGTGGATGGTGGTGGTGGCGGTGGTGGTGGTTGTGGTGGTGGTGGTGGCGGCAGTGGTCATGTTGGTGGTGGTGGTAGTTGTGGGTGGTGGTGGCTGCGGTGGTAGAGGTGGTAGTGGGTGGTGGCGGTGGTGGTGGTAGTGGGTGGTCGGTGGTGGCGTGGTCGCTGTGGCTGTGGCCGTGGCCGTGGCCGTGGCGGTGGCAGTGGCAGTGGCCATGGCCATGGTGGGTGGTGGCAGTGGTGGTGGTGGCAATGGTTGTGTGTGGTGGGTGGTGGCAGTGGCGGTGTTGGTGGTCAAGTGAGAGTCAAGTTATGGTCAAGTGAGAGTCAAGTTAAAGTCAAGTGAGAGTCGACTCTTTTTCTTCTCCCAAAAACTTGCTCCAACACGTTGGAGCAAAGTATTAGTTACTCCAAAATTTTGGATTCTGGAGCCATTTTGAATCCGGTTCACTTTGTAGGGGCTCGAATCCAACCGGGCTTATCAAACGTGCTTCTGCTCCAAAATGGCTCATTGGGAGCCTTAATCCATAGAATCCATAATCTGAAGTTTTATCAAACAAGCCCTAAGAGTGTTAGTCTTTCTCAACGGAAGTATGTTCTTCATTTTCTGACAGAGACAAGTATTGCTAGATTGCAAACCTGTTGATACTCTTATGGATACCTTAAGCTTGCTATGTGTGATGATATGGATTTTGTTGACATCCACCAGTACAGATGACTTGTTGGCAAACTTATTTATCTTATTGTTATTCGGCCTGACTTCTCCTTTACTGTTGGGGTTATTAGTCAGTTTATGTAGGCCCTAAGACAGGTTTATTGGGATGGTGCTTGTCGAATTTTGAAGTATCTTAAGGGAGCTCCCGGAGTAGGGCTGATTTATAGTCCTAATAAAATTATTGGTCTTTGCGGTTATCCCGATGCTAATTGGGCTGGTGTTGACGATGATCTCTGGTCTATAACTAGTTGCACCTTTCTTGGAGACAATCTTATTACTTGGCACAGTAAGAAACAGACTACAATGGCTCAGTCTAGTGTAGAGGCTAAGTATTGCGCTATGGCTGATACTGCCGCTGAATTAATGTGGGTGAAGTCTATTCTTAGTGAACTTGGCTTTTTGATACACAACCTATTCCTATGTATTGTGATAATCAAGCAGTCATCCATATTGCTAGCAACCCAGTCTTTCATGAACACACCAAGCATATAGACGTCGACTGTCACTTTACTCGTGATGCTGTCATGCGTAACCTGATATCTACTCCGTTTACAAGTCCTAGTTCTCAACTTGGTGAATGTTCTTAAAGATGTTATTCAAGGCCCAATTTCTCTTAAATTGTTCCAAGTTGAGTCTTGGTGATATTTATACTCCATCTCCAGCTCAAGGTTCAAAATCTCGAGTCTCAAGGGTGTCTCGACCCTCTGAGAAACCGAGATCTCGGCGAGACACTGCATAAAAACCGCGAAGGCTTAAAATATGTGTTTTGACCCTAAAATGACCATTTTAAGGCTTGATACTCTAGGAAACCCTATTTTAGCATATATAAACATATTTAAACCATAAAATTGTATAGATAATCACACATGGTGGCTGTTTGGGTTTACACCCATGTTTGGTAGTGTTGGTTTGAAGTTCAAATGTAAACCTAGGGTAATATTAGCTATTCTACATAATGTTACACTAATAGAAGATCACAGGAGACCAAATGAGTCAGTAAAATGATATTTTAGGAGAAGAATAAACATAATAACACTTAATTAGTTAATTGTCATAGTAAAAAAAATCCAAAGTAGTCAAGTAGACTATACAATCATAATTCATACATTATGTCGAGACCAGTCGAGAACTAGTCGAAAAATGTCGAGAAATGGTCGAGAACTGATAAAAAATGTAGAGAAATGATCGAGAAATGATTGAAAATGTCGAAACCAGCTTGAGAATTAGGCTGGATGGTCGAGATACCGTATCGAGGCGAGATCTTGTCTCGAGCCCCTCGAGATCTTCGAGATCTCGCCGAGATTTTGAACACTGCTCCAGCTTGAGAGGGAGTGTTAAGTTTTACTTGTGTCTAAGTGTCAGTAATGTCTTGGTGTCACCTAGACTGTTGAAGAATAAGTTTAAGTAGATTCCTTTTATGATTGAAATAGTCTCGGCTAGAGTCTAGCCGAGACTAACCTCTCTTTTCCTCTATCCATAAATAAAGTATTGGAGAGGAGGAGAGATCTAATCTATACCTCTCTCTCCTCTCTTATTTTCTCCATCTATTTCTCTCCCTACTGCAGCTCATTCTTCTTTCTTTACCGACTCTTCTCCATTGTTTACTGTACATGATTTGATCATCCTTAATTTGATTATGTTAGGCGTTGGAAGGCTGCTTGGGCGCTTAGGCAAAAAGGCGCCTGTTGGGAAAACTCTACATCCTTAAGAAAGTTTTGTTTATAAAAAATACATGAAGATGTACTAACATCTACTTTAAGTGTTGTGGCTTATAGTCAATGAATAATGCACATTCAAGCATGTTCAAACCAAACACGAAGAATCATCATCATATCCAGAGTTTTGGATACACATGGATGATCCAATGAAAACCTCAAATGAAGATGAAGATCAAGCCACATGAAGACATTCAAGTTTGAAGACATTGTACTTAGACAGTTAGGTTACTATACTTGCACTTCACGTCATGCTTGTAATCATGCATCTCATAAGTTAGATAGACTTTATGAAATGCCAATTAAATAGGGCAGGACTGGTGTTGGCAAAAATGGCAAAAGAAAGAGATGGGCCAAAAATACTCAAAAACAGGCCATCTGGCTGATAATCCGGTTAATCTGGATCAAGCCATTTTAGACCAACCAGTCAACCGGATCTGTGTAACACATGGAGGAAAAACCACCTGTGAGCACCTTGAAAATGAAGGAACTAACCGGCAACAGCCGGATACCGAACCGGTCTCCCGCTCCCTTGGTTCTTCTAGGAACCTTTTGTTTCTAATCGTTGGAATCTGCCATTTGCCCACAATGCATTGGATGAATCTATCACGTGTCCACGATGCAGTAGACCATCATGCATGAATCTGGGAATCGGGGTGAGTGGCCAATTTCTGATCCAATACGCTCTGGCGACTGTTCCATTTCCTGAATCAGTAATCGGATCCAGCCAATTCCAATCTGATTCCGATAATGATTCCTTGCACCATTGTTACGCCATTTATACTGTAAGAACTCATACAATGCACTTTTCAGTTATTGGTTATGAGCCAATCACTCTCAGAAAAAACATAGGAAAGAGTTAAGAACCAATAAAAACTTATTGATAAGGAGCGCTATGATGAATCCTTTATTTCTGGCATATACATTATTTAGATTCAGTAGTTCACAATAAATAACATTTAGTATTCTGACAATTTTTTTAGATCATATTTAATACACATTTTCTTCTTAGGTGACAGACAAAACATTACTTAAGGAAGTGATGAGTGGTTCGGTGAATACAAAAGATGGCAGAATCAAGGATGATGGATACATTTACATGGTACTTGAATATGGAGAGATTGATTTGGCTCATATGCTGTCACAAAAGTGGAAAAATATGGATAGTTCCAATTGGTCTATAGATGAGAACTGGCTTCGTTTCTATTGGCAGGTACTCTGTCAACACCTTTTCTTAATTAATGGTTCTTAGATGTAGCTGTTCTTTATATTACATTAGAATTTGTAACTCAACACCTTTTCTTAATTCATGATTCTTAGATGCAACTGTTCTCTATATTACAACAGAAGTTGTAACAAAAAATTTTTTTGGCGGTGTATTTGGCATTCATTCTACCCTGCCATGCCATTGGCTGACCTAGGCAGCAGCCATTTGATCGAGAGCAATCCAATATGGAAGCCAGGCAATGGATATGCCTTATGGATGTGATAATAACCTCTTATGAGAAAAAGCTCAAAACCAAATATAAGTGACCGAGTGGAAATGAAATTACATTCCAGTCTTGGACTTCTATTCCCTACTCTAAAACAACTTAAAGCAATTTAAAAGAATTAGAACTCTTTAATTGGGCTGTAACTAATTAAAAGCCTGATCGGCTGTACAAGAGACAAAATAAAACAACTTAAATAAAGTCTTAAATAGAACTAAAGTTAGCAGAACACATAAAAACAAATAAAAGAAATAAAGCTCAACAATGAAGAGCTGCAGGCAGCTTATGGGCTACCTTATGCTGGCTGTGGGGCTTGTAGCTACATCATTCTCTCAATAATCTCCATGACTTCTGGAGGCTTTTAAAAATGCATAGTAAAAGGTGTGAAGATTGCTTAAGTTGGACCTAATGACGGTTACTCTACTACCCAAAGAGATGTATTTCCATTTTGAGGAAGCTAGTTTTTTTTTGTACTTCTCAATTAGGGTCCCAACTAGAAGACAATAGGGTTATCAACTAAAAGAACCCTACATACTTCAAAGGCCGAGGTGCAATCGTACATCCTAGGTCAGCTTCAGTTACTTTGAATCCTGTTATCCTCTGAAGATGGAAATGAAAGAAGGGGTTTTCTGACTCTATGTTCCTGTTCCAACTACAATAAAGCCTTATCCCAACTAAAGGGGTCAGCTACATGGATTCTTGTCGTCCAATCACCTCTATTCGATGTCATACTTGAAAAAAGGCCTAGGCTATGCATGTCTTTCCTTACCACCTCCCCTAGAGTCATCTTAGATCCACCCTTAGATCTTTTAAATCCTTCAATCTGAATCAAATCACTCAATACTACAGTATCTAACAGACTCCGTTGAACATGGCCATACCATCTTAAATGACTTTCTCGTAGCTTATCATGTATCGGTGCTCACGTTACTCCCAAATCAACTATAATACGATCATTCCTTATCTTATTTTCCCTAATTTTGCTACACATTCATCTCAACAAAATCATCTCAGCTACACTAAGTTTATCTATATGATGCTTCTTAACTATCCAACATTTCACATCATACATCACAACCGGTCGAATGACTATCGTATAAAATTTTCCTTTAAGTTTTAAGGAACACGTAGATCAGACAACACTCCAGATGCACCTCTACACTTCATCCATCTTATTTTAATCCTCTATGAAATATCATCCTCTATATCACCTTTTTTATTTATGATTAAACCTAAATACCTAAAATAATCACTTTGCTATATCTCCCTCTTATCAATTTTCACTACCTCATTATCTGTCCTTGTGTTACTAAAGTAACACACCATATATGTCACACCCCAATTCTGCACCAACCAGAATGGCGTGATGAACCGTCAATAAACCAACGGTTCAACCAGGATCTCGAATAGGCTATCCCCACCATAGTAAACCAAAACACATTCCACATTAATCAGAGATAATAAAGTAAATAGTGGAAATCTTATTAATAATGAACTGAGGTCTAGTCATGATAAATAATTAATATTCCATTTATCTCTAAGTAACCAAAACATAATTTAATACATATTACAAATATCCAAATACGAAAATTAAACACTAAGCGTATCCACAGTTGAAACGCTCGCTTAACGAATCACAATAGTCCTTTACAGCTTGCTCATCATAGCCGCCACATGTTCATATGTTGGCGTGTCGACATAATCTTCAACCGTAATACCTGCAACATCAGAAACTAAAAGGAATTGCGTACGCAAGGGTCAGCTCTCCAACTTGAGCTCAGTGAGTAAACAAAACAATGCAACAAACATATGCATGTATTCAATTCATATCTTTGGTCTGGTTTATAAGTTTGCAATGTGCAATAGAAAGGATAGGTGGCCGCCACACCTCTATACACGAGTGTGTGAAGCCGCCTAAAGGATCAAACACCAATGCCGTCCCACATGCACCCACCATGGAATAGGAATAGAGTTAAAGTGCTTAGGACCGTATCGCATTACACTTCCCCTGATGCCCTACCCATACCAATACGTAAGCCCCTATTGGCAAGGGCTTGCAAACTGGGCTCGCAACTAACCAATCCTAATGTCAAACAGTGTATCCAAGGCCTCACCCCAGCATCCCTCAATACGTCCATAGAAATAGAACTAAGGCCCCCCGGCAGAGTCAGAGACTACATGGTCCGAGACCACCTCCCCTGATGCCCTACGACGTAATAGTTCTGCTAAGGTAATGGCGATACAACGATGTCAGTGGACAAGACTTGAGTAGAGGTAGAGCTAGAGTCTGGTGACCAGGATGAACCACAGTGTCATGTCTTCCCCCTGATGCCCCACTCACATCAAGTACACTAACCACACACAAACATTCACATGCCTATTCCTAACATCATCATCATCATCAGGTTACAAATAAACAAAATTAAATATGCATGAATATTAATAGTAGGAATATTGGATGACATGTGAAATGCACAATATACGCATACAAGCATAGAAACATTCATGGCATTGGACTCGATAAATAAAAATAGTTTATTATTAGCCAATTAGTTTAGGTCTTGTTCCCTCACCTTTTGTCGATGGTAGTTCCTCGTTCAAGCTTTGTAAATCACTTTTAGATTACTTGAAAACCTAACAAGTTGATAAATTTTTAATTAGAATTAATTCCCAACAATTTAGACTAACAGAAACTGAGGGGTCGTAGGTAGGGTAGCACCTGGGTCTCATTTTCTGCGACCACAGGGTGTAGGGTCGCAGGGTAGGGTAGCACCTGGGGTCTCAGTTTCTGCGACCCCAGGGTAGGGTCGCAGGTAGGGTCGGACATACTGCGACCCTACGTGCAACCACACTCTCCCTGGAAACTTCCCGAGGGCATGTGGTTGGACATGTGGGTCTCTTGGGGTTGGACATCATGCGACCCTACGTGCGATCACACGTCTCATGGTCGACCTTTCACTCTTAAGTCCATTCCTTTATGTTTGAATCCTTTGGCTTATCTTCATGGTCCTTCCTTGATTGTTCTATGGCTAAAAACTACAATTTTATACACTATCCATTGTCCACAATGATTTCCTCCATGGATTCTCTTGGAATTTGTCCATGGTTGGATGATTTGGGTTTCTCCTAATCTTATTTTCTTCATGAACTATTCTATGCTCTTAAATAAATCATGGGAATTAGGTTCATACCTTAGGTTTGCTAAAGATTCAGAGTTTTCTCTGAATTTCCTCCTCCTTAGTCTTCTTCTTCAATTCTCCTTCTCTTCCTTCTCTTATCTTTCTCTCTCTTTCAATTAGAGTTCTAAAGGAGTGAAAGAGGCTAAGGGACGTCCTATTTATAGAGGAAAACCCTCCATAATAAGCCCCAATGAGTTTAGGAAAGAACCCCCTTCGGATTAGGAGGGTTTCCTAAATTCGGTATCTGGCTGTTTCCGTGGAGTCGTAGGTGGGGTCGCAGAATCCGTAACCCTACGTTTTTAAAATGTGCGACCCCACGACCAAAAGTCATGGGTTGGACTCTTTTGAGGTGGGGTCGGTCACACCTGTTTAGGCATGCGACCACACACTCATATTTGACTGTTTTTGAGTTAAATTTCATACCTGGTCTTGTGGTTTCTTTACGCACTTGGTCCACTTGGCTCGACCATGATAGGTAGACTAGTCATGACACAAGAATGTAAGGTTAGATCGGGTTCGTGGCGTGTGGGTCTTACAACTCCACCACCCTTAAAAGAAATTTCGTCCTCGAAATTTGAACGTATGGATCATACAACTCCCCCATCTTTAAAATAAATTTTGTCCTCAAAATTTGAATTTACTTCGGAGTCAATAGGTGGGAATCCTGTTTCCGTATTGCATCTTCTTCCTCCCATGCAATCTTCTCCACATCTTGTCTTTGCGAGGTTACCTTCATATAATAATTATCCCAGTTTTGAAGATGTTGTACCTTCCAACTAGTGAACTAGGCTGGTACCACTTCGATAGTTAAATCTTCTATCTAATCCAGTGGATCAGTGATCAATACTTTTAATATGGATTTCCAATGTACTTCTTCAATAGAGATACGTGAAATACGTTATGCACACTAGACACGGACAGTGGTAATGCTAGTTGATATGCAACTTTTTTACATCTCTCCAAAATTTATATGGTCCAACACATATATAGGATACAACTTTCCGTTCTTGTCTAATCGTTTCAAACTACGCATAGGTGATATCTTCAAACACTTTGTCACTTATAGCGAACTCGAGGTCTTGGTGTCTCTTCTGAGAAACTTGAGTTATCTTGGACATTTTCTTTGATTTTGTTTGCCACTCGATAGGTTTCTTCAATAGACTCAGGTTTTAAAATTCTTCATTCACCAACTTCATTCCAAGACAGAGGAATTCGACATTTCTACCGTACCATGCTTCATAGGTGACATCTACATAGTAGCTTGGTAGCAAATTCAATTCATGGTAACTTCTCAACTCAAGCTCCTTGAAATCAATTTTACAAGCTCGGGGCATATCTCTTAGGATCTGTATAGTTCGGATCTGTATAGTTCGCCCCAACTGTCCTTTGGTTTAAGGTAAAATGCGGTACTAAACTTCAACTTTGTCTCCATTGTTTTCTGTAGATCCTCCCAAAACTTCGAGATAAAGCATGAGCCTCTGACCAACACTAGGCTCTCAGGCATACCATTAAATCTGGCAATATTATCCACATATAGCTTAGGTAGCCGCTCCAAAGCATACCGAAGTCGTATAACAATGGAATGAGCTATCTTTCTAAGGCAATCAACAATCACCCAAACTGCGTCAATCGATCTGGGAGTTAGTGGCAAATCAGTGACATAGTTCATTGTAATGCAGTTTCACTTACAGACTGGCTTCGATAGTGGTTGTAGTAAGCCATGTTGGTCTTTGTCTTTTAGCCTTTACTTGCTGATAATTTAAACACTGGAACACGCATGAAGCCACATTTGTTATCATTCCTCTTTATCAGTACAATCTCTTCAGGTCATGATACATATTGGTACTCCAGGATGTCCTGAATATTGAATACAATGGGCTCTTATCATTATCCTCTTCATGATATCCGAGTCTTTATCTTGTATCTTATGATCAACGTTTTTCACTTCAGGTATGCATAATCATCCTCTGTATCTCAAGACCTTTTTCGCATCCGAAGTAAGTCAGGGTTAGGTTTTTCTTTCTCTAAATCTCCTTGCACTGTTCTTATATACAGATCTAACAAAATTGCTACTTTTACTTCATCCATCAATTCAGAGATGACCTTTAATGCCACAAGCGCAGCCGATGAACTATTGCTCCATAAGTTCAACCATAAGTTCTTGCTTAATTGGATCATCACGAGTTTCTATTATATGTTACTCTTTTTTCAAATCCGAATCTATTACTGCGAAACATAAGGCAGCATTTATACTGGGTCCTTCCTCGAACTTCATAATTCCCTTTTTGCTTAATGCCTTAGCTACTACATTAGCCTTGCACCGGTGACATTGAATATCACGGTCTTAATCCTTCAAGAGTTCCAATCATCTCCTTAGCTTCCTGTTCAACTCTTTCTGGGTGAAGAGACAAGTAAGACTCTTGTAATTCGATTTAATCTGAAATTCTTCTCTATGTAGGTAATGTCTCCAAGTCTTGATTGCATAATTCATCACCGGTAATTCCAAGTCATGAGTAGGGTAATTCTTTTAATGCTCTTTCAGTTTTCTTGAAGCATATGCAATCACTTATTTACCTTGCATTAACCCGCATCCTAGATCCAATCCGAAAGCTTCGATGTAAAGGGTAAAAGGTTCCCTTGGTACCAGAATGGTCAAGATGGGAGTTGATACTAACCTTACTTTTAGAGTTTGAAAACATTCTTCACACTTGTCAGTCCAATTAAACTCCTTTCCCTTCCTGGTTAGCTTGGTAAGAGGTTTTGCGATCTTAGAGTGGTCCTCTACAAATCGTCTGTAATAACCAACTAAACCCAAGAGACTTCCGATCTTCGCAATATTCTTTAGGTGTTTCTCACCATATGATTACTTCTATCTTAATAGGGTTCACTTTAATCTCTTTTTATGATGCTATGTGATCTAAGAAGATCACTTTGTTTAATCAGATCTCATATTTCTTGGATTTGGCATAAAGTTTTTTTTTTTTTTTTTTCCCTTCTCAGTTGTTGTGAAGCTGTTCTAAGACCCGTTGTATGAGTTGCTTCATTCTTGGAATAAACCAAAATATCATCTATGAAAATTATGACCGACGTATCCAAAATGTCATGAAATACCCAGTTCATCAGCTCTATAAAAGATGTAAAGGCATTGGTTAATCCAAACGACATAATCAAGAACTCATAATGCCCAATCCCGGTTCTAAAAACTGTCTTCGAGATATCACTGTCTAAATTCTTCAGCTAATGATATCTTGACTGAAAATCAATCTTAGAGAATACCTTTGCACCTTGCAACTGATTAGACAAGTCATCGATCTGAGGTAGTGGATATCGGTTCTTGATCGTAAGCTTGTTCAATTTTCGGTAGTCTATACATAGCCGAACACTACCGTCCTTCACCATGAATAGCACTGGCGCTCCCCGTGATGAAATGCTTGGCTGATTAGAACATTTGTCTAATAACTCTTGTAGTCGAGTCTTCAGTTCCTTCAGTTTTATAAGAGCTATTCTATAGGGTGCCTTTGATACATGTGCCGTCCTTGGTAACGAGTCGATAACGAGCTCGGTTGCACAATCAGGTAACAACCCAAGTAAGTCTCCTGGAAACACATCAGGGAATTTATGCATCACATCAATATCTTCCTTCTGTGGTGCTTCTTTAGTAACGTCCACCACAAATACCATATATCTAACTCCTTTCTCTTCAAAGCATCTCTTCGCCTTTAGCATAGAGAGGATCAGCTTTCACTTCTTAGGCAATATGTTTCCAATAAAACTAAATTATATGCCATCTTTATTCTTGAATGATAACCTCTTCTAAGCACATAACAACTTTGTAGAGTGTTGAGACAACCAGTCTATTCCCAAGATGACGTCAAAGTCTGCCATCTCAAGTCGATTTAGGTTGCATCCAAATTCTGTCCATCCATATGATTCGAACATTGTTCATAACACCCATCCAATACAACATCTAGTCCAAAAGGCTTGAACTATCAAAATTTGATTTAAAGGTCTTAATGAACACATCTAATCCCCTTTTATCTCTTAGATTTTCAAAGACTATTGTTAATAATCTCATATCCCGAAAAATTCATTAGCTTACATCTCTTTTATCACTGCTGTTCTACCCTGATCTCTCTTTCATATATCCCGACAATCATCTTTTGATTGGTTACTCTCTACGTATCCAACATGCTTACTTATAAGCATTAGGGTATATGCTTATAATTTCATTAATTTTGCCAAACTTTCTTGGTCTTTACTTAATCATTTCATTTAACATTGGGCATAACTCAGTATTACTTGTACTAATCTAATCTGAATACTATCAATGCCACGATTTTTGACTTTATCCTTGTATCACTCTTAGATTCGCCTTTAGGAATCTTCTGCCTTGTCAAAATTTATACCGATATAGTCATCTTTAACTCTACTTGAGTGCTATCTATTTCTTTACTGGCTACTCTTGATAGTTTTCACTTCTTGCTCATGCACCTTTTTATAAGCATGACTCATATCCATCCATTTAGCAATCTTGAAACAGATCCTCCATTACTTCATCTAAGGTTCCTTGGCTATAGAATCTAATCTGAATTTAATCATCTTACTTCCCATAATTCCTTATTCACTAAACATCTTATCAATGGATGTCGAGAAATGTAAGAATCAGAATGTTTATCCAAAAGCAATTCATTTTCTTCTTTCGAATTCAGGGTAATGACGAACACTTGCTTTATCTAATGAACTTAGGTTTAAAGGATTAGGAGTAAATCTAAGGTAATTCAACCGGCGTCAAAAAGGTCGTTAAGTTGCACGGTGGTCCAAATACATGAAAATAGAAGTTTACAGTTCTTAACCTCATGGTTACAGGTTCTATCGAGTATATAATGCCATTGGTTGAGGCATTATTGGAGTAAATCTGAAGAAAGTTTTGATACATCAATAAATCAGGTATAAATCAAAAGATGTACGCTCAACATGATTAAACATTTAACTGTTCATTCAGTTCATATCTCTGTTCATGTTGTAGATCATGAGAGTAACTCAGATTGGTATAATCAGGACTAATACTAAAGAAACAATATTTATAACTCCAATTGACAGGTTGAATCAAGAAGGTATCCTGTCAAGACACAAGAATTTAAAATCAGGTATGTGCATCCTCATAATCATAAGAGTAAATCAATAATGCACCACATCCTATGTAACATATCTAGTTATATGGCCACAATAGATTTGATCATTTGTTGAAAACGTTTGACGCTTCATCTTCAGAAAATATTCCTCAACCCTGGTCGGATCATTCTGCCATGATGCAGCTATCCTATACATCGGTGGCTGATAAGGGTAACCACCTTGATACACTGCTTGTTGTGTACCAAGCTTCTGCATTGGGGTGTGCGTTACTGGGACTTGCTGTATGGTAGGCACTGTGTTATAACTAACAGGTGCTGGGGTACAGTATTGCTACCAATTGGTACTATCCATGGTCTGACCCGGAGGTGTTGGTGTAGCATTGACAACTTGGATAGTGATTCACATAGCAACTTGCATAGTCGGTCTCATCTGTTGTTGCTTTTGTATTTTATTGGGCCAAGTTTATTACAACCGTAGCCAAGGCACTCGGTAGTCCAGGTAGATTGACTGGAGTGGTCTGGTTGTTCACCTTTTTTGATTTGCTCCAATCTGATTATCATTATTTAGAATCTGCTCAGATGAGTTTTCACTACCCGTTCTCGACCCAGATAGTGGTGGGGTCAAGTTGCAACCTCTTCTTAATGCTTAGCGGGCAATGGATCAGCTTGTGGATCTCACTCTGAGTCTCCATCTCACCCAGGAGTATAGCTTTATCTTCTTGTAGTTACTTTTAATTTTTTGGTGTTTAGCTATTGTTTTCTCATCTCTGTTGCATTCAGCCTGAGATCTTTCCCTTTACCTTTGCAGGGATTTAGGCATTACTAGCCATTTTTCTTCTTTCCCAATTATACATCGAGTTTCACATCTTGTGAGTACCAACTCGGTATTCTAATTTTTCTGCTTTACAGATGCTTCCTTCTTGTTACTGTACTATATCCTTTGTATACTCAGGCAATTATCCGACTTGTAGACCGTACCATATGTTATTTAATTATCAGGATACATTTAGATTCTCTTTTTCTTCTGTCTATATATGTATATATATGGTTCCACCTTTTATATGTACATTATTTTCTTGTTTAAGTTCTGTCTCAACCAACACAGGTGCTTATGGTGTGTTTGTATTAAAGCTTTTAATTTATCCTAACTCAGTTCATAGACACAATCGTAAATGTATTTAGGTTTGATGGGCAAGGCCTGAGGGCTCTGATACCAAGTTGTCACATCTCAGTTCTGCACCAACCAGAATGGTGTGATGAACCGTCCATAAACCAACGGTTCAACCAGGATCTCGAATAGGCTATCCCCACCATAGTAAACCAAAACACATTCCACATTAATCAGAGATAATAAAGTAAATAGCGGAAGTCTTAATCTCTTATTAATAATGAACTGAGGTCTAGTCATGATAAATAATTAATATTCTATTTATCTCCAAGTAACAAAAACATAATTTAATACATATTACAAATATCCAAATACGAAAATTAAACACTAAGCGTATCCACAGTTGAAACGCTCGCTTAACGAATCACAATAGTCCTCCACAGCTTGCTCATCATAGCCGCCACATGTTCATATGTTGGCGTATCGACATAATCTTCAACCGTAATACCTGCAATATCAGAAACTAAAAGGAATTGCGCGCACGAGGGTCAGCTCTCCAACTTGAGCTCAGTGAGTAAATAAAACAATGCAACAAACATATGCATGCATTCAATTCATATCTTTGGTCTGGTTCATAAGTTTGCAATGTGCAATAGAAAGGATAGGTGGCCGCCGCACCTCTATACACGAGTGTGTGAAGCCGCCCAAAGGATTAAACACCAATGCCGTCCCACATGCACCCACCATGGAATAGGGATAGAGTTAAAGTGCTTAGGATCGCACCGCATCACACTTCCCCTGATGCCCTACCCATACCAACACGTAAGCCCCTATTGGCGAGGGCTTGCAAACTGGGCTCGCAACTAACCAATCCTAATGTCAAACAGTGTATCCAAGGCCTCACCCTAGCATCCCTCAATACGTCCATAGAGATAGAGCTGAGGTCCCCCGGTAGAGTCAGAGACTACATGGTCCGAGACCACCTCGCCTGATGCCCTACGACGTAATAGTTCTGCTAAGGTAATGACGATACGACGATGTCAGTGGACAAGACTTGAGTAGAGATAGAGCTAGAGTCTGGTAACCAGGATGAACCACAGTGTCACGTCCTCCCCCTGATGCCCCACTCACTTCAAGTACACTAATCGCACACAAACATTCACATGCCTATTCCTAGCATCATCATCATCATCAGTTTATAAATAAACAAAATTAAATATGCATGAACATTAATAGTAGGAATATTGGATGATATGTGAAATGCACAATACACGCATACAAGCATAGAAACATTCATGGCATTGGACTCAATAAACAATAACAGTTTATTATTAGCCAATAAATTTAGGTCTTGTTCCCTCACCTTTTGTCGATGGTAATTCCTCGTTCAAGCTTTGTAAATCACTTTTAGATCACTTGAAAACCTAACAAGTTGATAGATTTTTAATTAAAATTAATTCCCAACAATTTAGACTAACAGAAACTGAGGGGTCGCAGATGGGGTAGCACCTGGGGTCTCATTTTCAGCGACCACAGGGTATAGGGTCGCAGGGTAGGTTAGCACCTGGGGTCTCAGTTTCTGCGACCCCAGGGTGTAGGGTAGCAGGTAGGATCGGACATACTGCGACCCTACGTGCGACCACACCCTCCCTGGAAACTTCCGTAGGGCATGTGGTCGGACATGTGGGTTTCATGGGGTCGGACATCATGCGACCCTACGTGCGACCACACGTCTCATGGTCGACCTTTCACTCTTAAGTCTATTCCTTCATGTTTGAATCCTTTGGCTTATCTTCATGGTCCTTCCTATGATTGTTCTATGGTTCAAAACTACAATTTTATACACTATCCATTGTCCACAATGATTTCCTCCATGGATGGATGATTTGGGTTTCTCCTAATCTTATCTTCTTCATGAACTATTCTAGGCTCTTAAATAAATCATGAGAATTAGGTTCATACCTTAGGTTTGCTGAAGATTCAGAGTTTTCTCTGAATTTCCTCCTCCTTAGTCTTCTTCTTTTCTTCTCCTTCTCTTATCTTTCTCTCTCTTTTTAATTAGAGCTCTAAAGGAGTGAAAGAGGTTAAGGGACGTCCTATTTATAGAGGAAAATCTTCCATAATAAGCCCCAATGAGTTTATGAAATAACCCCCTTCGGATTAGGAAGGTTTCCTAAATTCGGTTTTTGGCTGTTTCTGTGGGGTCGCAGGTGAGGTCGCAGAATCCGTGACCCTATGTTTTTAAAATGTGTGACCCCACGACCAAAAGTCATGGGTTGGACTCTTTTGAGGTGGGGTCGGTCACACCTGTTTAGGCATGCGACCACACACTCATATTTGACTGTTTTTGAGTTAAATTTCATACCTGGTCTTGTGGTTTCTTCACGCACTTGGTCCACTTGGCTCGACCATGATAGGTAGACTGGTCATGACACAAAAATGTAAGGTTAGATCGGGTTCGTGGCGTGCAGGTCTTACAATATACTTCGTCTTTGTTCTACTTATCTTAAAACCTTTTGATTCCAATGTTGATCTCCATAGTTCCAACTTACGTTAATCCCTGCTTTTGTCTCCTCATTCACCAAAACAATATCATCAGCAAAAAGCATGCACCATTTGATAATTTATTGGTGGTATTCATTGCAACCCTGTTTAGTGCATTAAAGATCTAAGTCCCTAGTTTTTTTTATTAAAAATCTAATTTTGTTCCTAGACACTAATACATGCTGAGTTGAAACCTAAAAAAGGAGGATTCATGGAGTCAACAATATATCTAAACAAAACTATAAAAACAACGCTTTGTGAAAGGAAATATGTAATTGTAAACTGGAATAGGGAAAAGGGAGAGGTAAAGGAGAAGGTGGAAGAAAAGAGATTGCTGCAACTCTGGGAGTCACAACATTGTGTTGAGACTCCCTATTCCATTCAATATATATATATATATATATATATATATATATATATATATATATATATAATGAAAACAACCAACCCTAAAAGGTTAAAGTAATAAAATAAATAATAGAAGAGAGGGGGAGAGAATCCCGACATCTCTCCCCTTGTTGACTATAATTCATAACACTCCCATTTACGCTGGAGCATAGATATCAATATGCGCGGCTTGTTACAAATATAAGCAATTCTCTCACTCCCTAAAAACTTAGTACAAGCATCGGCAAGTTGTTCTCCTGTACGAACATGGCTTGAAGAAATAATCCCTTCTTGGAGTTTTTCACGAACAAGTGACAATCGACCTCAATGTGTTCTGTTCTTTCATGAAATACAGGATTGGAAGCAATGTGAATGGCAGCCTGTTTATCACACCACAACGGCATGAAAGACTTATTCGGAAAGTCATGCTCAGTTGACAACTGCTTGACTGACATCAACTTGCATGTGGCATTTGCCATAGCACGATATTCAGACTCTACATTAGACCAAACAACAATAGTCTGCTTCTTGCTCTTCTAGGACACAAGAATTCTGTAAAAAAAGGTACAGTACCTAATAGTAGACCACTAGTCAATAGGGGAACCTGCCCAATCAGTATCCGAAAAACCCTCAATATGTTCATGTCCATGCCTAGAATATAATAGTCCACGGCTTGGAGCTTTCTTGAGATACCGTAGAATACGAAGAACAACATCCCAATGAAACGACGCCATAAAATACACCCAAAGACCCGACGAAGGAGCACAAACAGAAGGTCAGAAGGAAACAACAAAGAATGAGGAATCCCACCTCCCACGACAGAAGAAGGCATGCGATTAATAAGATAGCATGCAATTAAAACAATGTCAGCCCAAAAAGATTTGGCCACCTTCATTTTAAAAAGAAGGAATTGAGTAACCTCCATAAAATGATGATTCTTCTATTTTGCAATACCATTTTGTTTTGGGGTGTTGGGACAGGAAAACTGATAAACCATGCCTTGTTTAACTATAATCTGAGAAAACTAGCTTGAAAAGTATTCCTTGGCATTGTCAATGCAGAAAATACGAATAGATGTTTGGAACTGAGTTTGAATTTCAGTAGCGAATGCACAAAAAATAGAAAATAACTCAAAATGACTTTTCATTAAATAAATTCATGTAACCTTGGTAAAAACATCAACAAAAGTAACTAAATACTTGAATCCCAACTTAGACCCAATAGGACAAGGTCCCCATAATTAAAATGAACTATAACAAAAGGGTGTAGATCACTTATTGACTCAAGGGGAATAACTCACACGATGGAGCTTCTCAAACTGACACGACTCACATTATGAATTAGTTAGAGAATTAAAGCGAGAATCAAGTTTCTTCAAACTCTGTAAAGAGGGATGACCCAACCGACATTGACTTGATGTGGAGATAGATTACTTGAATATACATCACCCTTTTTCATGGCTCTTACCAATTGTCTCCTTTGTTGTAAGATCGTGAAAAACACAAGAATCCGGATAAAAAGTGACAGAACAATTGTCAGCAATTGTAAGCTTATTTACATGCAGAAGATTAAAAGGAAAATTGGGTAAATGAAACCGAAGATAGACATAGATGGAGTAGGATGAACAGTCCCAATGCCATGGATCTTGACGAAGAACCAGCAACCAAAGTGATACTAGAGGTGGAGGGACAAAGAGAGGAAAATATAATTGAAATATAACTGAGATGCAAGACATGTGATCGGAGGCACCTGAATCAATAATCCAGAGACGAGAGGATGATGAGAGATGCAGTGGCATTACTTGTCTAGACAAAAGTAGCAGTGGAAGGTTGGGAAGGCTGTAAAGTTGAAACTAGTTATAGTGAGTATACTCATCATCAATCATCTTAACCATCTTATCTTCAGATGGTCCGGTGTTGTAATAGACTCAGAATTGGCGATAGAATTGGTAAACCGCTGCTGAGGTGGTTAGCCATGTAGTTTCCAACAAAAGCATCAGATGTGCAAAGTGTACTCGAACCGTCTGAAGAAGCTGGTGCCCTAGGAGTTTGGCTTATGCTAGCACAACTACAACTACCACGACCATTGGTTGGTACTACCACGACCAAATTGGTTAGAAACAAGGGCTGAACTATCCACATGAGTGGTTTCACGAGTACTATCGTGAGAATCTCGCAACACATAGGAAAAGGTACCTGCTGGAAAAGCTATCTTGTCACTACCAAGAATCTGAGATCGAGTAGAGTCATACTTGGTTCTAAGTCCTTCTAAACAAAACCCATAATTGCCAGTTGCTCCCATTGGTCTTTCATCTTTATGTATATCAGCACTGAGTAGGAAGTAGAGAATTCAGCTCCTCATACATCCATTTATAATCAACAAAGTATTGAGTTAGGGGGTAACCCTTTCGATCCACCCGATAAAATTCCTGTGATGACCGATAAATATGAGACAGATTATTGTGACCAGAATGTAAAACATTCAAATACTCCCACAATTTTCACAGTATCAATGTGGGTAACAATGTCCACAATGTGATTGTCTAGAATTTAACAACTGTCCCAAAATCTGGGCATCAACAATGTCCCATGTAGAGTTTGTACTAGGCTTAGTTTGTGTTAAGTGACTATTGTTTCTGACCTATCAAAACCAACTTAACAACTTTCTTCAATTGCTGGAAATTTTTAACTCCTTCCGGTTTCTTCTTTGTAATCCGATTGGAGGAGGAAAACAAAAATTCAGTCAAGGTAATCTGGGAATCAGTCATCAGCCCTAAAGAAAGTAATAAATAACAAGAGGATACCACGCACCAGCAATAAGGAACAGCAAAGGCCGACCACACAATCGGCTCCAAAAGACAATCCAGAAACGAAATTGAATTCAACAATTAATTTAGACAATCGTGTAGATGATCCAAAAAATCGATTCCAACAATCAATTCAAACAATTGAGTCACCTACTAGATTCTAAAAAAACAAAACTGACCCAAAAATCGAGAAAAAAATTGATATTCCAAAGCGAAAATTGATATAATACCAATCACCAATTGATCTCAAGACACATTTATCTCTCTTTATATGGAATATCTGCAGAGATTTAAATCAGCCACCAAACACATATCGCTCTAAATAAAGGCTTGGTGGATCAGCAACCAATCCCCATGAATCTCTATATTGTAACAGGGGTTGAACACACACCCTCTGAAAGTAGGCCCAAACTTCTAGGTTGTGGCAGCAACAAGCAAAGTCTGAGATGTATCCGAAGGTAGTAGTAACGAACTTGACTTTAGCAATGTCTAAGGATCAAGCTCCGATACCAAGTAAACTACAATAGAGAAAAGGGAGAGGTAGAGGAGAAAGGGAAGGAAGAAGAGGAAAGAGGTTGCTCTAGTTTTGGGAGTTACAACATTGTGTTGAGACTCACCATTCCATTAAATATATATAATGAGAGCAACCAACCCTAGAAGGGTACAAAGGTAAAAGCAACAAAACAAATAATAAAAGAGAGGGGGAGAGAATTAGAAATCGAATCCCGACATCTCTCCCCCTGTCGACTATAACTCATAAAGTAATCACTTACCAATATACTATATGAGGATATATTTATCGACAATGTAAAGAAATGTGATAATGTTAACTTAACCACTTAGATACGTTCCATAGGTTAAGAGGTCTATTTGATTGACGTGCGCAGCCAAGTTCCCAAGTCCTTATTGACTGTATGGACATAAAGTTGGTTCATGTTTACTGGATGGTTAATTAGTTATTACTACCTGGTTGATTATTTTCTAGTTGGTACCTAGATTGTTTATCGACTAAGGTTTGTGGGGCTGTAAACAGGTTGCATACGAAGCAGATGTAGGCGGATCCATATCCTAAATAACCCGAATCAAATACAGATTGGATCTGGATAATATCTGGCCTGTTGAGAGCCTGATGAGTCATAATATGAAACTATGGGAGAGAGTATTGAAACTCGTTTGAGACAAGAAACGACAATTAAAGAGAACCAGTTTGGTTTTATGCTAGGTAGATCTACGACATAGGCTATTTACTTGCTTAGGAGATTCATAGAAAGATTTAGAGAAAGCAAGAAAGACCTCCATATGGTCTTTATTGACCTAGAAAAAGCTTATGATAGAGTCCCTAGAGAGTTAATCTGGTAAGTACTAGAGAAGAGAAACTGATGTAGTACAAGTCTACACCAGAAGGAATTAGGTCATCCAAACAGGGCCTAAGCCAAACCAGCCTAGCCAAGCCAAGCTAAAGAAGTCAGCCAGGCAACACTGTTCAAGTGGTACTGTTCACGTGAATAGTACCAACAAATTTTTGAGAGACTTCCTTCTTATTTTTATTGCTTTTCTAATAAAAAAAAATAAAATACCATGTAAGCATGTCTCTAATATTAGTAATTATATTTAGAGACTTGCCTAAATTAGGAGTTTTATTTTTTAAAAACTTTCCATCCTATGTTTAGTAAAGTTTCCTATTAGTATATTTTCAAATTTTAGAAAGATTGTAGCAAAGAAAGATTGGTCTTTCCTTCCATGAGGCTAGCCGAGAATGGAAGGATTGACTAGTCTCCCTTACATAATTATTTAAGCATAAACTCTATTTATACGGATTAATAAGACGAAAGAAGTTAGACTTGAAAGAAAAACCAGACTGCTGTTTGCAATTTGGTTGAGTCTCCAGGTTGTGAGACTCAACCGACCACCTCTCTCTTCTCTCAATCTCTTTCTTTATCTCCCCTATTGTCCCTTATTGCTTGCGCAATTATCATCCTCTAAAGATCCATCGGTTGCTGATATCAAGGAGTAATTGTTGCTGTTGAAAACCCAGACCCATTTTTAGATGATAGCAGTTTGAAGAAAATTCATAACTCTTCAGCTCTTGGTTGGATTGATCTCAAATTTGGATATGGTTGCAAGTATATCCTAAGCTACAATCCCTCCAAGTTTTGTGACCAACCAACAGTTGGATTGCTCTTAAAGATACGTTCTCTAATTCTGGTTTTCTAGTTTTGATTACATTCTTATTGGGACTGATTGTAAAAGATCCTATAACAAGATTAAGGGTCTGAAGTTGATCATAAACCCTAGCCTTTGCATCAGAAGTGTTTTAGAAAAATATGTGAATATAGTCAATGATATGTATTATAATTTCGTGACTATTGTGAGAACTGTGGGGGTCAAGGTAGTGAATTCCCAATTACAATTGGGTTACATCAAGGATCAGCTTTAAGCACTTATCTATTTGCCCTCATTAGTCATTATAGATGATTTAATCAGAGACATTCAACATGAAGTTCCTTGGTGCATGCTTTTTGCTGATGATATTATTTTGGTGGATGAGACAAAAACAGGGATTAATTCCAAGTTGGAGCTATGGAGATCAACATTGGAATCAAAAGGTTTAAGATAAGTAGAACGAAGATGGAATATATGGTGTGTAACTATAGTCACACAAGGACAGATAATGAGGTGATGAAAATTAATGAGAAGGAAATACAGCAAAGTGATTATTTTAGGTATCTAGGTTAAATCATAAATAAAGAATGTGATATGGAGCATGATGTTTGACTGTGTGTTAAAATAGGATGGATGAAGTAGAGAGGTGTATCTAGAGTGTTGTATGATCGGCTTATTTCTGTAACACTTAAAGGAAAATTTTATAGGACAGTCATTCTGATGCAGTGCATCCACCTGATCCAGCATCTGACCCCTCATGTAGGCCTGATTAGTACTTCTCCAAGAAGTACACTCGTAAAGGAGGGCAGCCCAAGTCCAAGACCAAACCCATGGCCTAGTCTGGCTTGGTTCAGCCCAACTATTACTGTTTACGTGAACAGTACTTGTGGGTCATACAAGAGGCCTCCTTTATTGCTGCCATAAGCTATCCTTCTTTTAGAAGCCATATTAATTGATATGGAGTAATTTCTAGGCAACTCTTATTGTCTAAGTCCTTTTTTTTTTTTTTTTTTTTTTTTGTCTTTTTATGTTCTTAGGTGAATTAATATAGTGGGTTTTACTTTCCAAAGCAGCATTAATGTTTTTGTTTTTAAAGTCTTGTTTGTAATTCCCCATGTCTTGGGAATAGTTTTCAATGTCTTGGGACAGTTTTCTATATCTAGGAATTAATATTTATGTATGCAAACTCCAAAAGGGTTTTGAAATTCTGAAGTGTCTTTAATACTTTTTGCTGTATTCAAGATTTCCATATCTATATAATGCAACCATGGCTGCTCTCAAAGACATCCATCAAATTTTACATCAATTCTTTCTGGATACTCTACCTGAATATCATGTTCTTGTGTTACTCAAGTGGGCTTAAGTGAGACTCCTACAGTGGGCCCTAGTGGGACTCTAGCTTATCAAGGTTATCTACTAGTGAGCCTCTAGTACCTATCCCTATTCTCCACCAGTCTTCGATCTTAATTTGCTTACCTTCAGGTTTGCATAACATTCGACCAGCTATGATATATGATGCAGAATATTAGGTAGTTAAGAAGCATTATATAGATAAACTTAGTGTAGCTAAGATGAGGATGTTGAAATGGATGTGTGGCAAAACTAGGAAGGATAAGGTAAGAAATGATCATATTAGAGCTGATCTGGAGTAGCGTCCATACATGAGAAGCTACGAGAAAGTCGTTTGAAATGGTACAACCATGTTCAACGGAAGCCATTAGATGCTCCAATACGGAGGAGTGATTTGATTCAGATTGAAGGATCTAAATGACCTAGGGGCAGATCTAAGATGACTCTAGGGGAAAGACATGCATAGCTTAGGCCATGTTTCATGTATGATATTGAAGAAAGCTGATTGGAGGAGAAGAATCCATGTGGCCGACCTCATTTAGTTGGGATAAGGCTTTGTTGTTGTTGTTGTAGTAGTAGTAATATTTTAAAGAAAATTGAGGAGAGTATATTTCAATCTATTTATGTCCTGTTTAAGACATTTTAATGCAGACACCCATAAAAATTTGAATGATCATTTAGTTTAGGGCTTTTGACATGCCAGAAAGTACATGTGGCTTCACTTCACTATGTTCAGAAGAATCCCCCCCCCCCCCCCTCTTTTTCAAGGGAATATTATGATAACAGTGGGTCACTTAGAACATTTTTTGTTGGATTTTTCTTCTTAGAGTCTTACGAGGTGGAGGTATTTTCCTCATTGTAGGGAGTGTAGCTTAGTTTTTTTCTCCAGTTATATTTAGGTCTATTGAGATTGTAGGGGATCATGGTAGATATTTAGGAAAGCCAAGAAAAGGTTTCTGTCTTTTCTCTTTCTTTTGGCCCCTTAACAGATTGATCTCATCTTCTCTCTCTAGTGATCTGATCATTCTTCTTCTTCTCTCCCCATGGTTGCCACTCTTTCTTCTTATTTGGACAGCAACCAGTTCTCTCTCTTCAACTCTTTTCTCTCCCCATCGACCATTCACTCTAAGTCTCTTCTTTCTCTTCTACTGATATGCTATCAGAATACCAGCAAGCTATTTGAGTCCTGGTTTGTCAACAAAGATATTTCAGATTTGGGCTTGTGAAGCAGCGGATCTGATCTCTGATTCATAATTTGGAATATAGCTTGGCTTGCTGCACCAACGAATTTTGGAAATACACATTTTTATGTCTTTATGACTATCTAATGCTAATTGGCACATAGTTACTATTTTGCAAGACCCTACAAATAGGTATACTCCTGTCATCTTTTTCTGGGAAATATTGACATGTTCACACCCTGCAGCAAATACTTCAAGCTGTAAATACGATACATGAAGAACGCATCGTGCACTCAGACTTGAAGCCAGCTAACTTTCTTCTTGTCAAAGGTTCACTAAAATTGATTGATTTTGGAATTGCTAAAGCCATTATGAGTGATACAACCAACATCCAAAGAGATTCGCAGGTTCTACTCGCTTCTTAAATCTTTATAATCTCCCTCCCATCATGCACTTTTTTTGGAAACAACATTCTCTGACAAGGGACAAGTTCATCATATTTGCTACTGCAGGTGGGTACGCTGAGCTACATGTCTCCAGAAGCGTTCATGTGTAATGAGAATGATGCAAATGGAAACATGATCAAGTGTGGTCGACCATCAGATATCTGGTCCCTCGGCTGCATTCTTTATCAAATGGTATATGGGAGGACTCCATTTGCAGAATACACAACATTCTGGGCTAAGTTCAAGGTCATAACAGATCGAAATCATAAGATTACCTATGGACCAGTTTCAAATCCCTGGTTGCTTGACCTTATGAAGAAGTGCCTTGCATGGGATCGCAATGAAAGGTGGCGGATACCTCAACTACTTCAACACCATTTCCTTGTTCCTCCTGTATCGCCCGAGTTATCATTGCCACGATACAAAAGCTGTAAATTGCTTCAGCTAATGGCTGAAGCCTATGGGAATGATTATGAAACGTCCAGGCTATTTTCTGACCTCCAACAAATCTTGACTGACCCAGTTTCTATGTTGTCATCTCAGTTGTCCACACCACGAGACCAACACTGTGAGTTGCTCTCGCAAATGTCAAGGCTTTGCTATCAAGTCCGACAACACATAGCAAGCCTTGGGAAACAATAAGATTAAAGCATGTAGTCAACTGGCTAAAGTGTAATTTTTTTTTAAGGGATGTGCGTTTACTGTTTTGCATTGAGCGTTCTAGATTGTGTAATCTCTTGTAATCATTAGTGCTGTTTCATGTTATGCATGCAAAGAAAGATGTATCTAAAAGTTGGCTGTGGCACATTGTCTGTCTTAGGTTTTTATTTTATTTTATTTTTTTACTTGAATGTTGGCTCTGTAAAGAGGAATGCTTCTGCTCTCATCTACCCATTGGCACCATAAGTGCGACTTACGCTGAACTGTAGATTATGTAATGCTCTAGTATTGCATTGCTCATGGCTAATGGTCTGACGTCTGTGAGCAATTTCTTCTGTGTAATTCATGAACTGGTATGATCTTGTACCTTGTTCATAGACTTCTACCATGTTCAGTTGTGGACGGTTGACAAGACGAGCTGGCTCTATGAAGAATCAAAATGACAGCGAAAGCCCTCTCTGGTGGTACACTTAGGTGCTGTTGTGCTGTTTAGGCCCAAGTTGCTGTTCTAGCCCTTCCCATCTTTTTGTTGGCCTTCTTGATGCAGGTTGCTTGTCTGACTTTTCATGTCTCATGAGTCTCAGAACTCTTGACCATTTGGTTCCGAAATTAGCTGTTAAGAATAAAAAATAGGATCTCAGCTGGAGGGGAAGCTGACAGGAGAGTTTATTAAAGCAGCCCAAATATCTGTCATATAGCAAATTCTGTGGACTGGAATTGAAATAACATAGAGGGAAAATGGCTGAGTTGTTGTATGTGGACTGTTATTTCTTTTTTACACTATGCTCTCTCCCTTCTAAGATCAAATTACTTTTGACCCCTCTCTACAACAACTCAGCCATTTTCCCTATATAGAGTTCCATCTGCTTGTTGCAGGTTCTGACTTAGACGTCGAAGTGGCCATAGGGTTTACAAACCTGCCCTCTATTGCTTAATATGCTTTTCTATTGATAGGTGTACGCACCAGAAATGTTAGACCTGCACCGAAATGCCCTACTGACCCAAATTTCTTCTATGCCAGGTTTTCCCACATCGGCAGCTAACGTACCCGATGTGGACCCGATGGATGAATCCGGTTCATAGGTGAAAGCTCCTATCCAGACTTTAAGTATATTAGTGGCCTTAGGTGGGCCCAACACACATTTCAATGTTTGGGGCCTGAAGAACTAAGGTCTGGGCTGTATTTCAACCTTGTCGGCGGTACACAACCGGCTTCCTGCCGCCGACTTAGTCATAGAGAGCACACTCTCTCTCCCCGATTTCCTGTAAATAAGGGCCAAAACCCTCAGGGTTTTGGCTATTGTGTGGATTGTGAGAGAGTTGCTTTGGTGTTTGGAGAAGAACTTGGGATAAGCTTGAAGAACTCAAAGCTCAAGCTTCCTTGACCTCCCTCTCTTCTTTAAGGTTAGTCTTTCCCTCCCCTCATTCTTATGAGAAGTAATGACCACCATTAATGGTGGTGGTTGGTCACCATTAAAGGGAACCACCAAACCCTAAAAATGTGGTTAGGGACCCATTCATCTCCGATGGAAATGCTATTAACTTTAGAACTACCAATAAAGGTGGGAAAGGTGGGAAACACATTTCCCACCGTGTATTTGTGATTGGATAAAGTTGGGGAAGCAAATCCTCAAGTTCCACTTCATCTTCCCTACTGAGTCTGGTTTCTTGGACGAAGCTGGTTGACTGAGCCGAGGGATGGGGAAATGTCCTTACCTGCGGCTCCAGTTAATGACCTTAGGGTCTATTCAACGGATGAGCCGGCGAAATAGTCCCTCTGGCTATCATCCCCTGATAGACCAACACTTAGAATATTTTGGGGTTGTGCATGAGCTCAACCGGCGAAAAAAACGACGACACCATCCGTCGAATATTGTCCATTGGCTAGCTCATGCTGCAGGCCATTAAATGGGGCGCCTTGCCTTGTGGGCCTGCTTAGGCTTATAACTAAAGAACCGGTGGCATACCAGAGCCGACGAATTGTTCCGCCGACTTAGTTAGCAGCCAACTCACTCACAGAAGGTCCTTATGGCTTTAAAGGCAGAAGCAACCTACTGCACCTAAGGCCGCCTTGGCTACTGTAAGCCTATTGAGTAGTATAATCTTTCGGAGACCGACCGTTCTCGACTTATCTCAGGACCCGCATTGGGACATTTAGAACATGTCCAAGTTGGTTTAAAAGCTATCTAACACAGGTACTAAACCAACGTGGCTATTTGGCGAAGTCTATTGCTGACTTCAAGGTTTTGTAGCACTCCTAGTGCCTACAGGGAGGGGTCAGGTCCGTAGTACTAGGGCATAATGGTATGTCTATGAATGATTGATGTGATAACATGCCATCCTTTTTATGTGATATCTGTACATGCATCTGCATATAAACACCACTATGTATGTTGATGTGTGATGAATGTTCAGGTTTTGTCTGTGTAACATGTGGGCATCGAAGGGACTAGTGACACATGGTCACATGGACCCTGTTTTACATAGCTAGCATCGTAGTGGGAACACGGTGGCCTAAAGGGAATGGGGACTGAGGGTCTCTGCTGGGGCACGACCTCCTTTATATTTATGCTTGTGTTAAACATAGGAGGTTGCATTACCCATGGTTCTGAACCCTTGCCAATAGGGGGTTATGTGTTAGCATAGACTCGTATCTTTAGATACGTCGAGTGTACTGTGTGATAGGGGGAGGCTGGGTCTCTTAATTTCACACCCTAATTCTGGACTAACCAATAGTGTGATGAACTGTCATAAGAACCAATGGTTCAAACCAGAATCTCGCAAGACCATGCCAATAATCCAAACCAAATACACATTCCACAATAATAATCAGAGTAAATAAATAAATAGCGAAAGTCTTATTAATAATGAACTGAGGTCTAACATGATAAATAGATATTTAACAGGTTATCTCCAAGTAATCAAAACATATTTAATACATATTACAAGTATCAAAATACAAAAGTTAACCACTAAGCGTAATCATAGTTGAAACACTCGCTTGACGAGTCTTATTGGTCATCCACAACTTGCATATCCATAGCCGCCACTTGTCCATACGTTGGCACTTCGATATACTCTTCAACAATAACACCTGCAACATCATAAACTAAAACGAATTATGTTTGCGATGGTCAGTTTTCCAATTTGAGCTCAGTAAGTAAACAAAATAATGCAATAAACATATGCATGCATTCAATTCATATCTTTGGTCTGATTTTTAAGTTTGCAATGTGCTATAGAAAGGTTTGGAGGCCCCCACATATTCGACGTCGAAAGGGTGAGCACACATCACGGCTCAATGAGCAAACAAAACAATGCAACAAACATATGCATGCATTCAATTCATATCTTTGGTCTAGTTTATAAGTTTGCAATATGCTATAGAAAGGTTGGTGGCCGCCGCACCTCTACACACGAGTGTGTGAATCTGCCCAATGGATCAAACACCATTACCGTCCCACATGCACCCACCATGGAATAGAGATAGAGCTAAAGTGTTTGGATCAAACACCGCCAACACTTCCCCTGATGCCCTACCCATACCAACACGTAAGCCCCTATTGGTGAGGGCTTGCAAACTGGGCTCGCAACTAACCAATCCTAATGCCATACATTGTATCCAAGGCTTCACCCCAGCATCCCTCAATACGTCCATAGAGATAGAACTAAGGCCCCCCCGGTAGAATCAGAGACCATACGGTCCGAGACCACCTCCCCTGATGCCCTATGACGTAATAGTTCAAATAAGGTATTGGCGATTCGATGATGTTAGTGGGTAGAACTTGAGTAGAGATAAAGCTAGAGTCTGGTGACGAGGTCAAAGACCACCATGCCAAGTCCTCCCCCTGATGCTCCACTCGCATCCAACACACCAACCACACACATACATTCACCTGCCTATTCCTAGCATCATCATCATCATCATGTCATAAATAAACAGAATTAAATATGCATGAACAATAATAGCAAGAATATTAGATGACATGTGAGATGCACATTACAAACATTTATGCATAGAATCAATCATGACATTGGATTCAATAAAAATAAACAGTTTGCTATTATCCAATTAGTTTAGGTCTTGTTCCCTCACCTGTTAGTAATACTCGATCTCCTTCTACGCCTTGAAATTCTCTTTCAATCAATCTAACAACCTAAAAGTTATATGAATTTAAGTTAGGGTTCATATATAACATGTTACAGTAGTAGGAAATTGAAACAGAGCATTGATAGGTGTCTGATTAATCCTATGGTTTCATACTGTATTGACCTTACTGTCTACAGTCAATACCCTACGATCGCATATGATGCGACCGTAGCTGCGACCATATGGGTTCTGAAATCTTTTCGAATGCCTTTGGTCGATCCTCTTGTCATGCTGGTCATACTATGGTCGACCGTAGCTGCGACCTTGAGATTTCTGGTCACAGTCTACATGCAATTTGAGTTTTTCTTGGGTCAATTTTTCTATTCTTCAATGGGGTTTATTCTAAGGTCATCCTATGACCATCATTAGTAGTTTCTTATCAACCCTAATCATCAAATTCACTCCTCATGGTTCTCCTTGGGATTTTCTCAAGGAAATCACATAGATCATAATAGGTTGACATTCCCAATCCTCCATAGAATCCTTAGTCCATAGAATTAACATCTTTAGAGATTAGGCTCATACCTTTGCTTGTGATAGAGAGCCAATCTCTTCTCTGTAAATTTCTTTCCTTAGCTTTTCCTTCTTCTCCTTCTCTTCTTTCTCTTCCCTTATCTTTCTCTAGGGTTTACTAATGTTCTAAAAGAGTGAAAAAGGACTGAGGGACGTCCTTTATATAGAGGAAAACTCTCCATATAGAGTCCTCTTTCAATTAGAAAAACAATCCCTTAATTTAGAAAAGTTTCCAAAACTCGGAGTCTAATCTGCGGTCTCACGGTCGATGGCTACGGTCGCAGAACCCGTCGACCGTAGGGTTGAAATCATTGACCGTGGGGTTCTAGACTTGAGATTTTTGTTTCCTTCCTTATGGTCGACCATTCCTACCCAGGTATTCGACCATAGATAGGTTTTCAGTGTTTTTAACTCAATTCTCATACCTGGTTTGTGATTTATCTTTACACGCTCGGTTCACTTGGTCCAGGAATGATGGGAAGACCTGACACTACACGGTTAAACCGGATTAGTGAAGTGTGGGTCTTACAACTATCGCCTAGCATATTTGAACTCCATGTGATGTCCAGCAACGCAAGCTCATATGCGCTCGACCTCGATCATCATCGAGACCTGACTGGACATCATGGTCCACTGATCGATATGCATGCGCTCTATTGTGGCTAGCATTGAGGCTTGCTGGGTGTCCCTGGTCCTCTGCACCTCCTGCAACGTATTTAATTGGGCCTGCATTAAGGTCAACACCTTGTGCACCTGGGCCACAAGCCCGCAGGGTCTAAAAATCCCGACAGCTGGTGAAGCATCCTATCCCTTGGAACCCTCCTCCTCGCTGTCACTGTTGTCATCGCTCCCTCGACACTCGACCCTTCTCATGCTTGCACTATCTCTAGTGATCCTCGCTCTACCGCCACCCACTCCAGTCTTGGACATGCCTCGAGCTTGGGGTCAGTCATCACTATTTGCGTGGAAACCCATCCACACTATGGTGTCCCATCCAAAGTTCGATGACTTTAGACCATTATCAATGGTCTCTCCATTGAGAACCACATCAGTATCAATGAAAATACGGGTCACCAGACACCCTTAAGGTAACTTGCCAGTGCTGAAGTGCCCGACAGTAAAGAGAATGTACCACAAAATGATGTACGAAAGGCACAGTGTCTAGGTTACTTACATGGCAAAAGCGTTCAGTTCCTCCCGGTACCTTGCCCCGGGGAGGATGTCGTGCTAAACCAGGCGGCTAATGACCCTGGGGATAGGTTTGAACTATTTCTCTATGTTTCCCTCCAGAGTCTCTAACATCTCCGGGCGGAGCAAAGTCCTCCATACCCCTGCCCACTCTATCTCAGTGCAGTCCATTTCCTTACGCGGCCCACTGTACATTTGCTTTCCATTAGTAGACACGCCTAACATCTTGGCCAGGCAGGTGACATCCAACTTTACGTCTATGCCCTTCACCCGGCTGGTGATGGGTAGTACAACCTCGGCATCATCTAACTCGTACCTCATATTATAGTAAAAGTGTCACTTTAATTTATTATAATGTTAGATGAATGTGTATTTTGCTGATATATTTTGCAATATATCATCGTATAACTGTATTATCTATTCATGCATTGCATACTAGTAAATTGTTCTATGATGGAATGATGGCTGTTTAATCTGTGTGGAGCATGGTCATTGATAGACTAGTGATATGCCGACCACGTGGACCTTGCTTTGCATTGCCAACATCATGGTGGGAATACGATGTTCGATTGGATTGGAATTGGGATTTATGTTGGTTGCGACCCCTTTATATTTTGTGATTGCATATAATCTATATGTGGTTGGGGGTATTCATTCCATTACTGAAACCCTTGCCAATAGGGGGTTAGTTATTGGCATAGGCTTATGTAAAGAGGCATGATCATGGGATGCAGTGCTCCCCATTCATGACATTCTGTCTTGGCGGACGAGCCGGACATGGATTGCAACCTCCCCCATGGGGCTGAGGTCTAGGTGGGATACTGATCAAACCTATGGGATGAGTCAAGGTTAGGGACCGAGACACTAGGAAGGAGCCTACTGATTAGGGATAGAGTTTTCATACCAATGGTGATGCCGAGGAACGAGCCTTCTCCTAGTTGTACAGCTAACTGACGGTAGTAGCAGTTTCCATAGGGGGCAAGGTTCTCGAACAGGTCGAGAGGACATATAGACCCGCCTTCCCTCAAGCATGGGAGTTTACTGGACCTGAAGTCTTGTGGCGGTTCTCTACCTTAGTGTGTGTCAGGTCATTATACTAGACCTAATTAATAATTTCATTATTGCATTCATTCTTGCATGTTTGAATTGCTTGATCCCCTTGCTGAGCTAGGATGTGAACTCACCCCCGATATCAATATCATTTTTAGATTCTGACGCAGGTTCATATTCCATGGCATACTTCATTGATTTCCCCACTGTTAGTCCAGACCATGCTATACATGCGTAGGATTAGACTGAGGAAGCCCATGGCTATGGATGTGTATGTGGTGACTATGTATATGGCGCTTAAGCCATTTGATTTTTGATTTATTTTGATAGACTGGTTTAGTATATTTTTAGACTTTGGTCCATGATAGACTCCCTTGACTTATGTGTTATGTACATGATATGATATTTGAGAGGGTAAGCTCAATTGTAATTATTCAGATATCACTTAGGGCATCAATTAACATTATATTAATTGTTATTAGACTTCAAGTGCTATTGTTTATTTTCTTACTTTAATGGTATAGACATAGTGCGTGGTGTTTTTCCATTGGACTAAGGCTTTTAAGCATGGTGATGGAAGGACATCGGACATGGTCCTTATCTTGCCCTTCGTGGCTAGGTTTCCGTTCAATGTTATGATGATGTCTCCGATGTTCCTGTTGTGTCTGCTCCCAAGATGCCAAGACTGGTCCACGTTTGAGTTGGGCTGGCATTGCCCGACTTTAGTGTGGTAGTGTTCCCATCTTTGGGGATGAGGGTTTTTGCCTGAGGTAGTGAAACAGTGAATGAAAGGTCGCTTGTAGTTCACTTTTACCTGACTTAATAAAACTGCTCATATCAATATTGTCACAGCCCATTTTGGGATTTGGGCGTGATATCCTGGTCAACCCATGTGGCAACTTGAATCTTCCAACGATCGATAACCACAGTGTTCTACCATATGAACCCCACAGTCTACACAAATAATATCCATACAATCAAGTGATCAAGAAATAATAATAGTGGAAGCATTTATACATGACAAATGCAACCAAAATGTTATCATAACCATAAATACGTCTATTATGAAATACACATCATTGTTCTCCACAAAATAATATTGTATCCAATATACAAATAGCTGAACAAAAAAGGACTAAATCCATAACATTGTTTTGATAGATCTCATTGTCTATCAACAAAAAGAATCATAACAGAAGAGGAAGAAAGAATAAGGTAAGGGCTGTGTCATGCGTAGGCACAAGCACTGCAGGTGCAGCCCTCGCCGTTCCCCCCACCAAGATCCTCAGCTACAACGGCATCACCAGCCAGCAATGACTCCATAAAAGCAGCTACTGAATAATCACCTGCATCAAAATCTGAAAGAAGTATCGATACGAGGGTGAGCTCCCATCCCAGCTCAGTAAGAAATCAAGTATCATATGCATGCGTCACACAATGAAGTGAAATGCATATTTATTAGTTAAGCCTTAGGGTTAATGTTTATATTTGGTAACATATTAAGATTCGATCAATGCTTTCGGTCCTGCCTATTGTCCCTTAGCCTCCGACTCTCATATACTGGGTAAGGATAGAAGGGAGGGAAATCGATGACCCTGGGCCATTAAACAACTTCTATAAGCAAACCCCCTTCCGGGTCCCGGACCCTCCAGGCTTGTCACCTCCCACCATAGACCCCATCTAACATAAGAAGGAACAGACCAGTCTGATTCTTCCATTAGGTCCCTAAACCAAGGAAGTGTGAGTCTATACCAGCACCTAAACCACTACTGGCAAGGGTGTAGAGAACAAGGTAATGGCACCGCCTATGTCTATTATGTATATTAATTTAATAGAGCTGCAACCCCAGCAGAGATCCCTGGCACCACTCTAATGGACCACCGTGCTCGTGCTAGAGTGTTAGCAAATCAAACATATACGTGTGCCCGTGCTCCCACATGCCACACGAACCATTATACATGGGCGAATATATGCATATATATAATGAAAAACAATACCCTAGCGGTGATCCCCGGCACCACTCCCATGGATTACCATGCCCTCGCTAGGGTGATAGCACAAAACAACATGGCCCGTGTATTGTGCTCCCACATGCTACACGACCATCATACCCAAACAACATACAATCCACAAACATAGTTGTTATAATGCAAATGCATGCTCATATATAAACAAGTATTAGATGGTAAGTTTAAAGCATAATTTAGACATGTTATAAATGCCCTAGGTCTATGGGCCCGACCCTTACCTATTAGCACTACAAGTGCTGCCATACTGTGAAGCTGACAGAAGGCTTCCACTTTACCCGCTTCTGTTTACCTATTTAAGTAGATAATCTTATTAGGTTGGTTATACATCTTTTAACTAGTATGGACAAGACTCACATGTTCATACATGGGTCCCAAGAAAAGCCATGAATCTAACGGTTGGTCCCCAATAATCCTAACTAGGCATACTAGCCCATAGAGCTAGAACTGGACGATACATCTGGGTGGTATACCATCTGGAATCACCATCCGATTGACACTTAGGTGATTTTCTATTTTACCCTGAACCGGAGAGTAGAATAAGATGACCAACCATCTGGCCTACTATCCGGCTATATACACTATTATAACAGTGGCTTCCAGAAGGTTATCTGTGTTACACCCCAATTCTGGTCTAACCAGAATGGTGTGATGAACCGCCAATAAATCAACGGTTCACCCAGGATCTCATGTAGGTCGTACCCACCATATCAAACCACATATACATTCCACATTAATAGTTAGAGGTAATAAACAAATAAGCGAAAGTCTTACAGATAATGAACTGAGAGTCTAACAGTGATAAATAAATATTTAATCCAATTATCTCCAAACCACAAGACATAAAAATAAATAATCAATTACATATCTGATGTTTAAATTATAACTAAACTTAAGTAAAAACACATTGGTTGCACTTGCATGATGAATCATGCACATCTTCTTCAGCTTCTACGTCTATCGTAGCAACATGTTCATACATCGACACATTCATATATTCTTCAACGGTAGGACCTGCATCATTAACTAAAATAATATTCGACGTCGAAAGGGTGAGCACACATCATGGCTCAGTGAGCAAACAAAACAATGCAACAAATATATGCATGCATTCAATTCATATCTTTGGTCTGGTTTATAAGTTTACAATATGCTATAGAAAGGTTTGGTGGCCGCCACACCTCTATACACGAGTGTGTGAATCTGCCCAATGGATCAAACACTATTGCCGTCCCACATGCACCCACCATGGAATAGAGATAGAGCTAAAATGTCTGGATCAAACACCGCCAACACTTCCCCTGATGCCCTACCCATACCAACACATAAGCCCCTATTGGCGAGGACTTGCAAACTAGGCTTGCAACTAACCAATCCTAATGTCGAACAGTGTATCTAAGGCCTCACCCCAACATCCCTCAATACGTCCATAAAGATAGTGCTAAGGCCCCCCGACAGAGTCACAGACCACACTGTCTAAGACCACCTCCCCTGATGCCCTAGTTCTGCTAAGGTAATGGCGATACGACGATGTTAGTGGGCAAGACTTGAGTAGAGATAGAGCTAGAGTCTGGTGACGAGGTCAAAGTCCATCATGCCACGTCCTCCCCCTGATGCTCCATTCGCATCCAACACACACCAACCACACACATACATTCACATGCCTATTCCTAGCATCATCATCATCATCATGTTATAAATGAACAGAATTAAATATGCATGAATAGCAATAGCAGCAATATTGGATGACATGTGAGATGCACATTACAAGAATATACGTATAAAATCAATCATGGCATTGGACTCAATAAAAATAAACAGTTTGTTATTATCCAATTAGTTTAGGTCTTGTTCCCTCACCTGTTAGCAATACTCGATTTCCTTCCAAGCTTTGAAATTCTCTTTCAATCAATCTAACAACTTAAAAGTTATATGAATTTAAGTTAGGGTTCATATATAACATGTTACAGTAGTAGGAAATCGAAACAGAGCACCGATAGGTGTCTGATTAGTCCTATGATCTCATAATGTATCGACCTTATTGCCTACGGTCGATACCCTACGGTGGCATATGGTGCGATCGTAGCTGCAACCATATGGTTTCTAAAATCTTCCTGAATGCTTATGGTCGATCCTCTGGTCATGCTGGTCATGCTATGGTCAACCGTAGCTGCGACCTTGAGATTTATGGTCACAGTCTACATGCAATTCGAGTTCTTCTTGGGTCAATTATTCTGTTCTTCAATGGGATTTATTCTAAGGTCATCTTATGGCCATCATTAGTAGTTTCTTATCTACCCTAATCATCAAATTCACTCCTCATGGTTCTCCTTGGGATTTTCTCAAGGAAATCACATGGATCATAATAGGTTGACATTCCCAATCCTCCATAGAATCCTTAGTCCATAGAATTAACATCTTTAGAGATTAGGCTCATACCTTTGCTTGTGATAGAGAGCCAATCTCTTCTCTGTAAATTTCTTTCCTTAGCTTTTCCTTCTTCTCCTTCTCTTCCTTCTCTTCCCTTATCATTCTCTAGGGTTGACTAATGTTCTAAAAGAGTGAAAAAGGGCTGAGAGATGTCCTTTATATAGAGGAAAACTCTCCATATAGAGTCCTCTTTCAATTAGAATAACAATCCCTTAATTTAGGAAAGTTTCTAAAATTCGGAGTTTGATTTGATGTCTCATGGTCGATCATACGGTCGCATAAACCGTCGACCATAGGGTCGAAATCATTGACCGTGTGGTTCTGGATTTGAGATTTTTGTTTTTCCTTATGGTCGACCATAGCTACCTAGGTATGCGACCTTAGGTATGTTTTTAGTATTTTTAACTCGATTCTCATACCTGGTTTGTGATCTATCTTCACATGCTTGGTCTACTTGGCCCAGGAATGATGGGAAGACCTGGCACGACACGGTTAGACCAAGTTAGTGGAGTGCGGGTCTTACAATCTGAAGGCTTTACCGGGTGGTGTATCATTCGGCATTGCTTTCGGTTATACCTAAAGCCTATCCGGAGGTCCAGGTCAATTGGACCCAGAGCGTAACCAGGGGTTGGTCACCCAGAGGGTCATGCCCCTAGAAGGTTCCTCCGATTGGGATCCTCCGATTATACTTAGGTCAATTCCACTAAGGCATTTGCCCTAGCGGAGGGAGGGTCTTAGTCATTCGGAGGCAGGGCCTAGACCAAGGTTTCGATTTTATCCTCCAGTTCGTGCCTGAGAACTAGGCACGAACAAGGTTGGTTTCCATTTTTGGGGGCTTTGCTTCCCCAATGCTTGGGCCTTAAATTTGGTTGGTGGGGATCATATTCCCACCATTAATATGTTTAATGGGAGCCTTTATTGCTCCTTTACACTCCATTCATAGAGGGGAAGACAAAAACCTAACTTTCTAGGTTATGGTTGGTCTCCATTAATGGAGGCCATTAATGGTGGACAACCACCATGGCTTTGTATTCAATCACCACAAGAAAGAGAAAGGGCGATGTGGACTTAGCTCTAATGCTGAACCAAGGCTAGGGTTTGGAGCTTGAACTCTTGAGCTCTAACTTCTTCCTCCACTCTCTCACTCTCAATGGACCAAGAAGAGGAAATAAGGAGCATTAGACTCCTTATTTATAGAATTTGTGGAGAGAGAGTATGCCTCTCAGACTAAATCGGATGCTGACAACTAGGTGATACATCATTCGACAAAGCATCTGGTTAGGCCAAAATATGGCCTTTTGGTCAGCCAGTTGACCCCGATGATTTGGGATGATTAATGGGACCACCTAGGGTCCACCATGACACCTAACCTCCCTAGGTTTGAATGGTAAAGCTTACATACGGCTCGGATACCACCATTGAGTCCGTGCTGGGTGCTCCATCTGTAGATTTGTTAAGACTTAACACGAGGAATCCAGGTTAGTAGTGGATTTCGGGTGTGGGTCTTACAATCCCCCAATTTATAAAAATTTTGTCCTCGAAATCAAGGCTTACTTGAGTCTTTAAACAAATGCGGGTACTTTTCTCGTAAATCATCTTCGCCTTCCCAAGTGGCTTCCTCATTAGCATAACTGTGCCAATGAACCTTCACATAGGGAATAGAATGGTTCCACAGTTGTTGAATCTTTCTGTCCAAGATTGCCACTGGTTCCACAATGCATGATAGATCTCGGTCAATCTGGGGAACTTCTGTACTCAATATATGGGAAGGATCATGAACATACTTCTTCAGCAGTGAAATATGGAAGACATAATGAACTTCAGATAGAGTTGGAGGCAAAGCCAACTGACATGCCACTTTGTCACTTCTCTTCAAGATCTCATAAGGATAAATGTATCTAAGACTTAGTTTCCCTTTCTTGCTAAAGCGTTAGATGCCATGGTAGGATGATACTTTAAGGAAAACTTTATCTCCAACTTGAAATTCTAAGTCCTTACGTCGTCCATCAATGTAACTTTTTTGCTTACTCTAGGCTACCTTTATTTTTCCTCTGATCAGATCCACATTGTTACAAGTGTCTTGTATAATATCTGGCCCCAAAATTCTATGCTCTCCCACTTCATTCCAATACAAAGGAAATCCTGCATCGCTTACCATATAGCACCTCATAGGGAACAACGCCAATGGTAGCCTGGTAGCTATTCTTGTAGGCAAACTCAATCAAAGACAGATATTTGTCCCAACTGCCTTTAAATTCCAATGCGCAAGCTCAAAGCATGTCTTATAGAATCTGTAACGTGCGCTCAAATTACCCATCTGTCTCTGGATAGAATGAGGTACTGAACTTCAACTGCGTACCCATTGCTTTCTGTAGACTATCCCATAACTTAGATGTAAATCTCGGATCTCTATCCAATACTATGCTTACTGGTACTCCATGAAGCCTCACTATATTATCCATATACAGCTTGGTCAATCTGTCCATAGTGTACTGTGGTTTAACGGCTATGAAACGGGCTACCTTTGTGAGACGGTCTACAATTATCTAAACTGCATCAATGTTGTTTGGTGTCAAGGGTAAACCTATCACAAAGTCCAAAGTAATATGATCCCACTTCTATTTTTGGATCGGTAATGGTTGAAGTAACTTGTGTGGTCTTTGTTGGTCTACCTTCACTTGTTGGCAAGTAAAGCACTTGAATACAAAATCTACCACATCAGCCTTCATACATCGCCACCAAAATTTCTTCTTCAAATCTTGGTACATTTTGGTGCTACCAGGATACATGATGAAAGGGGATGAGTCAGCCTCAATCATGATGTCTCCTTTAATGATTTGGCAGTTTTAAGCACACATACCCTTCCTCTGTATTTAATCATGTCCATGCTGTCCACAGAGAAATCTAGGTCTTGCTTTTCTTTTTTAAGGTCATGTTTAAGAGTCTTCAGATGAGCATTACTATTGATTGCCTCTTCGATCTCATCTAGTAGGGTAAGCTAGATGGTTAAAGCATTGAGCAGCCCGGCTGTTGCCTCAACCCACTCTGACACAACAATGTTTGTGGTATAGGGTTCAATGGCCGAAGGAGGTTCAAGAACCAATGTATGGGCCATGTTGCACCCTTCCTTATGTTTGGTTGACTCAAGGGTTTCTCCTTTTACTATAACCATTGCCTTCAAGCTTAGAGCATTCTCCACTACATTGACCTTGCCAGGATGATACTTGATAATGCAGTCATAATCCTTCAACAGCTCTAGCCATCTTCGCTGTCTCATGTTCAATTCTTTCTAGTTGAACAGATGAACCAGACTTTTGTAATCTGACATAATATAGAATGTCTCCCCATACAGATAATGCCTCCATATCTTTAGGGCAAAGACAATTGCTGCAAGCTCCAGGTCATGGTTAGGATAATTCTTCTCATGAACCTTTACATGTTGTGAGGCATAAGCTACCACTTTATCATCTTGCATGAGCACACAACCTAACCCATATTTCAATGCATCCATATAGACGGTGAATGGAGCCTTCTCAGATAGAATTATCGGGACTGGGGCGGAGACTAGCATTTGTTTAAGTTTTTGAAAGCTCTCTTCACATTTTTCCTACCACACAAACTTTATACCTTTCTTCGTCAACCTAGTCAAAGGTATTGCTATACGGGAGAAGCCCTCAATAAAGCGCAGGTAATAACCGGCCAGTCCAAGGAAACTTCTGACCTCTGTAACTCATGTGGGTGTACTCCAGTCCATAACTACCTTGACCTTGCTAGGATCCACTGCTTAACCTTTAGCTAATATGATATGCCCCAAGAAAGCTACTTGCCTGAGCCAAAACTCGCATTTCTTGAACTCGGCATATAACTTCTCCTGTCTTAGCTTCTGAAGTGCTAATCGGAGGTGCTCTGCATGGGCAGTATCATCGAGTGAGTAGATAAGTATGTCATCAATGAAGACTATGAAAAACTTTTCTAGGAACTCATGGAATACCCGATTCATCAGCTCAATGAATAATGCCAGAGCATTTGTTAACCCGAAGGACCTCACTAAGAATTCAAAGTGGCCAAATCTTGTCCTGAAGGCTATCTTAGGAATATCACTTCCTTTGATCTTTACCTGGTGATAGCCAGAATGTTGGTCTATCTTTGAAAACACACATGCCCCCTGCAATTGATCGAACAAGTCATCGATTCAGGGTAATGGATACTCGTTCTTGATGGTGAGCTTGTTCAGATCCCGGTTGTATATACATAGATGGATACTCCCGTCCTTCTTCTTCACAAATAACATTGGTGCTCCCCAAGGTGAGATATTGGGTTTGATAAAACCATTATCCAATAGCTCCTGAAGCTGTAGCTTGAGTTCTTTCAACTCGGTGGCAGTCATACGGTAGGGAGCTTTGGAAGATGGAGCTGTTCCTGGAACTAGATCGATTACAAACTCCGTCTTCGAATCAGGTGGTAGACCTGGTAGTTCCTCAAGAAACACATTGTGGAATTTATTAATCACTAGTAAATCTTTCAACTTTGGTATCTAGGCTTCTGTGTCCAAAATTGACACTAAATAGCTCTCACATCCTTGATGTAGTAGCTTGGAGGTTTGAAGTGTCGACAAGAACCATTTTCGACGCTTCTTAGTCTTGTTATCCGTAAACACAAATACTTTCCCGCTAACATGTTGGAATAGAATTTGACGTCTAGAACATATAACGTTGGCCTAATGTTTGGCCAACCTATCCATCCCTAAAATCACATCAAAATATTTCATCTCAAGGCTGACGAGCTTAGCCTTCATCACCTTATCTTCTATTACAATGTCACACAGTCCATAATAAGTCTCTAGACCAAACTTGGATCTCATGGGTGTATGCGCCACTAGTGCATAGATCATCTTGCTGGACGACATTCCTAACTTAGTGGCGAATGCAAGGGATACAAAAGAATGTGTAGCCCCAGAATCAAATAGTACTCATGGATGTGTACTGAAAATAGAAAGAGTTCCTACACATACATTTATATGAATGTTACCACAAGTCATGCAAGATGATGTTTCCTTTTTAACTTAAAATACCTGTAACTAGTCCTGGGGAACCTTCAGCATCCTCAACAGATAGGGCAAAAACTTTGTCATGTCCAGGTAGTGGTTCCTTTCTTGCTTCAGGACACGCTCTAGCAAAATGACCCATCTTGTCGCAGTTAAAATATGTGCCATAGGGTACAGATGAGGTACTTGAAGCTACAGGTCTTGACTGGTTTGCTTTGGGTGCAGATACAGCCGGTTTGCTTGGAACTGAGGCTGGATTACTAAATACAGGCTTGATTGTGAAAGGAGCAGATAAAGCTGTAACTGAAGAACTTGGGTACTATAAACGGAATGGCCTATTGGTAGGGCAGTTATCCGTAAAGCCCATAGGCCTTTTCTGATCTTGGTAGTTCTGACGGTACCCATCCTCTACGCTCTTTGTCGCTTGCACGGCATCACTATACTTGGTCAGCCACATCTATTCCACAATCAGCCTAGGGTCTCCTCTCAACCCTTGAACAAAGCGCCTCAACTTGGGCTCTTCTTCTCTCATGAAAGCAAACAAAAAGTAGAATAACTCCTCGAACTTCTGTTGATAAGCCTCAATAGTGGTATTACCCTGTGAATGGTTGAGGTATTCTACCTCCTTCTTATCTTTGAAGTTTTAGTGGAAGAAGTTCTTATAGAATGTTTTCTTGAAGATTTGCCACATTATCTCCCCATGGTGTCCAATCAAAGTGGGCTATTTCCCTTTCCACCAGTCGTACGGCACCCCTTCCAGTTGAAAGGTTACGCACAACAATTTTTGTGCCTCGATGCACATCAGAGTCTCAAGCGTCTTCTTCACCACTTGAATCCATACAACCGATTGTATTGGGTTAGTCTTAAGACTCCCAACCCCTTTGAACTTCAGTGGATGCATACGCAGGAAATTGCTCATAACCTTTGCCTCATCCAATTAAGGCTGTATTTGTATTCTTGCTATACTCGGGTGGGTTTGAACTTGTGACATCTGTACATGTGCCTATGAGGCAGGTAAAATTGGAGGTATACCTCCACCTTGTGCTTGACCTTGAGCCGTGGAACTGAAGGTGCTCCACGTAAGGTGGCCAATAACTCGACAAAGATTACTGCTGTAGTCTTGTGTTGCTCATCTAAGTTGCGAACCAATCCACCCATGATGGCTATCATATCAGCCACAATTTGTACTAGAAGTGCCTATAGAGGCGGTAGTAGTGCAGGTGGTGGTGAGTTTGAGCCACCATGTCCAACACTACCCTCATCCTTTAGTGGAGGGGGGAAATTAACATGATGCCCTCTTGATGCGTGCCTTGGAGGCATTGCTTTCATATGGTTGAAGGTTGGTATGACGAATCTGTAAATGCCCAAGTGTTAGTGCCAACCACATACCCAATAAACCACAACAGTATTACATCATCATGTTATGGCGAGCAATAAGAGCAATTTATCAAAATTCCATATTTCTAGGTCCATTTAGCCTCAATTTTGAATCAGAGACAGTAACTGGGGGCTAGACCATGTGGTTGGGATTGGTCGGTTAGGTTTTTCCTTAATTATTTGAGAAAACAGGGTGGTAAGGTACCATGTGCAAGATCATCCGGTTTATAACAGCTCTGTAGAGTAAACTTCCTGAGAGCCAAGTGACTGGTCTGGCAGATGGTAAACCATCCGATTAAGCCTTCACTTAATATTTAGAAAAATTTCTAAGTTTTTGTGTACCAGAGGCACGAAGCAGATGATAGTACCTCCAGTTTATTTCAAATGTCTCTAGTTAGTTGGGGCACCAAAAATTGAATGGATGTGACCTTTAGCTATCCAGAGGATCGATCCGAAGGCGCCGTTTAAGTTACTGGTCCTCCGGGAAAAAAACCCAGTCTATAAAAAGGACTCGTGGGTCCTCATTTGGAGCCCACAGCAGAGGTCCTCCGAAAGAAAAAGAGAGAGAAAGGGTTCCCCTCAAGTCTCCCAAAGTTCTCCCCTCCTTCCTTGGTAGTTTTCCAGCTACATTGGGTGGCATACCCAATTTCATCTCGAAAGATATTTTTCTTTTCCTTCCTTTCCCTTTTATCCATTTTGTTTTGTATTACAATACCTAGGGTTCTCCCTGGTTCTCTATTTTGTGTGGGAACGAGAGAGGCATCATAGGGCCATCCCATATGAGGGCACGATGGTGGTGGGGTATTGGTCTTCCCACAAGAGGTCACCCGGTTGTCTGTAGGAGAGACCATGATGTTCACCCCCACATTGGGTGATGGTGTAAGACCCGCACTCTGAAAACCCGGTCTAACCTTGGTTTTGTGTCGTGACAGGTCTTCCGATCATCACCGGGCCAGACGGGGCAAGCGGATAACAAACAGGTACGAAATTGGACCGAAGTCGACCAATTATACCTGATTTTAGGTACACCGATCGATGGTACCGGTCTTGGTACCGGTCGACCGGTATGGCCTGCACAGCTATGTGCGGGAATTTGGAAATTGGTCTCTACGGGTCCCGCTTACCTGATTTCGAATCCTAGAAGTTTCCTAATCCTAGTAGGGTTACTAAACCCTATTTCTAGCCTATAAATACACCCTTAAGCCTCCTCAAATCCTTTCCATTGTCTCTCACAAACCCTAGAGAAGAGAAAGAGCTTGGAAAGGAGAATGAGCTAGGAAGAAGAAGAAGGAGCCGCCATTACCGTTCGACGAAGCTCACGCTACGCCTGTCAACGGTAAGTGTTTGAATCCCTCTTCTTACCCTATGTTAGTTGTGTGGGTGGATCAATACCATGCAAAGTAGGTATTGATCTAAAACCCTAAATTGGCCAATAAACCCTAAGTTGCCGTCAAACCCTAGATTCGAGTTTCGAGATGATATTCATCGAAACGAGACTTGAATGAGTTGGGGATAACTCTAACTCAAAGCCTAGACTTAGAATGGATAGGAGAAACCCTGAAAATCCATGGAGGATGATCGATGGCAGTCGAAAAACCATGTATGGTCTTCCGGAGACATACCGATCGACTATACCGGGTGCACATAGTGCGACCGGTATATGCGACCGCTATCTCTCGGGAGGTTGTCTGTGGGGGACCGGCTGACCATACCGGTCGCCAGTCTTTCCCACAGAGCTGTGACCGGACATGCCACCGGTCAGCTCTGTGAGGGTAGTTTGTGATCTCTGTTGGTTTCCGACCAACATGAAACCCTAAACAATATATTCTAATGAAACCCTAATAATATTGTAGGACTTTGTGACATATCGTTTGGATCTTGCGACGTGGAGCAAGTTATTGAACGAGCGTCAGGTAAGGGAATCTGACCTAAACCTAATAATTAATGGACAGTAAATCGTTGTTAATCATTGAATATCTATGATGTGATGTTTGTGCATATTCACATGCCATCCTTTACTTTCAGTTATTATTATTGTTCATGCATTCATAGGATGTGATTGTTAGGCATGTGATTGTTTTCGTTGGTGTGTGGAGTGGGGCATGGGCCTGGGATCGCTCTTTACACTAGCACTTTTTGTAGTATTCTGTCTTAACATGCTTGGTACGGGTAGGGTATCAAGGGAAGGTCGTGGTACGATGGTCTCCGATATTGATGTTGTCCCGGCCATCGTTGTGTGGTACTGAGGATTCCGAGTCGACGCTGACTTGTCCACGATGCTTTAGCTCTATCTCTATGCCGTAGGGAGTTATGTTGGGATAGGTTCTACCTGCGTATTGTTTCTATCCTAGTGGGTTAGTTGCGGATAGGGTATCAGGGGGAGGTGAGGTATTGTGGTCTCCGGCCCGGCCTGCACGCTCTAGCTCTATCTCTATGCCGTAGACGGCCGTGCTGGGATAGAGCATACATTGTTGACATATAGGATTGGTTAGTTGCGAGCCCGGTTTGCAAGCCCCGGCCGTAGGGGCTTAGGTACTGGTATGGGTAGAGTATCAGGGGAGGTGCGGGTATACCTTAGCTCTATCTCTATTCCATGATGGGTGCATGTGGGTTGGTGGTAGTGTGATTTACTGTGCGATGCCACACACTCGTGTATAGAGGTGCGGGGGCCACCAAACCTTTCTATAGCACATTGCAAACTTAAAACCAGACCACAACATAAAATTGATTGTTACTCATGCATAATCTTGTGAAACTGTCTGATTGTCTTACTGAGCTGTGTTGTGTGCTCACCCTTTGTATATACATTGTTTTTAGATGTTGATGCAGGTTACACTGTGGACGACTATGTGAACGCTCCGGCGTATGGTGGTGTAGCTGCTTTGGATGTACAAGCAGGGGAGGACGAGCATGATGCTTCATGCGAGTGCCCTTTCTGCGTGTACCTTTGATTTGTTTTATTTATTTATTTCAGTTATTTTCGATTGGATTAAAGGGATGTAATGATATTATTTTATGTGTTTGAATTTGAATAATGGGATATTTATTTAAATTATCAATAGATACTCAGTTCATTCTATTTAAAGTCTTCCGCTGTATATTTATATTCTGATTGTGGTTATGTGTAATGGTTTGTATGGGTGGACACGGCCTATTCGAGATCCTGGTGTGAACCGTTGGTTCAATGGCGGTTCACTCACACCGTTCTGGTTGGATCAGAATTGGGGTGTGACAGATGGTTTGCATGAATGGGTAACTGACCATCCATACCTCTTTCATTTGTCTCTTGCAGGTTACATAGCACGGAACAGGGAAGGCAGGGCCCACACAGCAAGGAGATTTGACCGCACTCGGTTCCTTTCTTAAGACTGCAGTCAGAACTGGGCCAAGTTTGGTACAGTTGGGGTAGAGGTAGGGCATTACATCGTTTTCAAGGATCTGGCCCAGTTTACCACAGAGCTGCACTTTGATGCTATAGGTTGGGCCCCAGCATTGCGCATTAGCAACGACGTGTACCCGAACCTAGTGTGGCATTTCTTCTACAACCTTGGTCATGACATCAACAAGGACAGTGTACTATACCTCATCAGCATGGTGAAAGGTGTACGGATCAGTCTAGTCTGTCTAGACATTGCCAACCTAGCCACACTGCTAGGCATGTCAGTCGACGGGATACATATGTACTTTGGGCCTCGTCAGTCCATTAATTGCACAAATGATTGGTGGGACACCGTACAGAGGGATCTCATCCACTAGGAGAAATTGAACAAACTAGTGGGAATGTAGAGCCTGACTTCAAACCTATTCCCAGGGTCATCAGTCGGATCATGCAGCACAACATCCTTCTAGGGCTGGCCACAGGGAAGAGTTGAATGCGTTCTCTGTGTATGCTACCCACTACTTGTTTCAGAGAAAGCAGCTATGTTTTCCGTTCATCATCCTATAAAACATACTGTTCATTGTTGACCATTTGGGCAAGGGTAAGCTACCATATGGCCGCCTATTATCTCATGCCTTCTCATACTTTGGGGTGGATACAGCTGGCCAGGAGATAAAGAACGGGAAAGAATCCTCCCCTTTTGGCTAGACCAGTATTATTAGGATGGAGCTCCACAACATCGTGATGTCCGACCTAGAGCTCAAGGCAATAGCAAGACCAAAGTGGAGAGGACGTTGTAGGCATCTAATGGCACATAGAGCAATTGTCCGATCAGATAGTGATGATGAGATGGATATCCCAGAGGGAGAGAGGGCTTCCACCTCTACAGTAGCTGTTAGGCCTCGTGGACATATAACTCAAGTGCAGGAGATGTTTAAGGCTCTCCAAGCATAGATAGCGAAGGGGCAGTGAGCAGTGATGGTTGAGCTGGCCATTATATGGAGTGACCAATAGGCTATTGTGAGGCGATAGGATGGCTTTGACGTGGAGCTTGGTCAGATTAGGGCTACGATGGTGTCTACTGGGATAATTCCCCATGTATACCAATGAGGTCTGCCAGAGGGGACTTCTGACCTTGGTGGTCATCGAGCAGTGGAATATGGTCAGCGTATGCCCACTCCACCACCTACTACTGACCCATAGTGCCATCCTTTTCATTTTTCTTACTTTTTGTATTAGGGGATAACGGCTCGGCTTGTGAGTCGTATCACCCAGTTGGCATCCTATATATTTTTTTGTACATGTTATATAAAGGGTAATTGTCCAGGTTGTGGGCTGTACCCGAGTTTTGTAAATATATATATATATATATATATATATATATATAAATATATATATATATATATATATATATATATATATATATATATATATATATATATATATATATATATATATATATATATATATATATATATATATATATATATATATATATATATATATATATATAGTTCTTATTTATACTTGTGCATTATTCGTCTTATTTTAATCCTCGCAACATGGTGTAACTAATTTATTATTCTCCATACTCCTATTATTGGTTTGTACATGTCTTTTAATTTATCCTATGCATCTATCACTGACACAAGAAAACACATGTGCAGGGAAATTCATAAGTAGAGTCAGAGTGGTTGTACTCTAATACCAGTGTTATCACAACCCATTTTGGAATTTGGGCATGATATATGAGTCAACCCACGTGGCAACCCGAATCTTTCAGTAACTAACAACCGCAGTGTTTTACCATATGAATCCCACAGTCTACATAAGCAATATCCATACAATCAAGTGATCAAGAAATAATAATAGTGAAAGCATTTATACATGATAGATGCAACTAAAATGCTATCATAACCATAAATATGTCTGTTATGAAATACACATCATTGTTCTCCATAAAATGATACTATATCCAATATACACATTGCCAAACCAAAAAGGAGTAAATCCATAATATTGTTTTGATAGATTTCATCGTCTATCAAAGAAAGAATCATAACAAAAGGGGAAGAAAGAGTAAGGTAAGGGTTGCGTCATGCGTAGACACAAGCGCTGTAGGTGCAGCCTCACCGTGCTCCCTACCAACATCCTCAGCTACAACAGTGTAGTTTGCCAACGGTGAGTCCATAAAAGCAGCTACTGAATAGTCACCTGTATCAGAATTTAAAAAGAAGTATCGATACAAGGGTGAGCTCCCATCCCAGCTCACTAAGAAATCAGGTATCACATGCATGCGTTACATAATGAAATGAAATGCAATTTTATTTTTTAAGTCTCACGGTTAATGTTTCTACTTGATATCATATTGAGATTCGGCCAGTACTTTAGGTCTTGCCTATGGTCCCCTAGCCTCTATCTCTTACAAACCGGGCAAGGGTAGAAGCGATATAGACGACCTTGGACTGTTAAACGAATTCTACAAGCAAACCCCCTTCCAGGTCCTGGACCCTTCTGGCTCGTCACCTCACACCGTAGACCCTATTTAACATCAGAGGGTACATACCACTCTGATTCTTCCATCAATTCTCCGAACCGAGGAAGTGTGAGTCTATACCAGCACCTAAACCCCTACTGGCAAGGTTGTAGAGAACAGGATAATGGCACTACCTATGTCTATTATGCACATTAATTTAATAGAGCTGCAACCCCAGCAGAGATCCCCGACACTACTCTAGTGGACCACGGTGTCCCCACTAGAGTGCTAGCAAATCCAGCACGATACGTGTGGCCGTGCTCCGATACGCCATATGAACCATCATACATGGGCCAACATATGCATATATATAATGAAAGACTATACCCCAGCGGTGATGTCACACCTCAATTCTGGTCTAACTAGAATGGTGTGATGAACAGGAAATAAATCAACAGTTCACCCAGGATCTCATATAGGTCGTACCCACCATATCAAACCACATACACATTCCACATTAATAATCAGAGGCAATAAATAAATAAGCGAAAGTTTTACAGATAATGAACTGAGAGTCTAACAGTAATAAATAAGTATTTAATTCAATTATCTTCAAACCACAAGACATAAAAATAAATAATCAATTACATATCTGATGTTCAAATTATAACTAAACTTAAGCAAAACACATTGGTTGCACTCGCATGATGAATCATGCGCATCTTCTTCAGCTTCAATGTTGATAAATGTGTGATTTTCATATTTTTATTCCCTTTGCACTATCTTTTTTAATGTGTTTTATGCCTTATTGAACTGAATATAATGAATTTTATTAATTTCACATATTTATATACATTGTGAATTAATTGTTAAAAGACAGGAAAATTCCAGCATCCTTAATATTGACGTTCTGAGTTTCATGCAGGTTTTTGACATGAAAAGTTAGAATTGAAAAGTGGTCTTCATTAAAGTTGTAGATGACATCTCAACCTTTTTGGAATTGTATTATGGAGAAAAATCTGAGTTTGTTTGGGCCTCCAAACATTGCTTCAAAGTCTGACATGAAAATCTGATCAAATTCTGAATTGGAGTAGCTGTCTAATCTGATTAAAGCATTCAACTATGGATGTGGATTCCATAAAGAATCTCCTAATCAAGTTAGGAAACCTAAACCTACAATAGAAGACTCCAAAGAAGAAGAGAATGACTCCTAAACAAAGAAGGAATCCTACAGAAAGAAGGAGTTATAATTTATAAAGGATTGTCATGTTTTATTTATAGTGCACTAGTGTGATAATCAATCTCTCTCTCTCTCTCTCTCTCTCTCTCTCTTTCTCTTTTGCTGAAAATTTTTATATCTCTGAAAGGATTGTAATGTCTAGCTAATCTTCTCATTCAGTTCAAGGGGATTTTGAAGCCCAAACTCATGTCAATGGTGTAAACTCTATTCAGTAACGTTGTTCTTATTCTCTCTTTTATTAGAATTGCTTATGTTATTCTTTTCTCTTTAATTATAATATTTGTCTGAATAATTCAGTAATGGCCTGCTGAATAAGTTAGATTAATATTAATTGCTAGATCTAGAATCTGTGATACGTAATCGTCCTGATTCTAATCACAAGTAGCAAACAGTGGTAGATGATTATGTTTAAGTTTTCGTCTCATCATTGTGAATAATATAACCTAAGTTAAATAATCCCCGCTTGTGTGTGATTGTTGCTTAGATTGATCTATTTTCCACCCTCTTAATGCTACCATTAAATTAAACATTGAGAGCTTATTCAGTGTTGTTTAATGGTTAGATCTCTCTAAAGAGCTTGTTTTAGTAGAGATACTTAAGGAAAAACTCGGGTAACAGAGCTTATTGTTACCTAGGGACTTTAATTCTAATTGGAAGGAAGAGGTTAACGTTGCAATTAATTTTACTCATTGCATGTATGGGTGGATATTGAACCAAGAACTGAATTTTCTCATCTAATTATCTTTCTGTTTAAATTCTGTCTGTTTACTTTCAATTTGATTCAAATAACGAAACCCCCCCCCTTGTTATTGTGTTTAATTTAGCATTAATTAGTATATTTAGTTTGAGTAGAATATAAATTTTAATCAATTCATTCTCTGTGGGATCGACATTTGCTTATCCTATTTATAGTTTATTAATCAGATCAGTAAAGAAATATTTAATTAAATTGGTGCATTCGACATGCTACCAAATTTTGGCGCCATTGTCGGGGAGTGAATTTTGATTAGTTTTTATATCTCTCTTTCAATTTTTCTTTTTTGGATTAGATTTTTTATTTTTTTATTTTAAATTTTTTATTTTATTTAATTTTTATTCAGTTTCTTTTCTTCTTATTAAATTTTTTTTTGTTAATTATCTTAGCTAATTGTGTGAGTTTATGATTCTGACGCGATCCACTCAAAAGGAGATCTGAATTTTGATCCAAAACTTGAACGTACTGTGCGTCAATTATGAAAAAAAGCTAGGCAGATTATGATATAAAGAAAATCAATCCCTCTCACAGGATTTATTTTTCAAAGTGCAGGATTTATTTTTCAAAGTTTTTCGAGTGACTCTGAACAAGAAGAAATCATGGCTGAGAATGACAGGACATTAAAGGAGTTGGCTACTCCTAATTTTAACCAACAACCTTTGTGCATTCAATACCCTACTTTGGATGTCGCTTTTGAGCTTAAGTCTGGATTAATTCATTTGTTGCCTAAATTTCGTGGTTGTGCAGGTGAGGATCCAAATAAACACCTGAAGGAATTTCATGTAGTGTGTTCAAGCATGAAACCGACAGGAGTGTTTGAAGAACAAATCAAATTATGAGCCTTTCCTTTTTCATTATTAGATGATGCAAAAGATTGGCTCTACTACCTACCATCTGGGATGATCACTACATAGAATGAAATTAAAAAGTTATTTTTGAAAAAAATACTTCCCAACCTCTAGAGCTACCACCATCAGAAAGGAAATCTGTGGCATACAACAGTACACTGGAGAAACACTCCATGAATATTGGGAGCGTTTCAAGAAACTATGTGCCAGCTGTCCACATCACCAGATAAGTGATCAACTCCTAATTCAGTATTTTTATGAAAGATTATTGCCCTTAGAAAGGAACATGATAGATGTAGCAAGTGGAGGAGCTCTACTACAAGAAGGTTAATTGCAAACATGGTTGTAAATTCCCAATAGTTTGGTACAAGAAACGGTACACCACTCAAAAAGGTGAATGAGGTAAATACATCTTTCCTTGAACAACAGTTATCTGAAATTACCTCTCTTGTTAGACAAATGGCTGTAGGAAATTTACAACAGGTAAAAGCTTGTGGGATATGTTCCATGATGGGACACTCAACTGATATGTGTCCAACACTTCAAGAAAGACCCACCGAACAAGCCAATGCTACAAATAACTTTCCAGGACCACCAAGGCAGTATGATCCATACTCTAACACATACAATCCAGGTTGGAGAGATCATCCAAATCTGAGCTATGGAGGAAACGGACCAGCAGGGTAGAACTTCTATCAAAATAGATAGCCAACTTTCCAACCTAGGCCACCTGTCCCTCAGAATTCAAACTCATCTTTAGAGGACATAGTTAAATCTCTTGCTCTAAATACCCAATAGTTTCAAAAGAAAACAAAATCTAGCATTCAAAGTCTAGAGAGCCAGGTAAGTCAAATGGCAACTGCTATGAATCATTTAAAAGCTCAAGTTGGAGGAAAATTACCATCACAAACTGTGCTGAATCCAAAAGAAAATGTGAATGCTGTGACACTCCGAAGTGGTCAAGAACTTAAGGAACTGAAAAGGGTGAGTCCTGCTATACCAAATGAAGAAATTGAGAAACAAATAGAGAAAGATGAAATAATAGCTCAACCTGAGGTAACACCCAAACCTTTTATTCTGTCTAAAAATAATCTTTTTCCTTTTCCTAGCAGATTTGCAAAATCCAAGAAAGAGGGCAAGGATAAATAAATTCTAGATTTGTTTCGTAAAGTGGAGGTAAATATACCCCTATTGGATGCAATCAAACAGGTACCCAGGTATGCAAAATTTCTTAAAGAGTTATGAACTAACAAAAAGAAGCTGAATGGTAATAAAATATTAAGTATGGGAGAGGATGTCTCAGCAGTCCTCCAAAGAAAACTTCCTCTCAAGTGTAATGATCCAGGTATGTTCACCATTCCCTGTAAAATAGGTAATACCAGAATTGAAAGAGCTATGCTAGATTTAGGAGCATCTATTAATATAATGACACAATCTATTTATGCTTCATTAAATTTAGGCCCCTTGAAAGAAACGGGTGTCATTATCCAACTAGCTAATAGTACTAATGCGTACCCTGAAGGGGTACTTGAGGATGCTCTTGTACAGGTAAATGAGCTAATATTTTTAGTTGATTTCTATATTCTGGACATGAAAGATGATATCTCACCTAATCCAGCACCTATCTTATTGGGAAGACCATTCTTGAATATAGTTCGAACAAAGATAGACGTTTATGATAGTATCCTCACAATGGAGTTTGATGATGAAGTAATTCATTTTAATATTTTTGAAGCCACAAAACACTCCACTGATGTTCATTCAATTTTTACTATTAATACTGTTGATTCTAGATTACAGGAAGTGTTTGAATTAAATAATAAGAATGAACTGGAGGTTGCAATTACCACAAAATTACAGTGAGAGGAGAACGATGAGATAGAGATTAGTAAAGAATTGAAGGAGACTGTGGCAGCTTTACATTCTTTAAAACTAATTTCAGAAAAATGTGGAGTTTCTTTTAAAGAGCTATCTGAGTCTCATAAAAAATTATTACCCTCTGTTTTGCAGGTTCCTACCTTAGAATTGAAGCCATTGTTGGCCCATTTAAAGTACGAGTACTTGGGAGAAAATGAGACATTATCGGTAATCATTACGAAGAACTTGACACCTAGTCAGGAAGAGAAGTTGGTTCAAATGCTAAGGTATCATAAGGAATATTGAGCCTATTGGGCGGTTAAGCATTGCAATATGAATATGATTGATGCTGGTGTTCAAAGGAAGTTGCAACTGCAAGAACTTGAGGAGTTGAAGAATGATGCCTACGAGAGCTCTAGCATTTACAAAGCAAAAACCAAGACCTTTCACGACAAGATGATTTCTAGGAAGAACTTTGATGTTGGCCAAAAAGTTCTTCTCTTTCATTCACAGTTAAAGCTATTTTTAAGTAAGTTGCGTTCTCAGTGGATTGACCCTTTTGTCGTGACTAATGTTTTTCATCATGGTGCGGTGGAAATAAAGAGCTTTAAAACAAACAAGATATTTAAGGTGAATGGCCATAGACTTAAACCTTATTTTGATGGTTTTCAAATGGACAATATTGAAGAAGTGGGACTAGCAGATCCTACTTATGAGGAGTGAAGGACAAAGCTAGTCGGGCTAACGACGTTAAACAAATGCACTGCTTGAGAGGCAACCCAAGAAAATAGATTTGTCTTTCTTCTCTCTATTAATTGCTTTCTTTTACATTCTTATTTTTCATTGAGGACAATGTTAGATTTAAGTGTGGGGGAGAGAAGTTAGGATTTGTCATAGAAAATTTAGTTTTATTTAGAGTTTTATGTTTTACTTAGCTTTATTTTTTTTAAAACTTATTTGGTGTCGTATTTTTATTTTTAGTTTCTTTTAGTGTAATGTGCTTTAAGAGTAGCTTTCATGAAAATTTTTAATGTTTTTAACATTGGTTTTTAGTAAAGTCATACACTCTTACTATGATTTTGACACAAAAATGAAATGAGGGAGAGACTTAGGACACCATCACATGCAAAGTAATAAAAACCTATGTGAGGATAATACCTAGTTTGTATCTTGAGGTGGGAATCGAGTTAGAAAATACATATTACCTGACCTAAAGGTATGAACCTTTTATGGAGCTAGTTGACATTTAAGTCTTTGATTAAAGCTGAGACCTTATTGTTATAAAAAGAAGAAGAAGAAGAAGAAGAAGAAGAAAAAGAAGAAGAAGAAGAAGAAGATGAAGAAGAAGAAGAAGAAGAAGAAGAAGAATTTATGTTCTTGGAACTAGACAGGGCATTCTGCCTCAGGAAGCGAGGTGTTTTGACTGAAATTCCTTGTATGAGTTTTTTCGAAAAAAAAAAAAGAAAAAGAAGTATTCTCTAGCATCAATGTCTTTAAGGATATATGCAAAAAGCGAAGCTACATAAGTAACTTGGGAATGCATAACCACCTGGACTTTTCAAGCCAACTGTAGTGGAGCAGCTTAGAGAGGAAGAGTATAGAAAAGAAATACGAAATATAATTGTTAAAAGCTGAATATGGTCAAATAGGTTCTAAATCTTGGATCTTGGTTGCCAGAGTGTTACCATAGGTTTTACTTTAAAGAAAGGTATGTTTGGAAGATATAATAAGATTCCCTAATTAAAGATGCGTGCTAAGTATTTGAATCATATGAGGTAATAAAGTTTAAGTGTGGGGGTTTTCTTGTTTTCTTGATCCCAGGTTGAATGTCTTGATTAATAGGATTTGTGTATGTTCTTTTCCTAAATATCAAAGTTAAAGTTTAGATTATATGAATTTTGTGTGTTTATTCTCTGAAAACACTCACGAGACATAACTCGTCCACTAGGGGTGACCTAGGGGTTTAAAGGCTTGTTGCACGTGCTAAGTGCAATCGTGATTCCTATGAAAGTGAGTTAGAATTTTATTTTTATATTTTTCTTTGCCCGATGACTTGCAAAAGCTAAGTGTGTGATTTTCATATTTTTATTCCCTTTGCACTATCCTTTTTAATGTGTTTTATGCCTTATTGAACTGAATATAATGAATTTTATTAATTTCACATATTTTATAGACATTGTGAATTAATTGTTAAAAGATAGAAAAATTTCAACATCCTTAATATTGATGTTCTGAGTTTCATGCAGATTTTTGACATGAAAAGAGTTTTAGAATTAAAAAATAATATTCAATAAAGTTGTAGAGGACGTCTCAACCTTTTCGGAATGGTATTATGAAGAAAAATCTGAGTTTGTTTGGACCTCCAAACATTGTTTCAAGGTCTGACACAAAAATCTGATCAAATTCTGAATTGGAGTAGCCATCTGATCTGATTAAAGCATTTTACGATGGATGTAAATTTCATAAAGAATCTCCTAATCAAGTTAGGAAACCTAAACCTACAATAGAAGACTCCAAAGAAGAAGAGAATGACTCCTAAACAAAGAAGGAAGCCTACATAAAGAAGGAGTTATAAGTTACAAAGGATTGTCATGTTTTATTTATAGTGCACTAGTGTGATAATCAATCTCTCTCTCTCTCTCTCTCTCTCTCTCTCTTTTGCTGGAAATTTTTCTATCTCTGAAAGGATTGTAATGTCTATCTAATCTTCTCATTCAGTTCAAGGGGATTTTGAAGCCCAAACTCATGTCAATGGTGTAAACTCTATTCAGTAATGTTGTTCTTCTTCTCTCTTTTATTAGAATTGCTTATGTTATTCTTTTCTCTTTAATTATGATATTTGTCTGAATAATTCAGTAATGGTCTGCTGAATAAGTTAGATTAATATTAATTGCTACATCTAGAATCTGTGATACGTAATCGTTCTGATTCTAATAACAAGTAGCAAACAGTGGTAGATGATTATGTCCAAGTTTTTGTCTCATCATTGTGAATAATATAACCTAAGTTAAATAATCCCCGCTTGTGTGTGATTGTTGCTTAGATTGATCTATTTTTTACCCTCTTAATGCTGCCATTAAATTAAACATTGAGAGCTTATTCAGTGTTGTTCAATGGTTAGATCTCTCTGAAGAGCTTGTTTTAGTAGAGATACTTAAGGGAAAACTCAGATAACAGAGCTTATTGTTAACTAAGGTCTTTAATTCTAATTGGAAGGAAGAGGTTAACGTTGCAATTAATTTTACTCATTGCATGTGTGGATGGATATTGAACCAAGAACTGAATTTTCTCATCTAATTATCTTTGAATTTAAATTCTGTCTGTTTACTTTCAATTTGATTCAAACAACGAAACCCCTCCCCCCTTTGTTATTGTGTTTAATTTAGCATTAATTAGTATATTTAGTTTGAGTAGAATATAAATTTTAATCAATTCATTTTCTATGCGATCGACCTTCGCTTATCCTATTTATAATTTATTAATCAGATCAGTAAAGAAATATTTAAATAAATTTCTGCATTTGACACGTTACCATACGTCCATCGCAGCAACGTGTCCATACGTCGGTGCATTTATATATTCTTCAACAGTAGGACCTGCATCATCAATTAAAAATATTCGACGTCGAGAGGGTGAGCACACATCACGGCTCAGTGAGCAAGCAAAATAATGCAACAAACATATGCATGCATTCAATTCATATCTTTGGTTTGGTTTATGGGTTTGCAATATGCTATAAAAAAGGTTTGGTGGTCGCTGCACCTCTATACACGAGTGTGTGAATCGGCCCAATGGATCAAATACCATTTTCGTCCCACATGCACCCACCATGGAATAGAGATAGAGCTAAAGTGTCCGGATCAAATACCGCCAATACTTTCCCTGATGTACTATCCATACCAATACGTAAGTCCCTATTGGCGAGGGCTTACAAACTGGGCTCGCAACTAACCAATCCTAATACCAAACAATGTATCTAAGGCCTCACCCCAGCATCCCTCAATACGTCCATAGAGATAGAGCTAAGGCCCCCAGGCATAGTCAGAGACCACACGATCCAAGACCACCTCCCCTGATGCCCTACGATGTAATAGTTCTGCTATGATAATGGTGATATGACAATGTTAGTGGGCAAGACTTGAGTAGAGATAGAGCTAGAGTCTGGTGACGAGGTCGAAGACCACCATGCCACGTCCTCCCCCTAATGCTCCACTCGCATCCAATACACCAACCACACACATACATTCATATGTCTATTCCTAGCATCATCATCATCATCATGTTATAAATAAAAAGAATTAAATATGCATGAGTAGTAATAGCAGGAATATTGGATGACATGTGAAATGCACATTACAAACATACAAGCATAGAATCAATCATGGCATTGGACTCAATAAAAATAAACAGTTTGTTATTACCAAATAGTTTAGGTCTTGTTCCCTCACCTGTTAGCAATACTCGATCTCCTTCCAAGCCTTGAAATTCTCTTTGAATTGATTTAACAACCTAAAAGTTATTTGAATTTAAGTTAGGTTTCATATGTGACATGTTACAGTAGTCAAAAATCAAAACAGAGCATTGATAGGTGTCTGATTGGTCCTATGGTCTCATACTGTATCGAACTTACTGCTTATGGTCGTACCCTACGATTGCATATGGTGCGACCGTAGCTATATGGTTTCTGAAATCTTCCCGAATGCCTATGGTCGATCATCTAGTCATGCTGGTCATGCTATGGTCAATCGTAGCTGCGATCTTGAGATTTCTAGTCACAGACTATATCCAATTCGAGTTCTTCCTAGGTCAATTATTCTGATCTTTAATGGGGTTTATTCTAAAGTCATCCTGTGGCCATCATTAGTAATTTCTTATCAATCCTAACCATCAAACTCATCCCCCATGGTTATCCTTGGAAATTACTAAAGGAATCACGTGGATCATGATAGGTTGACATCCCCCATCCTCCATAGAATCCTTAGTCCATAGAATTAACATCTTTAGATATTAGGTTCATACCTTTGCCTGTGATAGAGAGCCAATCTCTTCTTAGCAAATTTTTTCCTTAGCTTTTTCTTCTTCTCCTTCTGTTCCTTCTCTTTTTCTAGGGTTTACTAATGTTCTAAATGAGTAAAAAAGAACTGAGGGATGTCCTTTATATAGAGAAAAAAATATCCATATAAAGTCCTTTTTCAATTAAGGAAGCAATCCCTTAGTTTAGGAAAGTTTCCAAAACTCGAAGTTTGATCTAGGTTCTCATGGTCGATCATACGATCGCATAAAACATCGACCGTAGGGTAGTAATCATCGACCGTGGGGTTCTGGATTTGAAACTTTTGTTCCCTTTATTATGGTTGACTATACCTACCCAGGTATGCGACCTTAGGTATGTTTTCAGTGTTTTTAACTCGATTCTCATACCTGATTTGTGATCTATCTTCATACGCTCGATCCACTTGGTCCAGGAATGATAGAATGACCTGGCACCACACGGTTAGACCAAGTTAGTGGAGTGTGGGTCTTACAACTCTCCCCCTTCTTATATAAATTTCATCCTCGAAATTTGCACATACCTTCCGAGTCGAATAGGTGAGGATATTACTTCCGCATAGCGTTCTCTTCTTCTCATGTAATTTCTTTCACATTTTGGCTTCTCCAAGTAACCTTAACGTAATAAATGTCGCGGTTGTGAAGACTTCGCACCTTCTCGCTAGTGATCTCAAAAGGTACTACATCGAACGCCAAATTTTTAGTCAAATCTGGCGGATCTGCTATTAACATGTGTGTAGGATCTCTGACGTACTTCTTCAATTGTGAGACATGAAATACCATGTACACTAGACATTGATGGTGGTAGTACTAACTGATATGCTACTTTTCTACGTCTATCTAGAACTTCATAAGGTCCAATATATCTGAGACACAGCTTTCCCTTTTGTCCAAACCTTTTCAAACCACGCATAGGAGATATTTTCAGAAATACCTTATCACCAATGGTGAATTCGAGATCTCTGCGTCGATTATCTGCATATTGCTTCTGACGCTTCTGAGCTATTCAGACTCTTTCCTTGATAATGTTGACTACTCGACAAGTCTCTTCAACAAACTCTGATCCACTAATACTTTGTTCTCCAACTTCATTCCAAAATAAAGGAGTTCGACATTTCCTACCATACAGTGCTTCATAGGGTGACATCTGTATAGTCGCTTGATAGCTGTTGTTATAAGCGAACTCAATCAATGGTAATTTCTCATCCCATGATCCTTTGAAATCAATGACACAAGCTCGAAGCATGTCTTCTAAAATCTGAATAGTACGCTCCGACTGTCCATCTGTGTGAGGATGAAATGCAGTACTAAACTTCAATGTTGTACCCATAGCCTTCTGTAATCCTTTCCAAAACTTTGAGGTAAAGCGCGGGTCTCTGTCAGACACATGCTTTCAGGTACACCATGTAATCTAACAATATTATCCACATATAGCTTAGCTAACCTCTCTAGGGTATACAAAGGTCGTATAGCTATGAAATGAGCTGTCTTGGTCAAACGATCCACAATCACCTAGACCGCGTCAACTACTCGGGGAGTCAATGGTAACCTGGTGACGAAGTCCATAGTGATGCAGTCCCATTTCCATGCTGGTTCTGGCAGTGGCTACAATTATCCTGCATGTCTTTGCCTTTCAGCCTTTACCTGCTGACAATTTAAGCATTGAGACACAAATTTAGCTACGTCCGCTTTCATTCCTCTCCACTAATATAGTTTCTTCAGATCATGATACATCTTCCTGCTTTCGGGATGTACCAAATAAACGATGGTGTGAGCTTCCTTCATTAGTCTGTGTCTAACATCTAAGTCTTCATTTTTAGGAACACATACCATTCCTTTGTATCTTAGTACATTTTCAACGTCCAAGGTGAACACCGGAGTAGTCCTACCTTTTTCGATGTCTTTTTACACTGTTCTCAGATAAGGGTCTGATTTAATAGCTGCTATCACTTCGTGTAATAGATCAGGTACAATCTTCAATGTAGCAAACATGTTTGAGAATAGATGAATAAACCCTTGGTCAGTTTATTCATTCAGAATATCAATCACGAACTGCTCGTTATCATAATTAAATACTCTTCCTGTGACACACACTACAACATTTGCACTAGCTTCTTCTTGGGATTTTGTCATAGCTTTCCTACTTAATGCGTCAGCAACTACATTAGCTTTTCTTGGATGATACTGGATATCGCAATCATAATCCTTCAGTAATTCCAGTCATCTTCTCTGTCTCATGTTCAACTCCTTCTGAGTTAAAAAATGAGTGAGACTCTTATGATCTGATTTAATCTAAAATTTCTCTCAATACAAATAATGTCTCCATATCTTAACAACATGTACTACTGCTGCTAATTCCAAGTCATGAGTGGGATAGTTCTTCTCATGTGTCTTCAGTTGTCTTGAGGCATACGTAATTACTTGTTCTCCTTGCATAAGCACACATCCCAAACCTAATCCAGATGCATTGGTGTATAAGGTAAATGGTTGTCCTGGAATCAGAATGGTCAAGATGGGAGCTGATATCAATCTAGCCTTCAATGTTTGGAAACACTCTTCACATTTATCGGTCCAAACAAACTTTTCTCCTTTCTTTGTCAAACTGGTGAGAGGTACGACGATTCTAGAGTAATCTTTTACGAATCGTCGATAATAACCAACTAAACCTAAGAAACTTTTGATTTTTGTAACATTCTTAGGTGCTTTCCATTTCAAAATGGCTTCAATCTTGCTAGGATCCACTTTAATTCCTTCCACGGATACAACCATGACCTAAGAAAGTGACTTCATTCAGCCAGAACTCACACTTAGTAAATTTAGCGTAAAACTTCTCTTTTCTTAGTCGCTGCAAAGCAGCTCTTAGATTTGTGATATGATTTTCTTTGTCCATGGAGTAGACTAGTATGTCATCAATAAATACAATGACTGATGTATCCAACATATCATGGAATACCCAATTCATGAGTTTCATAAAAGTTGCTGGTGCATTAGTCAATCCAAAAGACATAACTAAAAATTCATAATGTCCATATCTAGTTCTGAATGCTATCTTTGGAATATCACCTTCCTTAATCTTCAACTGATAGTATCTTGACTGAAGATCAATTTTGGATAACACTTTGGCACATTGCAACTAATCGAACAAGTCATCGATCTGAGGCAATTGGTATGGATTCTTGATTGTAAGCTTATTAAATTCTCGATAATCTATACACAGTCGAACGCTACCGTCCTTCTTTTTCACGAACAATACTGGCGCTCCCCATGGTGATATGCTTGGTCAAATATAACCCTTGTCCAGTAATTCTTGTAATTGTACCTTCAGTTCCTTTAGTTTAGTAGGAGCCATTTGATAGGGTGCTTTCGATACTGGTGCGGCTTCGGGTATAAGATCTATAACGAACTCTGTCACTCGATCGGGTGGTAGTCCTAGTAGTTCCTCAGGAAATACATCCAAAAATTTATGCATAACTTCAATATCTTCAATTCGTAGTCCTTCCTTGGTGAGGTCGACCACATATACTAGATACCCAATTCCTCCTTTCTCGAGGCATTTTTTAGCCTTTAATGCAGAGAGAATGAATTTTCATTTACGGGGAAGTTTGGTTCCCACAAAACTAAACTTTGCTCCTTCCTTGTCTTTAAATGTCAGTTTCTTTTTTAGCACATAATAGGTTTGCGGAGTGCCGAGCTAACTAATCCATTCCCAAGATAACGTCAAAGTCTGCCATCTCAAGTTGAATTAAGGTTGCATCCAAAATCTTCTCGTTGATAAAAACTGGACATGGTCCATAGCCTTTGTTTAGTTCCACTTCTAATCCCATAGGTGATCGTATAAGCAATTTGTAGTCTAAAGGTCTGAGGGGTAGATTTAACTTCTTTCCAAATGACACAGATATAAAAGAATGAGTAGCTCCAGAGTCAAAGAGTTCTCTGGCGGGTAAGCCATTAATAGGTACGATACCTGTGATTTGATTTAACTTAGTCCACATGCTTACACAAGGTAGTACAAAATGAACAGTTTAGGTCATACCTGTGACCACATCAGGCGATGCGACAACATCTTCAGATGTAACTGCATAAACCTTTCCTTGCTGTAGCTGCTTCCTTGGCTTAGGACACTCTCTTGAATAATTTCCTACTTGATCGCAATTGAAGCATTTGACTCCAGCATTACTTTGCTTCCGTTGAGGTTGGACAGTCGGAGTAGTCTCGGCTGCAACATTGAAGCCTTGAGTATGGAAGGGTTTAAATGTCTTTGAGTTCCCTCCGTTGTATGAGTTTTCATTGGACCTCTTAATGCCCCTGTTTTGAGCAAAATAACTTTCCCTCTGGCTCGATTCCAATACTCGAGCAATCTGTACAGCTTCATTATAAATCTTCTTTTTCAATCCCAATACATGCTCACAGATGCTTCCCCTAAGTCCCATGACGAACCTTTAGGTTTTGATATTTTCCTCTTGCATGCAAGAGGGAGCAAAGAAAAATAGTTCTTCATAACACTGTTGATATGCGTCTACAGTCATCTGTCCCTGATACAGACTCAGAAACTTCTTTTCCATTTGATCTCTGAAACACTTGGGAAAATAATTTTCGAAGAAAGCTTCTTTATAGATAGCCCAGGTCAGTTGGGCATGCTTTGTCAACAGATAACTCCGAGTAGATTTCCATCAACGGTGTGCATCACATTTCAGCATAAAAGTGGCACATAATACCTTTTCTTCTTCATTTATAGTCATCATCATAAAGTTTCTTTCCATCTCATCGATCAAGTGAGCTGGCCATAATGGATCTGATGGCTTGCCTATAAATTCCTTTGGCTTCAACTTAAGGAAACGCTCGATCAATCTGGAGTGATCAAGCTGATACTGTGCATATGCTCCATACATAGGCGGTTTGTACTGATAATTACCTTGGTTATACCCACCTTGCAGTGCTTCAGGGTTTGGCACTTGGCCTTGTACTACTAGTGTTTGCGATGCTTGGGGTACAGGTTGCTACCACCAGGTGCCGTATTATCTTGTCCTGCAGGTAGAGATGTTGTGTTTGCAGCTGGGAAAGCAATTCCCATAGCAGCATGCATGTTGGCTTGCATTTGCTATATATACTGCATTTGCTGTGCCAAATTCATCACTGCAGTAGCTAAATCTGTAGGTGGTGCCGGTAAGTTGGTTGAGTTGGCTTGGTGTGCACATTCTGAGGTTCAGCATGTTGAGTTCTAATATTTCCTTCATGTCCTTACTAACCTTCATTGTCATTAGTCTCCATAGGTAGTGGAGATGGCTTTGCATTCTGTCTCCTTCTACTTATTCTACGTCTAGCCATTTAAACTCTTGGTTGAAAGGTACTTGGATAGGCTGTACATGTGAGACAAGATATGATGGTAGTATTGGGTTAGTCTCACAATTGAAGGCGAGAGAAAAATAAAATCAATAGGCAAGAGTTCGAACATAATCAAAATCTAGACAACAGTCAGTCATACGGTCGATGGCCTACAGTCGCATGTTGTGTGACCATAGGTGTGACCTTCAAAATCTTGAAAACTTACCGAGACCCTATGGTCGATCGTACGATCGATGGTTTTGATCGAATTGTGCGACTGTATGGTTCAAGATCAGGTTTTTAAACCTATTTTTTGAAAATTTTCCCTCTCATTCTCCTTCTTTCTCCTACGGTCTCTACTCAACTCGCCACCAATGAGTTGCTACAGTGTCGACCATACGAACTTGGTGATTTTTCCATTGATCAACAACCGTCACTCCATTCCTTGAGGTATGTTTTCTACTTTTCTCCATTTTTAAGCTTTCATACCTAAGGTTTTTGCTATTTGTAGGGTTTTCTTCTAATTAATATTTTTCTAACCTTAAAAGTTTAATTTTTATTGGGGGCTTTTGCTATTGGCCATCCAATGGATGAATGCCCTCAAGAAAATTTGAGTTTCATCGGTTAGTTTAGTAGAAACTTGAAAATTCCCATTTTTTGACCTAAATTTTGCCCAATTGTCAAAATTTCATCAAATTCGACTTACCTAGTCTAAATTTCAGATTGTTTGAGCGTTGCAGGATGTTTAGGACCTGTGTAAGTCCTCTTGCCCAAATGTTTGGGTGAAAAGTGAGGCTTTTTCCATTTTACGTCGTTATGCTGTTAAATTTTCAAATTTATCTAACTTGTTTTCTTATTTTCTTCTCTCGCAGTTATCATGGTTCGCACTAAGGTTCCTCGAGTTCATGACCTACGATGCCTCAGGTTCGTTGAAACAGAGGTGTGATATCCTTGGTTTGATCGGAAGAAAGTGGAAGGGGGTCGGTGTGTGAACTTAGCCCATTTAGCCCTATTTGATGTGGAAAGGGCGTTTGGTGACATGGGCTGGCTTCCAGTGATCTCGTACGAGGCTTGCACTTGCCCAGACTTGGTCAAGCAGTTCTATTGTAACCTACAGGTAGAGGGTGACTTAGAAGATGTGGACAGGGGTAGAGAGCTTCGGATCACCAGCTGGGTGAAAGGGGTTCAGATCTCTTTCAACTATCAGGAGTTGGCTGATCTCCTAGGCATTTCCAACGATGGTCAGTTGGTTTACTCTGCACCCAGGGAGCCACAGTTTCTATAAGACCTACACTCCACTAACTTGGTCTAACCGTGTCATGCCAGATCTTTCCATCATTCCTGAACCAAGTAGACCAAGTGTGTGAAGATAGATCACAAACCAAGTATGAAAATCGAGTTAAAAACACTGAAAACATACCTAAGGTCACATACCTGGACAGGTATGGTCGACCATAAGGAAGGGAACAAAAATCTCAAATCCAAAACCCCCTGGTCGATGATTTCGACCTTACGGTCGACGGTTTATGCGACCGTATGATCGACCGTAAGACCCCAGATCAGACTCTGAGTTTTGGAAACTTTTCTAAACTAAAGATTGCTTTTCTAATTGAAAGAGGACTCTATATGGAGAGTTTTTCTCTATATAAAGGACGTCCCTCAGCCCTTTTTCACTCTTTTAGAACATTAGTAAACCCTAGAGAAAGAGAAGGAAGAGAAGGAGAAGAAGAAAAATCTAAGGAGAGGAATTTGCTGAGAAGAGATTGGCTCTATATCACATGCAAAGGTATGAAACGAATCTCTGGAGATGTAAACTCTAAGGAATAAGACTTCTATCGAAGATAGGCAATATCAACCTATCATGATCGATGTGATTCCTTGAGTGATTTCCAAGGATAACCATGAGGGATGAGTTTGATGGTTAGGGTTGATAAGAAACTACTAATGATGGCCATAGGATGACCTTAGAAAAAACCCCATTGATGATCAGAAGAATTGACCTAGGAAGAACTCGAATTGCATGTAATTTGTGACTAAAAATCTCAAGGTCGCAGCTACGATCGACCAAAGCATGACCAGAGGACCGACCATAGGCATTCGGGAAGATTTCAGAAATCATATGGTCGTAGATACGGTCGCACCATATGCAACCGTAGGGTATTGATCGTAGGCAGTAAGATGGATACAGTATGAGACCATAGGACCAATCAGATACCTATTAGTGCTCCATTTCGATTTCTGACTATTGTAACATGTCACATATGAACCCTAACTTAGATTCATATAACTTTTAGGTTGTTAAATCGATTCAAAGAGAATTTCAAGGCTTGGAAGGAGATCGTGTATTGCTAACAGGTGAGGGAACAAGACATAAACTAATTGGTTAATAACAAACTATTTATTTTTATTGAGTCCAATGCCATGATTGATTCTATGCTTGTATGCTTGTAATGTGCATCTCACATGTCATCCAATATTTCTACTATTACTGTTCATGCATATTTAATTTCATTTATTTATAACATGATGATGATGATGATGCTAGGAATAGGCATGTGAATGTATGTGTGTGGTTGGTATGCTGGATGCGAGTAAAGCATCAGGGGGAGGATGTGGCATAGTGGTCTTCAACCTCGTCACTTGACTCTAGGTCTATCTCTACTCAAGTCTTGCCCACTAACATCATCGTATTGCCATTACCTTGGTAGAACTATTACGTCATAGGGAATCAGGGGAGGTGGTCTCGGACTGTATGGTCTTTGACTTTACCAAGGGGCCTTAGCTCTATCTCTATGGACGTATTGAGGGATGCTGGGGTGAGGCCTTGGATACACTGTTTGATGGAGGAGGGATGGTATCCACATCCATGTACATCCAATCATCATCCTCCTCATCATCACCCTCGTGTGCCTCTGCTACTGCCTCTGTTACTACCTCTGCCGCTGCTGCTACCTCTGCATCTGCTATCGCTTCCTAAGTGAAAGGACGTCTCATAGCATTCCTCTCATCATCACTGACCTGTATCTCTCTCATGCCCATCCTGCTGATGGCCTCCCAATCAAGGTCAGCTGAGAAGGTGTCCTCAAGGATCCTCTCATCCACTAGGTCCACCTGTAAACGAGCGAGCAACGTGGAGGTCAGTCGCCCATAGGGCAAGTTACCTCTCGAGTCAGTCAACGTAGATTTATGCATAGTCTGAAGAATAATATATGGGAGGCAGACAGGCTGCCTAGTACAGAAACAGTACAGCAGGTACTAAGTCAGTTGTGAGACCATCTCGTAGTATCCGCCCTGAGGAATAAGATAATGCTGGATAATCTTACAGTAGACCCATGGCTCTGGACGTAGGTTGACTGCTTTTATCTTCCAATGATCATCCCAAAGAATCTGATTATCTATTTCTGCACGCACCTGTGTAGACAAGAACTATGGCTCCCTGGGTGCACAGTAAACCAATTGACCATCGTTGGAAATGCCTAGGAGATCAGCCAACTCCAGATAGTTGAAAGAGATCTGAACCCCTTTCACTCAGCTAGTGATTCAAAGCTCTCTACCCCTGTCAACATCTTCTAAGTCACCCTTTACCTGTAGGTGACAGTAGAACTGCTTGACCAAGTCCGGGCAAGAGAAAGCCTCGTACATGATCACTGGAAGCCAGCCCATATCACCAAACGCCCTTTCCACATCAAACAGGGCTAAATGGGATAGGTTCAGACACCGACCCCCTTCCACTTTCTTCTGGTCAAACAAAGGATATCACACCTCTGCTTCAATAGACCTGAAGCGTCGTGGGTCATGAACTCGAGGAACTTTAGTGCGAACCATGATAACTGCAAGAGAAGAAAATAAGAAAAACAAGTTAGATAAATTTGAAAATTTAACAGTATAACGACGTAAAATGGAAAAAGCCTCACTTTTCATCCAAATATTTGGGCAGGAGGACTTTCATAGGTCCCAAACCACCCTGCAAGGCTCATACAATCGAAAATCTAAACTAGGTAGGTCAAATTTGAAGAAATTTTGACAATTGGGAAAAACCCCAAAATTTAGGTCAAAAATGGAAAATTTCAAGTTTCTACTAAACTAACCTATGAAACTCAAATTTTCTTGAGGGCTTTCATCCGTTGGGTGGCCAATAGCAAAAGCCCCCAATAAAAATTAAATTTTTACAGCTAGAAAAATATTAATTAGAAGAAAATCCTACAAAGAGCAAAAAAAAAAACCCTAGGTATGAAAGCTTAAAAATGGAGAAAAGTAGAGAACATACCTCAAGGAATGGACACGGATGTTGATCGATGGAAAAATCACCAAGTTCGTATAGTCGACACTGTAGCAACTCACTGGTGGCGAGTTGAGTAGAGACCGTAGGAGAAAGAAGGAGAATGAGAGGGAAAAATTTCAAAAAATAAGTTTAAAAACCTGATCTTGAACCAAACAGTCGCACAATTCGATCAAAACCATCGACCGTACGATCGACCATAGGGTTTCGGTAAGTTTTCAAGATTTTAAAGGTCGCACCTATGGTCGCACAACATGCGACCGTAGGCCATCGACCGTATGACTGACTGTTGTCTGCATTTTGATTATGTTTGAACTCTTGCCTATTGATTTTGTTTTTCTCTCACCTTCCATTGTGAGACTAACCCAATACTACCATCATATCTTGTCTCACATGTACAGCCTTTCCATGTACCTTTCAACCAAGAGTTTAAATGGCTAGACGCAGAGTAAGTATAAGGAGACAGAATGCAAAGCCATCTCCACTACCTATGGAGACTAATGACAATGAAGGTCAGCAAGGACAGGAAGGAAATATTAGAACTCAACATGCTGCACCTCAGAATGTGCACACCCAAGCCAACTCAACCAACTTACCTGCACCACCTACAGATTTGGCTACTGCAGTGATGAATTTGGCACAACAAATGTAGTATATACAACAAATGCAACCCAACATGCACGCTGCTATGGGAATTGCTTTCCCAGCTGCAAACACAACATCTTTACTTGTAGGACAAGCTAGTACAGCACCTGGTGGTAGCAACATTGTACCCCAAGCATCGCAAAGACCAGCAGTACAAGGCCAAGTGCCAAACCCTAAAGCACCGCAAGGCGGGTATAACCAAGGTAATTATCAGTACAAACCGCCTATGTATGGAGCATATGCACAGTATCAGCTTGATCACTCCAGACTGATTGAGCGTTTCCTGAAGTTGAAGTGGAAGGAATTTACAGGCAAGCCATTAGATCCGTTATGGCCAGCTCACTGGATCGATGAGATGGAAAGAAACTTTATGATGATGACTATAAATGAAGAAGAGAAGGTATTATGTGCCACTTTTATGCTGAAAGGTGATGCACACCATTGGTGGAAATCTACTCGAAGTTATCTGTTGATAAAGCACGCCCAACTGACCTGGGCTATCTATAAAGAAGCTTTCTTCGAGAAATATTTTTTCAGGAGTTTCAGAGATCAAATGGAAAAGGAGTTTCTGAGTCTGTATCAGGGACAGATGATTGTAGACGCATATCAACAGTGTTATGAAGAACTATTTTTCTTTGCTCCCTCTAGCATGCAAGAGGAAAATACCAAAACTCGAATGTTCGTCATGGGACTTAGGGGAAGCATCCGTGAGCATGTATTGAGGCTGGAAAAGAAGATTTATAATGAAGCTGTACAGATTGCTCGAGTACTGGAATCAAGCCAGAGGGAAAGCTCTAAACCACAAGACATAAAAAAAATCAATTACATATCTGATGTTCAAATTATACTAAACATAAGCAAAAACACATTGGTTGCACTCGCATGATGAATCATGCGCATCTTCTTCAGCTTCTACGTCCATCACAGCAATGTGTCCATACGTCGGCGCATTCATATATTCTTCAACAGTAAAACCTGCATCATCAACTAAAAATATTCTACGTCGAGAGGGTGAGCACACATCACGGCTCAGTGAGCAAACAAAACAATGCAACAAACATATGCATGCATTCAATACATATCTTTGGTCTGGTTTATAAGTTGCAATATGCTATAGAAAGATTTGGTGGCCGCTGCACCTCTACACACGAGGGTGTGAATCCACCCAAGGGATCAAACACCATTATCGTCCCACATGCACCCACCATGGAATAGAGATAGAGCTAAAGTGTCTAGATCAAACACCGCCAACACTTCCTCTGATGCCCTACCCATACCAATACGTAAGCCCTTATTGGCGAGGGCTTGCAAACTGGGCTCGCAACTAACCAATCCTAATGCCAAAATAGTGTATCCAAGGCTTCACCCCTGCATCCCTTAATACGTCCATAGAGATAGAGCTAAGGCCCCCCGGTAGAGTCAGAGACCACACGGTCTGAGACCACCTCCCCTGATGCCCTACGACGTAATAGTTCTGCTAAGATAATGGCGATACGATGATGTTAGTGGGCAAGACTTGAGTAGAGATAGAGCTATAGTTTGGTGACGAGGTCAAAAACCACCATGCCATGTCTTCCCCCTGATGCTCCACTACCATCCAACACACCAACCACACACATACATTCACATACATATTCTTAGTATCATCATCATCATCATGTTATAAATAAACGAAATTAAATTTACATGAGCAGTAATAGCAGGAATATTGGATGACATGTGAAATGTACATTACAAATATACAAGCTTAAAATCAATCATGGCATTGAACTCAATAAAAATAAATAGTTTGTTATTACCAATTAGTTTAGGTCTTGTTCCCTCACCTGTTAGCAATACTTGATCTCCTTTCAAGCCTTGAAATTCTCTTTAAATTGATTTAACAACCTAAAAGTTATATGAATTTAAGTTAGGGTTCATATGTGACATGTTACAATAGTCAAAAATTAAATTAGAGCACTGATAGGTGTCTGATTGGTCCTATGATCTCATACTGTATCGACCTTACTGCCTACGGTTGATACCCTATGGTAGCATATGGTGCGACCATAGCTGCTACCATATGATTTCTAAAATCTTCCCGAATGCCTATGGTCGATCCTCTGGTCATGCTGGTCATGCTATGGCCGACCGTAGCTGTGACCTTGAGATTTTTAGTCACAGACTACATGCAATTCGAGTTCTTCCTAAGTCAATTCTTCTGATTTTCAATGGGATTTATTCTAAGGTCATCCTATGACCATCATTAGTAGTTTTCTATCAACCCTAACCATCAAACTCATCCCTCATGGTTATCCTTGGAAATTACTCAAGGAATCACGTGGATCATGATAGGTTGACATCTCCAATCCTCTATAGAATCCTTAGTCCATAGAATTAACATCTTAGATATTAGGTTCATACCTTTGCCTGTGATAAAGAGCCAATCTCTTTTCAGCAAATTCTTTTCCTTAACTTTTTCTTCTTCTCTTTCTCTTCCTTTTCTTCCTTCTCTTTCTTTAGGGTTTACTAATGTTCTAAAAGAGTGAAAAAGGGTTAAGAGACATCCTTTATATAGAGGAAAACTCTCCATATAGAGTCATCTTTCAATTAGGAAAGCAATCCCTTAGTTTAGGAAAGTTTTTCCAAAACTCAGAGTCTGATCTGGGGTCTCACGGTCGATCATACGATCGCATAAACTATCGACCGTAGGATCGAAATCATCGACCGTGGGGTTCTGAATTTGAGATTTTTGTTCCCTTCCTTTTGGTCGACCATACCTACCCAGGTATGCGACCTTAGATATGTTTTCAGTGTTTTTATTCTCATACTTGGTTTGTGATCTATCTTCACACGCTCGGTCTACTTGGTGCAGGAATGATGAAATGACCTGACACGACACGATTAGGCCAAGTTAGTGGAGTGCGGGTCTTACAAGTGATCCCTGGCACCACTCCCATGGACCACTGTGCCCCTGCTAGAGTGATAGCATAAAACAACATGGTCCTTGTATTGTGCTCCCACATGCCACATGACCATCATACCCAAACAACACACAATCCATAAACATAGTTGTTATAATGCGAATACATACTCAGATATAAACAAGTATTGGATGCAATGTTTAAATCATAATTAAGACATGTTCTAAATGCCCTAGGTCTATGGACCTGACCCCTCACCTAATAGCACTACAAATGCTTCTGTACTACGAAGCCGACAGAAGGCTTCCACTTTCCTAGGGTCCGTTTACCTATTTAAGTAGATAATCTTATTAGGTTGGTTGTACATCTTTTAACCAGTATGGATAAGCCTCACATGTCCATACATGGGTCCCAAGACAATTTGGGAACCCAACGGTTGGTCCCCAATAATCCTAACTAGGTATGCTGGCCAATAGAACCAGGACCGAATGATACAACCGGGTGGTATATCGTTCAGAATCACCATTGACACTCAGGTGATTTTCCATTTTACCCTGAACCGAAGGGTAGAATCGGATGATCAACCATCAGGCCTACCATTCGGCTATTTACATTGTTATAACAATGGCTTTCAGAAGGTTATCTAGAGGCTTTGCTGGGTAGTGTTTCATCCAACACTGCCTCCGATTATATCCGAACCTATCCGGAAGTCTAGGTCAATCGGCCCAGTGGGTAACCGGGGGTTGGTCACCTGGAGCGTTATGCCCTTGGAAGGTTCCTCTAGTTGGGATCCTTCAGTTATATTTAGGTCAATTCCACCAAGGCATTTGCCCTGGCGGAGGGAGGGTCTTAGTCATCCGGAGGCAAGGCCAAGACCAAGCCTCCGGTTTGATCCTTCGATTCGTGCCCAGAAACCAGGCAAGAACAAGGTTGGTCTCCATTTTGCGGGGGCTTTGCTTCCCCAATGCTTGGGCCCTAACTTTGGTTGGTGGGGATCTTATTCCCACCATTAATATGTCCAATGGGAGCCTTTATTGCTCCATTACACTCCATTCATGAAGGGGAAGATAAAAACCTAAATTTCTAGGTTATGGTTGGTTTCCATTAATGGAGACCATTACTAGTGGACAATTACCTTGGCCTTGCATTCAATCACCACAAGAAAGAAGGGGGCATGTTGGCCGTGCACTAGTTGAGATTAGAAAAAAAAAAGAATCAAGGATCGAAAAAGATTAAGAGAGAGAGAGAGAGAGAGGTACAAGAGAATTATTTATTCGGATGGGTTTAGAAAATGGAAAGGAAAATCGATGGGTTTAGGTGAGGGAGAGAGTTAGAGACTCGAAATAGAAAAAAATTGAGAAAGAAGGAAAGATTTCATGGAACTGGGTCAGTTGGGATCTAAGATTATAAGCTATAGAAAGAGAGGATGGGTTTATGGAAAGAGGTTGATTGAGTAGATCTTGGGCTGCTAGGTGGCAGTAAAACCCAAAGAGGATATGCTAATTGGGTCGGTTATGGGAGAAAAGAGAGATGAAAAAAGAGAAACTCAAAGAGGTGGCATTAGGTTACAATACCTTAGGAAAGGAAAAAGAGAAGAAAACAAAAGATCAGAAGAAGAAGATCGGGGAGTAGAAGAGAGGGCGTTTGAGAGAGATCGACAGAGAGGGAGAGAGTAGAGCCAAACACAAACTTGCTGCCCACCTCAGGTAAGACTGTCGGCCACCATCTTGCTGGGTTTCTCTTTTGGTTTTTTTCTTCTTTTGGTTTATCCTCAATCCCTACTGCTGCCTGTTAGTGTAACTATTTGTATTGACACATGTGCATCTCAAGTGTACACTTTAGTATTGTAATAGTTATTATAGACGTATAGTTCACCTGTATACCTTGTATAAATATAGTGATATGAGACATAATAAGATTACTGATTTCATTTCCAGAGGCTTCGTTCTTGATGTTTTCCTTAACATGGTATCAGAGCATATTTGCTCCAACTACCTGAAACCTCTTCGTCTGCATAGCTTCATCAATTGTCAATTGTTCATCTGAAGGTGCTCGCAACGTTTCATCCTCTAGTGGTTTGCTTGTATAATTTTTTCTTTAGTTATGCTTGGTGGTGTTCGTCTTTGTTACTTCCAATCAGACTGTTGGGGGTTTTCGTTCTCTGTCTCTGGTTCTGTTCAGCGTTGAGGGTTTCCGTTGATTTCTGTCCATTTTTTCTCAATCTTGGTGTTGATTTCTTTTTTTTTTTTTTTTGTGCTCTAAATCTGTTGTAGTTGACCTTCTCGGTTTTCTACATCCAAGTTCTTCTTGGTGTTTGGTCTAGGGTTTTCTCAAGTTCATAATTTTTTTTGTGGTTCCTGTGTTTCTTACTGTGGCAATTTCTGATTTTCACTGCGATCTGTTGTCTTGGCTTTGTTGCAGTGAATCTTGTACTCTCTTTGTTTCTTGGTGATTTTCGCTGGATTTTGTTTCTTGTTCTTGGTGAGTTCGGTGTTCTTGGTCATCTCTTCATATTTTGGTTTTTGCAACAGTGATGGTGTCTAAATCCTCTCAACCTGTGATCCTCGGTTCCTCTCCTTCTTTTCTATATCTGGTTGATAGTCTGGGTAAGGTTCTTGTGTCTCAGCCTCTGGATGGTGATAATTACGCCACTCGAAAATGAGCTATGCGTATAGCTCTTGGTGCCAAAAATAAATTTGGCTTTGTAGATGGCTCGTAATCAAGACTTGACTCAGCGGTGGATTCTGATTGTAAGACCCGCACTCCATGAATCCGATATAAACCTTTAATTCATGTCGTAACAGGTCTTTCAATCATCATCAGGCCAGAAGGGACGAGCGGATGACAACCAAGTATGAAAACGGATCAGACTAAATGATATTTTTCATATCGGTCGATGGTACCAATCGATCGGTATGCCTATGCAGGCAGACCACTTAGATTCGAAAATAAATCTCTGCGGGTCCCATTTTCCAAATTCTGAACCAAATGACTTTTCTAATGTTAGGGGTCTTCCTAAACTTAACCCTAGTCTATATAAGGACCCCTAAACCTCCTTAAATCCCTTTCATTGATCCTTACAAACCTTATAGAGGAGAAAGAGATTGAAGAAGGAGAAGGAGCTAAGGAAGGAGAGGGAAGAGCTGCCATTATCGTTGGACGAAGAACACTCTACCACGAACCAACGGTAAGTGCTTAAACCCTCCTCTAAGTTAAGCGTTATAGTAGGCTAGTCATGATTGGATCAATACCATGTAAGGCGAACTGTTGATCTAAATCTGAATTTGACGTCAAACCCTAATCTAGTCAGTAAACCCTAGATTCAAGTTTTAGGTTGAAGATTATCAAAAATAGGACTTGAATGGAGTTGGAAACAACTCTAACTCAGTGCTCAGACCTAGAATGTATAGGAGAAACCCTAGAATCAATAGGGGGTGACCGACAGAAGGCAAGAACTAGGTGTATGGTTTTCCAGAGATATACCAGTCGACCATACCGGTCGCACCCTATGCGACCGGTACCTGCGATCGGTATCTCTCGAAGACTGGTCTGTGGGGACCGGTCGACCATACCGGTCGCACCTTTCCCCAAAGTGCCGTGGCCGGTACCTACGACCGGTACCTGCTACCGATCTGCACTGTGAGGAGTGTTTTGACCCAGTTGGTTTTCCGACCAACATAAACCCTAAGAAAAAAACTATTTTAATACAACCCTAACATCGTGTAGGACTTTGTGATAGCAAGTTTGGATTCTGTGACGCGGAGCAAGCTATCAATCAAGCGTCAGGTAAGGGAATCGGACCTAAACCCTAATAATTTAATGAAAAATTTTTATCTAACCCCCAAAAACTATGTCAAATTCCACCTACTACCCAATAGTTTCCAGAAAATCTAACCGGCCCCATTTAACTGACAGACTTGACTAAATATGTAAGTGGACAGTCTTGCTCATTTAATTTGAAACTTTAAAACATTAAAATGAGATAAAATTACTAATTTACCCCTTTCTATTCTTTTTTCTTTCTCGAAATTTCTTTTCTTCTCTATTGCAATTCTATTCGGTTCAGAGCCCTAATATCATATCTCCATCGTCTCTTCTCTATTGCTATTTGGTGAAGTGCCCTAATATCATATCTCTATCGTTGTTGTGCTAGGTTTCGGTGACTCTCCAGTTTCGAAGCTTCGGTATCCCGTCGGCAACATCCAAAGTCCGGTTAGTATTTCCATCGTTGTGTGAGTTATAATCACAAGATGCTTTTCTGAAACTACTTCATGCCATTCCAATCTCACAAGTTTTTTCTTTGTAAAACTGCTACCCGCCATTCCACTTCCATATTTGCTTATTTCTTGCTTTTATCATGTTAAATCCCTTTATGAGAGAAATCCATGCATGTTTCAGGTTTCTCATCCGTCAAACCATTAGAACATGGGTATTTTGTTGTTTCCTTCTCCATATCTGTGAAGTATGAATCACTATAGAACAAGAGCAAATTTACTAGCCCTCTCTCTCTCTGGGTTTCTCCCTTGTTTGTAACCTGCATCATTTTGTTTAGAAATAGATTTTCCATTTAATTCTCCTATGAATAAAATGTTATGTGACGTTGATGTGGTCTATCAATCCTGCTGTGAATAGTTTATTTTCATGATGGAATTTGGGTGAGGTTGATACTGACCATCCATCTTATGAGGGTTTCAGGGAAGAACCATTCAGCAAGGCTACTGATCCTATCTTCACTCTGCTTGATTGAATTATATTGACAATATGGATGCGAAATGTGAGTCTTGTGGTGTCACATGTGTGACATGTACAACAATTAATGGGAAAAATCAGGGGAGGAAGTACTATCGATGCCCAAGATGTCAAAGCTTTGTTATGTGGTTGGACCAATTGAATCAATGCCCATGTGGAGCAGGGCAATGCAAAGTTAGAACGGAAAAAATAATAACAAACAATGGACGACAATTCCGATGTTACCCACGTTCCACAGGAGTCAGTGTTAATCTACTGTGTTTTTAAATGTCTTTTTCAATGAAAGTCGTCATGTATAATTAATTATCATTTTCAATGATAGTTTTCTTGTATAATTGTCTTGGTGCAGGTGGATAATCGTGGATGTGGGATGTTCGAATGGTTAGAAACAACGGTATGTTCTCAGCGTGGTAGCACCACACATGCAATTGCTGAGAAAGCTCACAGACGACAGCATCAAATATAGCAAGTGGTAGAAGTACGTCCCCAGCTTACTTGAAAGGTTACCTAAGAGGAGCCATTAGAGTGAATGCACAAAGTTCTAGGTTGTATGAAGTGCTCCTCGAAGCTGTCGAAAAGCTAGAATTGAAGAATCCTAAAGGAAGAACTGATTAGTTGACTGTAGCTTGTAGGTTTTGTGCAACTCTTATGGTAGTTAGAATTTAATGATTCAATTAGGTTACCTCACTTTTTATGATGTACTAGCTTCTGTCAATGTACACTAAGGTCATGAGATTTTAGATTATTGAACATTTTGCTATACTACGGAGATATCCTCTTTTCAAACTCTATATTTGATTAGGACATCATCATTCTTGTTTCTCTTCTTTATCCTCATTTTCCACAGCCCAAAATAATGCATGGAGTCCTATGTAAGAGTTTTGATACTCTGATCCTCTTGAATGCTTCCCTATACCAGGAAGAGGGTTTTTCCCCCCTAGTATAACCATTTTGCAAACAGGTTAGCAGTATCAAGATTCATCTAAGCTTAAATCCATTATTAACTTGACAAGAGGATTAATTGTCAAGGGTTGTAAGTTATTTAGTTTAGGTTCTTTTTGCAGCAACAAGAGGATTAACTTGACAAGAGGATTAACTTGACCATATCTTGCCTTAATAGTAGCCTCCATGCTCTTTACTTTCATGTCAGGATCAATCTTTAACCTGTTACCTAATTTCTGTGCAATCCAGGCCGAAGAAGCAGTTTTATTCTTCTCCACCCTACCACAAGAATGGGGAAAAATAAACTTTTTCACTTTGAATGTACACCCATCCCGTTTAGTAGCAGCATGTATCATCCAAGGGCACCCATCAATAGAACAAACAACTGTTACTCTATTTTTCTCATTTTTCATCCTTATCACATTTGACCCTTCTTGGACTATAAAGTCTGTAAGAGCTCTCCTATATGAATATACATCTTCAAATTCATCTCCAACTTGAATGTTGACCCTCTCCACTTCATCAATATCATGATCTCTGTCTCTAACACCAATTTCTTCTTTAACCTCATCTTCTTCCATGTCTGATGGAAACATATCATCTTCCTCTCCATCAACAGACTCTTCGGAATCAATTGAAGATTCTCTATTATCTCCAACATTAATATCCCAATTATCTTCATCACCATCATCTTCACTGCTTTGATGTATGGCTGGTTCTTTGTCTTTATCTTTCCTCACGGGCTTACTAACAACAGTTTTCATCCTCATAAGAGGTGCTCTATCAGCTGTAGTGGATGTAGGGGTAGTGGTGGTAGTGCTGGCCATATTCTTCTCAACATTAATATCCCAATTATCTTCATCACCATCATCTTCACTGCTTTGATGTATGACTGGTTCTTTGTTTTTATCTTTCCTCACGGGCTTACTAACAATAGTTTTCTTCCTCATAAGAGGTGCTCTATCAATTGTGTAAATGTAGGGGTAGTGGTGGTACTGCTGGCCATATTCTTCTCAGCCTGCCTACCAACAATAGTAGTAGTAGTGGCAGTGGTAGTGCAGGGCCCTTCCTGGACAGGGACTGTGACACTGTCAACAGTAGCAGTAGCAGTGGTAGTGCTGGGCCCTTCCTCGAAAGGCACTGTGATAGTTCTTAACTTGGATGGCCTACGACGTCGTGGTGGACCTATCATTGCTCCTGACAAGCCATTAATAGTGAAATTTTCTACCATGGCCTCACCCACACTGACTTCACTGATGTGCATGGGGATACCTTTACCTTCCTTTTTAAAGAAATTTGTCAACTTCGAAACATCTGTGTTACCCTTTACATCTCTGTAACTTCCATTTGGCATCTCAGCCCTGACAGAAAAGGTCACATTTCTATCATCTGGAATGTTAGATAGCACTGTACAATACACATCATAAACCACATCAATCCAACCATACAAATCTTCATCGACTAACTTCACTTCAGTGCGATCCTCGCACATGTAATATATGGTGACTTTATCACTCATTATGCTATTTATATGATGAAAAAAATCAATTAGAATCTATTAAAATGATTGATATAAGTAAGCAAACTTTCTAGACAAAAATATTGCCACCACTACTGTTAAAGGTATAATACATGCTAGAAATTTCTATATGTTAACTAAACAGTAGTGATGTTTCCAAACAGTAGTGCTGGGAATGATTTGGTCCCTAGCATTACTATTTCCAGACCACTGTCGAGAGAATAAAGATTAAAAATTTGTAAAGTTGTGATATTTTGTTTCAAAAAATTTGTAAAGTAGTGATGTTTTTCAGCCCTACAAAAGTGATGTTTCCAAACAGTAGTGCTGGGGAATGATTTGGTCCCCAGCACTACTGTTTTCAGACCACTATCGAGAGAATAAAGATTAAAAATTTGTAAAGTAGCGATGTTTTCAGACATTTTGTAAAGTAGTGATGTTTCTCAGCACTACAATAGTAATGTTTCCAAACAATAGTGATGTTTCCAAACATTTGAACCTTTCCACGAAAATTAAGATTAAAAAATAGGGAAGCATTTGGGAAGGGGACAAACACCACTCTCGAGAGAATAAAATTGAAAGAAATTTGAAATAGCTTCAAATAATATGCATAAAGAATGGATAAGAAACATATAAAAAAGGTTAGAAAACAGAGTCCCAAATATTAACAATGAACTAACCTTACTGTCGAGGAATCGACAAAAGTTCTGTCGACTGTCGGCTGAACCCACTCCTTCACTGTGAGGGAATAACTATAGATTCAATTCATAACTATATAATGTTTGTAGGCAACTGACTGTGGTAATTTCATATTAAGGTTTCATACCTGAAGATTGGGAAAAATATACAAATGGAGGTTCGTGAAATCTCTGATAGGGGGCTTCCAATCGTCGTCTGATGTCGAATCTTTGCCCTAAAATATCTAGGGCTTCCTTCCTACCTCGTACTAGAAGAAAGAAGACTCTACGGATTTCTTCTCCTTTCTACAAAGAAGCAGAATCCATCGTCGACGAAGATGGTTCACTGTAGTTGTCGCAGCTAACTGCTGGTTAAATAAAGCATAGACTGCTGGTTGTCGTCGCCGACTACAAATGGACAGCACACTGTAGTCAATAAGAGGGTTCCACTGTTGATAGTTGTCGGGGAAGAAAGATTTCGAAATAAGGTTTTTTCTTTTTTACTTTTACTGTTAAAGAAGAATATTTGGTAAGTAAAAATGTATTTTCACTTTGGGGCGGGGCATTATCGTCTTCTACTGCAGGAAAAAGGGCAATATTGTCTTAATATTTGCAACTAACGGGTGGGGTCTATTTGATTAACGGTGAAAATATTTTGGGTGGTAGATGAGACATTTGGAAACCTTTCAAATAGTAGATGAGACTTTTGAAAATGTTGGGGGTCAGATGGAATTTGACATAGTTTTTGGGGGTTAGATGAAATTTTTTCTAATTTAATAATAGTAAAACGTTGCTAAAAACTATGATTCTATGGAATGGTGTTTGTGCATACTCGCATGTCATCTTTACTTTCAGTTATTATTATTGTTCATTTATACTCGCTATACTAGGATGTGACTATTAGGCATGTGATTGCTTTCGTTGGTGTGTGGAATGGGAAGGGCCTGGGGTCTGGGATCATTCCTCACACTAGCACCTTTTTGTATCGTTATGTCTTAGCATGCTTGGTGCGGGTAGGGTATCAGGGGAAGGAAGTGGCACTGTGGTCTCTAGCCTGGCCACTAGACTCTAGCTCTATCTCTATGCCATAGGGAGCTGTGCTGGGATAGGGCCTACTATGATGACATATAGGATTGGTTAGTTGCGAGCCCAGTTTGCAAGCCCTCGCCAATAGGGGCTTACATGTTGGTATGGGTAGGGTATCAGGAAAAGTGTTGGCGGTGTTTGATCCGAACACTTTAGCTCTTTCTCTATTCCATGGTGGGAGCATTTGGGACGACAGTGGTGTTTGATCCATTGGGCGACTTCATACACTCATGTATAGAGGTGCGGTGGCCGCCAATCTTTTCTATAACACATTGCAAACTTAAAACTAGACCATACTGTGAATGTTACTCATGCATATGTTTGTTGCATTGTCTGATTGTCTTACTGAGCTAAGTTGTGAGCTCACCCTGTATATTTATACATGTTTTTAGATGTTGATGCAGGTTATACTGTGGAGGACTACATGGATACTTTGGCATATGGAGGTATTGCTGCTTTAGAAGTGCAAGCAAGAGAGGACGAGCATGACTCTTCATGTGAGTGTCCTTTCTGCATGTACCTCTAGGATGTTGATTTAATTTATTTTCAATGGATTTACAATTGATGTAAGGATATTTATTTACGTTTTGGTGTGGACAATAATTGGATATTTTATTTAAATTATCAATAGAGAACTCAGTTCATTTAATTTAAGACTTCCACTGTATTTTATTATATTTTAATTATGGTTATGTGCAATGGTTTGTATGAGTGGACACGGTCTTATTGAGATCCTAGTGTGAACCGTTGGTTCAGTGACGATTCACTCACACTTTTGGTTCAGCCAAAATTGGGGTGTGACAATTTGGTATCAGAGCTCCTAGGCTCTGTCCAACAGACCATATTTGCACTTATTGAGTCGATGAACTGAGATAGGAAAAATTAAAAGTCTTAATAAAAACACACCTTAAGCACCTGTTTGATGCCTGAGACTAAATACAAAAGAGCATAATATACTATACTAAATGTAGAATTAATAAACAGTCATGCTCTAGATAGGAACCTTAATGACAGGTGAGAAAAATCATAAACTTCTATTAAATTAAAAAGGAAACTGTATCAAGAGTTAATTGTACCACAGGGTATAGTCCATAGGCCGGACGGTTACCCTGTTATATAAAAACCATACGGTAAGGGAGAGAAAATAAAAGACCTATCATGGGGTTGGGCATAGGAGGAATAGGGTCAATGATGTCCTAGTCACGCTCATAAGCTACCCTGAGCTAGTGTACCTGCTCCTGCGTGACTCTGAGGCTGCGAGAAAGGCGCCCGAGGTCACGGTTCATCTCGCGCTAGGCATCCCGAATCTCCATAAACATACCCATCATGGTATCAGGAGGAGGCTGGGATGGTCCCGCTGTAGGTATGGGCTGCAGTTCCATTGCTGGAATGTCCTCCATCTGATCATCATTACCATCATCCCTTGCCTCTTCTGCATGAGCCACATTGGCTGTTGCTGCTGTTGCTGCCGCTACTGCTATCCCCCTAAGTGGATGAGGACGAGCCTCTAGCTCCTCATCACTGATCGACAGGCTGTCCATCCTCATCCAGACAATGGCATCCGAGTCAATGTCAGATGTCATAGTGTCCTCAACCGCAATCTCATCCCTCATATCCACCCGTAAGCGCCGCAGAAGAGTAGTGATAAGTCGGCCATAAGGAAGGTTACTGATCTGATCGGGCAGAGTAGCCTGACGCATGATCCTGATAATAATGTAAGGGAGACAGACCCGCTCCCTAGTGCAGATGTAATAAGTCAAGTACTAGGTGAGCTGAGATAACTCACTGTAGTGGCCACTCTGAGGAACAATATCATGCTGGATGATGTGGCAATAGACTCGGGGAAGAGGTCTCTAGCTAGCATCTTTCATGGGCGCTCCTGGGTTATGGATCTGCTCTGAAACCTCCTGGCGCAGATCATCAGTAAGAAAGCCCTTCATCTTGGGGGCACAGTAAACCAAGTCACCATCATTAGGAATCCCCAAAAGATCAGTGAGCTGGTGAGTGTCGAAAGATATGGGGACTCCTTTGACAAAGCTTGTAAGGTGGAGGTCCCTGCCCCGGCGGAAGTCATTAACATCCCCCTCGATCTCCAAGTTCGCGTAGAAGTGCTTGACTAGGTTGGGACGGGTAGTCACTGTGTAAGTAATGACGGACAACCACCCAAGTGCACCAAAGGTTGCTTCAACATCAAATTGTTGTAACTGCTCCAAGTTTACACATTGTCTTGACTCGATGTTCTTCTCTTCAAACCATGGAAAATGGGCTTACGTCACCGCAGAACGAAACGATCGCTCATCAAACGGTAGAACCGGAGGGTGTGAATGGTTCATGCCAGGAGCGAATGCATGTTTACCAGCACCACGACGTTGAGACATTTTGAACTACAAAACAAAAACAAAACACATGAGAAATTGGTTAGAATTTTTGAAATTTCGACAGCATAACGACGGTAATTGAAGCAAAAGCCTCAAACTCACCCAAAATCTGGGGAGGAGGACTTACATAGCAATCTAACACCATATGGAAACCAAACAACCATAAAAGAAGTAAGGAATTTAACAATTACAATAAAAAAATGATTTTGACCAAAACCTAGGTCAAAAATTGAAAAATTTGATTTTTAAAAAAACCATACGGTGGAACCTCAAATAAGTTGAGGGCTTTTGTTGATAGAGGTACTTAAACTATTTCTAAGCTGAAGGAAAAGAGTTCCTACGGTTAAAATCTTCCAAACCAAGAAAAAACTAATTTTTGGGCAAGAAACCATGAAGAAACGATGTAAAAAGGAAGAAAGGAAGGAAGAACCTTACTTGGAGACAATGTTCAAGGTCTTGATCGGAAGAGAATCATATCTAAGGTCACCGATCGGACTGTAGCAACTCACCAAGTCAGAGAGAAATTTCCACCGGAGGAAAGGGAAAGAAGAAAAGTGAGAAAAGACTCACTTTTGCGATTTTTAAAGCCTTTTTGGGCATATCAGTTGACGGTTTGCCCTATATCGGTCAACCGGTACCCCTTGGTATCTACGACTGGTAACTCTCGGTCAAGAGAGTGGTGCTGACAGGTCGATCATACCGGTCGCACCACACTCGATAGTTTCGTGACTGGTAAGTCGCGACCGAACAAAAAAATGAGGAAATTTTAAAATTTTGGATTAAAGCTTCCCTTACGATTTTCGCCTTGCATTGTTAAGGACTAATACTATTATGACTATTCGATTGTACCTCATGTGTTATGTCTTCTTTCCAGATCCAAACAGGAAAGAGTAATTTAAGATGGTTGGCGAAAATGGTCGTAAAGGCTCACGAAAGCGTCACCACTCAAGGGTGTGCCAAGCCGAGGACAATGTGGAAACAAGAACTATTGATGAGCAAAACCTGAACTCGGAAGGTGGGGAAGGGCAGAGTCCCAGAGCACCAACAAATTTGCCAGGACCTCCTCACACTAACTCTGAGACAATTGTGATAAATTTGGTTTATCAGATGGAAGCTCAGTAGAAAGCGTTCCTGAATGAAATGCTGAAGATGTTCAGGCCACCAGGATATATCTCTACAGAAGGTACGTCTGAGTCTGGGGGAAATAACACTACACTACCAATGGATGGTAGTACTGGGCCGATGGGCCAAGGACAGAATCTAAAACCACCACACTAATTTCCAACGTCGTCTACCTATCAAGGGATCTATCTGTACCCACCACCATGGTATGGAACAAATGCATAGGGGTAGAATGACCTAAGTAGAGCGTGGATAGGTTTTTGAAGTTGAAACCCCCTACCTTCATAGGGAAACCAGGAAAACCACTATGGCCTGCACAGTGGATTGCTGAAATGGAGAAGAACTTTCGTCTAATGACTTGCACAAAGGATGAGAAGGTGCTGTTTGCTACGCACATGCTCAAGGAAGACGCTAATGCCTGGTGGAATTCTACCCAGACATACTTGGAGGCAAGGCACACTCTGATCACGTGGGAAATATTCAAGGGAGTTTTCTTTGATAAGTACTTTCCAAAGAGCTTTCGTGATCAAATGGAGAAGGAATTCCTAAACCTGCAATAATCCCAGTCGACTGTTGATGCGTACCAGCAGAGGTATGAAGAGCTATTTTTCTTCGCTCCAGCAAGGATACAAGAGGAAGAAATCAAGACCCGCAGGTTCACAATGGGATTATGAGGAAGTATCCAAGAGCATGTCTTGGGTTTGGAGAAGAAAGTGTATTATGAGGCTGTACAGATTGCTAGGGTAATTGAATCAAGCCAAAGAGACAGCTTCTTTGCTCAAAACAAGGGACTGAAGAGGCCTGTTACTGAGACTTCGGGTGGAGGGATCATTAGACCATTCCTCCCATACAGGGCTCAGTTTGCTGTGGTGCCAGCAAGGAATACTACTGCACCACCACCATCACAGTTAGCTGGACAAAACCCAAATGTCAAATGTTTCAACTGTCAATAATTGGGTCATTATGCAAAGACCTGTACTTTGCCTAAAAAGCAACTGCCATAGGAAGGAAATATATTTGCAGTCACCACTGAAGAGGCAGCCGCATCACCTGATGTGGTTACTGGAACTGTAAATATAGCTAGTGTATCTGCCAGAGTACTCTTTGACTCTGGGGCCACGCACTCCTTTGTTTTTATATCTTTTGGAAAGCGAATGGAATTATTTATTAAGTATTTAACCCCAAGCTTGATAGTTCACTCTCAGTTGGGAGTAGAAGTGGCGTTGAGTGAATGCTATGGACCGTGTACAGTTAGTATTGAGGGCCAAAACCTAGAAGCGAATCTGGTTTAACTTGAGATGGCAGACTTTGAGATCATCTTGGGAATGGATTGGCTAGGCCATCATTCAGCTAGCTTATTATGTGGTAAAAGAAAACTTGTGTTTAAAGATGAGAAGGGAAAGGAGTTTAGTTTCACTGGAACCAAGTTACCTAGGAAGCAGAAGCTGATCCTCTCTGCCCTAAAAGCTAAGAAATGCTTAGAGAAGGGAAGAGTAGGGTACTTAGTGTCTATGGTCGACATCACAATAGAGGTGCCAAAGATGGAAGATCTAGATGTGGTACGAGAGTTTCCAGATGTATTTTTAAAAGATTTACCAGGTTTACCTCCAGACAGGGCTATAGAGTTCGTGATAGACCTCGTGCCAGGGTCGGCGTCGGTGTCTAAGGCACCATACAGGATGGCCCCTACAGAATTAAAGGAGTTGAAGACCTAATTATGTCACACCCCAATTCTGATCCAACCAGAATGGTGTGAGTGAACCGTCATTGAACCAACGGTTCACACCAGGATCTCGAATAGGCCGTGTCCACTCATACAAACCATTACACATAACCACAATCAGAATATAAATAGTACAACGGAAGTCTTTAAAATAGAATGAACTGAGAATCTATTGATAAATTAAATAAGTATTCAATTATTTAAATCCAAACAATAAATATAATACCATTACATCACCTTAATCCAACCGAAAAAAATGAAAATAAATAAAAATCAAATCAAAGGTACACGCAGAAAGGGCACTCGCATGAAGCGTCATGCTCGTCCTCTCCTGCCTGTGCACCCAGAGCAGCAACATCACCATACGTCGGAGCGTTCATATAGTCATCCACCGTGTATCCTGCATCAACATCTAAAAACAATGTGTACACAAAGGGTGAGCTCACAACTTAGCTCAGTAAGACAATCAGACAGTTTCACAATATTATGCATGAGTAACAATCATTTTATGCTGTGGTCTGGTTTTAAGTTTGCAATGTGCTATAGAAAGGTTTGGTGGCCCCCGCACCTCTATACACGAGTGTGTGGCACCTCATGGATCACACCCCCATTGGACCATATGCACCCATCATGGAATAGAGATAGAGCTAAGATACCCTCGTACCTCCCCTGATGCTCTACCCATACCAGTACCTAAGCCCCTACTGGCCAGGGCTCGTAAACTGGGCTCGCAACTAACTAATAGGATAGAGATAGAGCTAAGGCATTCCCACACCTCCCCTGATGCCATATCCGCAACTAACCCACTAGGATAGAAACATAACGTAGGTAGACCCTATCCCAACATAACTCCCTACGGCATAGAGATAGAGCTAAAGCATCGTGGACTCGGAGACCACAGTGCCACATAACCATGGCCGGGCCAACATCAATATCGGAGACCACCGTACCACGACCTTCCCTTGATGCCCCACTCGTACCAAGCATGTTAAGATAGAATACAACAAAATGTGCTAGTGTGAGGAGCGATCCCAGGCCCATGCCCCACTCCATACACTAACGAAAACAATCACATGCTTAACAATCACATCCTAACAATGTATGAACAGTAATAATAACTGAAATTAAAAGATGGCATATGAATATGCACAAACATCACATCATATATATTCAGGTGATTAACAACGACTTACTGTCCATTAATTATTAGGTTTAGGTCAGATTCCCTTACCTGACGCTCGTTTGATAGCTTGCTCCACGTCGCAAGATCCAAACGGGAAGTCACAAAGTCCTACAATATTATTAGGGTTTCATTAGAATATTTTTCTTAGGGTTTCATGTTGGTCGGAAACCAACAAGATTACAAAATACCCTCACAGAGCTGATCGGTGGCATGTACCGGTCGCAGCTCTGTGGGAAAGACTGGCGACCGGTATGGTCAGCCGGTCCCCACAGACCAGCCTCCCGAGGGATACCGGTGGCAACATACCGGCCGCACTGCGTGCAACCGGTATAGTCGACCGGTATGTCTCTGGAAGACCATACATGGGTTTTTCGACTGCTGTCGATCATCCTCCATGGATTTCCAAGGTTTCTCCTATTCATTCTAAGTCTGAGCTTTGAGTTAGAGTTATCCCCAACTCATTCAAGTATTGTTTCGATGAATATCTTCTCGGAACTCGAATCTAGGGTTTGACGGAAACTTAGGGTTTATTGGCCAATTTAGGGTTTTAGATCAATACCTACTTGCATGGTATTGATCCACCCATACAACTATCCTAGAGTCATAGGGTAAGAAGAGTGGTTAAAACACTTACCATTGACTAGCGTAACGTGATCGTCGTCGAACGATAATGGCGGCACCTTCTTCTTCTTCCTAGCTCCTTCTCCTTTCCAACCTCCTTCTCTTCTCTAGAGTTTGTGAGAGATAATGGAAAGGATTTGAGGAGGCTTAAAGGTGTATTTATAGGCTAGAATTAGGGTTTAGTAATCCTATTAGGATTAGGAAAGTCTTAGGATTCGAAATCATGAAAGTGGGACTCTCAGAAGTCAATTTCTGGATCTCCACACTCAGCTGCGCAGACCTGACCGGTCGACCGGTACCAAGACCGGTACCATCGACCGGTCAACATAAAATGATGATTATTTGACCGTCTTTGATCCGATTTCGTACCTGTTTGTCATCCGCTCGTCCCGTCTGGCCCGGTGATGATCGGAAGACCTACTACGACACAAAACCAAGGTTTAGACCGGGTTTACGGAGTGCGGGTCTTACAACTCCCCCACCCTTAAAAGAAATTTCGTCCCGAAATTTGCATGAAGGTTTCACAACTTCCCCACCCTTAAAAGAAATTTTGGCCCCAAAATTTGAACATACCTTGATCGTCGAAAAGGTTAGGGTACTCCTTTCTCATCGCGCTCTCCTCTTCCCAAGTAATTTCCTCCACATTTTGGCTTCTCCAATGCACCTTCACATAATGGATATCCTTGGTTCGAAGTTGCTGTACTTTTCGACTTGAGAGCATCACAGGCACCACTTCGAATGTTAAGTCTTCAGTCAAGTTTGGGGGATCAGCGGTCAAGATGTGCGATGGATCTCTGACATACTTCTTCAGTAATGATACATGGAACACGTTATGAATGCTTGATATAGATGGTGGTAGAGCCAACTGATATGCTACATTACCACGTCGGGTCAATATCTCATATGGTCCCACATACCTGGGGCATAGCTTCCCCTTCTTACCAAACCATTTCAGACCTCGCACCGGTGATACCTTCAAGAATACTTTGTCACCCACTGCAAACTCTAGATCTCGACGTCGATCATCCGCATAGTGCTTCTGTCGAACTTGAGCTGTCTTTACTCTCTCCTTGATTTGATCAATCACTCGGCAAGTTTCTTCAACAAACTCCGGTCCTACAATTCTTCTTTCTCCCACCTCGTTCCATAACAAAGGTGTACGACACTTCTTCCCATAGAGTGCTTCATATGGGGCCATCTAAATTGTAGCCTGATAACTGTTATTATAAGCAAACTCGATAAGTGATAGTTTCTCATCCCAAGCTCCCTTGAAATCCAATGCACAAGCTCGGAGCATATCCTCTAAAATTTGAATAGTTCGTTCTGACTATCTGTCCGTTTGAGGGTGAAAAGCTGTACTGAACTTTAACTTCGTTCCCATAGCTTTCTGTAATCCTTCCCAGAACTTTGATGTAAAACGGGGATCTCTGTCAGATACTATACTCTCTAGAACTCCATGAAGTCTGACTATATTATCCACATATAACTTGGCCAGTTTCTCCATGGTATACTAAGGTCTGACCGCAATAAATCAAACTATCTTGGTGAGTCGATCTACTATAACCCAAACTGCATCCACTGACCTTGGTGTCAAAGGTAGGTCAGTGACAAAATCCATAGTAATGCAATCCCACTTCCATGCAGGTTCCGGTAATGGTTGCAACAAACCTGCGGGTCTCTACCTTTCTACTTTAACTTGTTGACAATTCAGACATTGGAACACGAAACGAGCAATATCTGCTTTCATACCCCTCCACCAATCTAGTCTTCTTAAATCATGGCACATTTTGGTACTTCCTGGATGTACCGAATATGGAGTGTAATGAGCTTCAGTCATAACTCGATCTCTGATATTGCAGTCTTCACTCTCAGGTATACATAACCGTCCACGATACCTGAGTACCTTGTCTGAATCCAAGGTAAAGTTAGGATTGCTCGTACCCTTCTCTAAGTCTTCTTCCACTGTCTTGAGATGTGGATCATGTAGGATTGCTACCTTGACTCATCAACTAGATCTGGTGAGATCTTCAAAGCTGCAAACATCATGGTGAACTTATGAATTAAGCCTTGCTCAACTGGATCTTCTGCAGTCTCTATTATATACTCTTCATCGCTTTCAATTGAACTTGAGGCTGCGGCACATAATGCAGCATTTGTACTTGGTCCTGCCTCAGGTTTCGATGCCCACTTTCTGCTTAAGGCGTCAGCCACCACATTTGCTTTACCCGGATGGTACTGGATGTCACAATCATAATCTTTCAAAAATTCCAGCCATCTCCTCTGTCTCATATTCAGATCCTTCTGAGTGAAAAGATAAGTTAAGCTCTTGTGATCTGACTTAATCTGAAACTTCTCGCCGTACAAGTAGTGTCTCCAAGTTTTGATTGCATGTATAACCGCTGCTTGATCCAAATCATGCGTAGGATAGTTCTTCTCATGCTCCTTTAACTGTCTTGATGCATAAGCAATCACCTATTCTCCTTGCATCAATACACACCCAATACCCAACCCTGAAGCATCCGTATATAAAGTAAACGGTACGCTTGGTTCTGGGATGGTCAAGATAGGTGCAGAGACTAGTCTTGACTTCAAAGTCTGAAAGCACTTCTCACACTCATCTATCCATATGAATTTCTCTCCCTTCTTGGTCAATCTGGTGAGTGGAACAGCGATCCTGGAGTAATCTTCCACGAACCTTCTATAATAACCAGCCAACCCAAGGAAACTACGAATCTCCGCAACAGATTTTGGTGCTTCCCATCCTACTATAGCAGCTATCTTACTTGGATCAACCTTGATACCGTCTTCAGATACCATATGGCCCAAGAAAGCCACTTCCTTCAGCCAAAACTCGCACTTCTTGAACTTAGCATAAATCTTTTCTTGTCTCAGCCGTTGTAGGGCTGCCCTCAAATGTGCTGTATGGGTCTCCATGTCCTTAGAGTAGATCAATATGTCATCGATGAATACGATGATCGAAGTGTCCAACATATCATGAAACACTCGGTTCATCAGTTCCATGAGCGACGATGGAGCATTGGTCAACCCGAAAGACATAACTAGAAACTCATAATGGCCATATCTCGTCCTGAAAGCAGTCTTCGGAATATCTCTGGCCTTGATCTTCAGTTGGTGATACCCCGATCGGAGATCAATCTTCAAAAAAAACCTTTGCACCCTACAATTGATCGAACAGATCATCGATTCTAGGCAAAGGATACAGATTCTTGATCGTCAATTTGTTCAGCTCACGGTAGTTGATACACAGCCTTACACTTCCGTCTTTCTTCTTGACAAATAATACAGGTGCTCCCCAAGGCGATATGCTAGGTCGTATGAAACCCTTATCTAACAATTCTTGTAACTGGGTCTTCAACTCCTTTAACTCGGTAGGGGCCATCCTGTATGGTGCTTTGGACACCGGCGCCGAACCTGGCATAAGGTCTATTACAAACTCTGTAGCCCTGTCCGACGGTAGACCTGGAAGCTCCTCTAGAAATACATCTGGGAACTCTCGAACCACATCTATATCTTCCATCTTGAGTGACTCTACCGTGATATCGACTACAGATACTAGATACCCCACTCCCCCTTTCTCTAAGCATTGCTTGGCTTTTAGGGCAGAGAGAATCAGCTTCCGCTTCCTAGATAGTTTGATCCCAGTGAAGCTATACTCCTTTCCCTTTTTGTCAGTAAGCACAAGCTTCCTTTCACCACATAATAGGACGGCTGAATGATGGCCTAGCCAATCCATTCCCAAGATGACATCAAAGTCTTCCATCTCGAGTAGTACTAGGCTCGCTTCTAAGTCTCGGCCCTCAATACATACAGTACAAGGTCCATAATATTCAGTCAAAGCCACTTCGACTCCTAGTGGAGAGCAAACTATCAAGCTTGGGTTCAAGTGCTTAATTGGTAACTCCATTCGCTTTCCAAAGGAAATAGAAACAAAGGAGTGCGTGGCCCTAGAGTCAAATAGTACTCTGGCAGGTATACCAGCTACATTTACAATTCTTGGAATTTTTATTATCCCTTAGTTCTACATACGCATACACACAATGAAAATAGTAAGCCAAATAGTAAGGGATAGAGTCGTACCAGTGACCACATCAGGTGATGCGGCTGCCTCTTCGGTGGTGATCGCATATACTTTTCCTTGCTGGGGAGGTTGCTTCCTAGGTAGAGTGCAGGTCCTTGCAATATGACCCACTTGCTGACAGTTGAAACATTTGATATTCGGGTTGTATCCGGCGTTCTGTGGCACAGGTGGTGCCGTATTGTTCCTAGCAGGTACTGTAGCGGTCTGAGCCCTGTATGGGTGAAAAGGTCTATTGTTACCGCCACCCAAACTCTCAATAGCGGGTCTCTTCACTCCTCTGTTCTGTGCAAAGAAGCTGTCCCGCTGACTGGATTCTATCACTCTCGCAACCTGCACAGCCTCATTATAGATTTTCTTGTCCAGACCCAATATGTGCTCTCTGATGCTTCCACGTAGTCCCATGGTGAACCTACGTGTCTTGGTCTCTTCTTCTTGCATACTTGTCGGTGCGAAGAAAAATAACTCCTCGTTCCTCTGCTGATAAGCATCCACAGTCGACTGAGACTGCTGTAGATTAAGGAACTCCTTCTCCATCTGATCTCTGAAGCTCTTCGGAAAATACTTATCGAAGAAGGCAACTTTGAATGCTTCCCAATCCACCTGTGTATGCTTCGTCTCCAGATATGCCCGTGTAGAATTCCACCAAGCATTCGCATCCTCCTTTAGCATATGAGTGGCAAACAGTACCTTCTCATCCTCTGTACAAGTCATCAGACGAAAGTTCTTCTCCATTTCTGTAACCCACTGTGCTGGCCACAATGGTTTTCCTGTCTTACCTGTGAATGTAGGGGGTGATGATGGGGATAGCGATGGTAGGGCGGAGGATGTACCAGTGCCAGCACCACAGCCTACACATGCAGCGGGACCATCTCAGCCTCCTCCCGACATCATGATGGTATGTTCACGGAGATCAGGGATGCTCGGCGTGAGATGAGCCGTGACTTGGGGCACTTGGCTCGTAGCCTCAGAGTCACTCAGGATCAGGTGCACTGGCTCAGGGTCGCTTACGAGCGAGATTATGATATAGCAGACCCTATTCCTCCTAGGCCCCCTACCCCATGATTTACTTTCACTTTCTCTCTCTTGATGATTTATATAACAGGGTAACTGTCCGGTTTGTGGACCGTACCCTGTAGAACTATTTATCTGATACTCATTTTTCTATTTAATGAAAGTTTTCATGGTTTTTCCTAACTAGTGCATGTGTAATATTAAATTTCATATTTAATATAGTATATTATGCTCTTTCTTAGTCCGTCTCAGGTATCAAACAATGCTTAGGGTGTGTTTGTATTAACAAATTTTAATATTTCCTAACTCAGTTCATCGACTTAGTTAAGTGCAATACGGTTTGTTGGACAGAGCCCGAGAGCTCTAATACCAAGTTGTCACACCCCAATTCTGATCCAACCAGAATGGTGTGAGTGAACCATCATTAAACCAACGATTCACACCAGGATCTCGAATAGGCCGTGTCCACTCATACAAACCATTACACATAACCACAATCAGAATATAAATAGTACAGCGGAAGTCTTTAAAATAGAATGAACTGAGTATCTATTGATAAATTAAATAAATATTCAATTATTCAAATCCAAACAATAAATATAATACCATTACATCACCTTAATCCAACCAAAAATAATGAAAATAAATAAAAATCAAATCAAAGGTACACGCAGAAAGGGCACTCGCATGAAGCGTCATGCTCGTCCTCTCCTGCCTATGCACCCAGAGCAGCAACATCACCATACGTCAGAGCGTTCATATAGTCATCCACCGTGTATCCTGCATCAACATCTAAAAACAATGTGTACACAAAGGGTGAGCTCACAACTTAGCTCAGTAAGACAATCAGACAGTTTCACAATATTATGCATGAGTAACAATCATTTTATGCTGTGGTCTGGTTTTAAGTTTGCAATGTGCTATAGAAAGGTTTGGTTGCCCCCGTACCTCTATACACGAGTGTGTGGCACCTCATGGATCACACCCCCATTGGCCCACATGCACCCATCATGGAATAGAGATAGAGCTAAGATACCCCCGTACCTCCCCTGATGCTCTACCCATACCAGTACCTAAGCCCTTACTGGCCAGGGCTCGCAAACTGGGCTCGCAACTAACAAATCCTATATGTCATCAATGTATGCTCTATGCCAGCACAGCCGTCTACGGCATAGAGATAGAGCTAAGGCATTCCCACACCTCCCCTGATGCCCTATCTGCAACTAACCCACTAGGATAGAAACATAACGCAAGTAGACCCTATCCCAACATAACTCCCTACGACATAGAGATAGAGCTAAAGCATCGTGGACAAGCCATCGTCGACTCGGAGACCACAGTGCCACATAACCATGGCCAGGCCAACATCAATATCGAAGACCACCGTACCACGACCTTCCCCTGATGCCCCACCCGTACCAAGCATGTTAAGACAGAATACTACAAAAGGTGCTAGTGTGAGGAGCGATCCCAGGCCCATGCCCCACTCCACACACTAACAAAAACAATCACATGCTTAACAATCACATCCTAACAATGCATGAACAGTAATAATAACTGAAATTAAAAGATGGCATGTGAATATGCACAAACATCACATCATATATATTCCGGTGATTAACAACAACTTACTGTCCATTAATTATTAGGTTTAGGTCAGATTCCCTTACATGACGTTCGTTTGATAGCTTGCTCCACGTCACAAGATCCAAATGGGAAGTCACAAAGTCCTACAATATTATTAGGGTTTCATTAGAATATTTTTCTTAGGGTTTCATGTTGGTCGAAAACCAACAAGATTACAAAATACCCTCACAGAGCTGATCGGTGGCATGTACCGGTCGTAGCTCTGTGGGAAAGACTGGCGACCGGTATGGTCAGCCGGTCCCCACAGACCAGCCTCCTGAGGGATACCGGGGGCAACATACCGGCCGCACTGTGTGCAACCGGTATAGTCGACCGGTATGTCTCCAGAAGACCATACATGGATTTTTCGACTGCCGTCGATCATCCTCCATGGATTTCCAAGGTTTCTCCTATTCATTCTAAGTCTGAGCTTTGGGTTAGAGTTATCCCCAACTCATTCAAGTCTCGTTTCGATGAATATCATCTCGGAACTCGAATCTAGGGTTTGACGGCAACTTAGGGTTTATTGGCCAATTTAGAGTTTTAGATCAATACCAACTTGCATGGTATTGATCCACCCATACAACTATCCTAGAGTCTTAGGGTAAGAAGAGTGGTTAAAACACTTACCGTTGACTAGCGTAATGTGATCGTCGTCGAACGGTAATGGCGGCACCTTCTTCTTCTTCCTAGCTCCTTCTCCTTTCCAACCTCCTTCTCTTCTCTAGAGTTTGTAAGAGATAATGGAAAGGATTTGAGGAGGCGTAAAGGTGTATTTATAGGCTAGAATTAGGGTTTAGTAACCCTATTAGGATTAGGAAAGTCTTAGGATTCGAAATCATGAAAGTGGGACTCTCAGAAGTCAATTTCTGGATCTCCACACTCAGCTGCGCAGACCTGACCGGTCGACCGGTACCAAGACCGGTACCATCGACCGGTCAACATAAAATGTTGATTATTTGACCGTCTTTGATCCAATTTCATACCTGTTTGTCATCCGCTCGTCCCGTCTGGCCCGGTGATGATCAGAACACCTACTACGACACAAAACCAAGGTTTAGACCGTGTTTACGGAGTGCGGGTCTTACAAATTACAAGAACTACTAGATAAGGGTTTCATACGACCAATCATATCACCATGGGGAGCACCTGTATTGTTCGTAAAGAAGAAGGACAGTAGCGTACGACTATGTATCGACTACCGAGAGTTGAACAAGTTAACCATCAAGAACCGATATCCTTTGCCTAGGATCGATGATTTGTTCGATCAGTTGCAAGGTGCAAAGGTTTTCTCGAAGATTGATCATAGATCAGGGTATCACCAATTGAAGATCAAGGCAACAGATATTCCAAATACTGCCTTCAGAACAAGGTATGGGCATTATGAGTTTCTGGTAATGTCATTCGGGTTGATTAACGCTCCAGCATCGTTCATGGAACTGATGAATCGAGTGTTTCATGACATGTTGGATACTTTGGTCATCGTATTCATTGACGACATCTTGGTCTACTCAAAGGATAGGGAGGCTCATGCAACACATTTGAGAGCAGCCTTACAATGGCTGAGAAGGGAGAAGCTTTACGCCAAGTTCAAAAAGTATGAATTTGGCTGAAGGAAGTGGCCTTTTTGGGTCACGTAGTATCTATAGACGGTATCAAGGTAGATCCAAGTAAGATCACAGCTATAGTAGAATGGGATGCACCGAAATCAATTGTGGAGATTCGTAGTTTCCTTGGATTGGCTGGTTACTATAGAAGATTCGTAGAAGACTACTCAAGAATCATAGTTCTACTTACCAGACTAACCAAGAAAGGAGAAAAGTTCATATGGATAGTTGAGTGTGAGAAGTGCTTTTAGAGTTTGAAGTCAAGACTAGTCTCTGCACCTATCTTGACCATCCCATCACTAGGCTTGCCGTTTACCCTATATACGGATGCCTCAGGGTTGGGTCTTGGATGTGTGTTGATGCAAGGAGAATAGGTGATTGCCTACACATCAAGATAGTTGAAGGAGCATGAGAAAACTATCCTATGCATGATCTGGAGTTAGCAGCGGTCATTCACGCAATCAAGACTTGAAGGCACTACCTTTATGGTGAAAAGTTTCAGATTAAGTCGGATCACAAGAGTTTAACTTACCTTTTTACTCAGAAGGACCTGAATATGAGACAGAGGAGGTGGCTGGAGCTATTAAAAGATTATGATTGTGACATCCAGTACCATCCGGGTAAGGTAAACAATGTGGCTGATGCCTTAAGCAGAAAGTGGGCATTGAAACTAGAGGCATGACCTAATACAAATGCTGCAGTGTGCGCTGCAGCCTCAGGCTCAATGGAGAATGATAAAGACTATATATTTGAGACTACAGTTGATCCAGTAGAATAGGACTTAATTCGTAAGTTCACATTGATGTTCGTAGCTTTGAAGATCTCATTGGATCTAATAGATGAGGTCAAAGTAGCAATCCTACAGGATCCACACCTTAAGACTGTGCAAGAAGATCTAGAGAACGGAAAAAGCAACCCTGATTTTACCTTGGATTCAGACAAGGTACTCAGTTTTCGTGGACGATTATGTATACCTGAGAGTGAGAACTCAAATATCAGAGATAGAGTTATAACAGAAGCTCATTACATCCCATATTCGGTACATCCAGGAAACACCAAGATGTACCACGATTTAAGAAGACTATATTGGTGGAGGGGTATGAAAGAGGATGTAGCTCAATTCGTATTCCAATGTCTGAATTGTCAGCAAGTTAAAGTATAAATGCAGAAATCCATAGGTTTGCTACAACCACTATCGGAGCCAACATGGAAGTGGGATTGTATCACAATGGATTTCGTCACTGGCCTACCCTTGACACTAAGGCCGGTGGATGTAGTATGGATTATAGTCGATTGACTTACCAAGACAGCTCAATTCATGGCTGTCAGACCTCAGTATACCATGGAGAAGCAGGCCAAGCTATATGTGGATAATATAGTCAGACTTCATGACATCCCAGAAAGTATAGTATCTGATAGAGATCTCTGTTTTACATCAAGGTTCTGGGAAGGATTACAGAAAGCCATGGGAACCAAGTTGAAGTTTAGTACAGCTTTTCATCCTCAGACAGACCAGCAGTCAGAAAGAACTACTCAAATTTTAGAAGATATGCTCCGAGCGTGTGCCCTAGATTTCAAAAGAGTTTGGGACGAGAAGGTATCGCTCATCGAGTTTGCATATAACAATAGTTACCAGGCTACAATCCAAATGGCTCCATACGAGGCACTCTATGGGAAGAAATGTCGTACACCTCTATTATGGAATGAGGTGGGAGAGAGAAGGATTGTAGGACCGGAGTTTGGCGAAGAAACTTGTCAAGTGATTGATCAAATTAAGGAAAGAGTGAAGACATCTCAAGTTCGACAAAAGCACTATGCAGATAATCGACATTGAGATTTGGAGTTTACAGTGGGTGACAAGGTATTCTTGAAGATATCACCTGTGCGAGGTCTGAAACGGTTTGGTAAGAAGGGGAAGCTATGCCCCAGGTATATGGGACCATAAGAAATTTTGACCAAACGTGGTAATGTGGCATATCAACTGGCTCTACCACCATCCATGTCAAGCATTCATGATGTGTTCCATGTTTCATTATTGAAGAAATATGTCAGGGATCCATCGCACATCTTGACAGCAGACCCACCAGAGTTGACTGAGGACTGAAAGGTACAACATCTCCGGAGCAAGGATATCCATTATGTAAAAGTGCATTGAAAAAACCAAGATATAGAAGAAATCATTTAGGAGGAAGAGAACACGATGCGAAAGGAATACCCTAACCTTTTCGACGAACAAGGTACATACAAATTTCGAGGCCAAAATTTATTTTAAGGGTGGGAGAGTTGTGAAACCTACATGCAAATTTCGGCGACGAAATTTCTTTTAAGGGTGGGGGAGTTGTAAGACCCGCACTCCATGAATCCGATCTAAACCTTTAATTCATGTCGTAACAGGTCTTTCAATCATCACCGGGCCAGACAGGACGAGCGGATGACAACCAAGTATGAAAATGGACCAGACTAAATGATATTTTTCATATCGGTCGATGGCACCGGTCGATCGGTATGCCTGCGCAGGCAGACCACTTAGATCAGAAAATAAATCTCTACGGGTCCCACTTTCTAAATTCTGAACCAAAGGACTTTTCTAATGTTAGGGGGCTTCCTAAACTTAACGATAGTCTATATAAGATCCCCTAAACCTCCTTAAATCCCTTTCATTGATCCTCACAAACCCTAGAGAGGAAAAAGAGATTGAAGAAAGAGAAGGAGCTAAGGAAGGAGAGGGAAGAGCTGCCATTGCCGTTGGATGAAGAACACTCTACCGCGAACCAATGGTAAATGCTTAAACCTTCCTCTAAGTTAAGCGTTATAGTAGGCTAGTCATGATTGGATCAATACCACGTAAGGCGAACTGTTGATCTAAATTTGAATTTGTCGTCAAACCCTAATCTAGTTGATAAACCCTAGATTCAAGTTCTAGGTTGAAGATCATCGAAACTAGGACTTGAATGGAGTTGGAAACAACTCTAACTCATTGCTCAGACCTAGAATATCTAGGAGAAACCCTAGAATCAATAGGGGGTGACCGACGAAAGGTGAGAACCGGGTGTATGGTCATCCGGAGACATATCAGTTGCACCCTCTATGACCCGTACCTGTGACCAGTATCTCTCGGAGACTGGTCTATGGGGACCGGTCGACCATAATGATCACACCTTTCCCCACAGTGCCATGGCCGTTTCCTACGACCGGTACCTACGACCAGTCTGCACTGTGAGGACTGTTTTGACCCAGTTGATTTTTCGACCAACATAAACCCTAAGAAAAAAACTATTCTAATATAATCATAACATCATGTAGGACCTTGTGATAGCAAGTTTGGATTCTGTGACGCAGAGCAAGCTATCAATCAAGCGTCAGGTAAGGGAATCAGACCTAAACCCTAATAATTTAATACCAGTAAAACGTTGCTAAAAACTATGATTCTATGGAATGGTGTTTGTGCATACTCGCATGTCATCTTTACTTTCAGTTATTATTATTGTTCATGCATACTCGCTATGCTAGGATGTGACTGTTAGGCATATGATTGCTTTCGTTGGTGTGTGGAATGGGAAGGGCCTGGGATCTAGGATCATTCCTCATACTACTACCTTTTCGTATTGTTCTGTCTTAGCATGCTTGGTGCGGATAAGGTATCAGGGGGAGGAAGTGGCACTGTGGTCTCTAGCCTGGCCACTAGACTCTAGCTCTATCTTTATGCCGTAGGGAGCTGTGCTGGGATAGGGCCTACTGTGATGACATATAGGATTGGTTAGTTATGAGCCCAGTTTGTAAGTCCTCGCCAATAGGGGCTTAAATGTTGTTATGGGTAGGGTATCAGGGGAAGTGTTGACAGTGTTTGATCCGAACGCTTTAGCTCTATCTCTATTCCATGGTGGGTGCATGTGGGATGACAGTGGTGTTTGATCCATTGGACGGCTTCACACACTCGTGTATAAAGGTGCGGTGGCCGCCAATCCTTTCTATAGCACATTGCAAACTTAAAACCAGACCATACTGTGAATGTTACTCATGCATATGTTTGTTGCATTTTCTGATTATCTTACTGAGCTGAGTTATGAGCTCACCCTGTATATATATATATATACACATGTTTTTAGATGTTGATACAGGTTATACTGTGGAGGACTACATGGATGCTCCGGCGTATGGAGGTGTTGCTGCATTAGAAGTGCAAGCAGGAGAGGACGAGCATGACGCTTCATGCGAGTACCCTTTCTGCGTGTACCTCTAGGATGTTGATTTAATTTATTTATTTATTTTTAATGGATTTACAATTGATGTATGGATATTTATTTACGTTTTGGTGTAGAGAATAATTAGATATTTTATTTAAATTATCAATAGAAAACTCAATTCATTTAATTTAAGACTTCCGTTGTATTTTATTATATTCTGATTATGGTTATGTGCAATGATTTGTATGAGTGGACACAGTCTTATAGAGATCTTGGAGTGAACCGTTGGTTCAGTGACGGTTCACTCACACTTCTGGTTCAGTCAAAATTAGGGTGTGACACTGATGGTGCTGCTGCCTGGGACCAATGCGACCTGATGGTCATGTCTTGGATTTACAATGCATTAAAGAAATATTTGCAAGAGACGGTACTCTATGCCAATAGTGCTCGTGTGTTGTGGCTTGAGTTGGAAACCAGGTATGCTCAGGGTAATGGTTCCAGAATTTATGATCTTAAACGACGGGTTGCACTGTCAAAGCAAGATTCTCTCTCTGTGTCTAGTTATTAATCCACTCTTAAAATGTTGTGGGATGAACTTGGGTCTTATATGACAATTCCTAATTGTTCGTGTGGAGCACTGTCCAAATGTACCTGCAAAATTCTATCAACAGTTTCTGATCTTGCTCAGTTCGAAAAGGTTTTCTAGTTCCTAATGGGTCTCAATGAAGTATATGGGACAATCCGAATGCAGATACTTGCTAAGGATCCTCTAGCTTCAGTTGCGAAGGCTTACTCTATGGTTCTGTATGAAGAATGACATAGAGGCCTCTGCTTACCAACTATAACTACGGACAATACAGCATTTGCTCTTAGTCATCAAGCTGTGTTTCGAAAGAAGCTTATATGTTCTCATTGTCATCGGTTAGGCCATCTCAAAGAGAATTGTTACACTCTTAATGGCTTTCCTCCTCATTTTAGGCGGCGTTCTTCATGGAATTTCTTTACAACCAAGGGGTTTCAAGTGCATGCTGTTGTAACTGATTTAGCAGCAAATGCTCCTTTTACAGAAGATTCTCCTACTGAGCAGCATACGGTTCAACCTGATAAATTTCATCAATTGACCACTGCTGAATACAATCAACTAATTTCTTTCCTTCACCAACCAAGTGTAAACTTCGCAGGTATGCATGCTTGTTTATCTGCCTCTGTTTCTTCATCTCGGCCATGGATTATTGACTGAGGGGCTACAAACCATTTTTCATGTGTTCCCTCTTCTTCTCCAACGTCCATGATTTATGCTCCTCAGTCCCCTATTGTTCTTCCTGATGGTTCTGAATACCCCATCAATCAGTTAGGAACTTATATTCTCTCTGACAAGTTACAGTTAACTAATGTCTGTTATGTTCTTAACTTTTCCTTTAATTTTTTATCTGTTGCCCAAATTACAGCATCCCTAAAATGTTTTGTATCCTTTTTCTCCACATTTTGTGTTTTTCAGGACTCACAAACCAAGATGGTGATGGGGCCAGGCCAGCTGCGTGACGGATTGTACCAGTTTGAAAACTCTTTTCCTGCCTCTGTTTCGGCCTTGTCTAGTTTGGTTTCCTCTGCTTCTGTTGTGGTTGCTACTATAAACTCTAAGCTTTGGCACTATAGGTAGGACATCCATCCTCCCTTCATATTCCCAATATTAATTCTACTATAGGAGAATGTACCATTTGTCCTGTGGCTAAACTCTCTCGCACACCATTTCATAATAGTGTTTCTCGATCATCTATTCCATTTGAATTACTGCATGGAGACATATGGGGTCCGTATTTTACAGCCTCTAATATAGGTTGCCACTATTTTTTTAACTCTTGTGGATGATTGTTCTCGGTCCACCTGGGTTTTTTTGATGAAAAATAAATCTGAAACTTTATCATATCTTTCTCAGTTTTTGAACCTTGTCTCTACACAATTTTTTGCTATGGTTAAATGTTTTAGGACCGATAATGGTCAGGAATTTCTTTCCCATTCATTGCAAAATTTGTTACGTATACATGGAATAATTCATCAACTTACTTGTGTCTACACACCACAACAAAATAGTGTTGTTGAAAGAAAGCATAGACACTTGTTAGAAGTAGCCCATTCTCTTCGATTTCAGTCTTCTTTACCTTTGCTATTTTGGGGGGATTGTGTATTGATTGCATGTTATATCATTAACAGATTACCATTTCAACTTCTTTCTGGTAAATCTCCCTATGAAATTTTGTTTCAAAAACCACCCTCCTATTGTCATTTTCGTACCTTTGGTTGTCTGTGTTATGCAAAGAATTTTTCACCTCGGCAACACAAATATTCTCCTCGCTCTTTCCCTTGTATTTTTGTTGGATATCCACCCAATCACAAAGGCTACAGGTTATATAATCTGTCTTCTAATCCATAAATCACTAGTAGGGATGTGCTGTTTTATGAACATGTTTTTCCTTATGCTTCCGTAGTACATTCTTTATCAAATTTTTCTGTTCCATTACCTATTTCAGACAATGTTATTTCTGAAAATGTTCCAATTACATTTGATTCTTTTCCTTCATCATTCATGCATTCTCCATCTTCATCTATTCATTCAAGCACTCCCTCGGTTTCAGACCCTGGCTCTAGTTCACTTGTAGTTTCTGATTCCAGTGCATTATCTCCCATAGTTATAGAATCTGGACCTTCATTTATGCCCTCTGACACAGCTACAAATGGCCCACGAAGGTCATCTTGGGTTTCCCAACCCTCTCTTCTCTTAAAAGACTTTGTTTGCAATTCAGTCACAGGCCCATTAGCCCCAGTCATATCCTCAGGTAAATATCCTATTCAGTCCCTTCTTTCTTTTTATAACAATTTTGAGTATAAAGCCTTGATTTCTACTTTATGTGACCAACCTGAACCCAAAACCTATAAACAAGCTATTAAAAGCCAATTATGGCAAACTGCTATGGATGAAGAGATAAGGGCTCTCATCCATAATAACACTTGGACCATGGAACCACTACCTCCTAGAAAACAACCTATTGGTTGTAAATGGGTGTTTAAAGTGAAACACAAAGCTGATGGGACAATTGAATGGTATAAGGCCAGATTAGGGGCAAAAGGTTTCACTCAACTAGAGGGTCTTGACTATCATGATACTTTTGCACCGGTAGCCAAAATTGTTATAGTTCGTAGTCTTATTTCCTTAGCTATATATCAGGAATGGCATTTGCATCAAATGAATGTTAAAAATGCATTCCTGCATGGAGATTTGGATGAAGGTATACATGAGTCCACCTCTTGGCTTTACTCACAATAGTGGCCCAAATATGGTTCGTCGGTTAAGAAAGTCTCTTTATGGCCTTAAACAAGCCCCACGACAGTGGAACAAGAAATTGGTCGATGCTCTTCTACAACTAAAATTTGTTCAATCCAAGGCGGATGCTTCTTTGTTTGTGTACAATACTGGATTGGTCTTTACAACTATACTTGTGTATGTAGATGACCTTATTATTACTGGTTCTAATGTGGAACATATTGATCTTACAAAGGCCCAACTTCAGCATCATTTTCAAATAAAAGACTTGGGCCGACTGACATATTTCTTGGGTATAGAGGTTGTCCCTACAACTGATGGGCTGCTCCTATGTCAGCAAAAGTACGCCATGGATATTCTCCTTGATACGGGTTTTCTTGGTAGTAAACCAAGTGAGTTTCCAATGGATCAACATCTCAAGTTGGATAATGATTCGGGTGACCCTCTTTCTGATCCTGCAGCATACCGATGCTTAATTGGTCGCTTAATATATTTAACCGTTACAAGGCCCAATTTGTGCTACTCAGTGCATATCCTCAGCCAGTTTATGCATTGTCCTCGTACACCACATCTTAGTGCTGCACATAAAGTCCTTCACTACATCAAAAGCTCCTTATCCCTTGGTATTCATATGGTGAGGTCTACTACATCAGTACTTACCAGATATTGTGATTCCAACTGGGCTAGCTGCCCGTTTACTCATCGTACCACTATGGGCTACATTACTTACTTCGGAGACACACCTATCTCATGGAAAACTAAGAAGCAAGTCACTGTTTCTCGTTCATCAGCCGAGGCTGAATGTCGGGCCTTGGCATCACTTTCTTGAGAAATTTCTTGGCTCAAATCCTTATTTTCTGACATGGGTTTTTCTCATAACTCACCAATTGCTGTTTATTGTGATAATCAAGCAGCATTACATATTGCTGCTAATCCTGTTTTTCATGAACGAGCTAAACATATCGAAGTTGATTGTCACTTCGTTCGGAAAAAGTTACTTAGTGGCCTGATCTAAACTTCTCATGTAAGGTCCAATTTACAACGGGTTGATATTTTGACAAAACCCTTGGGCCAGGGTCCATTTACAACATTAATATCCAAGCTTGGACTACGGCTCTCTCCTGTGTCCGCTTGAGGGGGGATGTTAGTGTAACTATTTGTATTGACATGTGTGCATCTCACATGTACACTCTAGTATTGTAACCGTTATTGTAGACGTATAGTTCACCTGTATACCTTGTATAAATACAGTGATATGAGACATAATAAGATTACTGATTTCATTTTCGGAAGCTTCATTCTTGATGTTCTCCTTAACACAGCCTATTATCTTGTGTCACATCCCAATTCTGCACAATTCAGAACGGTGTGATGAACCGCTAATAAACTAACGGTTCAACCAGGATCTCTAATAGGCTGTGTCCATTAAAAATAAAACCATACACATCCACAACCATAATCAGAATAAATACACAATAGTGGAAGTCTTATAGTAAATGAACTGAGAAATCTAACTGTGATAACCATAATAAAATATCAAGTTATTATTGTATCAACTGAGACATAAATAAATAAAATATCAATTATATTCCTTTAATAATTCAAATAAAAATCTAATCGAATACGCATGAGTTACACTCGCATGAGGGATCATGCGTATCCACTAAGTCTTCGGCTTCCATTCCAGCAACACGCCTGTACACTGGAGCACTCATATAATCTTCAACAGTGGTACCTGCATCATCAACTAAAAATATTCGATGTCGAAAAGGTGAGCACACATCATGGCTCAGTGAGCAAAAAAACAATGCAACAAACGTATGCATGCATTCAATTCATATCTTTGGTCTGGTAAATAAGTTTGTAATGCGCTATAGAAAGGTTCGGTGGCCGCCTCGCCTCTATGCACAGGGTGTGGAAGCCTGCCCAAAGGTTAACGTTTATTGTCGTCCCCATCCACCCTACCATGGAATAGAGATAGAGCTAAATTGCTGAGGCCCGGCCTATGATACTTCCCCTGATACTCTACCCATTCCAACACGTAAGCCCCTGCTGGCGAGGGCTCGCAAACTGGGCTCGCAACTAACCAATCCTAATGCCAATCAATGTATCCAAGGCCTCACCCCAGCATCCCTCAATACGTCCATAGAGATAGGGCTAAGGCCCCCCGACAGAGTCAGAGACTACACGGTCCGAGACCACCTCCCCTCATATACTACGACGTAATAGTTCTGCTAAGGTAATGGCGATACGATGATGTCAGTGGACAAGACTTGAGTTAGAGATAGAGCTAGAGTGCTGAGGCCCGGCCTATGACACCCCCCCTGATACTCGCTCGCATCAAGCACACCAACCACACACATACATTCACATGTCTGTTCCTATCATCATCATCATCATCATGATGTTATAAACAATAATTTAAATATGCATGAACAGTAATAATAGAAATATTGGATGACATGTTGAATGTACATAACAAGTATACACGCATAGAATCAATCATGGCATTGGACTCAAGAATAAAATAGTTTATTATTAACCAATTAGTTTAGATCTTGTTTTCTCACCTTTGCTTGATTGTAGATCCTCTCTCAAGCTTTAAGAATCAACTAAATATCACTATTATATCACTAGAAGACCTAAACAAGTCGATAGAATTTAATTAGAATTAATTCTGATTTTAAAAAGCTTGCTGTTAACTGGGGGTCGATGCCAGGGTCGGAGGTTCCATCGACCCCGGGTGCTACCACCCACATTTTGGACTTCCCAAACACTGGGGGTTGATGTTAGGGTCTGGTAGGGTCGATTCTCCATCGACCCCCCGTGTGACCACCTGTGGGTTTAGTCAAAATTTTCATCCTACAATCCATTCTTTCGTGTTTGGGTCCTATGGCTTGCTTCTACAATCCATTCCATACATGTTCTATGGTTTAGAACCATAGTTTATTCACCTACATGGTTTTTATGACCTCCCCTATGGTTTTCCATGAAAATCTAACCATGGGTGGATGATTTGGGTTTCTCCTAGATCATACCCTCTTCACTATCTATTTTAAGGTCTTAAGAACTACATGGAGATAGTATCCATACCTAAGAATTAGGCTTGTTTCTCTGAAGCCTTCTCTTTGATCTTCTTCTCCACTTTTCTTCTCTTCTCTTTCTCTCAATCCAATTAGGATTCTAAAAGGAGTGAAAGAGGCTTAGGGACGTCCTATTTATAGAGTAGAAACTCTCAAAATAATTCCCATTTGAGATTAGGAAAGAATCCCATTGTAATTTGAAAAGTTCCCAATTCACGATTTCTGTCGGCAGACTGGGGGTCGATGAGGGGGTCGGAGATCCCGTCGACCCCTGGTTCTAAATTGTCCGACCCCCGGTTAGAAACTCAGGGTCTGACTTTTTATATTGGGGGGGTCCGACCCTGCCTAGCTGGATGTGCGACCCTCCCCCCTATTTTAGTGTTTTTGGGTCAGTTTTATACCTGAGATCGTTATCTCCTTCACGCACTTGGTCCATTTGGCTCGACCATGATGGGTAGACCTGGTTCAAGGTGGTAAGACCGGGTTAGTTTGATACGGGTCTTACAACTCCCCCCTACTTATAAAAATTCCGTCCTCAAAATTGTACATACTTTCCGAGTCGAATAGATGAGGATATTGCTTTCGCATAGCATTCTCTTCTTCCCATATGATTTCTTCCATATCTCTACTTCTCCAGGTGACCTTAACATAATAGATATCACGGTTGCGTAGTCATTGAACCTTTCGACTAGTGATTTCAGTTGGTGCTACTTCAAATGTCAAATCTTCAGTCAAATCATGTAGGTCTATTGTCAAAACGTACGTCGGATCCTTGACATACTTCTTTAATAAGGAAATATGAAATACGTCATGCACACTTGACATAGATGGTGGTAGTGCTAACTGGTAAGCCACTTTTCCACACTTAGCTAGAATCTCATATGGTCCGACATATCTCGGACTTAATTTTTCTTTCTGCCCGAACCATTTCAAACCTCGCATAGGCGATACTTTTAAGAATACTTTATCACCCACGACGAATTCAAGGTCTCGACGTCGTGTATCTGCATATTGCTTCTGACGATTCTGAGTTATTCTCACTCTTTCCTTGATTATGTCGACCACTCGACAAGTCTCTTCATTAAATTCCGGTCCAATAATACTACGTTCCCCAACTTCATTCCAAAACAAAGGAGTTTGGCACTTCCTACCATACAGTGCTTCATAGGGTGACATTTGTATTGTAGCCTGATAGCTATTGTTATAAGCGAACTCAATCAATGGTAACTTTTCATCCCATGATCCTTTAAAATCAATTACACATGCTCGAAGTATATCTTCTAGAATCTGAATTGTACGCTCTGACTGTCCATCTGTCTGTGGATGGAATGCAGTACTAAACTTCAATGTTGTACCCATAGCCTTTTGCAATCCTTCCCAAAACTTTGAAGTAAATCGTGGATCTCTATCGGACACAATGCTTTCAGGTACACCATGTAATCACACTATGTTATCTACATACAGCTTAGCTAACCTCTCCAGTTTATACTGAGGTCGTATAGGTATAAAGCGAGCAGTTTTAATCAGGCGGTCGACAATCACCCAAACTGCGTCAACTACTCGAGGAGTCAAGGGTAATCCTGTGACAAAGTCCATAGTGATGCAGTCCCATTTCCATGCTGGTTCTGGTAATGGCTGTAACAGTCTTGCCAGTCTTTGTCGTTCAGCCTTTACTTTCTGAAAATTTAGGCATTGAGACACGAACTTAGCTACATGTGCTTTCATTCCTCTCCATCAATATAATTTCTTTAGCTCATGATACATTTTTGTACTTCCAGGATGTATCGAATAGATGGTGGTATGGGCTTCTTTCATCAATCGGTGTCTAATGTCCAAGCTTTCTATTTCAAGTACACATATTCTTCCTTTGTATTTCAGTACCTTTTCTTCGTCGAAGGTGAACTCAGGGTTAGTCCTACCTTTTTCGATGTCCTCTTGTACCGTTCTTAGGTAAGGATCTAATTTGATAGTTGTCTTTACTTCACCAATTATATCCGGTATAATCGTCAATGCGATGAACATATTTGAAAACCGATGAATAACCCTTGGTTGGCTGATCCATCTGGCGCATCTATCACAAGTTGCTCATTACCGTGACTGAATACCTTCCCAGTAGTACACATTGCGGCAGTTGTGCTAACCTCTCCCTGAGATTTTATCATTGTCTTTCTACTCAGCGCATCGGCTACTACATTAGCTTTCCCCGGATGATACTGGATATCACAGTCATAGTCTTTCAATAATTCCAACCACCTTCTTTGTCTCATATTCAGATCCTTCTGATTAAATAGATAAGTAAGACTTTTATGGTCTGATTTAATCTGAAACTTCTCCCCGTACAGGTAATGTCTCCATATTTTGACAGCATGTACTACTGCCGCTAGTTCCAAATCATGAGTGGGATAGTTTTTCTCATGTGTCTTCAATTGTCTTGAGGTATAAGCAATTACTTGTTCTCCTTGCATAAGTACACATCCTAATCTCAGTCCTGACGCATCGGTGTACAAAATAAACGACTATCCTGGAATCGGAATGGTCAAGATTAGAGCTGATATCAATCTAGCCTTCAAGGTCTGGAAACTCTTCTCGCATTTATCTGTCCAAACAAACTTCTCGCCCTTCTTAGTCAAACTGGTGAGAGGTATGGCAATTCGGGAATAGTCTTCCACAAATTGTCGATAATAACCAGCTAGACCCAGAAAATTTCTAATTTCTGCAACGCTCTTTGGTGCTTCCCACTTCATGATAGCTTCGATCTTGCTGGGATCCACTTTAATTCCTTCAGCGGATACTACATGGCCTAGAAAAGCGACTTTCTTTAGTCAAAACTCACACTTTGTAAATTTGGCGTAGAGCTTCTCCTTCCGTAATCGCTGCAGAGCGGCATTTAGGTTCTTAATATGAGTTTCCTCATCTTTGGAGTAGATCAATATATCATCAATGAATAGAATAACCGACGTATCCAACATATCGTGGAATACCCGATTCACAAGTTCCATAAAGGTTGCTGGTGCGTTCGTCAATCCGAAAGACATGACCAGAAATTCATAATGTCCATATCTGGTCTTGAATGCTGTCTTGGGAATATCACCGTCTTTAATCTTCAACTGATGGTAGCCTGACCGAAGATCGATCTTGGAGAACACTTTGGCACCTTGCAACTAATTAAACAGGTCATCGATCTGAGGCAATGGATACCGATTCTTTATTGTCAGCTTATTCAGTTCTCGGTAGTCTATACACAAGCGAACACTACCGTCCTTCTTCTTTACGAATAATACTGGCGCTCCCCATGGTGATATACTAGGGCGAATGTAACCCTTGTCCAGCAGTTCTTGTAGTTATACTTTCAATTCCTTCAGTTCAGTAGGAGCCATTCGGTAAGGTGCTTTCGATACTGGTGCGACTCCAGGTATAAGATCTATATCAAACTTTGTAGCTCGGTCGGGTGGTAATCCTGGTAGCTCTTCAGGAAATACGTCTGGAAAGTCACGTACGACCTCAATATCTTCCATTCGTGGTGCTTCCTTGGTAAGGTTGACCGCAGATACCAAATACCCGACTGCTCCTTTCTCAAGGCACTTCTTAGCCTTTAGCGCAGAGAGTATGAGCTTTCATTTACGGGAAAGTTTGGTTCCCAAAAAACTGAACTCTGTTCCTTCTTTGTCTTTAAATGTCAGCTTCTTTTTGGCACACATTAGACTTACAGAATGCCGAGCTAACCAGTCCATTCCCAAGATGACGTCAAAGTCTGTCATCTCAAGTTAGATCAAGGTTGCATCCAAAATCTTTTCATCAATAATAACTGGACATGGTCCATAATTTTTTTCTAATTCCACTTCTAATCCCATAGGTGATCGTACAAGTAGTTTGTAGTCTAAGGATTTAAGGGGTAGATTTAACTTCTTTCCAAATGACACAGATATAAAGGAATGAGTAGCTCCTGAATCAAAGAGTACTCTGGCGGGAATGCCATTAATAGGTACCATACCTGTGATTGGTTTTGGTTTAGTTTACATGTTCATACAATGTAATACAACTAACTTAAAAATTTTAAGTCATACCTGTGACCACATCAGGCGATGCGGCAGCATCCTCAGATGTAACCGTGTAAACTCGTCCTTGATGTAGCTGCTTCTTTGGCTTAGGACATTCCCTTGCCATATGTCCCACTTGATTGCAGTTATAACATTTCATCCCTTCAGTGGTTGGCTTTTGTTGCTGTGGGGCTGCGGGAGTAGTCTTGGCTGCAGCATTAAAGCCTTGAGTACGAAAGAGTTTGAATATCTTGGTGTTCCCTCTGTTGTAAGAATTCCCATTAGGCCTTTTTATTCCCCTATTTTGAGCAAGGTAGCTCTCTTTCTGGCTCGACTCTATCACTCGAGCAATTTGTGCAGCTTCATTATAGATTTTCTTTTCCAGTCCCAAAACATGCTCGCGGATGCTTCCCCTAAGTCCCATGATGAACCTTCGGGTCTTTGTGTTTTCCTCTTGCATACTAGTGGGTGCAAAGAAGAACAACTCTTCATAACGCTGTTGATATGCATCCACGGTCATCTGCCCCTGATATAAACTCAGAAACTCTCTTTCCATAGAATCTCTAAAACTTCTTGGAAAGTACTTCTCAAAGAATGCCTCCTTATAAATATCCCAAGTCAGTTGGGCGTGCTTTGTTAATAAATATGTCCTGGTAGACCTCCACCAATGGTGTGCATCTCCTTTCAGTATAAAGGTGGCACACAATACTTTTTCTTCTTCATTCACTCATCATCATAAAATTTCTTTCTATCTCGTCAACCCAATGTGCCGGCCATAAGGGATCTGCTGCCTTGCCATTAAATTTCTTGGGCTTCAATTTCAGAAAACGCTCCACCAGTCTGGATTGGTCTAGTTGCTGCTGGACATACGCCCCATACATAGGTGGTTGGTATTGATATCCACCTTGAGCTACCTCAGGATTTTGTACTTGAGCCTGCATGATGGGAGTCTGAGGTACGTGGGGTACTGTGTTACTTCCCCCTGGAGCTGTGCTTGCCTGTCCTGCTGGCATTGGAGGTGTCTATGCAGCTGGAAAAGTCATACCTAAGGTAGCTTGCATAGTAGCCTGTGCCTGTTGCATTTGCTGCAGCAGTTGGGCCAAGTTCAATACGACTGTGCCCAAGTCTGTAGGTGGAGCTGGCAGATTTGTAGGATTTGTCTGCCCATTTATGACGGACAATGCCGTGCTTATATTCCCTTGTGTTTCCGGGTGTGTCTGGCTATCTTCCCCCCAGGTGGTGGTGGTGGGATAGAGTTACGACTTTGTCTGGTTACTCTACGTCCAGCCATTAATTAATCTGGTAGTGGGATTGTCTAAAAATCATTGAACACATGAGACAATCATTAAATACTTCATTCTCATATTTTAAAACCACTAACAAATGTAAATTTCAAATTTTTCAGATCATTCTATCGAAAATGCTGTATTTTCACTACAGGGTCGATGGTGGGGGTCGATGGGTGTCCAACCCTCAGTATGCGACCCTGAGGAATCACCAATTCTTCCTAATAGTCGGGGGTCGATGGGGGGGTCGGAGGATGTCCGACCCAGGGTGCGACCCCTGGTTCTCTGTCAGATTACCGAGAGCCGAGGGTCGATGCGGGGGTCGATGGGTGGGTCGATGTTTTTAGTCGAATTTTCCAACCCCCGGACTAAAAATCAGATTTTTAAGTTCCGATTCAGAGTCCATTTCCCATTCTTTCTTTTCCACTTCGACTCGTCTCGTCCCTCTGAGTTGCTATAGTGACAACTCCGATCCGTTGGTGGTTTGTGCTTCTTGTTTCATCGTCTACACCTCCGCTACAGGTATATCCTCTACGTTTTCATGTTTTTAGGTTTCCTTACCTAGGTTTTTGCTCGTATATCTCGTTTTCTTCAAATTAAACTTTTTCCAACCGTAAAAATTTGATTTTTATTGGGGGCTTTTGTTTTTGGTGACTCAAGGAATGAAAGCCCTCAAAAATATTTGAGTTTCATCGGTTGGTTATCGAGAAACTCAAAATTTACTCCTTTTGCCCTAATTTTGTCGAGATTTTGAATTTCTTGAAATTCCTTCCAATTCAATCTCATTAGTTGAAATTTCCGACTGTATGAGTCTCACAGGATAGTTTAGGATCTATGTAAGTCCTCCTGCCCACGTGTATGGGTGAAAAGTGAGGCTTTCGACCAATTTACGTCGTTATTATATCAAAATTTTGGGTTTTTCATCTCTACTAAGCCATTATTTGTTTTTTCTTTTTTATTTGCAGATACTATGGCTCATACCAAGGTACCTAGTGTTCGCGATCGTCTTCTCTTCCGTTCCAGAGAAGCCGAAACTCAGTATGCCTGCTACGCTAGTAAGAAAGTAGAGGGAGGCCGCAAGGTGGACTTGGCTAGCTTGGCCTTGTTCAATGTGGAGGGGGCCTTTGGCAATATGGGATGGCTCCCTGTCATCACCTATGATGCCTGTACCTATCCTGACTTGGTACGCCAATTCTACTGTAATCTCCAAGTGGTGGGGGATTACAACGACGTTGAGAGGGGTGGTGAGCTTCGGATCACTAGCTATGTCAAGGGAGTTGAGATTTCTTTTGACTATCGACAGCTAGCGGACTTGCTGGGTATCTCCTATGGTGGCTCCTTCGTATTCTGTGCCCCTGGAGAGCCCCAGTTCTTTTCATTACAGATGAGGGCTGAGATAGACCGTCAGCTCATCAGAGAGGATCGCTGGGAGATGAAAGCGAGTTATCTGCGTTCAGATCCACGGGTGTACTACAAGATCATTCAGCACAACCTGATACCGCAGAGTGGACATTACGAGAGGGTCTCCCAGTTGACCCAGTATCTGTTGTACTGCATATGCACTAGGCAGCCCGTCTGCCTTCCCTATATCATCATGCGGACGATGATTAGTGCCACGTTGCATAGTCATACTGGCAACCTTCCTTATGGACACATGATCACTACATTGCTTACCCGCCTGGGGGTGGACTTGATGGATGAGAAGATTCAGGAGAAATCCTTCTCATCGCCTCTGGATTGGGAGGCCATCTGCAAGATGGGCATGCGGGATGCCCAGGTCAGCGATGAGGAGAGGAACGCGATGGTGCGCCCTCGCACTCGAGTGGAGATGGCTGACGCTGAGGCAGCAGCAGTAGCCGCTGGAGCAGGGGTTCATGGGGATGATGACGATCGTCTATACATGGATGCGGATGCCATACCTCCTCCATCACCTACTCATATTACAGGAGCTGGTCCGTCTTCTTCAGCTGGTCCTTCACATGCAGCTGGTCCTTCGTATGCTCCTTCTGATGACATGATGGGGATATCGCATGAGATACGAGAGGCTCAGCGTATGTCTGACTTGAGGATGAGAGAGCTTCTAGAGGCTCAACGCTTGTTCGGTCAGTGGGTGGGAGAGTTTCTGGCTGCTCAGCGCATGTCAGATCAGCGGGTGGGAGAGCTTCTTGCTGCTCAGCGCATGTCGAATCAGTGGGTGGGAGAGCTTAGGGATGCTCAGCGCATGACTGACCAGCAGATGGCTGATCTCACAGCTAGTCTCCAGACGACCCAGACTCAGATAGCTTGGTTGACTAGAGTCTACGCTGAGGACTATGATAGAGACCGTGAGGCACCGCCTCCCCCATCACCTCTAGCTTCTTGATGTATTTCTTTTATCTTTCTTTTGTACTTCAGAGTAACTGTCCGGGTTGTGGACTGTACTCTGCTTTAGTCATATATATATAAATGTTTGTTCTTCTTTTGGTTGTATATAAATTTGTTTCTCATTTAATAGATGCATTATTCTCTTTCAGTTTTGTCTCAAACAACATAGATGCTTATGGTGTGTTATTATTACATCTTTTAACTTTTATCCTATCTCAGTTTACGACCTTTTGTGGAAGTATTCTGGTTTCACAGACAGGGCCTGAGATGCTCTGATACCAAGTTGTCACACCTCAATTCTGCACCATTCAGAATGGTGTGATGAACCGCTAATAAACCAACGGTTCAATCAAGATCTATAATAGGTTGTGTCCATTAAAAATAAAACCATACACATCCACAACCATAATCAGAATAAATACACAATAGCAAAAGTCTTATAGTAAATGAACTGAGAAATCTAACTGTGATAACCATAATAACATATCAAGTTATTGTTGTATCAACTGAGACATAAATAAATAAAATATCAATTACATTCATTTAATAATTCAAATAAAAATCTAATCGAATATGCATGAGTTGCACTCGCATGAGGGATCATGCGTATCCACTAAGTCTTCGGCTTCCATTGCAGCAACACGCCCGTACACTGGAGCACTCATATAATCTTCGACAGTGGTACCTGCATCATCAACTAAAAATATTCAACGTCGAAAGGGTGAGCACACATCATGGCTCAGTGAGCAAACAAAACAATGCAACAAACATATGCATGCATTCAATTCATATCTTTGGTCTGGTAAATAAGTTTGCAATGTGCTATAGAAAGGTTCGGTGGCCACCTCGCCTCTATGCACAGGGTGTGGAAGCCCGCCCAAAGGTTAACGTTTATTGTTGTCCCCATCCACCTTACCATGGAATAGAGATAGAGCTAAAGTGCTGAGGCCCGGCTATGACACTTCCCCTGATACTCTACCCATACCAACACGTAAGCCCCTGCTGGCGAGGGCTCACAAACTAGGCTCGCAACTAACCAATCCTAATGCCAATCAGTGTATCCAAGGCCTCACCTCAGCATCCCTCAATACGTCCATAAAGATAGGGCTAAGGCCCCCCGGCAGAGTCAGAGACTACACGGTCCGAGACCATCTCCCCTCATACACTACGACGTAATAGTTCTGCTAAGGTAATGGCGATACGACGATGTCAGTGGACAAGACTTGAGTTAGAAATAGAGCTAGAGTGGTGAGGCCCGGCCTATGACACCCCCCCTGATACTCGCTTGCATCAAGCACACCAACCACACACATACATTCACATGCCTGTTCCTATCACCATCATCATCATCATGTTATAGACAATAATTTAAATATGCATGAACAGTAATAATAGAAATATTGGATGACATGTTGAATGCACATACCAAGCATACACACATAAAATCAATCATGGCATTGGACTCAAGAATAAAATAGTTTATTATTAACCAATTAGTTTAGGTCTTGTTCCCTCACCTTTGCTTGATTGTAGATCCTCTCTCAAGCTTTAAGAATCAACTAAATATCACTATTATATCACTAGAAGACCTAATCAAGTCGATAGAATTTAATTAGAATTAATTCTGATTTTAAAAAGCTTGTTGTTAACTCGAGGTCGATGCCAGGGTCGGAGGTTCCATGGACCCTGGGTGCTACCACCCACATTCTGGACTTCCCGAACACTGGGGGTCGATGTTAGGGTCTGGTAGGGTCGATTCTCCATCGACCCCCATGCGACCCCCCATGGGTTTAGTCGAAATTTTCATCCTACAGTCCATTCTTTCGTGTTTGGGTCCTATGGCTTGCTTCTACAATCCATTCCATACATGTTCTATAGTTTAAAACCATAGTTTATTCACCTACATGGTTTTTATGATCTCCCCCATGGTTTTCCATGAAAACCTAACCATGGGTGGATGATTTGGGTTTCTCCTAGATCATACCCTCTTCACTATATATTTTAAGGTCTTAAGAACTACATGGAGATAGTATCCATACCTAAGAATTAGGCTTGTTTCTCTGAAGTCTTCTCTTTGATCTTCTTCTCCACTTTCCTTTTCTTCTCTTTCTCTTCTCCTTCTCTTCTCTTTCTCTCAATCCAATTAAGATTCTAAAAGGAGTGAAAGAGGCTTAGGGACGTCCTATTTATAGAGTAGAAACTCCCAAAATAAGTCTCATTGAGATTAGGAAAGAATCCCATTGCAATTTGGAAAGTTCCCAATTCACGATTTCTATCGGCAGACTGGGGGTCGATGAGGGGGTCGGAGATCCCGTCGACCCCTGGTTCTAAATTGTCTGACCCTCGGTTAGAAATCAGGGTCTGACTTTTTATATTGGGGGGGTCTGACCCTGCCTAGCTGGGTGTGCGACCCTCCCCCCTATTTTAGTGTTTTTGGGTCAGTTTTATACCTGGGATCATTATCTCCTTCACACACTTGGTCCATTTGGCTCGACCATGATGGGTAGACCTGGTTCAAGGTGGTAAGACCGGGTTAATTTGATACGGGTCTTACATCCTGCATACCCAAGAACTGGACACCTAACTTCCAAGCCACCTATTATTCCCGCAGGCCATCTCCACCCTTGACAAACCTGCCTTCAACCCAATAAACCTCCATGCTTATCACAACCACAACTGCTACCAAATTTGTGCATACCTACCAGTACTACACCCTATCGATTTTCCTGCAGCACAAACCCTCCTGCCATCACCGAACCACCTCCATAACCAACTACTCCACCTGCTTAAACCCACCTTCTTCACACCTGTCCATCAAATCCCATTGCACCTCACTACCACTCACACTAGCCACCTCTTGCTGCCACCTAATATCCCACACCTCTACCCATCAGTCTTACCAACCCAAACCCACTGCTATACCCCACTTTTCATAGCACCCTGTAGCAAATCCCATGTAATCCTACCCCCTGAACGAGCCCTTGATCTGCCCTATTTAACCCATTGATTTTAATCTAATATGATCATGATGACCATAATATAATATGAGCCATTAATTCATATATGTTTTTGATAATGATTGATGTGAGATCAAATCTGAACTTTTGAATGTAATCTGATTATGATATGAAATTTTAGGTGAACCATTGATTTTGAACCTAATCTGATTATATTTGATGTGAGATGATTCGAACCTTTGATTTCAAATTAAATATAATTAGAGCATGAGAAATTAAATTAATTTGAACTGTTGATTTAAAGATGATCTGAGCATGACAAGGTTAATTAATTCTGAACCATTGATTTTAATATGATCTGATGATATTGATGTGATATGATGAATCTGAATGGTTGGATTATCATCATGAGTAATATGAAATAGTTGGATCTTCATTATGAATGATTCAGAGTGATCTAAACAGTTAGATTATCATCATAAGTGAGATGAACCATTTGATTGAATATCATCATAAGTGATATGAACTGTTCGATTGACATTATGAATGTTTTTAGAAGAATGTGAACCATTAGATCATGTATAAGTTGTTCTCATACATATTGATGCTACATGATTCTTGCCATGAGTGAGGACAATAGGTGATGATCCTCCTCGGGATAAATATATATCAATGAAGATCAATGTTTTGTTGGAGTCGCCACCTAGATTAAGGTCTATGACCTCTAAAAATGTAGTCTCACCCTAAAATAAGACTTTTATTGACTCATAACCCAATGTATCAGTTCTTTGGTCTGGTAGAGATCGCGTAAGTATTCAAGGTACGATTATGGGAAGGTGTTAGGCACCCAAACCGTCCAATCAATATCGGCCTCTTAAACTTTCCTTAAACTTAATTTTGACTGTGCTTGGTCAACTGGAAGACTAGGGTTCAATGGGAGATGTCCTAAACCAAGTTGCTACGTTATTCTAACCTATAATTCAGCCAAGCATGTCCTGAAGCAAATAAATAAGTAAATGTGCTGTACTATACAGTGAATCGGACCAAAGATGGTTTGGTCTTAAACTGAATCTGAGACGTCGTCCCTCTCAAACTGCCTATGTATTCCATCCTGAAAATCAAGTCCAAAACGTAGTTCGAAATGGGTTGTGTGATTAAAGATTTATGAAAGTGGTTTATGCATGTGCTTCAATTAGATTCTTTATTCAAGTTGAAGTTTATGCTGGATGGATGGTTGATGGATGGCTTTGTACCATATTTGGGACTCCCAAATTGCCTACGTATTCTAGGGTTTTCCATACAGGTACGAAGTAGTTCGAAATTATTATGATGATTAGATTTGGGGATATATCAACCTAAACTCCTTCCAATTTTAGGTTTATCAGGTTGCCTATCCCTACATTCATCACTTAAGTTTATCGGGTTACCTATTCCTACATTCATCACTTAGTTTTATTGGGTTGCATATTCATACATTTTCATCTCTTAGGCTTATCGGGTTGCCTATGCCTACAATCCATCACTTAGGTTTATCGGGTTGCCTATCCCTACAAATTCATCTCTTAGGTTTATCGGGTTACTTATCCCTACATTCATCTCTTAAGTTTATCGAGTTGTCTATCCCTACAATTTCATCTCTTAGGTTTATTGGGTTGCCTATCCCTACAATTTTATCTCTTAGGTTTATTAGATTGCCTATCCCTACAATTCAATTTGTTCAGGGTTTCTAGGGTGTCCTGTCCCTTTTGTTCAACTCTTCAGGTTTTTTAGGGTATCCTACCCCTTTTGTTCAACTCTTTTCATTTTAGGGTTTCCACTTTCCCTGTCTAGTTTGTACTTAGGATTTATGCAATTGTATCTCTAAACATAGCAGTATGTATCAGGTAAGCATTCAAATATGACAATGTATCCAATATAACATATAAGCAATCCAATCGTAGCAATGGATCTAGATATAGCATGTATAAATAGTCAAACATAGCAATGTGCATCCAATCATAGTAGTGAATAGATGAGCATCCAAATATAGCATGTGAGCATCCAAATATGGCAAGGAGCATCCAATCATAGCAGTAAGCATGTGAGTCAATCAAAGCATGTGAGAATATAGCATCAAATATGGCATGTGAGCAATCCAATACAACATTTGAGAGCATTCCAAATATAACAGTAAGCATGTAAGAGCATTAATCAAGCATCGATCATCAATAATGTGACCAAGATCATATTTGATCCACTACTCAAACTTGATGTAATCGATCATCATCAATGTGACCAATATTTGATCGATGGTTCAAATTCACTTAAAATATTCATGAGGTCAATCCAACCATTCAAATTCATTTAAATCACTCGAAAAGGTAATCCAACAGTTCAAATCACTCAAGATGGTAGTCCGACCATTCAAATCACTCACAATAAAGATCCAATGGTTCAGATGGCTTAAAAATACCTATGATCAAGATCCAACAGTTTAAATCACTCAAAAAACATATATGATCAAGATCCAATGGTTAAAATCACTCAAAATCATAATTTAACCATTCAAATTCATTTAAAATCAATCCTGATGAAATTCCAATGGTTCGGATCACTCAAAATCATAATCTAACGGTTCAAATTGCTTAAATCAGACATGATAAAAAACCCGATGGTTTAGATCAAAATCAACGTCCAAGATCCATTGTTCATGTTTAGTCATTAAAAATTTCAAATCAATGGTTCGATTTCATCACATAAAATTCCATTCATGATCAGATCAATCACATTAAAATTTCAAACATGGTCAGATCAATCACATGAAATTTCAAGCCATGGTTGGATCAAGCATATTAAATTTTCAATCATATGATTCACATAAAATCCCAAGCACATCGAATCAATTTTATCACATTAAGTTCAAGCACACTGGATCAATTTGATCACATGAAATTTGAGCTTATTCAGATTAATTTTATTAGAGGAAATTCAAACACATCAGATCAATTTTATCATATGAAATTCAAACACATTCGGCTGGACTATTGTATGATCAAGTTCTCGATGGTGTGGGAGATTGGTTCAGGTAGGAGAAACATTTAGTGATTGTGAACAGATGGTAGTGATGGTGGGCTTAGGCTTAGTCGGTGGCTGGATGAAATGAAGTTATAGTGGCTATGGTAATGGTTGAGGTATGGAGGTAGGACAGCAGTAGTGAGCTTTGGATTTTGGTGTCGATGTGCATGACAATCTGGTAGAGGGGAGATGGACAGGTGGTGGGATTGAATGGTGATCGGTTCAAGTATGTCTTGGGTATGCAACAGTCATGCACGAGGGATTCGGTGGAGGTGCTTGTAACAAGTTTGTTTGCATCAGTTGGACAGGTGTTGCAGGGAGTTTGGAGTTCACGGTGCATGGGTTTAAGATAGTTATTCGGAGGGACAGTTACAGGTGGATGGGAGAAGTGCGGCTATAAGGCAGGTGGATAAATGGAGGACCGGGGGAATGGCTCTAGTGCAGGATTTAGTGGATGGGGATGAGGACAAGCACATAGTGATTCCAGGTGTTGGGGTTTTGAAGGTGCAGCAGTAGGGTGATTGGAAATGAAGAGAGTAGATAGGGAGACTGCATAGTTGGTGAGATGTATTAGTTTGCTGCAGGTTGAGTTGTAGCAGCAGGTTTGGGACGATGGTGGTGGCACAGATTGGCAGGGATGGTGATTCAAGTAAGAGTGTGCTTACCTTTTTCTTCTTCTTCTTCATGCCTCTTCCCTCTACTTTTCTTCTTCTCCTCCTCTACTCACTCGATCTGCCACTTCTTCTTCTTCACTTCTCTCTCTCGCATCTCTCTATTTCTCAACTCTCCCCCTCTCTCTTCGGCTCCCAAGCTCTTCAGCTCCCAAGCTCTTCACCTCTTTCTTTTTTTTTTTTCGATTCTTTAATTCTGTTCTTCCCTTCGAATCCAACCTAGCTAGCCAATTTCCTTTCTCATTCTCTTTCCATCTAAGACTCCCCTGACAATCCTCTTCTTTTTCCTTAAATCGACGCATCACCATCTTTTGGAAACCCAAAACCCATATCTTCTCTTTCTTATCTTTCTATTTAAAACCCATTGAATATAATCTCTCCATTCTTTCCTTTCTTTTCTTCTTTTTTTTTCTTTTCCATTAGAGTTCTCATCCTTTCCCTTTTTATTCTATCCTTATTCCTTTCCAATTCTTCTCCTCTTTCCCGATTCTTTCTATCTCTAGTTCCCCCTGGATCTATTCTCTATCTTACCCAATCTCTCTCTTGGATCTCTCCTCTTGTTAAACTCCCTACTTTTTGGCTTCCATTCCATAAAAATGTATATAATATTTATATAATATATGCATCAATATATACATACGTAAATAATAGCACAAATATTATATAATATATATATATATATATATATATATATGCATGGTACTGCACATGGGTTGAACCGGTTTGGTCCGAATTGGTATGGGCTGGACTGAGCTGGGTTGATTGGGTTTTCTCTCTCTATCATTTCATGAGCCATTCTGGCTGCAATTCTGTATGGAATCTTCTGACAACCCTTGTCCTGGATTTTCCACGTCCACTTTGTAGAGCACATAAAATAAAGAATAGTGATGCTTGAATCACTTGATTCGGATGTAGGATGGCCAAGATATGAAGAATGAAAGTTCTATAAATAATTCTGCATGAATGTTTGCATGGGACTCACCGGTGGCCTCTGCCCGGGATTCTTCACATTCATTTTAAAGAGGACTGAGAACGAAATACAATGGCGTTGGAATCACCTGATTCGAACGTAGGACGACCAAGATATGATGATTGAAGTTTGACGATAATCCATGGATGCAACTTGCGATAATTATATAAAAGCCCCTACATTTTCAAATCGACTAAAACTACAATATCTTCCTTGTTTGATGTCAGAATTGGATGATTTTAGTCCCATTCTGAAGATAATTTCATGTCCTATGCATCCATGCATATTACAGCCTGTGACCTTGCTGTGGGATCCACCAAAAACTACCCCGAGATTGCTGCCAAAATTTGAAACTTTCACTCACCTCTCTTCCTTCACCGTCCACACACCAGTAGGACTTTGTTCAGCTAGGATGGCAGAAATGGGGTACTTACACCATGTTTGAATTATTCACATGCACACTGCTATGTTTGGATCTTCACTGCCATGTTTGGATGATCACTGCTATATTCGGATTGCTTACTTGCCATGTTTGGATTATTCGCATGCTCACTGCTATATTTGGATGCAGACTATCACCTACTATATTGGATGCTCACATTCCATATTCAGATTATTTCACTTGCTACATATCTAGATTGTACACTTACCATGTTTGTATTGATTCACATGCTCACATACTCACAAGCCATCTTTAATTGATTTGTTGCTAAATTTATATATATTCCTCACATGCTATATTGGATGCTTATACTACTATATTTGTACATGCTGCCGTATTTAATTTGTTTGCTACTACCATATTTAATCTGCTTTGATCTGCTTGCAATTGTCATATTTGGAATGAGATACATTGGAAAGAACACATTAAATAGGGTAGGAAATCCTAAAATTAGAAAGAACAAAATGAATAGGGTAGGCAACCTTAAAAATGGAAAGAACATAACAATAGGGATAGGCAACCCTAGTAAACCTAAAGAACAGTACAAAACAGAATAAATAAAGAATAAATCAAATAAAGGGAGAACAAAAATGGAAAGAACAAAACAATAGGGATAGGCAACCCTAGAAACCTAAAAGAACAAAACAAAACAAGTAAAGAACAGAACAATAAAGAATAGAACAAGTAAAGAAAAGAACAGAATATAACAGAATAGAACAAATAAAGAACAAAACAGATAGAAGAAGAACAAAAATGAAAAGAACAGAAAGGGGAAGGGAACCCTAGAAGCTTAAAGAATACCATCACATTTCGAATTACGTTGTACCTAATTTCCAGGACCTTTGGAATTCGTAGGCAGTTTGGGAGAGTCTCCAAATACGATACTACAGCCACCCATGAACCATTCATCCAGCTTAACCTTCAACTTGAACAAAGAATCTAATTGAAGCACATGCATAAGCCATATTTATAATCTTTAATTACACAACCCATTATAACTATGTTTTGGACTAGATTTTCAGGATGGAATACGTAGGCAATTTGGGATGGACATCTCAGATTCGGTCTAAGACCGAATCAGCTTTGGTCTGTTTCACTGTACAATACTATATATTTGCTTGTTTATTTATTTCGAAACATATTTGGCTAAACCTTAGATTAGCATAACATAAGAACTTAGTTTAGGACATCCCCCATTAAACGCTAGTCATCCAGTACAGAACAGAACAAATAAAGAATAAATCAGATAAAGGAAGAACAAAAATGGAAAGAACAGAACAATAGGGATAGACAACCCTAGAAACCTAAAAGAATAGAACAGAACAAGTAAAGAACAGAACAATAAAGAATAGAACAAGTAAAAAAAAGAACAGAATACAACATAACGGAACAAATAAAGAACAAAACAGATAAAAGAAGAACAAAAATGGAAAGAACAGAAAGGGGAAGGGAACCCTAGAAACCTAAAGAATACCATCACATTTCGAACTACGTTGTACTTAATTTCCAGGACCTTTGGAATTCGTAGGCAGTTTGGGAGAGTCCCCAAATACGGTACTATAGCCACCCATGAACCATTCATCCAGCTTAAACTTCAATTTGAACAAAGAATCTAATTGAAGTACATGCATAAGCCACATCCATTATCTTTAATCACATAACCCATTTGAACTATGTTTTGGACTTGATTTTCAGAATGGAATACGTAGGCAATTTGAGATGGACGTCTCAGATTCAGTCTAAGATCGAATCATCTTTGGTCCATTTCATTGTACAATACTGTATATTTGCTTGTTTATTTACTTTGAAATATATTTGGCTAAACCCTAGGTTAGCAGAACATAGCAACTTGGTTTAGGACATCCCTCATTGAACCCTAGTCATCTAGTTGATCAAGCACAGTTAGGTTTAGAGTCTAAGGAAAGTTTAGGAGACCGATCTTGATCGGACTGTTTGGGTGCCTAACACCTTCCCAAAACAGTACCCTGAATACTTACTCGATCTCTTGCAGACCAAAGAATCGATACATTGGGTTATGAGTCAATAGAAGTCTAACCTTAGGGTGAGACTACATTTTTAAAGGTCCTAGACCTTAATCTAGGTGGCGACTCCAACAAAACATTTGATTTTCTTTAATATAATCTCGAGAAGGATCAGTCATTGTCCTCACACCCACCTCTACCTCGTATAAATAGACTCACTTACCAAAGGATGCAAAAGCCTAACATCACTAGTCACAATTCATTTCCTTCTTTCTTTAGTTCAATCTTATTATCTATTGATAACTACTCATATCTGACTTAAGCATCGGAGTGTACCCCTGGACCCCGAGTCTGGTCACTCTTGTGCTTGTTTTCATTTTCTCTAGGCTAGGTCCCGCGCTGGGGTCCTACCTTGACAAGAGAGGTCAGATTCCAGCACCAACAGAAAGATTGTGACTATATGCAAACTATAAAAGGATGATCCTGGGTAGTGTTTAATAGTGAAAATCAGTTTCATTTTCTTGCAATTCAGTGAAAGGGGATTGCAATTATGTACGGTAACTACAGTGACGGAGTACAATATCATTTTGTCATAGGCAAGGTCCATATTTGTAATTGATGCTGGTGCATGTTATTGATTAGGTCTAGGTGGGATCTCTTTTCTTTCTCAAACAGAGTGATTGTCAAGTTGACATATCTCATCAACGCATGCAGGCCCAAAAAAAAAAAAAAGGGGTTCCCTCCTCTTTTATCATCCAACATTTTTGTCATTTATCTTGTAATAATTGCTTCTACCATAATTTGATCTTTGAAGCGAAGTGAGTTTTATTTAATTGCCTTTTTTTTTTTTTTTTTGGTTGGGGGGGGGGGGGTCATGTTTTGATAATTCTCACATTTCACGATGAAATGTGGGTTTTATTAACTGGGCATTCTTATTCTTAATCATGGAGAAATTTGGATCTGACAATTATTGATATGCTCATTGTCTGGTTGCCTCTCCCCCTTCTGTGCTCTTCTGGTGGCTCTTTTCCTCTACCCCACTGCTGTCTTCTTCTGTATCATGGTAGCTCCGGCAATCCATGCCTTTCAGATACCCACCTTGATTCTCTTTTAAGTACTTATGACATCCAGTTGGTTTTGTTTTGAATATTGATTACATTCCCCTACAATTTCAACTACAATTAAAAATGTGGAATGTACAAATCAACCGCTGCAGCTTTTGGTTTTCTGTTTAAATATTCTTTGGCAGCTTTTGTTCCCTTTTTCATGTAGTGGGAGATTATGTAGGATACTACAATCTTTTCCATGATAATACCTTGATGGTTTTGAAGCTATTGCTTTTAGAAGATATTGAAATAAACAATTGACTTTTAAAATTACCAATATGCCAATGGTCTTTCAGTTTCCTTTTTCTTTTTCTTCTTCAGACGAGGAATATATTCCTTATGTTAGACATGAAAAACACAAACAAAGATCACATAAAGAGTAGGATTATATTGAGATTTCCAATCCCTTTGTTTTCACTGGGTCCCTGCTTCCAAGATCAGAGACCAGAAACGCAAAACCCTAATTGTCTCCCCTAAAAGACAGCTTAATTTTATTTATTTAATTTTTTTTTTTTTTTTTTTTTTTACCCTATGTAAGTATGTTCGATCTTGTTTCAATTGTTTAATAACTGTAAGTGAGAGTTTCGGCCTTCGGGCAGTCGGAAAATTCAACAAATAGGAAAGGCATTATGGCCGGAGACCTCAAATCTTGCGTTGCTATGAACTGCTTTGTCCACTCGGTTGGTGTCCTACTGGTGGAACGCAGGCATGTAGGGGGTCATGCGTTCGACTGTCCTGTCTTCACATTGTGTCTTAAGGCACCCCCTTCCCGCTTTAGTAGTGTAAAAGCCCCCATGGGCGTGGGTAGAGTAGGAAGTCTAAATAAAAAAGGTAACCCTCCTCCCCCTTGTGCTGCTTTCCAGTGATGGCTGACATAAAAGTCCAGATTTATATGCGCACTCATATGTGATGCTATATTCTCAAAACTCTTAATAAGTGGAAAAAGACTGATAGTTACACATCATCCTTTGTTGAATTTTAGGTCAGTAAGCTTTTGCTTCATGAGTCATGACATCATGGTTTTGGGTTTTTTCAAGGACCGGATACTATGAAATTAGTATGTTTTGGGTACCCTTCCCTGAACTTCATAGTGAGGAGTCTTGATTTTCTATACCATCAGTACAACACATTTTTTACTTGCTCCCCCAGTTTCTCTCAGATACTGAACTAAAGACTCAGACAAAAGGTAGAGATTCCATATTAGCAAATCAGGGCCTTCTTCTGTCTACACTTTTTTTTTTTTTTTTTCTGATTTTGGTGATTGAATTGTTCAAGAAAACATTCCAGTTGAATTACTAGTTTAAAACCATCTTGCAATTCCCATTAAAGAAGTTGTTATGTAGAAAAATATAATGCACCAGCATCTGTCCTTGCTTCCTCTTAAGTTGTTCTTTCATACTGTTCCTTTCTTGAAGTATGAGATTGTCATACAAATATCCTGTCCTTGTATGATATCCTGGCATTTACATGATATCCACAAAATGCATAACTTCTGAGTTGAGCATAATTTATTGTCAACTTTTCTACTTTTTTTCTTCGGATTGCAGGTGGTGGCTGACCAGCATTTAGCAGATAAACCAGAACTTCGAGCCATGGCCAAATTAAGAAGCTATCATGATTTCAGTTTATAGCATTATTCCCTGCAATGTTTCTCATTTTCCAGGCTTTTGTGAAGTCCATATTATTTTTTCTTACTAATATCAAAACTTCACAAGACATGTTTGTTCTCAGAACCATGAAAGAAATTAGTTCAGTGAGATCAAAGCAAGGGAACATCTATACCAGTTCTGATTTAAGCCCATCTCAGCCAGAAATAGATAAGGATACTTCATTGAAGAACTATGGGAGTTCATTGCATGCCATCTCTTTTGGTTTTGTGGCGACCGCAATCTTAATCTCCCTGTTTCTTATCATGGCTATCTTCGAACATTTGTTGAGGCCAAAACCCCCTTTTTCATCATCTCAAGATGTGGCTGAAGGGTCCTCGGGATCAGGTCCCCTGCAGGATACAATGCATATACTTGAGAAACTTGGAACTTCACAATCAGTAAGTAGTTCCTACCCTCACATATCAGAGCTATTCTTAATTTCTTTTGTTGTCTTTTCCAGTTAATTGACAAAAATCACTCTGTTTTTTTTTTTTTTTTTTTCCTAAAATTGCTTCTTCTTCTTTTTCTTCCAGGCATCTATTCCTGATTTTCAGAACTGATCTTAACTATTAGTTGGGTTTGATTGCAGATCTCAACATCATTTTCGTCTGACTTCGCCATCTTGATGCCTGGCCAACAGTGTCCCACCTTCATTGCCCAACCATATCCTCTTTCTTGCCCAAGGGAGGGGATACAGTGGCCTCCCCATGACCAAGGTTTTGTTCCTCCATAGTTTACTTAATTCAGTTTCTCATCATTATATCTTTTCTCTCCTCTCCAATTTTCATTGCAGAACAAATCGGCTTTGGGTTGATGGGTTGGGTGGCAATCCCTCAGGTTAGAGATGTGCAGGGGGCCAGAGATTGGTGAGATGAAGGGGAACATGAGAGCTGAGGGAGAGAAAGAGATAGAAGAAAGGTTTAGTTGAATTTGGTTTGGTTCATGTTCTGATTGCCATAGTAAGAGCATGGCAAAATATGTAAGAAAATAAAATTTTCCATGTACTTGATAAAGTTTCAGCAGATTACTCCAATCACAGCATTTCGTACCACACTACTACATCCAGAAATCAGAAACAGGGATGAGCTAGGGATTAACCATATAACATGCTCCATCACCATTCTCCTTATATAAAACACTAGTTCTGTAACTGAAGAAGGGAAGAGAATGCAGATTCTCCAATGGAAAAACAATGGGAAAGATAAAACCTAAATCACTAATGCTCCGTTTGTTTCGATGTAAAATTTTACATGTAATATTTTATATGTAAAAGAAAATTTCAAAATTTGTTTCCAGTAAGTAGGTAAAAGAAAGATGAAGTTCTTTTTCCATCCCCTCTTAGAATTCACTATATTGTATTCCTTGGAAATAAACATTGAAATTTTTTTTACATATAAAATGTTACACATAAAATTTTACGATAAAATTTTACTTCAAAACAAACAGTGATTAAATTGAATTGTGATGCTGGGATCACGGGTAGAAACGGGTGATTGTTTAGTTTTCCATTACAACTCACCTTTTAGGTGTTTTACATTAGAGAACTCATGTTTCTATATAACCAAATGGGCCTAACTAAATTGAATTATATATATGATAAGAAGAATATATACCATAGTAAATGGTTAGATTGTTCCTAGGGGTGCAAGTTTGGCTTTGTTGACCCCTTTGCCCGTCGAGAGTCCGAACAGGTCATGTGCTGAGATAACCTGGCCCTGAGGGTGGGTTGGGGTGGAAAATTTCTGGCCTTTAGTCAGCATCGGGCTGGGCCAGGATTGAGGCCTTTGGCTGAGTCCAGCCTGGCTCTGTTTTCTTCTTCTTCTTCCTTTTTTTCCCCTCAGCCTAGCCCAGCCCCTGCATCTTCCCTCCTGCTCCCTATGGTCAGGGTCAATTAGAGTCAGCCCTGGCCCTGAGGGCGGGTCAGGTATGGATTTTTCAGGCCCGGACAGGGCATGGGCCCAACTAAAGGGACTCAAGGTTGAGCTGGGATTTATAAAAGCCTGGCCCAAACCGACTGTATTGCAATCTAATTATAACTATAAAAATCCCCCTGTTATGCACATATGAAGATAATATATGTTATGGATGAATATATATATATATATATTTTGTTTTTTTAATTAACGATGAAGTTATTTCTTGAGCACAGCATGTTTACGGTCTACATCGTTGATGAATTTGATCAAATTGAATACATGGGCTGAACCCAATCTACTTAATTGTTGAAAATTAACCGCAGTTACCCATAAGAGCATTGAAATTAAGAAACAAAGACACTTTGGCTACAAAAGCTAAGTATAAAGTGGTTCAAACTTCGAACTTCAAACTCATAACAAAATCTATTCTTCAATTGAGTATTACAAAATCTAAAACTGAACCAAATAGATATGGGAGATATATCTTTACCATTTGTAAAACCATGGAATCTGCAAAGATGAGCTATGTATAACTAATTGAATCATTGTGCAAACAGAATACAGGAAGAAGCTCGATCCATTACCAATTTAGGGAATCCTTAAATTGTTAATAGATCTCTTTGATAAGAAATGCGGGGGCGCTAACGCCCGTTTATATAGGGTGGTCTACGATCAGCAGCAAGAAAAGCTGATCTACGACCACCCTTATGATTAGAGTAGGCCTTTTCTTGCTGGGGTGCATTAGCGACATGTAGTTTTCTTCGCTGCTAGCGCGTACTTCCGTTTTCTACGCTGCTAACCTAGGTTAGGGGTTTTCTACGCTGGGTGCAACAATTGAAGCATCTGAGGCTGCATCAATCGGGGATACACGACAGAAGGAATTGAATGATACATATTGAATTATATTTGATTTGATAGCAAATTGTTCTCAGATTGCATATATATTAAGAAACAGGCCCGCGTAGAGAATTGTAAATTGATGATTTTAGGAAAGCAAGTGGGACGTAAGCAACCAACCCAAATTGGCCTCCGTTAGTTATGCAAGCTTCAAAAGACAATCCAGACAGCGTAGAATAGGCGGGCCTGCTTCCATCTGCTTTTTCATTATAGGGCTGCCTAGTTGTTAGTTGTTAGGATAAAAATCTTCTCATGCCTTTTATATTAACATGAGGAAATTTAGTGGTTGTAGTTTACTGTGGCGTACATACTGATGTGTTAGTATAGGTGCAATGTGGATGATAGCCACACAGTACAAGACATTTAAAAGGCAACCACTTGAACTTGACACAAAATGTCTCCCACCTCTCCTATTGAAATAGCCCTAAATGGAGTTGAGGACGTCGTGAGTTATGGGCTTCAAGATAGTCCACCACTTCCACATGCCACAACACCCCGTCCTGTGTAGCCGGGCAATGCAGGACGTCGTGAGTACTGGAGCTCCTCCAAGGCGGCGGACCGTCGGTAGTCTTCAAGAATGTAACTTCCAGTGACTTGAGCTTCACCTAAAACCATCTTGGAAGAGAGCAGCGACTGGTTGACACGCTTTCTTGTCGCACCCAAAAGGAAGGAACATCGGAGGCGGTGAGGTAGCGACCGTGGCAGCTCTTCAGGCGGAGCACATGGCTTTTCCCTTCAACGAACTCAACCGTTCACTTCGCTTTGCTGGAGGACAAATTGCTGATCTGGCGAATCGTTTCTCCATCGTCGTCGGCGAGAAGGTACTTGTCCAAGTGACTTCGAAGACTAACACCCTTGCCTTTCTCGAAGAATTGCATCTCTGGATTCCTGAACTCCCCAATCTGTATCTTAATATGTCTCAGTACCTGATGGAGGGGGTATCTTCCTCTTTCAAAAGAAATTTTAATGTCATTACTGAAAAGGTTGCCATTTGTTTGGAATAAAAACTTTGAAGGAGACGAAGGGGGACAAGAAATAGATAATCCAAGATCGAGAAAACTTCCATGGTACTGTTACTGCAAGTCTGCAACTGCTACAAATATTCATTGTGTTTCCTCCAAAGGAAATAAGCATGAGTTTGTCAAAGGTCCCTGCTTCAACTATCTTTATCTCGAGGGTCCCAATTGATTGTCCAACACTCGGCCCCGGCGGTAGACGCTGTTCAGGGATTCTTCGATCGTGAGGGAGCAATCCTCGAAGACAGAAGGAGGAACAGGAGTGGACCCACCAAAACGAAGCTCCCAGTAGAGGACGTAATGTCCTGGGATGGTGAATGTGTCGGCATAGCTCACTTGATGGAGTCGTCTCTCTCCTGCAGAAGGCGGAAAAATGCCAAGAACAGAAAGCCAAATAAATAAGAAACAAGGCCGGAGAAGATGAAGAAACGGAAAAACAAATAATAAACCGTTACCTCTCACTTTCAATACCGACATTGAATGAAGAAACTTCATGAGTAAATTCAAATTCTAAAAATTAATTAAAACAGACTAAGAAGGAAAAATTTTTATTAAACCTTTTTCTGCAATCGGAATACGTTGTTGAGTTCTCAATATGGAAGCAATCACCCTCACCCTACAAAATCAAATTCAAAATCCAAAACAGTAACAATCAGTCCAAACGCCCATTAATTAAGCACGAAGCCGAAAAACAAAAGTAAATGAAACCGAAGTCATGAATTCCATTCGAGTTTCAAATTTCACCTCTAGATCTACGGATCTCAAGTTCTCCCTCACGAACTCAGCGGATCCATTGCTCGAGCACCGAGACGCTTGAACGTGATCGGAGTTAGAGCTCGAACATTCATCTTCAGTGACAACTTGATCGGAATTACGAGAAATCACCGGGGAAACCGGATTCTCTGGTGTGCTGCCGCTTGAAAAGTGGTCGGAGTAGGTAGGGGTGAGGTTGGGGGTATGGTTAGGGAAATTGTTTATATAAAATATTTTAATTTCGAAGATATTATTGTATTAAAAACATTAGTGACGATGAATTCTGTTACGACGAACACAGCGAAAAAATGCAGGGAATGGCAATATGAAATTCTAATAAATAATAAAGAATAAAGACACGAGAAATTTACGTGGTTCGATCAATGTGATCTACATCTATGGACGAGAAGAAATTTTCACTAGATCAATAAGAAGAAGAAGATTACAAGGTGCACTTTATAGAATGACACGAATACACAAGATTGCAATCAGCTTCAATATTGAACAAGAACCTTAGTTGCTCTCATTTTTTCTCTTTTTTTTCTTTTCTCTCTTCCTCTTACGTTTTGCGACTAGGTCAGAAAAATTCTTAACTATTCCCTCTCCCACAATTATATTTATGGGAGAAAAGTAATTGAGGGAATAGGAAATCATTTTCCCACAACTTTCCTATTTTCTTTTTAACTAAAAAAGGAAGATACGATATGGTCCATAATAACCATAAAAGACCCAAATTTCAAGCCACAAAATAACATTCTCCACCTTGGCTTAAAAACCTCAAACCATCTAGAAATCGAACAATATCTCAAACATATCTCTAAACTTACGTGAGCTAACTCGGTGTAAGAAACAAGAGATGTGAAAAAGAATTATTCACTTCAGAACCGAAACTAGTGAACACCTCTCCTCTCGCCACCAATGCCCCAACAGGGGCTACTAATTAAGTGCGAATGCCACCCAAATCCAAGCAATGCTTGAACTTGATTGTCGTAACCGGTTTAGTCAACATATCCGTTGGATTGTCTGCAGTATTAACCTTCTTCACCGTGATGTTCCTTTCGACAACTGCTTCACGAATGAAATGATATCTGACATTAATATGTTTTGTCCTCTTATGATTTGCTTGGTTTTTTGTCAAATGTATCGCACTCTGATTGTCACAAAAGACAACTGAACTAGCTTCTTGCTGAAGCCCAAGCTCACTCACTAGATTCCTCAATCAAATGGCCTCCTTTACAGCTTCTGCTGCTGCCATGTACTCTGTCTCCGTAGTAGACAAAGCCACTGTCGACTGCAAGGTTGATTTCCATCTAATAGCTGAACCAGAAAGCGTAAAGAGATAACCAGTCAAAGATCTCCTTTTATCGAGATCACTTGCAAAGTCAGAATCTACAAAACCTACAATTGAGGTTCCTGAAGCACTGCAATCAAAGACTAAACCCAAATCTGAAGTACCTCTGAGATACCTAAGAATCCACTTTACTGCCTGCCAATGTGCCTTCCCTGGCTGAGCCATGTATCTGCTCACTACATTGACTGCTTGTGCAATGTCTGGACGAGTGCAAACCATGGCATACATAATGCTACCAACTGCACTGGAGTACGGGATTCAAGACATCTCCTTCTTCTCGACTTCACTTTGAGGTGAGTTTTGAACTGAAAGCCTAAAGTGGGAAGCCAAAGGAGTAGCAACGGGCTTTGCCTTTTTCATCCCAAAACGCTCAAGCACCTTCTCAATATAACTCTTTTGTGAGAGATATAATTTTCCAACTTTTCTATCTCTCCGAATCTCCATCCCTGAGATCTTCTTCGCTGCACCAAGATCTTTCATCTCAAACTCATCACTGATTTGTCTCTTTAAAACCTGAATATGTGACATGTTCTTTGCAGCAATGAGCATGTCATCTACATATAACAAAAGATATACAAAAGAATCATCTCCCAACACCATGTAGTACACACAACTATCATAAGTACATCTCAAGTACCCGTGACTAAGCATAAAACTGTCAAACCTCTTGTACCACTGTTTTGGAGATTGCTTCAGGCCATGCAAAGCTTTCTTCAATCTACAAACATGATCTTCTTTACCTTCCACGGAATATCCCTCTGGCTGAGACATGTAGATCGTCTCCTCAAGCTCACCATGCAGAAATGCAATCTTGACATCAAGCTGCTCAAGCTCCAAATCATATAGAGCAACCATGGCAAGCAACAAACGAATAGAAGTATGCTTTACAACTGGAGAAAACACTTCATCATAGTCAATTCCCTCCTTTTGCTTATAGCGCTTAGCTACTAACCGTGCTTTGTATCTAGCATCCTCAACCCCTGGGATCTCTTCCTTCCTCTTGAAAACCCATTTGCTTCCTATGACCCTATTACCCTTGGGTAATTTCACCAAGTCCCAAGTCTGATTTTTGTAAAGAGACTCAAGTTCTTCTGTCATAGCAATGGCCCACTGGCCAGACTCAGCACAGGAGACAGCTTTAGAATAAGTGGATGGCTCCTGAATACCCATCTCTTCAGCTTCCGTGAGAGCATATGCCACTAACTCAGCATAGGCATATCTCTGAGGACGTCTAATTTGTCTCCTCTCCCTCCCACTAGCTATCGAATAAGGTTGTTTAGATTTTACCTCATCATCATCTGAACCTGAATCAAGTTGCTCATCTTTAGCTGTAGAAGTAACATCTGGAGATGACTTCTGAGAAGTCTCTCTTTCAAGCTCCACCTGAAGCTCCACCTCATCCATAGTCTTCTCTACATTACCTGTAGACTCAACAGAAACCTTCCCATGATCAAGCATATATTTTTCATTAAAAGTAACATCTCTACTAATAATAAATTTAGGGAAATTAGGTTCCAAACTCTACAAACGATATCCTTTAACACCATCAGCATAACCAACAAATATGATTTTCTTAGCTCTAGGCTCAAGCTTACCATCTTTAACGTGATAATAAGCAGGACATCCAAATACCTTTAAATTTGAATAGTCACTAGGTTTACCTGACCATACCTCGTTTGGGGTCTTATATTCAATGGCAGTGGAAGGAGAACGATTCACCAAGTAGCAAGCCGTGTTAACAGCTTCAGCCCAAAAATCCTTTTCCAATCCAGAGTTAGAGAGCATACACCTAGCTCTCTCCATTAAGGTCCTATTCATACGCTCTGCCACTCCATTCTGCTGAGGAGTGGTCTGACTGTGCGATGCCGTACGATCCCTGAATCTGTGCAGAATTTGTTAAACTCACCACTACAAAACTCTAGACCATTATCGGTTCTGAGACGTTTGATCTTCTTTCCGGTTTGATTCTCTACAAGAAATTTTCAATTCTTGAAATTTTCGAACACATCACTTTTACGCTTGAGAAAATGAACCCAAATCTTTCTGGAATAATCATCAATAAATGTCAAAAAATAGAGAGCACCACCTTTGGATGGAACCTGAGTTGGTCCCCACAAATCCGAATGGATGTAGTCAAGTGTGCCCTTTATCGAATGTGAACTAGTTGAGAAGCTGACTCGGGTTTGCTTCCCAAATACACAATGCTCACAGAAGTCAAGTGATGTCATATGATCACCATAGAGCAAACCACGTTTACTCAGAATAGTCATACCTCTTTCACTCATGTGGCCTAATCGCATATGCCACAAGTGAGTTGTGTCCTTATCAGAGTCAGAAGATGATGACACATCTGTAGAACCTGTCACAGTACTACCCTGTAGAACATAAAGGTTGTTTACTTTGTTACCCTTCATCACAACCAATGACACCTCCACCTGTGTAGGACACCCAATGGAGTCTAAGGTACTCAAGGAAATAAGATTCTTCTTCAAGTCTGGGATGTGCCTCACATCTGTCAAAGTCCTCACTATCCCATCATGACACTTGATGCGAACTGTACCAATACCAACTATCTTACAAACTGCGTTGTTTCCCATCAAGACTGAAGCACCCTTGATAGCCTTGTAGGTGGTGAACCAATCTCTGTTTAGGCACATGTGATAAGACGCACATGTATCCAAAATCCATTCCCTATCAGAACGGCCATCCAAGGGACATACGGCAAGAACATTCTCAGCAACATCAGTTTTATTAGCCTTTTCCACATTTGCAGAATCTGAAGCTTGACCCTGCTGATTTTTCTTCTTCTTAAGAGCATGACATTCTGACTTCTAATGCCCTTTCTTATGACAATAGTAGCACTCAACGTTCTTCTTATCCAAGCCCGATCTGGACTTAGAATGATTACTTGATTTGCCTTTACCACCCTCCTTGGTCTTCGATCTACCTCTAACAAGCAAATCGTCAGCCTGATTTTCAATACTTTTTTCATTCAATTTTGTTCTCAACTCAGAAGAATTCAAAGAGGCCTTCACATCCTCTAAACTTATGGATTCTCTCCCATACAACATAGAGTTAACAAAATTTTCATACGAGTCAGGTAAGGAACATAATACAATAAGGGCTTGATCTTCATCCTCAAGTTTAATATCTAGATTTCTCATATCCATGATAATTTTATTAAATTCATCTAAGTGTTCCTGGATAGGCGTACCTTTTTTCATCTTTAGAGTGTTGCTTCAAATACAACCTTATTATAAGAGATTTCTTCATGTAGAGACTTTCGAGCTTTGCCCACAACCCAACTACTGTTTCTTCATCAGCAACTTCACGAAGCACCTTGTCAGAAAGCGACAATTGCAAGGCGCTGTGAGCCTTCTCTTCCATCTCTTCAATTTCAGCTTTAGTCATATCCTCCGAGTACTTTCCGTCAAGAGCCTTGACCATACTTTCACGCCGTAGCAAAGCTCTCATCTTTATTCTCCATAATCCAAAATTGTTTTGACCGTCAAAAGGAGTCACCGAGAATTTCATGGAAGCCATTACAAACACAAAGCCCTTGAAATCTAACTTGGCTCTGATACCAGTTTATTACGACAAACACAACGGAAAAACGCAGGTAATGACAATGTGAAATTCTAATAAATAATAAAGAATAAAGACACGAGAAATTTACGTGGTTCGATCAATGTAATCTACATCCACGGACGAGAAGAGATTTTCACTAGATCAATAAAGTGAAGAAGATTACAAAGTGCACCTTATAGAGTGACACGAATACACAAGATTGCAACCAGTTTCAACATTGAACAAGAACCTTAGTTGCTCTCCTTTTTTTCTCTTTTTTTTTCTTTTCTCTCTTCCTCTTACGTTTTGCGGCTAGGTCAGAAAAATTCTTAACAATTCCCTCTCCCACAATTATATTTATGGGAGAAAAGTAAGGGAATAGGGAATCCTTTTTCCCACAACTTTTCTATTTTCTTTTTAACTAATAAAGAAAGATACGATATGATCCATAATAACCATAAAAGGCCCAAATTTCAAGCCACAAAATAACAAATTCCATCACCAAATTGATTAGGAAGGAATTTTTTTAAAATTGATTCGGATGAAATATTTTCGAAGGGTGGTGGCCTTTTAGGTATCCGGAGAGGGTGGGAGAAATTTTCCCTTGTTTTAATGGAAAAAGGGAAGAAGAAAGGGAAGATATTTCCTAATATTTTTTGAAGTTATAAAATAAGCAAAGTTCCTCACAACATCAGTGTGAGGATCCCATCCCAAGTCTCTCACATTCTGGCATTTCCTTTCTCTCATTATCTCTCTTTTGATCATCTAGGTTTCCCATCAGTGATACACCATTTTCTGTGCCTCTATTGGTGTGGCACCTCGTAAGGAAGACAGCTCCTCGTAAAAGAGCTTTAGGTTGTTTTTCTATGCACAAGAATCTATTTCGATAGCCCTTCTTTCTAGCGCTTACAGCGCCCTAACTAATAATCTGCCTAACTTGACCCTTTACTGAACTGTTTGTGGACAAGAAGAAGCTAGAGTTGTGGCTGGATCAGATTCCATAACCTTTGCTAATCTTAGAGCTGCCTTTCCTTGGGCTTGTAACAAACCCTCTAAAAGGCTATAATTTGATTGTTTATGACCTATTTCGACTATTTGATGGATGAATGTGTGCCCTATTGGAGCCGTTTCGGGCCTTACTTAGTCAAATTTTGATAAAAGGTGGGGTTTTCCCTGATTCACCAGTAGTAAGGAGCATTGAGGCCCTTCCCTTTTCGTAACTCTCTCCTTTCATTAAGTTACCTTCGGTTTCCTTAAGGTGCTCTTCTCTTATTCATATTAGTTGTATATGTCGGAGTGGAACGTCTTGATGAGCTTTTCCTTACCTATGTCCCTTAGCCTCTTTGTCCCTTAGCCAATGAAGCCTTACCCCGGTCCTCTAGGCCCACTAAAGCTGAATGATATAGAAGAAATAATGATGATAGGGGTCGGGGGGCAGTAAAGGCTCGTTTAGTAGACATAGAGCGAGTAGCAAGCTATGGTGAAAAGCAACGAGCTCCGCTTTCAGAAGCGCGCTAGCCTTTTTCCACTAGCTTCTCTGCTAGTTGTAGTGCGCTAATGCGCGAAGACTCTATCATGATCTTACAAATCTACAACTCTCTTTACTAAGCGAGACTCCATCCTTAAGCTCAGAGATAGTATCCGAGAGAAGTGATATGTTGGTTAAGCGGGCCCATGCCTGACTCATATACCTCCCCCTCAATCTCCCCTATTAGAATAAAGATTGCGTGGTCTCAGATAGAAAGTATTAGAAGTGATGAGATTTCTTTTCTGGACCGGGGGTATGCGAATGGTACCTAGGAGAGAGGTGCAAGCACCAGACCTCATATGAGGCCAGTTTTATTGTACCAGGAGCATGGCAGTAGCACTGGCCATTCCAGGTCATCTTCTTGTGGTACAGGACGAGTCTTTAGGATACCCTGCATCAAATTCTATTAATCAACAGATAGAGTACACCTCGTGGTTTAAGCACAATGTCCTTGGTCGCCTCCTTCTTGGCTCCTTCCATGGCTCAGCTCAACTATGGATTATTTACTGCCGTCGGGAAGTAAACACAGTGGCTGATCGTCTAGCAATGAAAGCAGCGCATGATAGGAACTCATATTCTTGGGACTCTTGTCCTGACATCGTGGCTCGTGAGGTTGTGTGGGATGCTTTCCACATACCTCAATACAAATTTAAATAGATTTTCCACCCGGGGTGGCCCCTGCTGATGGCAATGCCGAAGGTGGGGGTTTTTACCTCATTAGGGTATTCATGTACATTTTTTAATAAATTATTTTGGGCTTCTAATGAAAAAAAAAAAAAAAAAAACAGACCAGGTTAGAGCTTCCCAAACTATATGTTGTTGGGGATCTCTGCAAGGGTCTTACCACCTTCTTGATTGACTATATTTTAGTCTTTGGGGTACTTTGGGATTATATTCTGTGCCGAGGATTTGTGCTTACATTTTCCCAAAAGAACACTCATTCATTTCTTTTCTTTTTTCCGTCAACCATGATGACTGAAACAACGCGACAAATCCAAACCTGGAAAGGAGAAGGGCTGGTGGTGGGCATTTGGGAAAGATAGCCTGTAACCCGCACTCCATGAACCCGATCTAAACCTTGTTTCATGTCGTAACAGGTCTTTCAATCATCATTGGACCAGACGGGACGAGCGGATGACAACCAGGTATGAAATCGGACCAATCAGACCAATCGGACCAATTCAAGTATGAAAAACTTCATACCGGTCAATGGTACCGGTCGATGGTCGACCGGTATGGCCTGCGCAACATGGATCCGAAAACAGATCTCTACGGCTCTCACTTTCTAAATTTCAAACCGAAGGACTTTCCTAATGTTAGGAGGCTTCCTAAACATAACCCTAGTTTATATAAGGATCCTTAAACCTCCTAAAACCCCTTCCATTCATCCTCACAAACCCTAGAAAAGGGAAAGAGGTTGAAGAAGGAGAAGAAGCTAGGAAGGAGAGGGAAGAGCCGCCATTATCGTTCGACGAATAACACATTACCGCGAGTCAATGGTAAGTGCTTAAACCTCCCTCTACATTAAGTATTCTAGGATGGTTAGTTATGATTAGATCAATACCATGCAAAGCAGGTATTGATCTTAAACCTTTTTGCCGTCAAACCTTAATCTAGTCGGTAAACCCTAGATTCAAGTTCTTAGTAGAAGATCATCGAGGCTAGGACTTGAATGGAGTTGGAAACAACTCTAACTCGGTATTCAGACCTAGAATGTGTAGGAGAAACCCTAGGATCAATAGGGGGTGACCGACGGAAGGCGATTACCAAGCGTATGGTCTTCCGGAGACATACCGATCAACCATACCGATCGCACCATATGCAACCGGCACTGTAACCGGTACCTCCCGGGGATTGGTCTGTGGGGACCGGTCGACCATACCGGTTGCAGGTTTTTCCCACAGTGCTGCGATCGGTACCTGTGACCGGTCTGCTCTGTGAAGAGTGTTTTTGACCCAGTTATTTTTTCGACCAACGTAAACCCTAAGAGAACTATTCTAACTAAACCCTAATATCGTGTAGGACCTTGTGATAGCAAGTTTGGACCTTGTGACGTGGAGTAAGATATTAAACAAGCGTCAGGTAAGGGAATCGGACCTAAACCCTAATAATTTAATAACAGTAAATCATTGTTAATAATTATGGTTCTGTGGATTGATGTTTGTGCATTCTCGCATGTCATCCTTTACTTTCAGTTATTATTATTGTTCATGCATACTTGCTATGCTAGGTTGTGACTGTTAGGCATGTGATTGTTTTCATTGGAGTGTAGAATGGGAAAGACTGGAGGTCTGGAATCATTCCTCACACTAGCACCTTTCGTATCATTCTGTCTTAGCATGCTTGGTGCGGGTAGGGTATAAGGGGGAGGAAGTGGCACTGTGGTCTCTGGTGTCACACCCCAATTTTGATCCAACCAGAATGGTGTGAGTGAACCGCCATTGAACCAACGGTTCACACCAGGATCTCGAATAGGCCGTGTCCGTTCACATAAACCATTACACATAACCACAATCAGAATATAAATATACAGCGAAAGTCATTAAAATAGAATGAACTGAGTATCTATTGATAATTAAATAAGTATCCAATTATTCAAATTCAAACATAAATAAATATCTTTTACATCCCTTTAATATCAAACGAAAATATCCAAAAAAAATAAACGAAAATCCGATCACAGGTACACGCAGAAAGGGCACTCGCATGAAGCGTCATGCTCGTCCGCTCCTGCCTGTACACTCAAAGCAACAACGTCACCATACGCCGGAGCGTTCACATAGTCGTCGACAGTGTAACCTGCATCAACATCTAAAACAATGTGTACACAAAGGGTGAGCTCATAACACAGCTCAGTAAGACAATCAGACAGTTTCACAATATTATGCATGAATAACAATCATTTTATGTTGTGGTTTGATTTTAAGTTTGCAATGTGCTATAAAAAGGTTTGGTGGCCCCCGCACCTCTATACACGAGTGTGTGGCACCTCATGGATCACACCCCCATTGGCCCACATGCACCCATCATGGAATAGAGATAGAGCTAAGATACCCCCGTACCTCCCCTGATGTTCTACCCATACCAGTACCTAAGCCCCTACTGGCCAGGGCTCGCAAACTGGGCTCGCAACTAACCAATCCTATATGTCATCAATGTATGCTCTATCCCAGCACAGCCGTCTACGGCATAGAGATAGAGCTAAGGCATTCCCACACCTCCCCTGATGCCCTATCCGCAACTAACTCACTAGGATAGAAACATAATGCAGGTAGACCCTATTCCAACATAACTCCCTACGGCATAGAGATAGAGCTAAAGCATCGTGGACAAGCCAACGTCGACTCGGAGACCACAGTGCCACATAACAATGGCCAGACCAACATCAATATCGGAGACCACCGTACCACGACCTTCCCCTGATACCTCACCCGTACCAAGCATGTTAAGACAGAATACTACAAAAGGTGCTAATGTGAAGAGCGATCCCAGGCCCATGCCCCATTCCACACACTAACGAAAACAATCACATGCCTAACAATCACATCCTATCAATGCATGAACAGTAATAATAACTGAAAGTAAAGGATGGCATGTGAATATGCACAAACAACACATCTCATATAATCAGGTGATTAACAACAATTTACTGTCCATTAATTATTAGGTTTAGGTCAGATTCCCTTACCTGACGCTCGTTGGATAACTTGCTCCACGTCGCAAGATCCAAACGATAAGTCACAAAGTCCTACAACATTATTAGGGTTTCATTAGAATATTTTCTTAAGGTTTCATGTTGGTTGGAAACCAACAAAAATCCAAAACCAGTCTTTCAGAGCTGACCGGTCTCACCATACCAGTCGCAGCACTGTGAACAGACTATCAACCGGTATGGTCGACCGGTATGTCTCCGGAAGACCATACACTTAATTTGTCGACTTCCGTCGATCACTCTCCATGGATTTTCAGGGTTTCTCCTATCCATTCTAAGTCTAAACTTGGAGTTAGAGTTATCCCCAACTCATTCGAGTCTCGTTTCGATGTCGTTTCGATGAATATCATCTCGAAACTCAAATCCAGGGTTTGACGGCAACTTAGGGTTTTAGGGTCCAGATAGGGTTTTAGATCAATACCTACTTTGCATGGTATTGATCCACCCACAAAACTAACATAGGATAAGAAGAATAGTTCATACACTGACCGTTGACTGGCGTAGCGTGAGCTTCGTCGAACGGTAATGGCGGCACCTTCTTCTTCTTCCTAGCTCCTTCTCCTTTCCCACCTCTTTCTCTTCTTTAGGGTTTGCGAGAGATAATGGAAAGGATTTGAGGAGGTTTATGGGTGTATTTATAGGCTAAAAATAGGGTTTAGTAACCCTACTAGGATTAGGAAACTTTTAGGATTCGAAATCAGGAAAGTGGGACCCTCAGAAGTCAATTTCTGGCTTTCCGCACTTTGCTGCGCAGACTATACCGGTCGACCGGTACCAAGACCGGTACCATCGACCGGTCAACCTGAAATCAGGTTTAATTCGTCATCTTTGGTCCGATTTCATACCTGGTTGTCATCCGCTTGTCCCGTCTGGCCCGGTGATGATCGGAAGACCTGTCACGACACAAAACCAAGGTTTAGACCGGGTTTACGGAGTGCGGGTCTTACAACTCCACCACCCTTAAAAGAAATTTTGTCCCAAAATTTGCATGTAGGTTCTACAACTCCCCCACCCTTAAAAGAAATTTTGGCCTCAAAATTTGAACATACCTTGATCGTTGAAAAGGTTAGGGTACTCCTTCCTCAATACGCTCTCCTCTTCCCAAGTAATTTCCTCCACATTTTGGCTTCTCCAATGCACCTTCACATAATGGATATCCTTGGTTCGAAGTTGCTGAACTTTTCGACTTGAGAGCATTACAGGCACCACTTCGAAAGTTAAGTCTTCAGTAAAGTCTGGGGGATCAGCGGTCAAGATGTGCGATGGATCTCTGACATACTTCTTCAGTAATGATACATGGAACACATTATGAACACTGGCCATAGATGGTGGTAGAGCCAATTGATATGCTACATTACCACGTCGATTCAATATCTCATATGGTCCCACATACCTGGGGCATAGCTTCCCCTTCTTACCAAACCGTTTCAGACCTCGCACTGGTGATACCTTCAAGAATACCTTGTCACCCACTGCAAACTCCAGATCTCGACGTCGATTATCCGCATAGTGCTTCTGTCGAACTTGAGCTGTCTTTACACTCTTTTTGATCTGATCAATCACTCGGCAAGTTTCTTCAACAAACACCGGTCCTACAATTCTTCTTTCCCCCACTTTGTTCCATAACAGAGGTGTACGACACTTCTTCCCATAGAGTGCTTCATATGGGGCCATCTGAATTGTAGCCTGATAACTGTTGTTGTAAGCGAACTCGATAAGTGATAGCTTCTCATCCCAAGCTCCCTTGAAATCTATTGCACAAGCTCGGAGCATATCTTCCAAAATTTGAATAGTTCGCTCTGACTGTCCGTCCGTCTGAGGGTGAAAAGCTATACTGAACTTCAACTTTGTTCCCATAGCTTTCTGCAATCCTTCCCAGAACTTTGATGTAAAACGGGGATCTCTGTCAGATACTATACTCTCTGGAACGCCATGAAGTCTGACTATATTATCCACATATAACTTGGCCAGTTTCTCCATGGTATACTGAGGTCTGACCGCAATAAATCGAGCTGTCTTGGTGAGTCGATCTACTATAACCCAAACTGCATCCACTGACCTTGGTGTCAAAGGTAGGCCAGTGATAAAATCCATGGTGATACAATCTCACTTCCACGCAGGTTCCGGTAATGGCTGTAGTAAACCTGCGGGTCTTTGCCTTTCCGCTTTAACTTGTTGGCAATTCAAACACTGGAACACGAAGCGAGCTATATCAGCTTTCATACCCCTCCACCAATATAATCTTTTCAAGTCATGGTACATTTTGGTACTTCCTGGATGTACCGAATATGGAGTGTAATGAGCTTCAGTCATAACTCGATCTCTGATATCGCAGTCTTCACTCTCAGGTATACATAACCGTCCACGATACCTGAGTACCTTGTCTGAATCCAAGGTAAAGTCAGGATTTCTCGTACCCTTCTCTAAGTCTTCTTGCACTGTCTTGAGATGTGGATCCTGTAGGATTGCTACCTTGACTTCATCAACTAGACCCGGTGAGATCTTCAAAGCTGCGAACATCATGGTGAACTTATGAATTAAGCCTTGCTCAACTGGATCTTCTGCAGTTTCAATTATAAACTCTTCATCACTTTCGATTGAACTTGAGGCTGCGGCACATAATGCAGCATTTGTACTTAGTCCAGCCTCAGGTTTCGATGCCCACTTCCTGCTTAAGGCGTCAGCCACGACAATTGCTTTACCCGGATGATACTGGATGTCACAATCATAATCTTTTAATAATTCCAGCCATCTCCTCTGTCTCATATTCAGATCCTTCTGAGTGAAAAGATAAGTTAAGCTCTTGTGATCTGACTTGATCTGGAACTTCTCACCGTACAAGTAGTGTCTCCAAGTCTTGATTGCATGTATAACCGCTGCTAGCTCCAAGTCATGCGTAGGATAGTTCTTCTCATGCTCCTTTAACTTTCTTGATGCGTAAGAAATCACCTGTTCTCCTTGCATCAATACACACCCGATACCCAACCTCGAAGCATCCGTATATAAAGTAAACGGTACGCTTGGTTCTGGATGGTCAAGATAGGTGCAGAGACTAGTCTTGACTTCAAAGTCTGAAAGCACTTCTCACACTCATCTGTCCATATGAATTTCTCTCCCTTCTTGGTCAATCTGGTGAGTGGAACAGCGATCCTGGAGTAATCTTCCCCGAATCTTCTATAATAACCAGCCAACCCAAGGAAACTATGAATTTCCGCAACAGATTTTGGTGCTTCCCATCCTACTATAGCAGCTATCTTGGTTGGATCAACCTTGATACCGTCTTCAGATACTACATGGCCCAAGCAAGCCACTTCCTTCAGCCAAAACTCACACTTCTTGAACTTAGCATAAAGCTTCTCCTGTCTCAGCCGTTGTAGGGATGCCCTTAAATGTGTTGTATGAGTCTCCATGTCCTTAGAGTAAATCAATATGTCATCGATGAATACGATGACCGAAGTGTCCAACATATCATGAAACACTCGGTTCATCAGTTCCATAAACGACGCTGGAGCATTGGTCAACCCGAAAGACATAACTAGAAACTCATAATGCCCGTACCTCGTTCTGAAAGCAGTCTTCGGAATATCTCCGGCCTTGATCTTCAATTGGTGATACCCTGATCGGAGATCAATCTTTGAGAAAACCTTTGCACCCTGTAACTGATCGAACAAATCATCGATCCTAGGCAAAGGGTACCGATTCTTGATCGTTAACTTGTTCAGCTCACGGTAGTCAATACATAGCCGTACACTTCCATCTTTCTTCTTGACAAATAATACCGGTGCTCCCCAAGGTGATATACTAGGTCGTATGAATCCCTTATCCAACAATTCTTGTAACTGGGTCTTCAACTCCTTTAACTCGGTCGGGGCCATTCTGTATGGTGCTTTAGACACCGGCGCCGAACCTGGCATAAGATCTATCACAAATTCTGTAGCCCTGTCTGGTGGTAAACCTGGGAGATCTTCTGAAAATACATCTGGAAACTCTCGTACCACCTCTAGATCTTCCATCTTTGGCACCTCCACAGTGGTGTCGACTATAGATACTAGATAACCCACTCCCCCCTTCTCTAAGCATCTTTTAGTTTTTAGGGCGGAGAGAATCAGCTTCCGCTTCCTAGATAGCTTGATCCCAGCGAAGCTATACTCCCTTCCCTCTTTGTCAGTAAGCACAAGCTTCCTTTCACCACATAAAAGGACGACTGAATGATGGCCTAGCCAATCCATTCCCAGGATGACATCAAAGTCTGCCATCTCAAGAAGTACTAGGCTTGCTTCTAAGTCTCGACCCTCAATACATACAGTACAAGGTCCATAATATTCGGTCAAGGCCACTTCGACTCCTAGTGGAGAGCGAACTATCAAGCTTGGGTTCAAATGCTTGATTGGTAACTCCATTCGCTTCCCAAAAGAAATTAAAACAAAGGAGTGCGTGGCCCCAAAGTCAAATAATACTCTGGCGGGTATACCAGCTACATTTACAATTCCTGGAATTTTCTATCATCCCTTAGTTCTATATGCGCATATACGCAAATGATAAAGATAAGCCAGATAGTCAGGGATAGAGTCATACCAGTGACCACATCCGGTGATGCAGTTGCTTCTTCAGTGGTGACCGCATAAACTTTTCCTTGCTGGGGCGGTTGCTTCTTAGGTAGAGTGCAGGTCCTTGCAATATGACCCACTTGCTAGCAGTTGAAACACTTTATATTCGGGTTGTATCCGGCATTCTGTGGCACAGGTGGTGCCGCATTGTTCCTTGCAGGTACTGCAGCGGTCGGAGCCCTGTATGGGCGGAAGTGTCTATTGTTACCGCCACCCAAACTTTCACTAGCAGGTCTCTTCACTCCCCTGTTTTGAGCAAAGAAGTTGTCCCTCTGACTGGACTCTATCACCCTCGCAACCTGCACAGCCTCATTGTAGATCTTCTTGTCCAAACCCAATATGTGCTCTCTGATGCTCCCACGTAGTCCCATGGTGAACCTACATGTCTTGGTCTCTTCCTCTTTCATACTTGCCGGTGCGAAGAAGAATAGTTCTTCATACCTCTGCTGATAGGCATCCACGGTCGACTGAGATTGTTGTAGGTTGAGGAATTCCTTCTCCATTTGATCTCTGAAACTCTTCGGAAAGTATTTATCGAAGAAGGCAGCTTTGAACACTTCCCAATCAACCTGTGTATGCTTCGTCTCCAGATATGCCCGTGTAGAATTTTCACCAAGCATTTGCATCTTCTCTCAGCATGTGAGTAGCAAAAAACCTTTTCCCCAGAGCGGCCATTATAGTGAGTTATCCCAGCTCACTCAGTACATTACTTACTGCGTCTGCACTGGGGAGCGGGTCTCTCTCCCATATCTTATCATTAGGACCATGCATCAGGCGACCCTGGCCGATCAGGCCAATAACCTTCCATACGGTCGTCTCATTACCTCCCTGCTACGTCGTCTGGGCGTGAGCATGAGAGGCGAGGTGACCGTTGAGGATACTATGACCTCCGACATAGACTGGGACGCCATTCAGAGGATGCAGATGGTTGATCTTCCTGTTAGCGATGACGAGTTGGAGGCTCGCCCTCACCCACTTGGGAGGGTAGCAGCCGCGGCGGCAGCAGCAGCAGCAGCCAATGCGGCCTATGCAGCCGAGCTCGAGCGGGATGATGACGAGGATAGGGCCGAGGGTGTACCAGTGCCAGCTCCACAGCCTACACCAGCAGCACCACCATCTACCTCTACCGTTGGACCATCTCAGCTTCCCTCCGACACCATGATGGGTATGATTATGGAGATCAGGGACACTCAGCGTGAGATGAGCCACGACTTGACGCAGTTAGCTCGCAGTCTCAGAGTCACACAGGATCAGGTGCACTGGCTCAGGGTTGCTTACGAGCGAGACTATGATATAGCAGACCCTATTCCTCCCAGGCCCCGTACCCCATGATTGTCCCTCTTTATTTTCTTCTCTTTTGCATATGACTGTTTATATAACAGGGTAACTGTCCGGTTTGTGGACTGTACCCTGTAGCACAATCTCATTTGATACTCATTTTCTTGTTTAATGAAAATTTATGTTTCACCTAACTAGTGTATGTGCACATGTTAAGTTTTATATTTAAAATAGTACATTATTCTCTTTCTTAATCAGTCTCAGGTATCAAACAATGTTTAGGGTGTGTTTGTATTAAGATTTTTAAATTTTTCCTAACTTAGTTCATTGACTTAGTTAAGTGCAATATGGTTTGTTGGACAGAGCCCGAGAGCTCTGATCCAATTCTGATCCAACCAGAATGGTGTGAGTGAACCGCCATTGAACCAACGGTTCACACCAGGATCTCGAATAGGCCGTGTCCGTTCACACAAACCATTACACATAACCACAATCAGAATATAAATATACAGCGAAAGTCATTAAAATAGAATGAACTGAGTATCTATTGATAATTAAATAAGTATCCAATTATTCAAATCCAAACATAAATAAATATCTTTTACATCCCTTTAATATCAAACGAAAATATCTGAAACAAATAAACAAAAATCGATCACAGGTACACGCAGAAAGGGCACTCGCATGAAGCGTCATGCTCGTCCGCTCCTGCCTGTACACTCAAAGCAGCAACGTCACCATACGCCGGAGCATTCACATAGTCGTCGACAGTATAACCTGCATCAACATCTAAAACAATGTGTACACAAAGGGTGAGCTCACAACACAGCTCAGTAAGACAATCAGACAATTTCACAATATTATGCATGAATAACAATCATTTTATGTTGTGGTCAGGTTTTAAGTTTGCAATGTGCTATAGAAAGGTTTGGTGGCCCCCGCACCTCTATACACGAGTGTGTGGCACCTCATGGATCACACCCCCATTGGCCCACATGCACCCATCATGGAATAGAGATAGAGCTAAGATACCCCCGTATCTCCCCTGATGTTCTACCCATACCAGTACCTAAGCCCCTACTGGCCAGGGCTCGCAAACTGGGCTCGCAACTAACCAATCCTATATGTCATCAATGTATGCTCTATCCCAGCACAGCCATCTACGGCATAGAGATAGAGCTAAGGCATTCCCACACCTCCCCTGATGCCCTATCCGCAACTAACTCACTAGGATAGAAACATAATGCAGGTAGACCCTATTCCAACATAACTCCCTACGGCATAGAGATAGAGCTAAAGCATCGTGGACAAGCCAGCATCGACTCGGAGACCACAGTGCCTCATAACAATGGCCAGGCCAACATCAATATCGGAGACCACCGTACCACGACCTTCCCCTGAACCATGGGTTGATAGTATGGGTTTCTCTGAGATCACACTCTCATCAATATCTAACCTAAGGTCTGTAGAAACTCACGAAATCAGTATCCATACCTGAGTAGAATACTCATTCTCTGCAACTCTTCTCTTTTGGCTAATTTCTCTTCCTTGTTTCTCTTCTTCCCCTTTTCCTTCTCTTCTCTTTCTCTCAATTCAATTAGGGTTGTGAAATGAGTGAAAGAGGCTTAGGGATGTCCTTTAAATAGAGTAAGAACATCCTAAATAAGTCCCATTGAGATTAAGAAAGAATCCAAATCGAAAATTAGGAAATTTCCTAATTTTAGTTTCGGAGACAACCGAGGGTCGATGGGAGGGTCGATGATCCCGTCGACCCTAGGACTCAAGATGTCCGACCCTCCCTTCAAAATTGAGGGTCTGACTTTCTACTTTGGGAGGTCCGACCCTGCTTAGCTGGGTATGCGACCCTCCCTTCAAATTAAGTGTGTTTGGGTCGATTTGATACCTGGGATCTCGATCTCCTTCACGCCCTTGGTCCATTTGACTCGACCATGATGGGTAAACCTGGTTCAAGGTGGTAAGACCGGGTTAGATTGACACGGGTCTTACAACTCCCCCCTACTTATAAAAATTTCGTCCTCGAAATTGTACGTACCTTCTGAATCAAATAAGTGAGGGTATTTCTTCCGCATCGCATTTTCTTCTTCCCATGTAATTTCTTACATGTCTCTACTTTTCCATGTGACCTTAACATAATAGATATCTCGATTGCATAGACGTTGAACCTTTCGGCTGGTGATTTCTGTTGGTGTTACTTCAAATGTCAAATCATCAGTCAATTCTGGTAAATCTACTGTCAAAACATGCATTGGATCCTTGACATACTTCTTCAATAGGCAAATGTGAAATACGTCATGTACACTCGACATAGATGGTGGTAGTGCCAACTGATAAGCCACTTTACCACGCTTAGCTAGAATCTCATATGGCCCGACATATCTTGGACTTAGTTTCCCTTTCTGTCCGAACCTTTTCAATCTTCGCATAGGCGATACCTTCAAAAATACTTTATCACCTATGGCGAACTCCAGATCTCTGCGTCGAGTATCTGCATATTGCTTCTGATGATTCTGAGTTGTTCTTACTCTTTCCTTGATAATGTCGACCACTCGGCAAGTCTCTTCAACAAATTCCGGTCCAACGATACTATGCTCTCCAACTTCATGCCAAAACAAAGGAGTTCGACACTTTCTGCCATATAATGCCTCATAAGGTGACATCTGTATAGTAGCCTGATAGCTATTATTATAAGCGAACTCGATCAATGGTAACTTTTCATCCCATGATCCTTTGAAATCAATTACACATGCTCGTAGCATAACTTCTAGAATCTGAACTGTACGCTCTGACTGTCCGTCTGTCTGTGGGTGGAATGCAGTACTGAACTTCAATGTTGTACCCATAGCCTTTTGTAATCCCTCCTAAAACTTGGAAGTAAATCGTGGATCTCTATCAGACACAATGCTTTCTGGAACACCATGTAATCGAACAATATTATCCACATACAGCTTTGCTAACCTCTCCAATGTATACTGAGGTCGTATCGGTATGAAGCGAGCTATTTAGTCAAACGGTCCACAATCACCCAAACTACGTCAACTACTCGAGGAGTCAGTGGTAGTGCCGTGACGTAAGTCCATAGTGATGCAGTCCCATTTTCATGCTGGTTCCGGTAATGGCTGTAACAGTCCTGCGGGTCTTTACCGTTCAGCCTTTACTTTCTGACAATTTAGGCATTGAGACACGAACTTGGCTACATCTGCTTTCATTCCCCTCCACCAATATAGTTTCTTTAGTTCATGATACATTTTTGTACTTCTAGGATGTATCGAATAAATGGTGGTATGGGCTTCCTTCATCAGTCGGTGTCTAATGTCCATACTTTCTGTTTCCGGTACACATATTCTTCCTTTGTATTTCAGTACCTTCTCTTCGTCCAAGGTGAACTCAGGGTTAGTCCTACCTTTCTCGATATCTTCTTGTACTGTTCTCAAATAAGGATCTGATTTGATAGTTGTCTTCACTTCATCCATTATATTCGGTATAATCTTCAGAGCAGCGAACATATTTGAAAACCGATGAATGAACCCTTGGTTGGCTGACTCATCCGTTGCGTCTATCACATATTGCTCATTGTCGTGACTGAATACCATTCCGGTAGTACACATTGCTGCAGTTGTGCTAACCTCTCCTTGCGATTTTATTATTGCTTTTTGGCTTAACGCATCCGCTACTACGTTCGCTTTTCTCGGATGGTACTGGATATCACAATCATAGTCTTTCAATAGTTTCAGCCATCTTCTTTGTCTCATATTCAATTCCTTCTGATTAAATTGATAAGTAAGACTTTTATGGTCTGACTTAATATGGAATTTCTCCCCGTATAGGTAATGTCTCCATATCTTGACCGCATGTACTATTGCTGCTAGCTCCAGATCGTGAGTGGGATAATTTTTCTCATGTACCTTTAACTGTCTTGAAGCATAAGCAATCACTTGTTCTCCTTGCATAAGCACACATCCCAATCCCAGTCCTGACGCATCAGTGTATTGAGTAAATGTCTGTCCTGGGACGGGAATAGTCAGAATCGGAGTGGATATCAATCTGGTCTTAAGCGTTTGAAAACTCTTCTCACATTTATCGGTCCACACGAACTTTTCACCTTTCATAGTCAAACTGGTGAGAGGTACGGCAATCTGGGAATAGTCTTCTACGAACCTCTGATAATAACCCGCTAGACCCAGAAAACTTCTGATTTCTGAAACGCTCTTTGGTGCTTCCCACTTTACAATAACCTCGATCTTGCTGGGGTCCACTTTGATTCTTTCAGCGGATACTACATGGCCTAAGAAGGCAACTTCACTTAGCCAAAACTCACACTTCGAAAATTTGGCATATAGCTTCTCTTTCCTTAAACGCTGTAGGGCAGCATTTAGGTTCTTGATATGAGTTTCTTTGTCCTTGGATACTATAACCGACGTATCCAACATGTCGTGGAAAACCCGGTTTATTAGTTCCATAAAAGTTGCTGGTGCGTTCGTTAACCCAAAAGACATGACCAAGAACTCATAATGTCCGTATCTGGTCCAGAAAACTGTCTTAGGAATATCACCCTCTTTAATCTTCAATTGATGATAGCCAGATCGAAGATCGATCTTAGAAAATACCTTTGCTCCTTGCAACTGATCGAACAAGTCATCGATCCGTGGTAGTGGGTATCGATTCTTGATTGTCAGTTTATTCAACTCCGGATAGTCGATGCATAGTCGAACACTACCGTCCTTCTTCTTCACGAATAACACCGGCGCTCCCCATGGTGATATACTGGGTCAAATATAACCCTTGTCCAGTAGTTCTTGTAGTTGCACTTTCAGTTCCTTCAGTTCTGTAGGAGCCATTCTATAAGGTGCTTTTGATACGAGTGCGGCTCCAGGTACAAGGTCTATCACAAACTCTGTGGCTCGGTCGGGTGGTAAACCTGGTAGTTCCTCCAGAAATACGTCGGGATAGTCCCGCACGACTTCAATATCTCCCATTTGTGGTGCTTCCTTGGTTAGGTCGACCACTAATACTAGATACCTGACTGCCCCCTTCTCGAGGCACTTCTTAGCCTTTAGTGCTGAGAGTATGAGCTTGCGTCTACGGGGAAGTTTGGTTCCCGTAAAACTGAATTCTGCTCCTGCTTGGTCTTTAAATGTTAGCTTCTTTTCGGCGCATAGTAGGTTCGCCGAATGCCGAGCTAACCAATCCATTCCCAAGATGACGTCAAAGTCTGTCATCTCAAGTTGTATCAAGGTTGCATCTAAGGTTTTCTCACCAATGCAGACTGGACATGGTCCATATCCTTTTTCTAATACCACTTCTAACCCCATCGGTGACCGTACAAGTAATTTGTAGTCTAATGTTTTGATGGGTAAGTTTATCTTCCTTCCGAATGACACAGATATAAATGAATGAGTAGCTCCTGAATCAAAGAGTACTCTGGCGGGTGCGCCGTTTATAGGTATGATACCTGTGATTTATTTTAACTTAGTCTACATGCTCACACAATGTAATTACAACTTTTAAGAAGTTTCAATCATACCTGTGACCACATCGGGTGATGCGGCCGCATCCTCGGACGTAACAGCATATACCCGTCCCTGATGGAATTGCTTCTTGGGCTTAGGGCACTCCCTTGCCATATGTCCCGGTTGGTTGCAGTTATAACACTTCGGGCTTTCAGAATTTGGCTTTGGCTGTGGTTGAGTCCCTGGAGTAGTCTTGGTTGCAGGATTAAAATTCTGAGGACGGAAAGGCTTATATGTCTTGTTATTGCCTCCGTTATAAGAATCTCCAGCTGGCCTTTTGATACCCCGGTTCTGTGTGAAATAACTCTCCTTCTGGCTCGATTCAATAACTCGATGATATAGACTCAGAAACTCCTTCTCCATAGAATCTCTGAAGCTTCGTGGAAAATATTTCTCGAAGAAAGCTTCTTTATAAACAGTCCAAGTCAGTTGGGCGTGCTTGGTCAATAGATAGTCCCGAGTAGATTTCCACCAGTGATGTGCATCGCCCTTGAGCATGAAGGTGGCACATAATACTTTTTCATCCTCTGTAATAGTCATCATTAGGAAATTCCTCTCCATTTCGTCTATCCAATGTGCTGGCCATAATGGATCAAATGGCTTGCCATTAAATTCCCTAGGCTTCATCTTCAAAAATCTCTCCACCAATCGAGAGTGATCCAACTGATTTTGGGGATATGCCCCAAACATATGGGGTGGATACTGGTAATTAACCTGAGCTGCTTCCGGAGCCTGTACTGGAATCTGTGCAGCAGGTTGTTGAGGTGTCTGAGGTGCTGGGTGGTTACCCACCGGTGCTGCACTGGCTTGTCCTGTCTGCATAGGTGCAGCTTGAGTGGCTTGGAACATAATACCCATCGCAACTTGCATCTGGTCTTGTGCGTGTTGCATCTGTTGCAGCTACTGAGCCAGTTCACCACCACGGTTGTTAGCTCTGGTGGTGGAGGTGGTAAATTTGTAGGGTTTGCCTGTTCTGGATTATCCGGTGCATAATTATTTTCCTGACTAGTCTCCTCCACGGGTGGTGGTGGTGGAACTGCATTTCGGTTCTGTCGGGTTACCCTACGTCTAGACATAATTCCTTCTGTGATTGGTGGTGCCTGAAAATTATCAAAATAGGTGAAAAATCATTTATATTTCATGTAGGCACACTAATCGATTTAAAATTCCAATTCCAACTCATTTTTAAAGAAAAATTATTGTCTTTTCTATGCAGGGTCGGTGGTGAGGGTCGATGGTATGTCCGACCCTTAGTATTCGACCCTGGAAATAACCTGTTCTTCCCAAGAGCTGAGGGTCGATGTGAGGGTCGATGGGTGTCCGACCCTCAATTCTGACCCTTGGTTTTCTGTCAGATTCCCGAGAGCCGAGGGTCGATGGGAGGGTCGATTATTCTAGTCGAATTGTCCGACCCTCAGACTAAAAATTAGATTTTTAAGATCCGATTTTGGGTCATTTCTTATTATTTCCCTCCCGTTTCGACTCGTCTCTCCCCTCTGAGTTGCTACAGTGCCACTCCACTGTTTTTGGTTGGTTTGAGTCCGGGTTTCGACGTTTACGTCATCCATACAGGTATGTTCTCCCATTTTTACCTGTTTTTAGGTTTTCGTTTCTAGGTTTTTGTCCATTTAACTTGTATTTTTCAAATTAAACTTTTTTCAACCGTAAAAATTCGATTTTTATTGGGGGCTTTTGTTATTGGTATGCCGAGGAACGAAAACCCTCAAATTTTTTTTATTTTCATCGGTTGGTTACCGAGAAACTCGAAAATTTGTTATTTTTGCCCTAATTTGTCAAAAATTTTGATTTCTTGAGATTTCTTCAAATTGGTCTTCGTGGTTTCCATTTCCTACGGTGTGAGTGTCGTAGGGTGTGTTGGAACCTAAGTAAGTCCTTCCGCCCACGTGTATGGTGCAAAGTGAGTCTTTTGGGCAACTTACATTGTAAATTTCAGATTTTTACCCTATTAACTCCTTGTCTCCCTTTCCCTTTCTTATCTGCAGATACCATGGCTCGTACCAAGATACCCAGAGTTCGCGATCTGCTTCGCTTTCGTTCTAATGAAGCCGAGGCACAGTATGCCGACTATGCCCGTAAGAAAGTGGAGGGTGGTCGTATGGTGAACTTGGCTGAGCTAGCCTTGTTCAACATAGAGAGAGCATTTGGTGATATGGGGTGGCTCCCTGTCATTACCTACGACGTGTGCACATGTCCGGATTTGGTGCGCCAGTTCTATTGTAATCTCCAGGTGGTGGGGAATTACAATGACGTTGAGCATGGACAAGAGTTGCACATCACCAGTTATGTAAAAGGGGTGCACATTTCTTTTGATTATCGGTAACTGGCCGATCTGTTGGGCATACCTTATGATGGCCCCATGGTGTATTGTGCGCCTGGAGAGCCACAGTTTGTTTCTATGGAGATGAGGGCAGAGATTGACAATCAGCTGCTATGACCTGATCGCTGGCAGATGAGAGCTTGTTATCTGCGTCCAGCTCCACGGGTCTTCTGTAAGATTATCCAGCATAATCTGATCCCGCAGAGTGGGCACTATGAGAGGGTTTCTCAGCTGACCCAGTTTTTGATGTATAGCATCTGCATCAGACAGCCGGTCTGCCTTCCTTACATCATCTTGCGGACCATGATTAGTGCTACATTGTCCGGGCATAGGGGTAATCTACCCTATGGACGCATGATTACAGTGCTACTGACCCGTCTGGGGGTTGACCTGGTAGATGAGAAGATCCAGGAGAAGACCTTCTCGTCGCCTCTAGATTGGGAGGCTATCTGCAAGACAGGTATGCGGGATGCCCAAGTCAGTGACGAGGAGAGGAACGAGATGGTGCGCCCTCACACTCGCATCGAGATGGCTGACGCCGAGGCCGCTATTGCCGCTGCTAGAGCTCGTGTGGATCCTGTCGACGATGACGACCGTATGTATATGGATGTTGACTCGATACCACCGCCTTCCCCTACACATGCGGCTGGAGTTGGTACTTCTTCTGAGGTGGCTCCTGCACCTGAGGCTGGTCCTTCTCATGCGGCTGGTCCTTCACTCCCACCTTCTGACATGATGGAGATGTTGCAGGAGATCAGAGAGGCTCAGCGCAAATCTGATCTGAGGATGGAGGAGTTGTTAGACGCTCAGCGTATGAGAGTGGATTAGTTGTTAGTCGCCCAGCACATATCAGACACACGGATGGAAGAGCTTATAGAGGTACAACGTGCGACCGATCGGAGGGTAGCCGATCTCACAGCTAGTCTACAGACGACCCAGACTCAGATAGCCTGGTTGACTAGAGTCTATGATGAGGACTATGACAGAGATCGTGAGGCCCCGCCTCCTCGTTCACCTCCAGCTTCTTGATTGTACTTTATTTTCTTATACTACAGAGTAACTGTCTGGGTTGTGGACTGTACTCTGCTTTAGTTATGTATATATATTTTGTTTCTCTCTCTCATTGTATGTAACTTGTTTCCCCTTTAATAGATGCGTTATTCACTTTTAAATTTTGTCTCAATCATCACTTGGGCTTACAGTGTGTTAATATTATGGTTTTTACTTTTATCCTATCTCAGTTCACAATTGTCTCAAATGTATGTTAGTTCAGCGGACAAGGCCCAAGAGGCTCTGATACCAAGTTGTCACACCCCAATTCCACACTGTTCAGAATGGTGTGATGAACCGCCAGCAAACTAACGGTTCAACCAGGATCTCAAGTAGGCTATTCCCGCGTTATCTAAACTTACATACACCCGTAATCATAATCAGAGTAAATACACCATAGCGAAAATCTTATAATAGAATGAACTGAGGATCTACTGTGATAGTAATATTAAATAGCAAAATTATTCTGTATCAACTGAGACATAAATAATTATCAAATACATGTCTTTATTAAATCCAAATAAAGAAAACTAAGAAAAATCTAATCGAATACACATGAGTTGCACTCGCAAGAGGAGTCATGTGTATCTTCTTCAGTTTCAGCTTCCATCGCCGCCACGTTCCCGTATGCTGAAGCATTCATGTAATCTTCCACTGTATAACCTGCATCATCAACTAAAAATATTCGACGTCGAGGGGGTGAGCACACATCACGGCTTAGTGAGTAGACAAAACAATGCAACAATACATATGCATGCAATCAATTCATATCTTTGGTCTGATTTATAGTTTGCAATGCACAATTGAAAGGTTGGGTGGTCAAAGGTTAATGTTTATTGACCCCGTCTCTATACACAGGGTGTGGAAGTCCGCCCGAAGGTTAACGTTTATTGTTGTCCCCATCCACCCTAATCATGACATTATACAATAAAGGTTAACGTTTATTGCTATATAATACCATACCAACACGTAAGCCCCTGTTAGAGAGGGCTTGCAAACTAGGCTCGCAACTAACCATTCCTAATGCCAAACAGTGTATCCAAGGCCTCACCCCAGCATCCCTCAGAATGTCCATAGAGATAGAGTTAAGGCCCCCGATAGAGTCAGAGACTACAAGGACCGAGACCACCTCCCCTGATACTCTACGACATAATAGTTCTGCTAAAGTAATGGTGATACGACGATGCTAATGCACTAGACTTGAGTTAGAGATAGAGCTAAAGTGCTGAGACCCGCCAAAGGTTAACGTTTATTGACGTTCCCATCACACCTCCCCTGATACTCGCTCGCATCAAGTATACCAACCACACACATACAATCACATGCCTATTCCTATCATCATCATCATCATGTTATAAACAATAAAGTAAATATGCATGAACAAATAATAGAAATATTGGATGGCATGTTGTATGCACATTACAAATATATTCGCATAGAATCAAGCATGGCATTGGACTCAAGAAATAGAAAACAGTTTGTTATTAACCAATTAGTTTAGAGTTCTGTTTCCTCGCCTTAGCTTGCTAATAGATACTTTTCCAAGCTTTAGAATCACCTTTATAATGTTATTATATTGCTAGAAGACCTAACAAAGTCGATAGAATTTAATTAGAATTAATTCAGAATTTAAAACCATTCTGTTAACTGAGGGTCGGAGGTAGGGTCGGAGTCCTGATCGACCCTGGGTGCGACCCTCCCCAAACTCTGAACTTTCCGAACACTGAGGGTCGATGGTCAGGATCACCTAGGGTCGGATGGTCATCGACCCTCGGTGCGACCCTCGGTGTACTTTGGTCCAATTCCCTCTTTTAGTCCATTCTTCGTGCTTGGGATCCTATGGCTTGCTCCCACATTCCATTCTACATTCATTCCGTGGTCCGAAACCATGTATAATCCACTTAGATAGCTTTCATGCTTCTCCTATGGTTTTTCATGAAAACCTAACCATGGGTTGATGGTTTGGGTTTCTCCGAGATCACACTCTCATCAATATCTAACCTAAGGTCTGTAGAAACTCGCAGAATCAGTATCCATACCTGAGTAGAATACTCCTTCTCTGCAACTCGTCTCTTTTGGCTAATTTCTCTTCCTTGTTTCTCTTCTTACCCTTTTCCTTCTCTTCTCTTTCTCTTAATTCAATTAGGGTTGTGAAAGGAGTGAAAGAGGCTTAGGGACGTCCTTTAAATAGAGTAGGAACATCCTAAATAAGTCCCATTGAGATTAAGAAAGAATCCAAATCAAAAATTAGGAAATTTCCTAATTTCAGTTTCGGAGACAACCGAGGGTCGATGATCCCGTCGACCCTAGGACTCAAGATGTCTGACCCTCCCTTCAAAATTGAGGGTCTGACTTTCTACTTTGGGAGGTCCGACCCTGCTTAGCTGGGTATGCGACCCTCCCTTCAAATTAAGTGTGTTTGGGTCGATTTGATACCTGGGATCTCGATCTCCTTCATGCCCTTGGTCCATTTGACTAGACCATGATGGGTAAACCTGGTTCAAGGTGGTAAGACCAGGTTAGATTGACATGGGTCTTACACAAGGTACAGTCCACAAGCTAGACAGTTACCCTGTTATATATAAACCATGCTATGAAAGAGAGGAAAATAAGAGGTCTATCATGGGGTTGGGGGCATAGGAAGAATGGGGTCAGCAATGTCATAATCACGCTCATAGGCTACCCTGAGCTAGTGCACCTGCTCTTGTTTGACACTGAGGTTGCGAGCAAGACGCCCTAGGTCACGGCTCATCTCACGCAAACATACCCATTACGGTATCGAGAGGAGGCTGAGATGGTCCCGCTGCATGCGTGGGCTGTGGTGCTGGTGCTGGATCATCCTCCCTCTGATCATCGTCACCCTCAACATCATCCCCTGCCTCTGCTGCATGAGCCGCATTGGTTGCTGTTGCTGCTGCTGTCGTGGCTGCTACCCTCCTGAGTGGGCGAGGACGAGCCTCTAACTCCTCATCGCTGATCGACAGGTTGTCCATCTACATTCGGAGAATGGCATCCCAGTCAATGTCCGAGGTCATAGTGTCCTCAATGGCAGTCTCACCCCTCATGTCCACTCGTAATCGCTGTAGAAGAGTGGTGATGAGTCGACCATATGGAAGGTTACTGGCCTGATCGGATAGAGTAGCCTGACGCATGGTCCTGATAATGATGTAGGGGAGACAGACCCACTCCCCAGTGCAGACACAATAGGTCAAATACTGAGTGAGCTGAGACAACTCACTGTAATGGCCGCTCTGAGGCACGATATTGTGCTGGATGATGCGTCAATATACCAGGGGAACAGGCCTCAACTTAGCAGCCTTCATAGGCACTCTAGGGTTAAGGATCTACTCTGAAATCTCCTGGTGCAGATCCTCAGTGAGAAAGCCCTTCATCTTAGGGGCGCAGTAGACCAAGTCCCCATCATTGGGAATCCCTAGGAGGTCGGCGAGCTGGTGAGTATTGAAGGAGATGGGGACACCCTTGACGAGACTGGTAAGGCAGAGTTCCCTGCCTTGGCTGAAGTCATTGACATTTCCCTCTATCTCCAAGTTGGCGTAGAAATGTTTGACTAGGTTAGGGCGGGTGGTCACAGTGTATGTAATAACGGGCAACCACCCAAGTCTACCAAAAGATGCTTCCACATCAAACTGCTGAAGCTGCTCCAGGTTCACCAGTCGCCCTGACTCGATATTCTTCTCGTTAAACCAAGGGAAGCGGGCTTGCGCCGTCGGAACGAAACCACCACTCATCGAGCTGTGGAACAGGAGGATGCGGACGATTCATGCCAAGACCAAATGAACGTTTACCCGCACCTCTGCGTTGAGACATGATGAGCTACAAAACAAAGACAAAACAAAGAGAAATGGATTAGAAATTTTTGAAATTTCGGCAGCATAACGACAGTAATTTAAGAAAAAGCCTCGAACTCACCCAAAACATGGGGAGGAGGACTTATGTAACCCTCAAACACCTCATATACAAGCATAGAATCATTCATGGTATTTGGACTCAATAAATAAAAACAGTTTATTATTAGTCAATTAATTTAGGTCTTGCTCCCTCACCTTTGATTGAGCGTAGATCCTCGTTCAAGCTTTATGAATCAATTTTAAATCACTAGAAAGACCTAACAAGTCGATAGATTTTAATTAAAATTACCAATATATTTTAAACTAACTAAAATCGTAGGGTCGCAGGTAGGGTAGCACCTAGGGTAGCAGTTTCTGTGACCCTAGGGTGTAGGGTCGGAAGTGGGGTCGGATACCATTCGACCCTACGTATGACCACACCCTCCCTGGGACTTCCCGAGGGCATGTGGTCGATCCTGTGGTCTCGTAGGGTCAGATATTATTCGACCCTACATGCGACCACACGTATTCTGAGTCGACCTTTCATTCTAAAGTCCATTCCTTCATGTTTGGATCCTTTAGCTTACTTTCATGGTCCATTCTATGATTGTTCTATGGCTCAAAACTACAAGTTATACACTATTCATAGTCCATAATGATTTCCTCAATGGAATCTCTTGAAACTTGTCCATGGATGGATGATTTGGGTTTCTCCTAATCCTATGTTCTTCATAACTATTCTAGGTTCTCTTATTCAGGTAGAGAATTAGGTTCATACCTTTATTCAGAGGTTTCTTTGAACTTCCTCCTCTTCCTTAGTCTTCTTCTTCAAGTTTCCTTCTCTTCTTTTCTTCCTTCTCTTTCTCTTTCTCTCACTCTCAATTAGGATTCTAAAGGAGTGAAAGAGGCTAAGGGGCGTCCTATTTATAGAGGAAAACCCTTCTTAATAAGTCCCAATGAGTTTAGGAAAGATCCCCTTTGAATTAGGAAAGTTTTCTAAATTTTGGTTTCTGTCTGTCATCATAGGGTCGGACGTAGGGTCGCAGAATCCGTCGACCCTACACCTTCCTAGTCATGCGACCCTACGACTAGAAAGTCATGGGTTGGACTTCTGTTGAGGTGGGGTCGACCCTACCTATTTAGGCATGCGACCCTACCCTCACATTTACTATTTTTGGGTTAGACTTCATACCTGGTCTTGTGATTTCTTCACGCACTTGGTCCACTTGGCTCGACCATGATAGGTAGACCTGGTACAAGGTGGTAAGACCGGTTAGTTCGATACGGGTTTTACAACTTCCCCCTTCTTATTAAAATTACATCTTCAAAATATGTACATACCTTCCGAGTCCAAAAGGTGAGGATATTGCTTCCGCATAGCATTCTCTTCTTCCCATGTGATCTCTTCTATATCTCAGCTTATCCAGGTGACCTTAACAGAGTAGATGTCACGGTTGCGTAGTTGTTGAACCTTTCGACTAATGATTTCAGTTGGTGCTACTTCGAATGTCAAATCATCAGTTAGATCTGATGGATCTGCTATCAAAACGTGCGTTGGATCTCTGATGTACTTCTTTAATAATGAGATATGAAATACATCATCACACTTGACATAGATGGTGGTAGTGCTAACTAATAAGCCACTTTTTCACGTTTAGCTAGAATCTCATATGTCCCGACATATCTCAGACTTAGCTTCCCTTTCTGTCCAAATCATTTTAAACCTCGCATAGGTGATACTTTCAAGAATACCTTATCACCTACGACAAATTCAAGGTCTCGACGTTGAGTATCTGCATACTGTTTCTGACGATTCTGAGCCGTTCTAACTATTTCCTTGATGATGTCGACTACTCGAAAAGTCTCTTCAACAAATTCTAGTCCAACAATGCTACGTTCTCCAACTTCATTCCAAAACAAAGGAGTTCGACACTTTCTACCATAAAGTGCTTCATAGTGTGACATATGTATAGTAGCCTGATAGCTGTTATTATAGGCGAACTCGATCAATGGTAGTTTCTCATCCCATGATCCTTTAAAATCAATTACACAGGCTTGAAGAATGTCTTCTAAAATCTGAATGAAATGCTCCGACTGTCCGTCTGTCTGAGGATGGAATGCAGTACTGAATTTGAAGCATTTTGCTAAATCCATAATTACATTTTTTTCCTTTAGATTTTAATTTCTTCAAAACCAACCATCCGATTGAATTAAAATTGGAAGGGAAGGTCATTTTCAGATGATCTTTTCCTTTTTGGTTCTTGTCATTGACATGATGGACGGAAAAAAATTGATTTGCCAAGTTTTCTGTTACAGAGATGGCATAGAAAGTCACCAACGACTGGGTCAAATAAGGGTAAATTTGAAAGTAAAAAATAAAAGGTACTTCAAGCGTAACATTATGAAACGTGAGGTACCCCAAATATAATATGTATGAAACGTGAGGTACCTCTAGTATGATTTTAAAATGTAAAGTACCTCTGATATGATTTCTTAAAACGTCGGGTACCTCTGGTGTAATTTACCCTATTATTATTTAAGGCATTGTTGACTAGAGGTAGGGGTGTCAATTGGTCAGTCTCGGTCAGTCTTGGTCGGGCCTAACCGGTCCTCACCTATTTAACACTTTGCACTGTCATCGACATGTTTAACTAATCGGTTTTGATTTGCAAGACATTGACTCGTTTATATTCAGTCCGGTCGGTCTGGGTCCCTAATCGGTCTTATGCTAATCGGTTTAATCGATCTATTAACATCCATAATCGGTTATCTTATTCAGTTTTATGTTCGGTTATGTCAATGCCATATTTTGTCTTCTAGTAATTAAAAGACATGTGTCCTTGGGTGTCAACATACTGGACACTGGCGCATGTCCTGGTTAGCTCAAACTTGTCCTCCCGTGCGAGATGACATTTATCGCAATTTACAAGTAGCGTCTCACCGGCTTTATCGTTATTTACAAGTCGTGTCTCGTCGGCTTTATAGTTATTTACAAGTCATGTCTCGCCGACTCGTCACCTAAATAATAGGACCATGTGGCCGCCCATTGGGTCCATCCTCGCACGTGTTTATGAAAACTTGTTTGATTGTGACTACGGTACGACGCACGTACGTAATTCTTCAACTGTTGACCACGTGGGTAGTTATGAAGATTGGTGATTACAAGTCACATAGCATTAAGATTGGCTGTTAGATGTCTATCCTATGGTGTCATGGGGATGTCGCACACGCTCTTGGCAGTTAGGCGCATAAGTTGGAAGTTTATTGGGAACTCTCTCTCTCTCTCTCTCAATCTATATAAGATAGTAACCAAGCAAGAGGTAAAGGAATCCTGACACAATTAAGCTCTTGGTTAACAAGCATTGACATCTTTCTTGAATTCTGTTCATCCCCAACCCTCCTGGCTAGCCATTTTGGTTTAGCTTTGGACTGTTTGCTCTGTTACTGACTTTATCATCAGAGCGGACACCGAGAATCTTGTCCCAGCTCCATTACCTCTTCACTTTGCTTTCGCAGGATATGAGCGAGTCAACAGATCCAGTTTTCAGCAGCAACAGGTTATGCTATTCAGTTTTATGCTCAGTTATAATCGATCTATTTTATTATAGATCCAACCCATTGATCACTTCTCAATGTCTTCCATTGTAGCTAATGCCATCTTTGGTATTGTTTTTATTTATGTTTATAAATTATTTATGACAAAACATTTATAAAAATAAATTATGAATCATAAATAATAATAATTTAATTTGACTAGACATAAAGAAGTAATAATAGATTATCAGAATAATGATAAACACCTTCTAATCTATTTGTAGATTTTATATTATATTAATTTATTTTAGGGGAAAATATCTGCTACATCCCCTATAGTATATCTTAATCTCACCCACCCGCCATTGTTTGCTATAATATCCCTAACACCTCCTAAAGACACCCAAACCTTGTTTAGATACTAAAAAGACTTTTGTACCCTCAATACTTTTCAATTTCATTTTTATGTTTTCTTTTTGAGATTTTTTTATTTTCCTTTTTATTTTTAGAAAATCAGCATCTTCTTTTTTCCCCAACCTCTGTCAAAGGGGAAAAACTTGTCTTCATCTCCGACCGACAGAGAGGTAGTACAAATGGAGAAAAACTTGTCTTCTTCTCCGACCTGCAGAATGTACAAATGGAGGGGATCGTTTGTTCAGTTGAGTCTTATGGTTATGGAAGAACAATTTTTGTTCAGACTTTGTCCTCCGTTTCTCTCATCTTCCTTATTCACTACAGAAGAACAATCTTTGATCACGTAATACTAAAAGCACGGTAGTAATCGTCTTCGTCAGGAGTCGCGGTCCGAGCTGGACCAAAAGCAAAGCTCAGAGCGAGCATTTATCGTGATTCATACCACCATTTTTGTTTCTTTTCTTTGGCCTTTGCTGATTTGCTTTTTTGTTTTCTTTGTTTCTAAAACTGTCTAAATTTTTTTATGTTCGTTCCTTTGTCGAGAATTTCCTTTTGGGGTTGTGATTCCTGAACTAGAAATCATCAGACCTATCATCTTCATTTACGAGATTTCAACAAGGAAACGCCCATGAATACCTGCAATGTTTGCTGGATAGGCTTTTGACACCTGTGTTAGATTTATGTGGGCTTAATTAATTACCTAAACTAGTTAATTCAGTGGGAGTTTAATTGACACGGTATAACCGGTTTGGTTTGTCACATGGTATGAGATAGGTTTGGTAACCCTATGTTATTGTGGGAAGGGTTTTAGGGTTATATTTGTATTCTATAAATACAGGGTTAGAGTCCCCACAGCCACAATTAATCAGTTCTCTGCACCCCTTAGCAAGAGACATCAGGATATCCTCTGGAGGCTGTGGAAGACTGTAGTCGAGGGATTTCAATCAAAGCTTGGAGCGTCGTAGAGCGCATGGGAATTGATTTCTTCACTGACAGGTATGTCTTTATGATTCATAGTTTATGGCTTCTCTATTGTATTCTAGGGCAACTGTATGGGATGGAATGGATTTCATTGAAAGCCTAAACACATAATATTCTAACAACCTGCTCTTTGGATCACAATTCACAGAACCAAACTTTGTCGCCTCCAGAGGACTGTGTACTTGATCTGTAACTTATAAATGATTGCATGCATATTCACAGAGTAGGGTTAATAAGCATGGATACATTTTTTATCACTACAAATATGTTTCTTTGTCTGAATTCAGCATCAGTGCTGCAACTATGGCAATTGTTCTGATACTTTTGAGTCCTTGATTGATTTGAGCTTAGAGATTGCAGACGTAAATTCTTTGCCGAGTGCATTGCAATCCCTCACCAAGGTAGAAAAGACAGATCCAGAGGCCAGGTTAACCTATGAGAACTGTAAGCAGAAATTAGAGAGCGGAAGATATCATCTTCCATCTCACTAGCGCCGTCACCGTCATCATCATCTGCAACACCACTGAGAGTTTGAACTTCTCAAACCATCCCTTCTTCAAGCTCTGTTTTTTTCTCTGATATGAGCTGTGATTCTGGTCCCAGCTCGGACTGAGTTTTGAAGCTCTGCTAATCCCCCGTTTCTCTTGCTTTCCAAGGGTGGGAGTGAACGCTTTGATTTGATTTGGTTTTTCAAATCCTATTCTCTGGATTCTATTTTGCCCAGTTTTGATTTATGTTCTTTTGGATAGGAGGTCCTTTCCTCTATTCTTCAGAAATAGCAGTTTTGGATCGGAGGTTCTCTGCATTTTTTTCTTTTCGGGGTAGTAGGGAAGGGACGACGATTGGGGGAGAAATTGGAGATTCAGAAATAAGCGATTATCAAATTTAAAGAATATCAAAGAAGGAGAGAGAGGTATGGTGAGACTCGGAAAACTAATTTATTGGGTATCCACTCTGTTGTCCTGTGCACAGGGAAGAACACCATTTCAACCAGATTTCACGTCCCTAGACTTTCCTTTTTTCCTTTCGTGAACATGATAGAGAAAATGGGGAAATCGTGTTTTACTCTTTTAGATTTTCCTAATATCTAATATGTAATAGAAAAAATAAATTTTTAAGTTTTATTAAAATTAAAAGAGAAAATATCTAGGGGTAGTTCTATCATTAATTAAATTAAAATGGTGTCACATCATCGGTTAAGGGACATATCTTAAAGGAAGGGTCTGATGGATACAACTTTTCAAAAGTTAGGGGTGTTAGGGATATTATCGCAAACAATGGCCAGTGGATGAGATTAAGATAAACTCCAAGGGGTGTGGCTGATATTTTCCCTTATTTTAAATATACATAGGAAAAAATTCTGTCTAACCCCCAAAAAGGATGTCAAATTCGATCTAACCATATAGGTTTCCAAAAGTTTCATCTACCCCCCAAAAGTTTTCCAAATGTCTCATCTACTACCCAAAATTTTTTCACTGTTAATCAAAGAGACCCCACCCATTAGTAGAGTCCCGTTAGTTGCAAATATTATGACAATAATACCCTTATTCCAAAAGTAAAAGACCATAATGCCCCCCAAACTAAAAAGCACCTTTACTTACCAATTCGTATAACCCTTTTTCATCTTCTACAGTAAAAGTAAAAAGAAAATCTCTCTTTCGATATCTTTCTTCCTCAACAAGTTGCAACGGTGAAACTCTTGTTCGTCAACTACAGTGTGCTGACGTTTTCATTCGGCGATGACTACAGTCAACCAGTAGGGAAGCCATTAGATATTTTCGATGAAAACTACAGTCAACCAGCTTCACCCCTGTTCAACCATCATCCCCAACCCTCCTTCTCCCCAATCCTACAACCATTCAGACTCTCTGCCCAGCTTAAGCCTTCAACGCCTCCTCCTCCTCCGCCGCTGCTCCTCCTCTAACTCCACCACAAATGGGACCTTTCGCCCCGTCGACATCAAGATCTTCCAAACTGAAGGTGTCGCTGCTCTCTTCTCCAGCGTCTCTGCCAAAATACTTTGTCAAACACTTTACTCCACCACCCGTATGGGTCTCTACGACATTCTCAAGCAAAAATGAACAGATCATTGCAATCACATTAAATGATGATTTTTCGTTAGAATCCTCATGAATTCCTTCAATAACAACAAGTATATTTTTTAAGTTCTAATTCAAAGAGCAAAAGGATTAAAACAAAAAAGGAAAAGTAAAGCTAAACTGAAGAAGAATAAAATCGAACACACAGAACCCTTGTACAATTCCAATTGAACAACAAAAAGGATTAAAGAACCAGAATTGAATACGAGATCAGCCTCCATCAATTCTGATTCAACTCGAAGAATAGGCAAAAACACTACAAAATAGAATTGGAAAAAGGAAGCAAACTATATCCGGGTCCGTTCGAACGGTGAAGACCAACATGCACAATAGTTTGCTCGTGTCTCCCTTTTTTTTTTTTCTTTTTTGCGTTGCTTATCACCTTATTCCTACTATTCTTGCAGCCAGTTTGCTCCGTCCCACCTCCTGTAACACCACCGCCTCCAAAGGCCATCACCATAGGCCGTGGAAACAATCATAGTTAGTAAAAGGCTAAAAACAAAGCATATTACAAGAAAACCACAGTGAAAGGCCAGAAGAAATTTGATGCATCGTTGATAATAGCAACATCTGATCCTTGCAATGAAAATAGGTAAATAGAGAGGATAAAGCTCTCTTCTGTAATCCCTATTCCAAATTGCCTAAATCTCTAGATAAATCTGAATTTCACCATTATCACATTCTCTACCGTTCTCGATCCAAGTTAAAAATGTTGGGTTGGTGTCTTGTATTCTATGGGATCCACGTAATTATAAGGGGTAGTATTTGTATTAGGGTATGAATCTATTACATGAACGGGGATAAATTTATAATTGTGGTGGGATTAGGGTTTTTAGGTTTTCCTATATATTGTCTCTATGTAGGAAAACTTAGGTAAGGTCTGAGCAAAAGAAGACACTGTGTCAGGTAGAGAGAATTATAGAGAGTTTTCTTGGCAATAAAGAATCTCTGTTTCTCTGTGGTGGAGGTAGGCATTCTGGTTTGGGTGCTAAACCACAGCAAATCCTGTGTTGTGTGTTTGCTTGATCTTCATCTCTTTCTCGTGATTGTGTGTCATCCCTGACAAGTGGTATTAGAGCCAAGTTCGGTAGATTGTCACGGTTGATGCGTTGAGATCTGGATAAAGGGAGGTGTACAAGATTTAAGAGAAAGAAATAAAAAAGGTACGATTGATGTTTAGTTTTTTATCCTTCCTGGTTGAAACCGTGAAGGAGACGTGTTGAAAATAAAAAAATCATTTTTTTGCTTTTTAACATACGGCTTAAGTTGTTTGTTGAGTTTTTTTTTTAAGAAAAAAAACACTAATTACATTTCAGAAGTAATCATTACAAGGAAGTTAGAAAAAAAAGGGGGAGGGGAATCGTACGGTTATTTGGGTTTTTTCTTTTTCTCCCTTGTTAAAGAGTGGTCAGTGAAAAAGGTGGGTTTCTCGTTTTCCCATGGTGAAAAAAAAAAAAAAAAGGTACGTACGATCCGGTGTAGTGTTCGTACATTGTATCATCTAAAGAGAAGGGGAAAAACATAGAAGTTGTTGCTCCCAAGGGTTTTTGGGTGCTACGGTTTCATTAGAAAAGACGGATCGGGCATATTCGGTATCTTTGGTATTGATCGGACAGTCTTGTGCAAGATCAACGGTGATTGAAACTCTTGAAAGTTGATGGCAGGCACAGAAGGTAAAGATTGAGTTAATAGAATGGCGATGAAGGGTTCAAACTTCTCCATAAAACCCTTCAATGGCTATAATGATTTCACCTTATGGCAACAATGGGTGAAGAATATTCTTACGTGGGAGGGGACCGTTAAGGCTCTCAAGAAGAAATCCGACAAGCCAGAAAAATTGACAGATGATGAGTGGCTAGAGTTGAGGAATCTAACAAATAGTATGATTCAGTTATTTTTGGCAGATAATACTCTTCATGAGGTCATTGGTTTGGATGATCCAGAAGAAGTTTGGACAAAGTTGGAGAGCAAGTACAAGTCCAAGTCGTTGATAAATCGGTTGTTTTTGAAGAAACAATTATATGGCTTTCGTTTGTCAGATGGAGTGAAATTTGAGGTGCATATTGACGAGTTCAACAGGATTCTAACGGAGTTGTCTGCTCTTGATGTGAAGATCGAAGAGGAGGACAAGACACTTATCCTGTTGGCCTCATTGCCCCATTCATTTGATCACATTGTGACTACACTGTTGTTTAGTAAGGATACTCTCAAAGTTGACGATGTTATTGCTGCTTTGCTAATGAATGAAACACGATGAAAAAAAAGTAGAGAGGGGAAGTCAGATGAGGATAATGCCTTGGTTACTGTTGGTGGTCAGGGTAGAGGAAGATCAAATGGGAGACAGGAATATGGCAAGAATAGGGGTCGCCCCAAGTCACAAGGACGCAAAATAATTTGTTATTATTGCGATGAGGAAGGTCATATAAGATGGGATTGTCTAAAGCGTAAGGAGGATAAAAAGAAAAATGAAGACAAGGAGAGTGGAGAAAAATCATCTACTGTTGGTGTCACAGAAGAGTGGAGTGATGGAGATCTCCTTTTCACTACTTCATCAGGTACGAATACTTTAGATTGGATTTTAGATTCAGGTTGTTCTTTTCATATGTGTTTAGTTAGAGAATAGTTTGTTATATATCATGAATGTGATAAGGGTACAGTCAGAATGACAAATGATGCTGAAAGCAAGGATATCAGGATTGGAACTGTATGGATTCGCATGTTTGATGGGATTGTGTGAACTGTAACTGGGGTTAGACATGTGCCGGACTTAAGGAAGAGTCTAATTTCATTGGGAACACTAGATGCGAGAGGCTACAGGTGGTCATTTGAAGGTGGAGTTCTTAAGGTCTCCAAAGGGGGCTGTTAGGAGGGAAATGATCCATCCGCTTAAAATCTTACACGTGTCAAGTTGCGCCTTCGGAGTCCCAGCGCTCGGAGTGTCTCGCGCTCGCCTTCGTGTATTCGGCCTATTATGCATACGGCCTCTCATGCGCTCGGCCTCTCTGGTAGCGCTCGGGGTCTCGGTCCTACTCGGCTACGGTCCTCAGACGGAAGCCAGAGTCCTAATATGATTAGGACTACCTCCGAGGAGTCCTTCTCCCAGTCTGATACGACGCTGACTATCCCGGTGGGTCGTTACTCACACGTTGACACGTGTCAGTCCCAGAATTGACCGACTTAGCTTCCTTAGCTAAGGTCGGAGACTCCTACTCGGAGTCTACCACCCAGGTGTCCCCCAGTCCGATACATGGCAGTCCTATTGGCGATCTACTTCCCTGAGTCCTGGTGCCTCCATGCCTCTTCCCAATCTATAAGTAGAGGTCATCCCTCAAGGTAAACCCTAAGGCACTTACGCACCCACAAGCTGTTATTGCTCATCCTTCACGCTTAAACTCACTCATCGTCCCACTCTCTCTAAACTGGAGATAGCCTTCTGCTATCTCTTGACTGTTTACCTTGGGAATCTAACTTAGGCATCAGAGGGTAATCGGGGCTTAGGCGCCCCCTCCTTTGTCTCTTCTCTGTTGTTGCAAGTAACTCAGAGCGCGCATCAACGGGTGATTTCCAACCGTAACAGTTTGGCGCCCACCGTGGGGCCTTCTTTTGACTGAGTTTAGCGTGTACGTATCCCTATTTCAATGGCCCACAGAAGAACTCGAGCACGGACGTCGTGCGCCCTTTCTGAGGCATCGGTGCACATGGACAGTACCGAAAGCACGACGAGGGAGGACCGTGAGCCTGCACCTCCAATGCCAGAACCCGCACCGATCCTAGAACCGGTACCACTGCAGGCACCGGCGCCTGCCCTGAGCCACACACCGTCGGTAGATCGACCACAGCCTCCTCCTGAATACGTCACTCGCCGACAGTTCGACGAGTTGAAGTAGCAAATTGAGCAACTTGCGCAAGTCTTAAGAGGGGCTCGAGCAAGCAATTCGGTGGCGACGGGAGAGAATCCCCAGCCGGCGCCGAATCCCCTACCTCCACCAGAAGTCCCGCAAGCGGTCCATCCGCCAAGGGCGAGGGCAGGCCCGGTTAACGCTTTGCCAGACAACCTCCCGGCGGGAGACCAAGCACCTGGACGAAGCGTAGCACGGCCCGCCGGTCGGAATCAACCGCTAAATCAGCACCAGGCACCTATTGCGCCACCTCCAATGGGGGGCCCGGGGTCCTTCCTCGATGGTCTCCGGAGAGAAAGAATTAACGACGAAACACCCGGTTTTGGTCCTCAGCCTCCGGACACTCCTCAGTCCGAGGTCGAGCGACGTCTACTCGAGATAACAACTCGGCTTCAGCTGGTGGAGCAAAACAAGGCTGCCCCGCCGAGAACGGCCTACACTGCAATTACGGCGCTCTCGGACGAGATCATGAGGGCACCACCCCCTGACAACTTCAAAATGCCGGTCTTAGACTCCTACCATTGGAGTACCGACCCCGAGCAGCACCTAGATGCCTTCGTCTCCTTGTCACTATTCTACCCCCTGAGCGACGGCCTCATCTGCAAGATGTTTCCCTCGACGCTCAGGGGAGCTATCCGCACGTGGTTCAATAATCTCCCAGCCAAGAGCATTACCTCGTTCGAACAGCTATCGAACAAGTTCTTGACGCACTTCCAAGCAAGCCTAGTGCGCAAGAAAACATCGTACCATCTGTTGACAGTGAAGCAGCAGAAGGACGAGTCCCTAAGGGAATTCATCAAGCGCTTCAACAACGAGGTGCTTGAGATCAAAGACGTCGAGCCGCAGTCCATATGTCTAGCCTGCAGGCAGGCGTCACCGATCGTCAGCTTTGTTGGTCCCTTACCAAAAAGCCACCGAAGAACCTGGACGACTTGATCGCCAGGTGCGAGAAATATGCCTCCGCGGACGAGACGACTCGGGCACAGAAAAACAACATCGTGAACAATCTGCAGGCCACAATGAAGCCGACAGACAAGAAAAGGTCTGAGGCGGCCGACCCGGCACCAAGCCCGAGAGATTCAAAGAAGCAGAAGTCCGGTAGGGATCAGACCTACCGACACCCCTATAAGACATTCGAGTATTACACTCCGTTAAACACCTCGATGACGGAGATCCTCGAAGTGATTAAAAACGATCGAAACCTCCAACCACCGCCAAAAGCGCTCGGCAGCGGAAGGAATAAGGATCACTCCCGTTTCTGTCGCTTCCATCGCGACTACGGCCATGAAACAGAAGAATGTAAGTACCTCAAAGGGGGGATTGAGGATCTCATCAGACGAGGATACTATGGCAACTTCGTTCGGCACGCAGACAGGGGACCAACCCCTGCTCGGAGGGATCGCGGGTTACCGCCTCCACCTCCGAGAAATCCACAACCCAACAACTGTCGTGCGGATGCGGGCGACAATCAGAACGCCGCTCAGAGAGATGACAGAGACCCTGATGGTGGGCCGGCTCCTCCCAGACAATGGGTTGGCGCCATCCAATTTGGCACAGTGGGAAGCTCGTCAGGAGGGCAAAGAGAAAGAGTTCCGGTGAAAGAAAGACTCGGAGGCCGACAACATACCCTTTCCGAGTCCATCTCGGCTTGCCCGGAGCCCGAAGTCAAGCAGAAAAGAACGAAGTCCCACCCGGCCTCAAAGAGAAGAAAGGCCGAGCGCAGGTTTGTCGGCAGTCCGCCCCCGGAGGACCGACCGTGCACAGCAATGGGTTTGCGCATCCCTGGTGACAGTGGCGTCTACGCCATCACCAAGGGACCTCAAGACGAGGGCAAGCCAGTCATCACAATCATAGGAGGACCCGCCGTCGGGAACACCTCCAACAGGTCAGCAAAGGCCTACTCCCGTCTGGTGGCCAAGACTGAGTGCCGTCGAAGAGAGCCTGGACCGGAGAAGTCATTACCTTCAGCGACGAAGATCTAGTCAATGTCGCGGTCCCCCATGAAGACGCCCTTGTCTTCACGGCTGGGATCGGGCACTGCGATGTCGCGAAGTGCCTAGTAGACACCGGGAGCTCGGTGGACATTATATTCTACCATGCATATCAGAGGATGCAGCTGACGGACGACCAGCTCCGTTCCGTCACTTTCGACCTTATCAGCTTCTTCGGGGACCCAGTCATAGTAAAAGGGGGCATCCAGTTGCCTGTCATTCTCGGCTAGAAGCCCAGGCAGCGACAATTGGTGGTCGAATTCATGGTGGTTGATCGACCATCGGCTCATAATGTCATCCTCGGCAGGCCCTCGCTGAACAAATTAGAGGCCTGCATTTCCACCTACTACCTGGTGATGAAATTCCCGACTGACGATGGAGTCGGAGAGTGCCGAACAGACTAGGACACTTCGCGGAGGTGGTACGCCACCGAGCTGAAAAACAGTCAGCGCGCCTTGAAGTTGGCACAGGTGAACGGTAGATGTTCCCAAGGACCCCTCTCCCAACCGAGGAGAACCCGCAGAAGAACTTCTGCAGATCCCGATTGCGGACGATCAGCCAGAGAAGACATTCCAGGTCGGCTCCTTGCTGCCCGAGGAACAAAGGGAAGAGCTGATTGAATTCCTAAGGCAGAATCTCGACGTCTTCGCATTGTCGGCCTCTGAGATGCCGGGGATACCGAGGGAGGTAATTGAACACCACTTAGCAGTCAACCCGTAGCATAGGCCGGTGCGACAAAAGAAGAGAAGTTTTGCACCCGCCCGACAGTCTGCCATAGACGAAGAGGTGCAGAAGCTGCTGGCAGCAAACTTCATACGGGAGGTCGACTACCCGGACTGGTTGGCCAACGTGGTTATGGTGCCAAAGTCTAACGGCAAATGGCGGATTTGCATAGACTTCACCGACCTCAATAAAGCCTGCCAAAGGATAGCTATCCGCTGTCGCGCATCGACCAGCTGATTGATGCCACGGCCGGACATGAACTGCTGAGTTTCCTTGACGCATACTCCGGCTACAACCAGATAAAGATGCGGAAGGCCGACGAAGAGTGCACATCCTTCGTCACAAATCAGGGGCTCTTCTGCTATACGGTCATGCCTTTTGGCCTCAAAAATGCAGGAGCCACCTATCAGAGGCTGGTCAACAAAGTCTTCAGACAACAAATTGGCCGCAACATGGAGGTGTATGTGGACGACTTCCTTGTCAAGAGTCGACAATTTGGTCGGCACCTGGCCGACCTCGGTGAAGCATTTCAGGTCCTCCGAAGACACAGCATGAAGCTCAACCCTACAAAGTGCGCCTTCGGAGTTGGATCAGGAAAATTTCTGGGATTCATGGTCTCACAGAGGGGAATCAAGGCAAATCCCTCGAAAATCAAGGCAATCCTAGACATGGCTGCGCCAACCAGAGGGAAATAGGTACAAGAGCTGAATGGCCGAATAGCCGCACTCGGCCGCTTCATGTCCAAGTCAGCCGAGCGCTGCCTCCCTTTCTTCAAAACTCTGAAGGGAACCGGGAAGTTTGAATGGACCGAAGAGTGCCAGAGAGCCTTCGAAGACCTCAAGGTGTATTTATCCTCGCCCCCCTACTAGTGAAGCCAAACCTGGGGGACGAGTTGCAGTTGTACCTCGGAGTATTCGACCGCGCAGTCAGCGCCGTCCTGATAAAGGAGAAAGACAAGATCCAGCGGCCGATCTATTACGTCAGCAAAGTATTGCTCGATGCGGAAACCAGGTAAAAGCCGATTGAGAAACTAGCGCTTGCCTTGGTCACCTCCGCCCGGAAGCTTCGCCCGTACTTGCAGGCGTATCCGATATCGGTGCTCAAAAACACACCACTGAAGAAGGTGTTGTCCAAGCCTGATGTATCCGGACGACTAATAAACTGGGCAGTAGAGCTCGGTGAGTTCGACATCAGGTACGTCCCCAGAACGGCCATCAAAGCACAAGCCCTGGCGAACTTTATCGTCGAAAGTACCCTACCTGGTCAGGATTTTGCAGAACCTCAGGTGGTACTGCCCTCGGAGCAAGCTGAAGCCGCCTGGAGCCTGAACTTCGACGGTTCCTCCATGGAAAACAAAGCAGGGGCAGGAATAATTTTGAGAAGCCCAAAAGGATTTAAAATACGATCCGCCATCAGATTCGGGTTCAGGGCAACCAACAACGAGGCCGAGTACGAGGCTCTACTAGCCGGACTCAGATTGGCCAAAAGCCTAGCCGTCCATCGGCTAGTGATACAGGGCGACTCTCAGTTAGTCATTCGCCAAGCACAAGGAGACTACGAGGCCAGACAGCCCGGAATGCAGAAATACGTCGAGAGGGTAAACTTGGCCATTGCAACCTTCCAAAGCGCCGAGCTGCAGTATGTCGGCCGCGAAGAAAACGCCGAAGCAGATGAACTATCAAGGTTATCCGTAGAAGACATCCATGCAATGGACTCTGCCGTGTACGTGGAATTCTCGGACCACGTCAGCACCTCTGTTGAAGTCGTAGCCCCCGTCGGAGTCGCATCCAGTTGGTACGACGACATATATCAATACCTCCAGATGGGCGCCCTGCCGAATGACAGGAAAGATGCTCGCCGCATCCAAGCCAAGTACCGGCAATATACCATACACAATGATGTACTGTACAGGAAATCTTATACCCTACCGCTGCTTAGGTGTCTGCGGTCAGACGAGGCCGAGAGCGTTGTGAGAGAGGTCCATGAGGGCATATGCGGCCGACACCAAGGCGGACGATCGCTCTTCCAAAAGATCCTCCGCCAAGGCTACCATTGGCCGAAAATGCACGACGATTGCATCGAGCTTGTCCGCAGATGCGACAAGTGCCAATTCTATGCACCTGTACAGCATGCTCCGGCCGTTCCATTGCAGCCAATCACGAGCCCCCTCCCCTTCGCCATATGGGGTATGGACATCATGGGGCCCTTCCCCCAAGCCACTTATCAACGGAAATACGTCATAGTGGCCATCGATTACTTCACCAAATGGATCGAAGTTGAGGCCGTGGCCAAGATCAACACCCACAAAGTGGAACAGTTCTTCCGACACTCGGTCATGTACAGGTTCGGTGTACCAAGGATCCTTGTGACGGACAACGGCACTCAGTTCTCTAGTGCATCCTTCGCAAACTTTTGCGAAGAATTCCCAATAGACCACAGGTTTGGGTCAGTCGGACATCCGCAAACAAGCGGCCAAACTGAGGCCACCAACAAAACAATATTGGTCGGCCTGAAAAAGATGGTGGCAGACCAGAAAGAGAAATGGGTAGACATGTTACCTAGTATCGTCTGGTCATACAGGACAACCAGCCGAACACCCACTAGGGAGACGCCCTTCATGCTTGCCTTCGGCACGGAGGCAGTCGTCCCCATCGAAGTGTTCCATCCCACATTCTGAATGCTGAACTTCAACGAGCACACCAACTCCGAAGACCTACGGACAAACCTTGACAACCTCGAGGATGTGCGTGAATCGGCAGCATTTCGAATGGCAGACTACCAGCAGACTACAGCCCGGCATTACGACAAGACAGTCCGACTTAAATAATTTAAGGTCGAAGATCTTGTCCTCCGAAAGACTGCAGTCTCCGACCCCACCAATCAGGGGAAGATGGCCAAAAACTGGGAAGGGCCATACCGCGTACTAAGGACAGGACGACCAAGCTCTTACAAGTTGGTCACCATGGACGGCGACGAAATTCTGAGGACATGGCATGCCACCAATCTTCGGAAATATTACCAGTAGTCCAGCATTGTAAAAATTTTAGTTTTTTAATTTCTTGTAATACCGGACCCCATGCGGGCATCCGCTCTTCTTTGAATACAAGGCAGTACCATTCAGTCATAACAATATCTGTGCATTCTGCCGGCCCAGCCGATTGCAAAAATAGAGACCTCACTCGTACCTTCCGACCATGGTCCACCAGCAGACCATGCTCGCATGAAGGCCATATCTTCCTACCAAGGTCCACAAGCAGACCACGGTAGCATGAAGACCATATTAGTACCTTCCGACCATGGTCCACAAGCAGACCATGCTCGCATGAAGGCCATATCTTCCTACCAAGGTCCACAAGCAGACCACGGTAGCATTAAGACCATACTTTTACCTTCCGACCATGGTCCACAAGCAGACCATGCTCGCATAAAGGTCGTATCTTCCTACCAAGGTCCACAAGTAGACCACGGTAGCATGAAGACCATACTCGTACCTTCCGACCATGGTCCACAAGCAGACCATTCTCGCATGAAGGTCATATCTTCCTACCAAGGTCCACAAGCAGACCAAGGTAACTTGAAGACCATACTCGTACCTTCCAACCATGGTCCACAAGCAGACCATGCTCGCATGAAGGGTAAGCCTAACTACCCATCACGGTCCATCAGCAGACGAAGGTAGCATGGGAACCATTCGTACAAAGTGTCTTCGGCTAGCCCTTAGACCAAGCCGATGACACTTCCGGGGTAGGAAGGCAGTCGAAACAAAATACTACGCAGCCGGAATCGAAGTCGGGATGTTTCCTAATGATTACCGAATTTGGAGTCGTGGGGTTTCCTAGCTATTATAAGCTACTCGGCCTTATCTACTTGAAAGAAAAAGAAGACAAAAGAAGATACAATGGAAGAAATAAATTTTCATTGATTAGAGCCCTAAAAGGGCAATATTACAGGTATGAGTGTTACAAAAAGAAGAATATAAAAAATGTTACAAAGGAAACGCCTTCTCAAGATCGGCCGTCTCAGATGCCGGGCCCGCGGCTGCAGGGTTCGCCAGATCCTCGGCAGGCAGTGAAAGTACGGGGAGCTCCACCAGTGGGGTCTGCGGCACCTCGTAGAGGGGAATGTCGTCCTCGGGCGCAGGGGCAGCCTTGGTATCCTTAGCCGGCTCCGCCAAACCTTCTTCAATGGCGGGCAGAGCCTCCTCAGATGCCGAGGCCCTTAGTTCTTCAATCTGGGCGACAATCAGAATTGTCGACCAGTTTATCTTGAGGGCCCCCTTGTCCCTCAACTGATCCCTTAGGTACATCACGCCCCTCTCGAAGTAGCCGCTAGTTTCCTCGTCAACTTCTTCATCGAACTGGGCCGATGACTTCTACTCGTCGACGGCCCGAGCCAACCTCGCCTGGTGATCCTCCTCGGCTTTGTTTAGTGCCTCCCTGGCACTCCGAGCATCTTCCTCGGACTTCTTCAGACGCTCCTCCAGCTTCTGGTTCGCCTGCACTTCAACCTGCAGGTCCTCCTCGGCCTTCTTCCGTCCGTCCTCGAAAGTCCGGACCTTCTCTTCAGTGGAGAGCACCTTCTTGCGCTCCGTGTCAAAATCAGCCTCGGCCTTGGTCAAGGACGCCTCGAGGGTGGTCTTCTCCTTAACGAGGCCTTCGGCCTCCGAAGATTTGTTTGCGAAGTTCTCCTCGGTGGTCTGCAAGGCCTCACGCAAGGAGATTTCCAGAACCTCTTTCTCGTCCAGGTCGACATATGCACGGCACAGTCTTTCGCTAAGCTCGGCGAAGAGGTTGGTAGCCTGCACCAGACAACAATTGGCCGATCAATACATATGGAAACACAACAAAAACGACAATCAGGGGCCGATCAGTACCTAGACGCAAGCGGTGAACCCGCGGGAGTAAATTTCCTCGTGAGGCAGGCCGGCCGTGAACTTGATATCTTCCGGCAAGCGCCCCTCCGTGGCCACGACCCTGGCCACCATCTGGCTCTTAAAGACCGAGTCCGTAGGCCTCAGTTTGAGCGTAGGGTGGAAGGCCGTCGTCGTGGCCACTCTCTTCTCGCCCTATTGGCGAGCTGCACCCTCGGCCTCTTCCCTGCTGGCCCCGGAGGCCCCCGTCAGATCGACGACCTTGGGGCTGCTGCCAACCCCCTTGGCCTTGGAAACGGGAACACCCTTGGCCTCGGCTGCCGAGGGGACGATCGTCTGGAGAGGCTGGACGTTCACCACACTCCCTCGGGTAGGCTGGACTTCCTTCGTCGCAGCCTCAGCCGTTTTCTCTTCTCCACCGCCGAGCCGAGGAGCCGGCCTCTTCTTGTATATGTCGGCTGGGAGCTCGGCAGCCGACTTAATCTTCTTCTTTGGGGGCTCCTCGGGCATGGGCCCCTTACCCTTGGCCTCTGCCGTGGCTGCTGGTCCCCTCCGAGGGTGGGAATCTGCCTCGCCGCTGGCAGGTTGAACTTTGGATCCCGCTCGGCCGCCCATAAGCTGAACCCCCTTTTCAGCGTCGGCCTTCCGTTTGGCCATTATCCGAGCAACGATCTTGTCGTCCCTGAAGTTCACTGCAATAAGAAGATGGTCAGTAACGTAAATAGAACAGTTGAGCGAAGTCAAGTCCTAATGTTATTAAACTCATCGAGAAGACCGTGTTCGGCCAACTGCACGGGGTCTACAAGGTCGGAGAGGTGCACAGTCTCCCCGGCCATCATCTTCTTCAAAGTCCTTCTCTCCTCCATCATCAGGAAGGGAGTTTTATTGAATCCTGTGGCGTCGACCACCAACCAGACGTTCGACAGAGGGAGAGGCGGACCGCCCGTAGGAGGGCCCACGAAGAAGAACTTGTCCTTCCACCCGTAGATGGAGGAAGGCTTTTGGGAGATGACCGGGAGCTTCTTCCCGCCCCTCTGGTTAAAGAAGTACCACCCGGTCATGGCCCGAGCTTCGTTCAAACTGGTCAGCTGAAAGACCGACCGGAAGAGGTTCGCGGTCGGAGTCTCGCCAAGACGACGGACGAATATGATGAAGGCAAAGATGCACCGCCACCCATTCGGAGTGAGTTGGGAGGGGGCAATGCGGTACGTCTGTAGAATTTCTACAACTAAGGGGTGGAAGGGGAACCTAAACCCTGATTTCAGAGTGTGCTCGTACACACAGATCTCCGACGTAAGTACGGTGCAGGCCCTTTCGTCGGAGGTAGGGAGCCGAGCTCGGACGTTTGTCATGGGCTCCTCGAGCTGGTATGCCCGACAGATCGATAACAAAGCCGCCTCGGTCTTGACTTTACTCGAAACTCTCCAGGCTGGAACGGTAGCGAAGGGCACTACCGGCGGTCGGCCACCCCTCTGGCGGGAAGCCTGTTGGGGTGGAGGGCATGCGGGACGACCGCGCTCTTCGCCTCAGAGGAACTCTTCTTAGATTCCTCTGGGTCGGAAGCCCTGGATTCATCAGACCATCCTCCTGAAGAGGAAGATGATCTGTCAGAGGAAGAAGTTTGGGACTGAGTCATTCTTCTGGTCACTCTCACCATATCGGAAGACGTGACGCTGTTAGAAGAGAAACTACTGAGCATGAACAGAAAGGGGAACGATTAGAAGACTTACTGGTTGCAGAAAAGACAACCGAGTGCACGAAGGGAAGCTTGAAGACAAAGATCGACTGGACTCCGAGTGCTCTGGTAGAACTCCGATCGCAGTTGAAGCAAATGGTCGAATGATTGAAGTGGGAAGGTATTTATAGGGCGAGCGACCGAGAACTGTCTCTTCGGGTTTCGGACACGCGTCTCAGTTCCATTGGCTGTCCTCTGCTACGCCGGACGCGACGTGACTGATTGACGTGCGCAATGATGGCGCTCGTTCTCGAAGCACTCCGCCTCCTGTGGACCGTCGGATTAGTGTGACGATCCGTGTGAATTACGGTCTCAGCCGTCCGATGCACTCGGTCCATTCGAAGGAGAGTAACATTTAATGGCATTCGTTCTCGAGGCGCACCGCCACTCGGTGTTCGTTGGATCGTGGATCGATCCGCGTCAAATTGGGAGATCGACTGTTGAGCACTCTTGCATAAACCGAAACTGACACCTCGAGCCCCGTGCCTCAATCAATCGTGCAAACGGAGCGCAACCGCCTCTTCTTGGGAACTGCCTGTCATTCAATGCATATGTCCGTCTGGCATTCGGCCTCGTACAACGCGGGTCTTCTCGGCAGTAAACTTATTGCACTGCCGAATTCGCTGCATCCGACAGCGCAAGGAGCATCTGTTAGGAGGGAAATGATCCATCCGCTTAAAATCTTACACGTGTCAAGTTGCGCCTTCGGAGTCCCAGCGCTCGGAGTGTCTCGCGCTCGTCTTCGTGTATTCGGCCTATTATGCATACGGCCTCTCATGCGCTCGGCCTCTCTGGTAGCGCTCGGGGTCTCGGTCCTACTCGGCTACGGTCCTCAGACGGAAGCCAGAGTCCTAATATGATTAGGACTACCTTCGAGGAGTCCTTCTCCTAGTCTGATACGACACCGACTATCCCGGTGGGTCGTTACTCACACGTTGACACGTGTCAATCCCAGAATTGACCGACTTAGCTTCCTTGGCTAAGGTCTCCGACTCCTACTCGGAGTCTACCACCCAGGTGTCCCCCAGTCCGATACATGGCAGTCCTATTGGTGATCTACTTCCCTGAGTCCTGGTGCCTCCATGCCTCTTCCCAATCTATAAGTAGAGGTCATCCCTCAAGGTAAACCTTAAGGCACTTACGCACCCACAAGCTGTTATTGCTCATCCTTTACGCTTAAACTCACTCATCGTCCCACTCTCTCTAAACTGGAGATAGCCTTCTGCTATCTCTTGACTGTTTACCTTGGGAATCTAACTTAGGCATCGGAGGGTGACCGGGGCTTAGGCGCCCCCTCCTTTGTCTCTTCTCTGTTGTTGCAGGTAACTCAAAGCGCGGATCAACGGGCGATTTCCAACCGTAACAGGGGCCATGGTTGTGATGCAGGGATAGATGGTTGGTGATCTATACAGACTTGCAGGGAGTGTTGAAACAGATGGTGCTTCTATTGGAACTCAAGCAAGGAGTACAGATGGAAGACAGAAGATGCAAGAAGTTCAAGTTGTGAACAAGTGCAGATCTGGGAAGAAGCAAGTATCTTTTGCTTCAGATTTTGTGAGTGGAAGTGATCTCTCCGGTGATGCTGCAGCAGTGGGAGAGATGGAGACACATCACATCATGCGGCGGAGAGCTATACGGGACACCCGGACGAGGTGTGGGATATGCTGGTTTGAGTGTAGTGGTTTGGCAGAGACGGGTTTACAGAATCAACATCAACGGGTTTTCTTCAAGGTGGTTTGCAGAATCCAAGCCAGGTGGAGATTTGTTGGGTTGGTGTCTTGTATTCTGTAGGGTCCACATAATTATAAGGGATAGTATTTGTATTAAGGTATGAGTCTATTACATATACGGGGGTAAACTTATAATTATGGTGGGATTAGGGTTTCTAGGTTTCCCTATATATTGTCTCTGTGTAGGAAAACCTAGGTAAGGTCTGAGAAAAAGAGGACACTGTGTCAGGTGGAGAGAATTTAGAGAGTTTTCTTGGCAATAAAGAATCTCTGTTTCTCTGTGGTGGAGGTAGGCATTCTGGTTTGGGTGTTGAACCACAGCAAATCCTGTGTTGTGTGTTTGCTTGATCTTCGTCTCTTTCTCATGGTTGTGCGTTCATCCCTAACAATCCGAACATTGAAATCTCGTTAATCCATCGTTCCCTTGAAGATCCCCATCCTTTTGCTCTTTTTAGCCGTCCCTTGACTGGTGAGATCTTCTAAATCTCTCTTTTCATTCTTTGTGTAGACCATTAACTCTAGAGTGTTCAATTATAGCTCTGTTAAGGTTCTAATTTTATGGGATTTTCCCTTGTATTTTGAATATTTTGATGTGTGGGCAGTGGTTTTGGTTGACTTCATGTTCAGATCGAGCACCATGGAGCCTGCCGCTGCCAAAACTACATCTCTGGCTAGGATTCCCACATCTCGGGCTAGAAATTAAACTAAAACATTAAATTCTAATAAACAAAAAGGGTTAAAAAATAGTTTGGATTGTAAAAGTGGTAAAAGATCAAATTAGTAATTTTATCTCAATTTAATATCTTTCAGTTTCAAATACAAAGGGTAGAAATGTCTTATCATATTTTCAGTCAAGTCCGTCAGTTAATTGGGAGTGATTGAAGTTTCTGCAAACCGTTGGGTATCAAATCGAATTTGACATCCTTTTTGGGGGTTAGATGAAATTTTTTCTATAAATAGATACCAAATATCATACCAAACAACTACAAATGTCCTAATCTATTATATAATTAATTCTTGAGAAAATATCATGTACTACCCAAATAGTTTGAGAAATATCACCTTCCACCCACTGGTTTTTGAAACCATCAACCGCATCCCACTAACTAATGGAAGAGAGTTAAATTTTTTTCTAAACATCTATACCCTTCTTATTTTCGTCTCTCCCTCATCGTTCTCCCCTCTCTTTCCTCTCTCCTTCATCATTCTCCCCTCTCTTTGCTCTTTCCATCACTGTGAATCCAAAAGCCCCTTAACCTCGACAGTCGTTGATTTGGCCCAGAACACTCCTTCAATTGCAGTTGAATGAACCCTTCATTTGAACCCCAATGCTGACCTGACTTTCATAACGGTGGCAAATGGTGGCAGAAGTTCGGTCTTTTCAGAATCAAAATGAATCAGACTCACATATGCAATACCATAGCTTCCCACAGTTCTTCTCATGGGTTCTCAAGTCACCTCTCACTGCAAAGGCCTTACCACATTTCCTGTACATAAAAGGTTTTATTCCATGCTTTCTCTCGTAATGGTTTTGGAGGGTTCTAAAGTCCTTGAGAGGCTTTGCCCTTGGGTGATCGATGTTGCTCCTGCACCCTGGTGCACAGCAACAGCAAGCCAGCCCGAGCATGGCAGTAGGTTGGGTCCCCCTTAGTGACTCCGGCCCTTTCCTATACTGTGATTCATGCCCCACATATGCATCTGCAAAAACAACCATTTACCACAAAAACACGCGAGTAGATAATAATTGGCAAAGAAGAAAAAAAAAAGGAGAAATAAAAGCAACACCTGTAAATTTTAAGAAAGTAGCTTTGATGAAAGCCTGAAAGTATTTCTATTCTAACAATGATATTTCTTGTTAGAACAGAAATACGGACTCCTCTGTAAACAGAATGTGACGAAGAGCAACGGACTCCTCTGTAACCGAGGCTCCCTAATTTCAGACCCCTGTTCTTCGTCACTACCCTCTCTTCTCTCTCTCTCCCCCTAATTTCAGACACCCATTTGCCCCAATTTCTTTCTGTTCCAGATATTGCTAATGATTAATCAATTTATATCAATTTATTTTAAAAGTTGTTCGATTCAGTCTGTTCTAACCAGTCAATTGTTTCTTTGTTTGAATTTTTTTTCAGATTCTGTCACTCCCGCGATAGTGAAAAACAGAGCTTCTGGAATCTCATACATAATCTGAGTTACCAGAACGAAAGCGGCTTCAAAACATGACTTTGTGCTTATCCGTTTACCAGAACGATTCTCTTTGATCTCAAATTGAAAATTGACAAATTGACAGTTACCCTTACTGAAACACCGAAGAATAGAAAGGCAACGATTTTTAAAAGAATATGCCATTCAAATTCTAACAAACAAATATTTACAAAGATTCTCCCCCTGATTTTTTGCCATAGGTGAGGTGTGCAACAAAAGTTAAAATGGATTTGAACTGATATCAACATCTAATGGAATGTCTTAAAGGATTCGGTTTCTACCTTAAAAAATTTGGGTTGTAATTAATGATGTCAGAAACCTATGGATGGTAGGTGATGATTCGCAAACCCATTTGGGTAGTACATGAAATTTCTCTTAATACATACCAAAGAAAACCTAACCTATGTTGTATATGTACCAAATGCACTGCACATCCTTATGTTTATGAATACAGTCGTCCAAGTTCTTAAACTGAGAATACATATCAAAGTTTATTCAGTTCAAAAAAATAATAATAATAATAATAATAATAATAATAATAATATCAAGTAAACCAAAAATTACGTCCATGGCCAACTATATCCATCCAAATAAAAAAAAACAAATAAAACAAAAAATTACATCCACCCAAAAATTTAGAAAGTCCTGCTTCCGCAACAAATAATTCACCATAACCGCTTCATTAATCGCTATCAATAAAGCTGCAGAAATTGACAATGTCTCCCCTAATGGATGAGAGACAATAAATAATGTCTCCCCTAATGGATGAGAGACAATAAATAGGATTCAGATCGTCTCCTGCAGCAGGAGGCTCCTGCGACTGATCCAAAGGTTTGGGGATCAGTCTGGCCGCCTGTCAATACATTGGGGGATGGGCCGGCTGAAATCCGACCCTTGACAGGCGACAGGACCGTAAGAGACGATTTGGATCCGAGACAATATGGTACAAATATGGCAAAAGGGGGTGACTCATCATGAGCCCGACAAAATGTAACCAAGACCACCATGCTTCTCGGAACAAAGCTTGCCTCTGTGTTAAGCTTAAAAAAAAGTAGGAGGCTTCCAAACTGGTAGTCGGATCGAAAGACAATAAATGATACGTGAAAAACTTCCGAAAGTGATAATCACAGCAGAATGGTTGGAGCCATTTAGGTGACCGCCTAATTGTAGGACTCGCTGATGCGACTGGTGTCTAAACAAGAAGATGTTCTAACAATTCTATGAATCCAGTGATCCATGTTCATCAGTAGGCTTGGAATATTTGCATGTTCATCTATGGCTTGTGTTTGCTTGATATCAAATATATAGAGATTCGTAATAAACAAATGATACATTCAGCACTTGTACCCAACCAATCCAGCCAAGAGAGAAAGATACATCCCAATCACATTCGATCCATTGATATTAATCAACAATTACAAGCGTAAAATACATTACAACATGCAACCAAGAGAAATGGAAAAGGGAAAAGAATTTGATACAACCATCTCAATCTTGCCCGCAAATGCACTCCCATCAATCACTTGGAGCCCATCTTACCTTCCCAACCTTCCTGCGCTACAGAGGCAGCTTCACTTTATACCCAAAACCCATTGCTTTTTACTGATTTGTTTGTTTTTCAATTTCCTTCTTTCTTCCACTTTCTTTTCCATGTCCTTTGTTACAAAGGCCAGAATAGAGTGAAGCCTGCAATCCATATACTATGGTGTGTCATCATCAGGCAACATGACAGTCAAGAGGGAATACTTGACACGGAGAGAGATCTTTCCTTTCTCAACCAAAAGTCTCGCACCAGAGACAACCCAGTAGCCAGGAGTGTCCTGTGGTCCTCTTGTCATTTCAGTAGTGTCAACAAACTTAAGTAGCTTAGGTGTCTGAACAGGCACTGGTGGGCCCCCAGGATATACAGCAGAGTTGATGTTCACATCAGCTGGACGTGGGGGTGGTTTCTGAGTTGTCGTGAAGTGAGAACTTATCAAAGCAGAGATTATTCCAGATTTATGTGCAAGTCCAGGGGACCCATCCCATTCGGGTATCTTGACCACCGTTGCACCTGTTATCGTTGAGAAGCGTAACCGTAAGAATAGAATTTTCTTGATGCCATAATCCCCAACCTGGAACTGAGCACCAGTGACAATGGAGAAATCCTCATCAGACTCAACAGGGGCAGTGCAGACATGAGAGAAGTTCTTCCACTGAACCTTTTCATAATACTTGCGGTCGTAGGAATTTTGGGTGAAGTTGTCATTTGGATCATCATAGAGTTCAAAGATCTTTGGAAGAGAGGAAAGGTGCTGCAAGTGTATTGCTAAGCGGTTGCTTCTCTTCCCCTCCAGATATAGCCGGAGGCCAGTCACAGGCCTCTTACCCACATCTACCTGTCATGGAATAGAACGGAGTGATTACACTCCTATCTTAAGAAAATTTAGTTCTCAAAGGTGACCCTGGGCTTATGTAGTGTCATAAGGTTAAAGTTCAAGGAAATAAGCGACCAAGTCCTAATAAGTGTCTGTAACATGGAAAGAATGAAAGCAAAAGCAAGAATAAAAGATTGCCATCCAGAAAAGTTTCTCTCAAGTCTAAGAACATCTAGAGCATTATATTTCTGAAGATTGAACTTGTGTACCATGGTGTTCATAGTTTGGTCTAACTGATAATTAATATGGTGATGATTAGTGTATAGTGTTTAGTCTTAGGATTGTGATGCTTATTAGATACGCAATTAGTTTTACCAGTTTGCTTTATGTTTAAGTTGGCTACACTATGTAGCTGACCAGGTTTCTCTATTCTTAAGTTGGTTGGGGATGTTTTTTATATATTTTCTCTTTAATTTAATTACTAATAAAAGGCTGGCCGATTAGGAGTTACACTCCCATCAACCTCTCTTTTATCTCTCTCGGTTTCTTCTTCTCAACATCTTCTTCGCTTCTCCTTTCTTCTACTTTCTCTCTTATTTTGCCATATGGTATCAGAGCGTGTACCGTTTTGAGAGTCATTTAAGGTTCTCCGGTAGGTGTGGAGCCACCACTGCTGTATCTGCTACATCTGAAGTTCTGATCTATTCTATGTTTTTTAATTGGTTCTTACCTTCCATCATCAATAAGTATTAGCTGCAAGTTCTGGTAAGCATTCTCAGTTTTATATCTAAATCTGTTCTTGTCCTCCATTAATGGTTCCTTGAGTTTGATGATCGAACTACCGTTTGGTCATTTTAAGTTTCAGTTCATCTGTTTTCTCATTGGTTCTGATTGCTGAATTCAATTCCTGCTTCAGTTTTAATGATACCCACTACTAATTAAATATTTATTTTTGAACACCTCATTAGACCACACTCTTGGACCTTATAAAGAATATATGCAAAAGTATAAGCCTAACCCAACCTAGTACTAAATCCCGATCCAAATTTAAATCGGGCATTAAATTGGGCCTTATATTAATCCCTGTATTTCATGACAATTTTAGACACGTAATGGACATGATTTCAGTAGAGTAATAACTTTCACTGAATTTTGTACAAGCCACAATTTCAAAAAATATCAAAATGTTTTGCGATTTTACATTTTTGCCAATCATCATTCCACAACCTAAGTGGGAGTTTCATGCCCTTGGTAGATTAGGGTACTGAAGTCCTGAATCCAAGCCAAATTAATTAGATCAACACCCTTATTCATGCAGCAGCAGGCCCACAAGATGAGATGGGCATGGATTGGAATCTTTCTAGAATTTGATAGGGATAATTGTAATCTTTTCTTTTTGGGAATTTAGATGAAACATTTAGGTAGGATTTTATTATAAATATTTAAATAAATTGTCTTCTTAGGCAATCATAGGTTTGGTAAGTTATTAGAATATCTAAGATTAGGATTTCCATTTCAGTCATTTTATTTTAGCTAAGTTTTATAAATTTTCCCTTTAAATATATGTAATTGAACCATTGAGATTAGAGAAGATTTGAAGAAAGAAAAGAATGAATTGATATTCAGTTTTGATGGCCTACGGGCAGAAGGGAAGTGTGTGCTCTCTCTCTCTCTCTTTCGTCTCTGCGATCAGAACTGACCATCCTCTTTGGTCTGTTCCCCCTTCTTCTTCCTCCTCCTCCTTACTTCTTTATTTTCTGGTGTTCCCCTGTTCTAGGTGGTAACCCCAGCCCTACATAAACCCATCGAGTTCCCTCATCCCTCATCCTCTCACCCAAAAACCTTGGGTATACCCTCAACTCCTAAAGGCGACCCAAACCCTTTGAGTTTCAACCCCAACCCATCACCATTATGTGAGTTACTGACCTGCAACTAAGTCTGAACCAAACCTTACCGCCAAGTCTGGTTCCAGGTGTTACTTTTGTTCTCGATGTTTGCTTAACCATGTGTTTCTGGTTATCCTTCAAGAGATCTGTGAGTCAGGGACCATTGCCTTGAATTCCACGGTGATCTGATCTCCGTGGAAGGGTTTCTCCCTACTGGAATAGACCAACACTTCCACCTCCTTATTCTGTTGGAAAAAAGAAGACGACTCTTTTTTCAGATTTATGAATGGTTTGTTTTCTTATTTTCCAATATTGCCCTTATTTGATCCTTTATTTCTCAAGTTACCCTTCTTTTCTGCTAATACTCACAATACCCTCTCCTCTTTAAAATTGAATTCCTATTCTGTTTCTAAGGTCTGTTTGGTTCCTCAAGTTATTGAATAGTTCTGAGTAATTACCAAACTGCCACTGAATTGCTCAAATAAAGCTTATATTGTTTGGTTGGGCCCATTAGCAGATCCAATAGGGTTTTCCAACCTGGGTCCCGCATCACTTATATGACCTACATAGCTACATCTGAAAAAAAGATCAATAATTTCTACATGAATTATCTAGAGAAATATCAAACTAAGTTATAACCTAAGGTGTAACAATATAATAATTTTCTTTACATTGACAATATCGCATGATTCAATACCATAAGCTTCATGATAGGCCAACCCTTAGCTAATTCTCATTAATGAGCATTAAGACAGTGAAACATAAGTTTTGACAGCCCCATGGCGGCCACCAATTGGCAATGTCATCCATACATGCCAGATGCCATGGTTTAGCTCAGATGAAATGTTTGAGACCACCTCTTTGGGAATCATAATACATAAACAAAACAGAACTAATCAACAGGAAACACAACAGAACTAATCAACAGGAAACAATAAACTTTACCGGTGTTGTGTTGACATAAAGCTTGGGACCCATAAAGCAGAATTGTAGAGATGCACTGCTTTGCTGCTTGGATTGTGGACCAAGAGGAAGTTCGCTAAACACTGGTGCCCATTGCCTTGGAAGTTGAAATTCCAAGAATTGATGCAGCTCCTCAATCGGTGGTTTATCTGCAACCGGAAGCGAAAATATTTGGATGCCTCAATTGAATAGAATTAAGAATGATGATACGAATTACAAGCTCAAGGCTCTTTTTTTTTTCAACCTCTTGTTAGTAAACATTGTATTTACCTATATATGTGCCTTTCATAATGCTTACAAAAACAAGCAGCCCCATCAATAACAACTATTTTTCCTTTCACAGCACTTAGTACAAAGAATAATTTGTACCCTCATTACTGATTTTAACACCCTCCGGATCTAACTTTTTTACATAATTGAAAGAAGAAAAAAAAAAAAAAAAAAAAAGAGGGATCTTTATCATCTAACCAATTCATTATCTATAAAAAGGAATGGATTTCTTAAGTATCAAACCGTAGGTATTTCATTGGTCCATAAAAGAAAGCACCAAACAAAACAAATATGGCGAGAAAAAAGATAGGTTGATAAGAATGATTTTGATGCGTCCATTGCAAGACATAAAATTATGCTTGGAATGGATGCGAAAATCATTACAATTTGTTTTTCCCTGAAAATATTTCCATTGCCTAGACGTCGAAGAGAAATGAGCTATTTTGTTTTAACTTTTGGGATGGAAATGTTCTAAATAGAAATCCAGCATTTTGTAATGGAAACAATTTAAGGAACTGCGGTAATTTTTTGAATGACAAAGATGTTGATAGAGATAGAGATAAATTCATTAACATGAAATTAGTTCTTTGGGCAAGACAAACTCACTTAGCTGGAGAACCAATCAATAAATTCAAATCAAGTAACCAAAGAATCTAATTAGAAGTTCAAAGAAAAGTTGAGTAGACTAATTACCAAGCTGAGCTTTGTACTTTTTGCATTATCGTTCTACATGGGTATAAGTACAAATTACCAAGCTGAGCTTTGTATGGTGTTAAAAAGGATTCAGCATGCATGTGATCTTGGAATTACTCACCTATGGATTCAAGGTCAGTAGGGGATTGTATCCTGGACCGGAAGATCCCTTGGTGGGGGATGCAGCAATGGCAAAAGGTGGTTCGGTTTCTAGACAGCATACAATGGCGCATCACATTGTGCTTTAGAGAGATAAATATGGTAGCAGATGGCCTGGCTAAGCTTGCAGCTGTTTCTCGGATTAGCCAGATTAGGTTTAGCTGTCCTAACATTGTAGCTCGTGATTTTGTTTGGGATGCATCTGAGCGTCCCAGGTTTAGGTTTGTTTAGTTGTTTCTTTTTTCTCTAGGGGTGCTATCTTCTTGTTGATGCCATTGCCGAAGGTGGAATAACTCCTATAGTTTTTGTAATATATTATTTATAAAATCTGCTGACCTTTAGCTAAAACAAATAGCACCGAGCGAAATGCAACAATTGTACAATGAAAAATGAAATTAGATATAACACTTACAACGTAGATAGAGATTGATGGCATGGCTCAAGAATCCACTCCCAGGAACTCCACTCAAGAGAGATGTAATTGGAACAAAGGACATCGAGATGACATCAGGTTCAGACTGAACTGTACATAACCACTCATTGTGAGACAAATTCCTATTTTCACTTCCCCCTCTCCTCTTACAAAAGCAAGAAATATCCTGCAAATAGATAAATAAATAAATGTGGCAAAAATAAAAATTAAAAAAAAAAAGGGAAATCCAGACAATCAATTCCACCAAAAGCTGCAAAAAATATGTGCAAAGTGTGGAAAGTACCTCCTTAAGTGCAAAATAACTAGACGTGCTAGCATCTGTAAACCTCAAACGTTGCTCCCTGATCTCGAACTGAACCAGAAAAGAATTATTTATGATTGGATGAGGAATTTAGAATACCATACTTCTCGATGAAATGGGAAAAGCAATAGACAGTATTATGCTTTCTTCCTTTTCTCTCTCTCATGACAAAAGTTCATAGGTAGCAATGCTTAAATCAATAAATAAGACTAATAATCTATTATGGGCTAACCCTTTTTTTTTTCTTTTCTTTTTTTTGAGCTCTTGGTTCCTGCATGGCCCACTTAGGAAAGCCTTCCCGCACAGCCCAAATATTTGCCACATGGCAGTAAGGATGGGGCCCCAATTTTGTCGAGAGGTAGACTCCAAGGACGTCCTGATCAAGATTTCCAGCGGAAGAATAAAGAGGATGAAAGGGTTTGTGATAGCAATAAGGAGCATAGCCTTTTCTCAACTTGCGGTTCATATTTTGAATCAATTTCTGGTCCAACTGAACCACTGTTTCAGTAGTTGGTTCAGCCAAATCATGGGCAAGTTTTAGAGTTTTTACTTCTTTTATTTCAATAGTGTCAAGTTAAATTGGGATATGTCCAGTACTTTTTTTAATAAGTTTCCTCGTTTGATTAGGTTGTTTATTCTGAATAGGAAACTCCATCTTAGCCCACCTAAGGGTAAGGTTTCCTCTTTCAGTTAAATTTTGTTTTCTTTTATTTCTCTTAAGAGTTTCAGTAATTCAGTTAGTTAGGGATCCTCCAAACAACCCTATGGCTGGAGAGTCCTGGCTAGTTTATTCCTTCTTGTTTTGAGCGTTAAAACATTTAAAGGCTTCACAGTCTCCATGTGATTTGATTAATGAAGTTGTCTTTGCATTTCTTTGGTTCTGTGATATTGATAATGCTCTCGGCTGTGGTGAGTCAGTAGGTTCATGAAGGCAATTTTAGGGAACCCTTGGTGGTGATTCCAAGGAAAGATTTCAGGAGCTGATTCCTGAAATTCATATCCCATCTTCTTTTCTTCTTCTTTAGTTACATGGGTCTACCCTGCATATACTATTCTTCAAATATTCAAAATTTAGTTTGGCTAAATTAATCACCTATTCTTTTGTTTGACCTCTGGTATATTCTTCTGATTTCTGTCCTGAGTTCCTGCTGCAGGTGCAGACCAGATCCTCTCCACCCCCCCAAAAAAAAAAAAAAAAAAAAAAAAAGTGTACCACAGGAAGAAGAAGTGGAGCCAGGAGGACCAGACTCCTCTCCCCCACAATTGATTTTGACTCTCTGTTGTCAACAGATTGGTTAGCAAGTTGTTTAACAGTTTCTATTTTGTTAGTCTATTTTAGTTGGACTCTTAAAAGTCCTCTTCCTGGAATTCCAGCACCTTAGGATATTTCCTATTGCTGTTAGACTTTCTATTTCTATTTCCTAGTTATTATAGGGATAGCTGTCTAGCTTCTATTATAAAGCCATGTAATCAGCTATCAATTTTCATGGAATAAATTTATGCAAAGCATTGTTTTGGGTAAAATTGCTTGGGCTGGTTCTTGTCCCTTGCATGAGACTGGTGACACTCTGCAACCTTGGCTGGTGGTGATTCCAGACCAGCAGTTCCCTACCCCTTCCTTTATTCATCATCCCATCCTCTATCCTCTCTTCTATCCATTCTTGGGAGTCCATTACAGTACACTGTTAAGCTGATCTTTAATTCTTTTCAATCAGTCATTGACATCACTTACTACCATTATTAAGACTTCCTTATAATTCCCTGTAATCCCCTCTAAAGCTAGTCACTGCCATATCTTAACTTTCAGACTTTATCACCTCGCGGCTCCCCTGTTTTTCCCCCTTTTCTACAGAATCTGCAACCAGTTTCCATTCACTGATCCACCCTTGGATCTTCCCCATTTCATACCACCACACTCCCTTATACCATCCTTCAGAATCCCCAAAGATTCCTCACATCAGACTACCAACTCTTCTGTCATAAAAGTTCTTGCAATTCTGCTTGTTCCAGGCCTACAGTCCTCCATCGATTCTGGTTAAAGTATTGTCCTATAGGCCAATTCCATTAGTTCCATTCTAAGTTTCTGGTTTCAGAAGCTACTAAAAAGAATTCAATCATGCTGTTAGCTACAGTTTTCCTATCCTGAGTGTGATTTCTGAAAATTACAGTTTCCGGTTTCTCATTTCAACTCTAATTTGAGGACTACATTCTGTTGTAATTGTTGGTTCTCTGTTGTCCTGCATATCTGATCACTATTAGCTACTGTTCTGAGTTTTCTACATTCAGCATCAATTTCTCAGTTAATTTTCTACAACCAGGACTCTTCAGTATTTTAATAACCAACCATATGATTGTCCTGAATTTTTTACATTCTGTTCCCGTAAATAAACTGAGCCTTCGACCAGCTTATTAGCCAAAACAGAATCTCTGATTTGCTGAGATCAGTTTTCTCCTGAAATCTGGTTTTGGTTCCTCCTCTGTGATTCTGGTTTATTGGATTTCTGAACCCTAATCCTTTGGTCATTAGAACCTCATCATGTTCCCTGCTCACATATCAAATTTCAACCCAAACAGAGTTTACCAAGTTGCAAAAGCACTTTGAAAAATCCAGGAGTTCAGAGAGTGCACACTAATGGCTACAGTATCAGTAGGCATTCATGGACATACATGGGGATGTATGCCAATACACCAGGGGTATTTGATTGAATTAGACTCTAAAATTGAACACGTGGCAAATAAAAACAATGTACTCTCAATTCAATAGTTGGAAAAGCCACATCTCTGTCCATATGACACAATGAGAGATGGCCACGCAGGAAGCCCTTCCTACTTGTACTTGGACCGTGCAAAATTTTTTTGCCTTTTTTTATGAAATAATAACATAAGTTTCTGATTAAAATAAGAAATAAGTGGTCTACAACAACAAGGGGCCCTCACCCTATACCTAAAAACATTAATATAAAAAAATAAAAAATAAAATAAAAAAAAAGTACATCAAGGGCCAACCACCCATCTAAATCACACAACACCACATAACATCCACAACCTCAATAAGAGGCTACTGTGCCACACAACGCCTTTCCTTGCAGTTCACCCACTTTTCAGCCAATCTTAGTCTCCAGTTAAACAAAACATTCGCTGATAAAGTCATATGGAAAATGTGTAATTCATTGAGAGCATATCTAACGGTGATCCTGCCATTTTTAAACCAACATACTGCCAGAATTGAGGCACCTTCAACCAATCATTGCTATAACCTCATGTGATAGAATTATCCCAGCCAATGTGCAGAGACAGGAGCTCAGCCCTCACCACATCACCCTCCCAAGTAGAACTAGAATAAACTAATGAAATATCCCTGCATTAACTCTCACCAAACCACCTACCCCATGGACCAGCTGTCCCAAGAGAGCATCCATCAAAGTTCAATTTGACCAAGCCTGCCCGTGTGGTCCCCATTCATGAACCATCTGTGCTCCATATTATTCCTAATCACAGCACCACATTGAATCGCCAAACACACGTCAGCTCGGGACATCTTTGAAAATGGCACCTAGCTACAGCACATGATCACTGTCTCAGGAGAAAAGTGGACTCTCTACAAAACCATGGACTCCTTACTTCCTAAAACCAAGATAGCTATTTATCAACAACATTATATATATTACTTCGGACCAAGGACCTAAAGGTGTAAGAGAGAGAAGGAACAATGAAATGACTTGAAAACATTGATAGCATCAAATGATTCTCATATAACACCTTTGATACTACTCACAGCTTGAGAAGCAGCCATGTTAGAGGATCCATCTGTCCATTGGGCCTAGTTGTCTAGAAGAGAGTCCAAAGACTTAATCCTAATGCAAGAGGCCAACCTCAGAAAGTGCATCCACTGACCTCATCCACATGGTGACAATAAAGGAATTCTGTAAAGCACCTCTTCAATCTAAGACCACTACAAACCTGCAGTAATAAGAGCAAGAAACTCCACCCTGAATGGGATCTCCGCACATCAGGACCAGACCAAACAGTGATCCCTCAAGAAAGCCCACAATAGCTGATGGACCTGAGTCCCTTGAGATGTAGTCAATGTTCAGCTTCATTACTCTGAGAAGATGTAGGTATCAATTGGCATGGAAGCACCATACCAAGGAGGTGATCATCAAGCAAGCCACTACCATCCCCTACTCAAGCAATTATTCTAATTATACCAACCAGGATAACATTCAAAAAATTCTAATCAAAGCAGATATCTAAAGAGGAATCACCTAAAGATGGTGTAAACAGAATATCAGATCCTTATTATTTCTCCCTTACCGATAGGAAATTCAGTGGCTCATATGAAGATTAACAGAGAATTAGTTCGTCTCTTCAAGCTCAAGAAGGCCATACATTAAGATTCATTCAGATGTCTAAAGTGAGAGAGAAGAATATGTGGTGTAACAAATAAAGTTTCTCTTAGTGAACAAACTTTGAGTGCAGAAATTTATGCTTCAGGTTCTCATATCTCATATTGAGCATTCTAACATTCTCCTTTTCCTAATCTCATACTTCGAATTGGTTAATATTATTTTGCAGGTGAAGGACATTACACCCACAACCTGTAAGTACCAGCGAAGATGAATCAACCAGTAAAACCCAAATTTTTAATGCATACTACATCAGATTCTAGCCTTTCAAGTACTCAACTTATCAATCTTTGAACAGGTTTTCCTTTCCTATTTTCACCTCCTCCTAGTATCTACTCCCCTGATAAGTCAAATCCAATTGAAGACCATATCATTAACTGATCACCATTGCTCCTTTCTCTCTCTTTACAGGGGTCAAATCTTAAAAGAATGACAAAGTATTAAAATGGGTGTTACCCAGTGCACAAGGCTCCCGCCACTAAGGAATCTGGGGAAGGGCTTATATACACAGCCTTACCCCACTTCCCGGAGAAGCTGTTTCCAGATTCGTACCCACGGCCACAGTCCACAAGGTCACAATGAAGCAACCATACCGTTGCGCCAAAGCCTGCCCTCTAAATGAATGACAAGTATTACAAATTCTGAAAACCCTCTCTTTCCTCTATACTGCTGACTTTTTTTTTCTTTTTCTTTTTTGGTTTTTTGGTGGGCAGGGACAAATTCTCTTTCATTCATCTTTTATCATTTCATTATTGTCCACCAGATTCAGTTTATAATTGAAAATTGAAACTAAAATTATTTTATATATAAATATGGACCAACTATCAAATGTTTAACAGTCTTGACTTTTCAGATTAGCTATTTAAATGCCTAGGTTGGAGACGGATTAACCAAGTCAGTGAGTTTCAAATAAAAACTGGATCACAGAGACTAACACTATCATTGTCACTTGAAGGTCCAGGGACTGGGTCAACAGGTTGACCAAAACCGCAGGGTAGACTGGGCTGTGCAAAGAACATGGCAGTAATCCCTCTCACAACCACTTAACCAGGTAACCACATCAATTATACAAGATGCTAAAGAGGAAGCAATCAAAAGTTTCAGTTGAGCATCTTATTGTACATTCTCAATAACTGTATGGTTAGGAGGCAACCATTTTGGACTCATGGTGTTTCATGATGGAGCATCAACTATCATTTCCGACAGTGGAACAAGTAGCCTGTTTGTAATTTTAAGAGACCCCATACCACAATATAGAAGAATTTTGGATCACTTTGCTAAGGCATATGATGCAAATGTAACAGGGAACAAAAACGAAACAAGTGATGTCCAACAGTCCTGTTCAAACTTAACAACCAGACAATTAAAGCCTCCATGAGCCTTAAAAGTGGGTCTATCTAAGGAAAGAAAGAATCCACCCATTGCAAAAGAATAACGTCTGAAGGAAAAATTAAACAGAATAACAGATATTGGACCTCAGGTAGTTCTCTTTCATGGATTTCCTTCCTGACAAGATATCAAAGTCAAATTATTTTTGCCACTAAATACCCTAAGTGATCAAATTTCATAAAACTTCAAACACCCAATTTATGATGTAGCATGCAGTGAATCCTCAGTCCACTTATCTAGAATCATTAGAGTTATCAAAACAATCTTACTTCATATGCTCTAAATTATGAAAATATAGATCTAACTATCTAAGTAGAATCATTTAAATGAGAATACTACAAACCTTGTCCTTTTCATACAATTCTGTATCCCCATCATATTGCCCATTTGCATCTAAAAACCTCTTGTCTGCAATCTCCTTTAACCTCTTCTGTATCTCGGAAGGTTGAAGATTTGATGAATGCTGCTGCTTCAAATATATTACATCCTTCCCTCCCATCTTCACACCGACAATGACATGGGTGCCAAACCTACCAATGAACCTGGATTCAAATAAAGTATTATTTGATCAGATATAGATTATGTATAAGAATTTTCAAATGAAGAGGCTGTTTCCAAAAAGTGTAAATACCATATTTTGGTAAGATTTTAAGTTAGTTAAAAAATCATGATTACAGAAATTTCCATTTTCTTTTTTAAAATAATATTACTTTCCCTCCATTTCCCTTTACTTGTAAGAAGATGGAGCCTTAATGTATCCAGAAATTTTTCATTTTGATGAAGGATGCATTCTACTAATACTCTGGCTGCTTAGTTAGCCAAGACTACGTGAACAGATCTGTTCTATTCTTTGGTGTCTTATTCAACTGTCTCCCTCTTAATTTTCTTTTATCTAATTATCTAGACTTGTGCTGGTCTTTCTTCTGCATAGTTGCTGTTCTCCTACTATAATTCTCCTTCTTTTCCCTTTTTAATTAAAGATCTGTTGGAATGCTTCCCTTGTGTGGTTTGGAGGGCACATCCCTCGCCACAGCTTCATTGCTTGGAGAGTCTATTCCTGCTCGCTCCTCAAGCAATCTTTCCTTCTTCAAAAGCCCATTCTCCCCACTGCCGCCTGCTGCCTTCGCTGGAATGGGGCTGAGGACCTCAATCACCTATTCTTTGACTGCCCCTTCTCCTCCCACCTATGGGATCGCACCTACAACTGCTGCTGGCCCTCAAGACGAAGACTACGCTCCTTTGATAGAGAATAGAGATGGGTGAGAAGAAATTTTTGAGGGAATAGCTTCTTCGACAAGTTCGAGAAATTAGCCTTATGTGCCACATTTACCACATTTGAATGGAAAGGAATCTTAGCATGTGGACTGCTATATTTAAACAGCTCCAACAAATTTGGGACTCTATCTATTTCGAAATCTGAGCCAAACTAGTCACACTGACCCATTATATTGATTCTCCCACAAAAAATGCATATTTTCTCCTCTTGGCAAGGATTAAAGTATCGTGTATCGGTATCGTATTGGTCAGCTGATTTTAAGAAACGTATCATATCATATCTTGGATACGGTGGATACGCATGGATACGGGACAAGATACGCACAAGAATGATTAGGGAATCTGCAAAACACAATTTTAAAATATAAAAAACACTAAATAACAATATTGAGAAGAAAATTGTTTCTTACATTAAGTTTGTCGAGTTTGGGGTTATGTTTTGAGTCTTCAGTCTTTATTAGGATGGTGTTCAGGCAGATTTCAACCTCCTAGGGGTAAGTGGGTTTACATGCCTTATTTTTTTTTTTTTATGTAATTTATACTATTTCTTTTGTTTTCATTGGGTGGAGTAGATTTTTCAATACACTGTCATGTATTTAAGCAGTTTGTATATTAAAAGAAAATGATGACTTTTTATTGGATTGTATACGTTATTATCTTACATGCAGATACTTTAAATCAAATCAAACAAAATATCAACACTTAACAACTCAAAAGACCAAAGTGCTTCGTGAAGCTTCTGTTTCTCCACCGGACTCAACGATGAGGAAGAAAGGGGAAGCAAGGTAACATCGATCAACGTCACGGCTCACGGCTGCTTTCGAAACTGGTATGTCATCGTCGCCTTCTTCTTCTTCTTATTCTGATTTTTCTTCTAATTCTTTTTCTTCTTCTTCTTCTTCTTCTTTTTCTGATTCTTCTTCTTCTTCTTTTCCTTCTCTGATTCTGATTTTTCTGTTTTGTTTTTCCTTTCTATCGTATCGACCTGTATCGCCACTAATTTATTCTGATTTTACTGTATCGACCTGTATCGGTCAGTATTGACCTGTATCGACTGAGTTCAATATAGGTCGATACTGACCGATACAGATCGATACGTTTATTTTTTTTTCTTTTCCAAATTTTTTCAATGAGAAAATAAAATGCAAAAATTCATTTTACCATATTGTCTGTATCGGAGGGGTATCAAGGGTATCGACCCATATCGCCCCATATCGACCCGTATCGGTTCGATATGGTCGATACCACCGATACACTTACTGTTTTTAAAAAATAAGATACGAATCAAGCAGTATCGTATCGACTGCTTTCGATTCCAATACATATCGACCGATACGCCCCGTATTGATACAATAATTGAAACCATGCCTCTTGGAACCTCCCCATTCTGCTGCACCGGAATGGAATTTGCTAGGTAGATTCCCACTAGGGTGGGCCTTCTTTTGTTACCTATTGTAGGTTTGTCTGTATAATTTCTCTTTTCTTTGCCCCCACAGGAATCATCTCTTGTAATAATTTTGGGCTCATGAATATGATCTTTATCCACCCAAAAAAAGAAAAGTTATGTTAACCATCAAAGAAAAAAATAATGGATTCTTTTAAGGACCTTTTTCTTCAGAGATAAAAGTGTCTACGATGCAGATCAAACAGTCATACCAGTTCCCAGTATGAAATTTTGGAGCTTGAATCTATTGGCATTAATGATAAAAACCCTAAGTGCTTGGAACATTATTTGCTGTTTCAACCTTTTCATGTTTTAAGATGATCCTTTAAGACTGATTCAGTGTTTGGCTTTCTAAAGTAAAGCTATATTGTGAAGATTTTATTAAGTTTTATACTGCTTAATTGGACCTGCAAATATTAAATTTTCAGAGGGTTATTGCTTAGATACTTATTCCTCGAGTTTTCAGTTCATTTAGATTGTTATTGTATTTTCTACAAATTAATGACAGAGTAATGATCCCATTACCCAGATTTCTGCAAAACAGTTTACTTTTGAGGTAGATTTGTTGACAATTTTTTAACCAATAGAGTACTGCTTGTGTTGGCTGGGTTATTATCAAGTTGAGAATAAGAATACTATGTTCTAGTTTAACCTTTATTGAACTTTGGATAACAATCGCCTCTAGGCATATGACAATTTGACTAGCTGTCCTTTCCTGATTCTATTATTAAGGGTAGAATATTGTTGAGGTTGATTGAATATTCTAATTTCTCAACTGTGTGGACTCACCAGTAGCTTAATTGGGTCATTTCAAGCCTAGTCATCTACTCTCTCCATTGGCAACTTGTCAATATGGATTAGAAATCCTAGGGTTTAACCTTAGTTTTTCTGTTTGACATATTCTCTATCACTGGATTTGTGTTTTACATTGATCCTTGGTTATTTCTATCAGTGTTCAGCAAGTTTCTTTCCAATATCACTGGTTACAAACCTTGACATTACAATACTCAATTTTTTGAAATGGATGTAAGGTGATTTTCTCTAGCATCACCTTCCTCTTGCTGTGAAAAAGATGGCATTCCTCTGGAGCCGGGTATCACCTTCCCTCATAGTAAAGAAAAATTAAATAATGCAATAAAGTACAGATGCATCCATTTGGCGACTTGAAGATTTATTCGACGAAGACACATGAAAATTAGTAAACGAAAAGGAAAACAAAAGAAAGGGGGAGGTCCAAAGACATAATTCCGCAAAACTATTATTACTCAACATAAGAAGGTAAGATATCTCACTTTGCCAATGCAGCAGGATCCCATGATGGTGGGACAGCTTGTTTAACATGATCACGCAGTACTATTTGAGATTTTGTCAATGCAACTGTGTACATTGTAATGAACCATCCATCAAAGGCAAGGGCTTTCGTATTGGCAGCATCTTTCTGCCAACAACTTGAGAACTCGAACATTGAATTGAACAGACCAGAGGGAATTTTACCGGACAAAGAGATTTCCTGGTTGAATTGCTCTGCCATCTGCAAAAAATGCAATATGAAGGATGATACAGGTATTGCCAGCTTTGACATATGTACAGATTTTCAAATGCCAATACAAGAAAAAAGAAGAATAAATGAAAGTCCAATCAGACAAATTCATTTTACTCTATTTGTTCAACTCATACAGATTTTATGCTAGTTGCAGGAAACATTAACAGAACATTTAGTACACTTGTATCATTTCAAAGTACGACTTTACTGACAGCAACAGGACTTCCAAGTTAGTCCAAAGGCCAGTAAAGAACTGACGGCAGAAAAAGGATAAGCATGTAGGTTATAATTCTCTGTCAGTTAATTTCCTTGAACCCTCAAATCGTATCATGAGAGAGTATGCCTCTACATAGTCGCAGGATTTTCCACTAAAAGAAGGCCAACAGAGAAATGAGGCCTCAACAAAAACTACTCTATGGGTTTCAAGTCACTCTCAACGATTTGGAGGGACACAATAAAAGGATAACCAAGGAACCAGTGCTAATTATAAGCCCAGGTAAGAGTGCCATAACATGTGACATCAAAATATGCTACACATTGACATGGACTAACCTATCCATATGATACTTATAGAAAGCCACCTTGCTATGCAAAACCAAAGAACCGATAATCATTGAATCAAACCAGAATAGGTTTCTAAGAAAACGACAGGCTAATCAGTCAATGAAAGATTATTTATTTAATTATTTTATACTGGGATAGTAAATTTAAAGGAGGTTCTAATTGACAAAACATGAGCGTGAACTGCACCATGAGCGAGAGAGCAAGAAAATTTAAAAAGAATGGGAATTTTCATCATCAGCGCCAAAATTTAAATAAGATAACACTTAACAGAATCATCAAAATTAAGCAGCAGATATAATCACTTAGTACCTGCTGAAATGAGAGCACATCGGACCTGAACCGCATCCGCTCCCCTTTATCACATTTTATTGATTTTGAAACATTATGAATTGTTAAATCACCGGGCAGAACAACATCTCGACCCTGTTCCTCATCGAGCTCAATCAAACGTGGATCAGGTGATTCCTTCTTGCAGTACTTAAGCCGCAGATCTATGGCAATATCGTATCCCAGCCCAATCGACTCAATCGCAATCTCAGCCAGAGCCATTAGTTCTCCACCATGCCTCTCCGAGTAACTCCCTTTCAGCTCCAAACGCAGCAACTCCAAACAAGCTTCTGCAGAGCCAATCCTAAGGCCAACTAATTACTTATACGTGCCCAGCATAACCTCACTCTGACATAAATTCAAGGCTCACCACCACGAACTTCCAGCAAATCCCAGATAATCTACAGAACTAAACCAAATGAACTCACTCTCAAGCAAAAGTCCAAGATAGCCAGAAAAGATATTTTCAAGGCTAAGCACCAATTTCTAGCAAATCCCTAAAAATTTACAACAACAAAAAATAAAACATCTCCTCTACTACTACCACACCAACACTTGCAACAAAGTCCCCGAGAAGGTTTTGGAGATCAACCAGCTAGATCACAGTGAAATTCAATTCAAACAGGCGAAGCCCTTGTATGCTTCGCTTCTCATAGATCGCCAAGTGAAACTCCCATTTAGGATCAAAAACACTAAACAGCTGCGCCTCGAAATTAACGTAGATTATTCAAAAGTACGGATTCCGAAACCTTAGAGAAGCCTAGATTTTCTGAAATTTTGAGCTCCAATACAAGCAAACAGAAACCCTAGATTCGCCGCCAGCGGCCAAGTACTGCAGATTCACAGGAAATCTCCAGGAACCAAGTTGAGTTCACACTTTATAATCAAAGAAAAGAGAACACAGAAGAAGAAAAGTCTTCGATTTAGTGGGTCAGAACCGAGAAGAAGAAGGCTTTGATAGAGCAACCCAAGCCAGAGATTTAAATCGAAAATCTACGTTTCCGCTTTCGTTTTACCTCAGCCGATTGACTGGAATCGTTGTTTCTTTGTGGGTTTTTTTTTTTTTTTTTTTTCTTTTGGTAGGTGGGGGTGGGGAGGAGGCGATTGGAGAGCCTTTAAAATTTTGAGTTTGGTGTTTTGGTTGACAGAAGAGAGAAGAAAGTCAAAGTTCACTGCTGCCGTTTCTTGGAATCCGCAGTTCAGCTGTTTCCCCGCGTCGTCTTCTTTCCTTCCATTTTTCATTCTCTTATGCAGAGGCGGACCCAGGGGTGGTTTTCACAGTACCCTACCTACAGTGCGTATTGCGTACCTTTAGTCGGTCCACGGTTCGACATAAATGAGTAAAATCATAGAACCGGAAATAGACCGATTCTTGGGACACGGTTAATCTGTGGAATGGTCAGATAAAACGGCAATCAAATCGTCTCCTGCCCACCTGCCGCCTGCTAAGGGCGAGATTTCAGCCGGCTCACCTCCCCATGTATTGGTAGGCGGGCCGACTGATCCCCAACCTCTTGGATCAGCTGCAGGACCCTCCTGCTGTATGAGAGGATTTGGATCCAATAAAACAGTGGTTAATCAGAACACCTCGGTACCCTACTCCATGGAAATTAAATTCCTACAGAAATCTAGAAAAGGATTTGGAGGCCTAAATCCCTTCCAAAAGTTAAAACTGTTTTATGGCGAGCCTATGCCCACGGCATTGCTGCTGGAGAAGAACTTCTCAAGAGGAAGATTCATATTGAACCTTCATGCAAAAGATGTGGATTATCTTCAGAATCAATTGATCATATTCTCTTTCTATGTCCCTTTGCTAAGGCGGGATGGTTTGCGTCTCCTTTATCTTATACTGTTCCGGATGATCTTTCATTCTCTTTTTCTCATTGGATGCAACAATGAAATTCTCTTTTCCAAGATTCAAAATTAATTGCTGGTGAAGCTTTTAGTTGTGCCTCCTTATGTTGGGAGCGCCCGCAATGATTTTATATTCAACAATATCTCTTCCTCTCCAGAAGACGTGGCCCGAAAAGCAGATAAAGATTGGATTGAGTTTCAATCTATCTATAACTCTAGTAAGATCATCCAACAACAATCTTCAAACCCACGACAATCTTCAAAGCTCCCATTAATTTTGAGTCGGTCTCCTCCTGCGGAGGGTTTTATAGTGATAAATACAGATGCGGCTTTTATGCCTAATGATTCAATGGCTCCATTAGATTTATTCTTTGAGATCGATTTGCCCTTCCTATCCTAATGTGCTCTAGCTACCTTCATTTCAATTTGGCTTTGGAAGGAGAAGCTCTTGCAATTAGATTTGTTGTTCAATCGGCTTTATCTGATGGCCATAAAAAGGTGGTTGTCAGATCTGACAGTAAAGATGTTATCCAGTCTATTATCACTGGTCAGAGTACCCTGTGTTTACCTTTAATCTTATAGTTTTGGATATTGTTGATTTGGTAGCCTCTTTTGAGGATTGTCAATTTTGTTTTATTCCAAGTGATGCCAATAAAATAGTGCATTCCCTTGCCAAACTGGTCATTATCCTCTCCTTAGTTGAAGGATATTTGTATCAATGATACCTTTGGCTTGTAATCCTGTTTCTATTGAATGATAGTTCTGTTTACCAAAAAAAAAAACATTTGTCGTAATCCCAATGACACATCCCTGTTTGCTCTCCCAGAACCATGCAACTTTTTTTTATGTAGAAATCATTTATTAGAGGGAAAATTTCTCCCATCTCCTGAAGTATATTCTTAAGTCAACCACTCCCAACTTGGGCCATAATGTTAACCACCTCCCCTACTTTTGAAAATAAGTATCAAGCCCATTTAGTGATGAGATGAATTGTAACTACTATTTTAATGACAATATTACCTCTGAGATTATAAAATATCATTTTTACCCCTTTGAAACTTAATAAAAAAAATGTTCCAAAGGCATCCTCCATATTCTTCTTCTTCGCCTCCGATCTGTCCCTCCCTGTTTCTCATCCTCTCTTTCTCCTTACTGCCAAATTCTTACTCTCCTACAAAAGTAAAAGGAGAAGAAAAGAATATCAGCTTTGCAGGCATTACAATTGACGCCGGAGAGAGTATTAGCTGAGTCAAGCAAAACATGGCAGATCAATCTAGCACAGTAACCATATGAGCATCTGAATCTCATCCGAAGCCTTGATGGCACAATCACCCAAATCCCCAACCCCAAATTCCCCGACATTCTAGCACTAGCGAGTTGGGAAATGAAGTGTGGAAGCAAAGCCATCCGACGACAATAAGCAATTTTCCCATCAGTCACAACCTCTGCAGTAAGCAGTTTTCCCATCATCCCCAACCCCAAATTCCACCAACTCACCACCCACCTTCACGATAGCCTTCATTGCACTATTGCTTACACATCCTTTCCCCTGACCAAACACACCAAAACCAAATCTTCAATCCCAATTCAAAAATTGGGCATCAATCATAAATGCTTATGTATGAAACAAAGAAAAGATCAAAAGAAGGTTTTTTTGGGTTAGACAGGCCTGCAAAAGACTAGCAACAACAATGAGCATCTTTCCTTGGCCTATTCTTGCAACGATCTTTTCCTTGTGAGTGAATTCCCTCACAAGCGAAACCACCATATCGTCCATGACCAAAAATTCTAGCAACTGCGTCACACCTCACATTTACGATATGTAAAATTTCGGAGCTGACTAAATCGACACGTATTTTATGTTCGGTCCAACCCAGAATCACATAAGCAGTGTCATGCCCATCTCAACCACATCATGACCAATGTCACAATTTATTAATTAGAGTTATATAATTAGCGTAAATAATAAACCAACTAAGTTTCTATTGATACTGTAAATAAATTAAATAACATCATATCAGACTTATTGTCACATCCCAATTTTGATCTAACCAGAAGTGTAAATAAAAGATCAACGAACCAATGGCTCAAGCCAGGATCACATAGGACCGTGCCAACAATTTAAACCATACACATCAACCACAATAAGAGATAATAAATAATAGCGGAAGTCTTTATTAATAATGAACTGAGAATCTAATGTGAGAATCTAATGTGATAAATAATAAATAATCCAATTATTCAATGTACACCAAAACATAAAATAATAATAACTCATTACATGTCTTATAATGCCAAACACAAAAGTAAAACCCTAAAGATAAATGTAGTAAAGGCACTCACATGACGAGTCATGCTCGTTCTTCACCGACTGTACGTCCATAGCTGCCACTTTTTCAACAGAAGGTGCATTGACGAAATCTCCAACAGTAGTACCTACATCATCAACTAAAAAGAATATAAATTTGTGGGTTAAGCTCACAACTTAGTTCAGTGAAAAACAAAACATACAGCAAACATTATGCATGAGTGACATGTAATCATTGGGTCTGGTTAAGTTTGCAATGTGCTATGGTAAAGTTAGGCTTCGTATCGTACGAGTAATCCTAACTTTCATACATGAGAGTGTGAACACACCCAATGGTCAGGCTCTAACCAAAATCGATGTCGCTCTACATCACTCACTATGAAAGAGGGATAGAGCTAGAGCCTAACGGATCGTACACCGCCAGCACCCCCTGATACTCTGCCCCATACCAATACGTACACCCCTACCCACAAGGGCTTGCAAACTGGGATACGTCACTAACCAATCCTAGATGTCATTACAAGTGTATCCATGGCCTTACCCCAGCATCCTTTAATACAAAATAGAGATTGAGCTAGAGCTTAATTGATCACAAATCGCTAGCACTCCCCTTGATACCTTGCTTCGCACTAAACATGCTAAGGTATTGGCGATATGACAATGTCAGTATGGTGAATGGTTTGAGGCTCCAACCTCTCCCTACTCAACACATCAACCACACACAAACACATGTCTATCCTCAATCACATCATATCAAGAATAATAAATAAAGATGCATGAATAATAATAGCAGATATTGGATGACATTATATATGCACAAATACAACATATCAACAACAAGCAAGGTAGTTTATTATTAACCAATTACTTTAAGGTCTTGTCCCTTACCTATTGAGTGATGTTTAACAATCTTCGAGTTGTCGAGTCTAGCTTGGCTTGCTTATGAATCCTAGACAAACAATAAGATGAATTTAGGTTCAATTTTGATAGTTTAGTGTTCTTCGGATTCATTGTCTGGTTGCATGTCCGGTCTGTCAATAACCACATCAGACAAACCATGAGACACTTTGCGACTGTGTCTGGTCGCTTGTCTGGTGGCACTTAGAATTTGTAAAGTCCGATCAGACAAATTTCAAACCTTCTGTGAGTTTGTTCGGTAGCATCTTCGATTTGACAGTAGTGTCTCCAGACATCCTTCCGAACAACATCCCAGAATGTTCTAAAAGTTGTCCAAGTTAACACTTTGGTTTGTCTTTCTCCAGAGTCGTTCCCTCGACTCATTCTAGGGCTCATCCTGTCACACCCTAATTTCGCACTATTCAGAATGGTGTGATGAACCGCTAACAAACCAACGGTTCAACTAGGATCTCGAGTAGGCTATATCTGTGTTATCTAAACCCCATACATCCATAATCATAATCAGAGTAAATATACAATAGCGGAAGTCTTATAATAAAATGAACTGAGAATCTATTGTGATATCAATATTTAAATAACAAATTATTTTGTATCAACTAAGACATAACTAAATAAATATCAAATACATGTCTTTAATAAATCCAAATAGATAAAACTAAAAATCTAATCGAATACATATGAGTTGCACTCGCAAGAGATGTCATGTGTATCCACTTCATCTTCAGCTACCATCGCTGCAACGTTCCCGTATTCTGGAGCATTTATATAATCTTCAACGGTTGTACCTGCATCATCAACTAAAAATATTCGACGTCGAAGGGTGAGCACACATCACGGCTCAGTGAGTAAACAAAACAATGCAACAATACATATGCATGCAATCAATGCATATCTTTGATCTGGTTTTACGTTTGCACTGTGCTATAGAAAGGATAGGTGGCCATCGCACCTCTATGCACGAGAGTGTGGATATGTCCGATGACTCTCATTGTCGCCCACAACACCCATAATGAACATTATACAACAAATGTCACGTTTATCGATGCACAACTCTATACCAACAAATTAACCCCTGATGGCTAGGGCTGCAAACGGGGCTCGCTACTAACCAATCCTAATGTCAACCAATGTATCCAAGGCCTCACCCCAGCATCCCTCAGAGCACCCGTAGAGATAGAGCTAAGGCCCCTCGGTAGAGTATAGGACTCAAGGACCGAGACCCTCCTTGATGCCCTACGTCGCAATATTTCTGCTAAGGTAATGGCGATACGACGATGCTAATGTAGAAGACTTGAGATAGAGATAGAGCTAAAATGCCCGGATCAAACACCGCATAACACCTCCCCTGATGCCCTACTCGCATCAAGCACACTAACCACACACAAACACCCACATGCCTATTCCTAGCATCATTCACCATCACCATGTTATAAATAAACAAAATTAAATATGCATGAGCAATAATAGCAGGAATATTGGATGACATGTTGAATGCACATTACAAGCATATTCGCATAGAATCAAGCATGGCATTGGACTCAAGTAAATAAAAGTAGTTTATTATTAACCAATTAGTTTAGGTCTTGTTCCCTCACCTTAGCTTGCTAATAGATACTCTTCCAAGCTTTAGAATCACCTTTATATTGCTATTATATTGCTAGAAGACCTAACAAAGTCGATAAAATTTAATTAAAATTTATTCTAATTTTTAAAACCATTCTGTTAACTGGGGGTCGGAGGTAGGGTCTGAGTTATGACCGACCCCTGGTGCGACCCCCCTAATTTGGACTTCCAGAACCCTGGGGGTCGATACTCAGGGTCACATAGGGTCGGATGGTCATCGACCCCCTGTGCGACCCCCTGTGGGTTTTGGTCAATTTTCCTCCTTTTAGTTTATTCTTCGTGTTTGGGGTCCTATGGCTTGCTCCTACAGTCCATTCAACATACATTCCATGGTCTAGAACCATGAATCATCCACCTATATAGCTTTTATGTATTCTCCCATGGTTTTCCATGGAAACCTAACCATGGATTGATGGTTTGGGTTTCTCCGAGATCACACTCTCATCCTTATCTAACTTAAGGTCTGTAGAAATTCATGGAATTAGTATCCATACATGAGAAGAATACTCCTTCTCTGCAACTCTTCTCCTTTTTTCTTTTTCTTCTCTCTCTTGCTTCTCTTCTTCTTCTCTTCCTTCTCTTCTCTTTCTCTCAATTCAATTAGGGTTGTAAAAGAAGTGAAAGAGGCTTAGGGACGTCCTATTTATAGGATGGAAACTCCTAAACTAAGTCCCATTGAGATTTGGAAGGAATCCAATCGAAATTTGGAAACTTTCCTAATTTCAATTTCTGGCGGCAACTGGGGGTCGATGAAGGGGTCGATGATCCCGTCGACCCCTGGTTTCCTAAAGTGTCCGACCCCCTCTATAAAACAGGGGGTCTGACTTTCTGTCTTGGGGGGTCCGACCCTTCCTTGCTGGGTATGTGACCCTCCCTTTAAATTAAGTATTTTTGGGTCGATTTGATACCTGGGATCACGATCTCCTTCACGCCCTTGGTCCATTCATCTCGTCCATGATGGGTAAACCTGGTTCAAGGTGGTAAGACAGGGTTAGTTTGATACGGGTCTTACAACTCCCCCTACTTATAAAAATTTCGTCCCCAAAATTGTACGTACCTTCTAAACCAAATAAGTGAGGGTATTGCTTCCGCATAGCATTCTCTTCCTCCCAAGTAATTTCTTCCATGTCTCTACTTTTCCAAGTGACCTTAACATAATAGATATCTCGGTTGCGTAGTCGTTGAACCTTTCGGCTAGTGATTTCTATTGGTGTTACTTCAAATGTCAAATCATCAGTCAAATCCGATAAATCTATTGTCAAAACGTGCGTTGGATCCTTGACATACTTCTTCAATAAGGAAATATGAAATACGTCATGCACACTTGACATAGATGGTGGTAGTGCTAACTGATAAGCCACTTTTCCACGCTTAGCTAGAATCTCATATGGCCCGACATATCTTGGACTGAGTTTCCCTTTCTGTCCGAACCGTTTCAATCCTCGCATAGGCGATACCTTCAAGAATACTTTATCACCTACAACGAACTCAAGATCTCTGCGTCGAGTATCTGCATATTGCTTCTGACGGTTCTGAGCTGTTTTTACCCTTTCCTTGATAATGTCTACCACTCGATAAGTCTCTTCAATAAATTCCGGCCCAATAATACTACGTTCTCCAACTTCATTCCAAAACAACGGAGTTCGACACTTTCTGCCATACAATGCTTCATATGGTGACATCTGTATAGTAGCCTGATAGCTATTGTTATAAGCGAACTCGATTAGTGGTAACTTTTCATCCCATGATCCTTTGAAATCAATTACACATGCGCGTAGCATATCTTCTAGAATCTGGGTTGTACGCTCTGACTGTCCATCTGTCTGTGGGTGGAATGCAGTACTGAACTTCAATGTTGTACCCATAGCCTTTTGCAATCCTTTCCAAAACTTGGAAGTAAATCGGGGATCTCTATCGGATACAATGCTCTCTGGTACACCGTGTAACCGAATAATATTATCCACATACAACTTTGCTAACCTTTCCAGTGTATACTGAGGTCGTATCGATATGAAGCGAGCTGTCTTAGTCAGACGGTCTACAATCAGCCAAACTGCGTCAACTACTCGAGGAGTCAGTGGTAATCCCGTGATGAAGTCCATAGTGATGCAGTCCCATTTCCATGCTAGTTCTGGTAACGGATGTAACAGTCCTGCGGGTCTTTGTCGTTCAGCCTTTACTTTCTGACAATTTAGGCATTGAGACACGAACTTAGCTACATCTGCTTTCATTCCTCTCCACCAATATAGTTTCTTTATATCATGATATATTTTTGTGCTTCCAGGATGTATTGAATAAATGGTGGTATGGGCTTCTTTCATCAGTCGGTATCTAATGTCCACATTTTCTGTTTCGGGTATACATGTTCTTCCTTTGTATTTCAGTACTTTCTCTTCGTCCAAGGTGAACTCAGGGTTAGTCCTACCTTTTTCGATATCTTCTTGTACTGTTCTCATATAAGGATCTGATTTGATAGCTGTCTTCACTTCATCCATTATATCCGGTATAATCTTCAATGCCGCGAACATATTTGAAAACCGATGAATAAACCCTTGGTTGACTGATCCATCCATTGTATCTATCACATATTGCTCATTGCCATGATTGAATACCATTCCGGTAGTACATATAGCTGCAGTTGTATTAACCTCCCCTTGAGATTTTATCATCGCCTTTCTGCTCAACGCATCCGCTACTACATTAGCTTTCCCCGGATGATACTGGATATCACAATCATAGTCTTTCAATAGTTCCAGCCATCTTCTTTGTCTCATACTCAACTCCTTCTGATTAAATAAATAAGTAAGACTTTTATGGTCTGACTTAATCTGGAACTTCTCTCCGTATAGGTAATGTCTCCATATCTTGATAGCATGTACTACTGCCGCTAACTCCAAATCATGAGTGGGATAATTTTTCTCATGTATCTTTAACTGTCTCGAGGCATAAGCAATTACTTGTTCCCCTTGCATAAGCACACATCCTAATCTCAGTCCTGACGCATCAGTTAAGGTTTATGTCATACCTGTGACCACATCAGGTGATGCGGCAGCTTCCTCAGACGTAACAGCATAAACTCGTCCTTGATGTTGTTGCTTCCTGGGTTTAGGACACTCTCTCATCATTTGTCCCACTTGATTGCAGTTATAACATCTTGGACTTTCAGTATTTGGCTTTGGTTGCTGCTGAGCTGCTTGAGTGGTCTTGGATGCAGCGATAAAGCCTTGGGCACGGAAAGGTTTAAATGTTTTGTTGTTCCCTCCATTATAAGCATTTCCGGCTGGTCTTTTTATGCCTCTGTTTTGTGTAAAGTAACTTTCCTTCTGGCTCGATTCGATAACTCGAGCGATTTGGACAGCTTCATTATATATCTTCTTCTCTAAACCCAGTATGTACTCTCTGATGCTTCCTCTAAGTCCCGTGACAAACCTACGGGTCTTAGTGTCTTTCTCTTGCATACTAAGTGGTGCAAAGAAAAACAACTCCTCATAGCGTTGTTGATACGCATCCACGGACATCTGACCTTAATATAAACTCAGGAACTCCTTCTCCATAGCATCTCTGAAGCTTCGGAGAAAATACTTCTCAAAGAACGTTTCTTTATAAATAGCCCAAGTTAATAGGGCGTGCTTGGTCAGTAGATATGCCCTGGTAGATTTCCACCAATGATGTGCATCGCCTTTCAGCATCAAGGTGGCACATAACACCTTTTCTTCTTCAGTAGTAGTCATCATGAGAAAGTTTCTCTCCATCTCGTCGATCTAATGTGCTGGCCATAACGGATCCGATGGTTTACCGTTAAATTCCTTGGGCTTCATCTTCATAAATCTCTCAACCAGTCGAGAGTGATCCATCTGATTTTGGGGGTATGCCCTAAACATAGGTTGTGGATACTGATACTGAACCTGAGCTACTTTCGGACCAGGTACTGGGATCTGTGCAGCTGGTGGTTGAGGTGTTTGAGGTGCTGGGTGACCCACCGGTGCTATACTGGCTTGTCCAGTCTGCATGGGTGTAGCATGTGCGGCCTGGAACATAATCTCCATTGCAACTTGCATTTGAACCTGTGCATGTTGCATCTGTTGCAGCTGCTGTGCTAGATTCATTACCACGGTTGCTAACTCTGGTGGTGGAGGTGGCAAGTTGGTAGGATTTTACCTGATCTGGATTTCCTGGGGGTACAACCTGTAGATTTCCCTGTGCATATATATTCTCCTGGCTATTTTCCTCCACAGGTGGTAGTGGAACTGCATTTCGACTCTGCCTGGTTACTCTACGTCCAGACATGTTTTCTTCTGAGATTGGTGGTGCCTGGAAATCATCAAAGTAGGTGAGTCAATCATTTATACTGCATGTAGGCACGCTCTAACCGATGTAAAATTCTAAAAATTTCAGCTCATTTTATGAAAATACTGTCTTTTCTATGCAAGGTCGATGGTGGGGGTCGATGGTATGTCCGACCCTCAGTATTCGACCCTGGGAATGACCTGTTCTTCGGAGCCGGTGGGGGGTCGATGGGTATCCGACCCCCCGTCCGACCCCGGTTCCCCGCCAAGTTCCCAACCGGGGGTCGATGTGGGGGTCGATGGATGTCTGACCCCCTGGTCCGACCCCTGGTTTTTTGTCGATTCCCGAGAGCCGGGGTCGATCGGGGGTCGATCCGGGGGTCGATGATCTGGTCGAATTGTCCGACCCCCATACCAAAAATTAGACCTTTAAGATCCGATTCTGGGTTCATTCCCCATCATTTCTCTCCCGTTTCGACTCGTCTCCCACCTCTGAGTTGCTACAGTGCCACTCCGCTATTTTGGTCAGTTTGGATCCGTGTTTCGACGTCCACATCATCCCTACAGGTATGCTTTCTCATTTTTACCTGTTTTTAGGTTTCCATTTCTAGGTTTTTGTCCATTTAACTTGTATTTTTCAAATTAAACTTTTTTCAACCGTAAAAATTCGATATTTATTGGGGGCTTTTGTTATTGGTGTCTCGAGGAACGAAAGCCCTAAAAAATTTTTGAGTTTCATCGGTTGGTTATCGAGAAACTTGGATTTTTGCTCTTTTTGCCCTAATTTGTCAAAATTTTTGATTTCTCACAATTTCTTCAAATTGGACTTCATTAGCTAGAATTTCCTACTGTCTGAGTGTTGTGGGACATGTTGGAACGTACGTAAGTCCTCCTACCCACGTGTCTGGGTGACAAGTGAGGCTTTTGGCCAACTTACGTTGTTATAATGTCAAAATTTCAGATTTTCTATCTTATTAACATATTATCTGTTTTTCTTTCTTATTTGCAGATACCATGGCTCGTACCAAGGTACCTAGAGTTTGTGATCCTCTTCGCTTCCGTTCCAACGAAGCCGAGGCAAAATATGCCCACTTTGTTCGTAAGAAAGTGGAGGGAGGTCGTATGGTGAACTTGGCTGAGTTAGTCTTGTTCAACGTGGAGAGAGCCTTTGGTGATATGGGGTGGCTCCCTGTCATTACCTACGACGCTTGCACATGCCCGGATTTAGTGCGACAGTTTATTGTAATCTCCAGGTGGTGGGGAATTACAATGACGTTGAGAGGGGTCAGGAGTTGCGTCTCACTAGTTACGTCAAAGGGGTGAACATCTCTTTTGATTATCGGCAACTGGCCGACCTACAAGGCATTCCCTATGATGGCCCTATGGTTTACTGTGCTCCTGGAGAGCCCCAGTTCGTCTCCACAGAGATGAGGGCTGAGATTGATAGTCAGTTGCTACGACCTGATCGCTGGCAGATGCGGGCTTGCTATATGCGTCCGGCTCCACGGGTCTTTTGCAAGATTATCCAGCATAATCTGCTCCCGCAGAGTGGTCACTACGAGAGGGTTTCCCAGCTGACCCAGTATCTGTTATATAGTATCTGCACTAGACAGCCCGTCTGTCTGCCGTACATCATCATGCAGACTATGATCACTGCTACATTGCGCAGCCATACTGGCAACCTCCCGTACGGACGTATGATCACTATGTTGCTGACCCGCCTGGGAGTTGATTTAGTGGATGAGAAGATTCAGGAGAAAACCTTCTCGTCGCCTCTAGATTGGGAGGCTATCTGCAAGATGGGCTTGCGGGATGCCTAAGTCAGTGACGAGGAGAGGAACGAGATGGTGCGCCCTCACACTCGCATCGAGATCGCTGACGCTGAGGCAGCTGCTGCCGCCGCTAGAGTTCATGCGGATCCTGCCGATGACGATGATCGCATGTACATGGATGTGGACTCGATACCACCGCCTTCACCCATGCATGCGACTGGAGCTGGTACTTCATCTGCGGCGGGTCCTGCACCTGAGACTGGTCCTTCTCATGCGGCTGGTCCTTCACACCCACCTTCTGATATGATGGAGATGTTGCATGAGATCAGAGAGGCTCAACGCAGATCTGATCTGAGGATGGAGGAGTTGCTGGACGCTCAGCGTATGAGAGTGGATGAGCTGCTAGTCGCCCAACGCATATCAGACACGCGGATGGGAGAGCTCATAGATGCTCAGCGCCAGTCAGATATGCGTATGGAGGAGCTTTTGGGTGCTCAGCGCGTGACTGATCAGCGGTTGGCTGGTCTCACAGCTAGTCTTCAGACGACCCAGACTCAGGTAGCCTGGTTGACTAGAGTCTACGCTAAGGATTATGACAGAGATCGTGAGGCACCGCCTCCTCCTTCACCTCCAGCTTTATGAGTGTATCTTTTCCTTCTTGTACTACAGAGTAACTGTCCGGGTTTTGGACTGTACTCTATTTTAGTTATGTATATACGATTGTTTCTTTCACATTGTATTAAAATTGTTCCCCCTTTAATAGATGCATTATTTTCTTTTCAAATTTGGTCTCAAACATCACTTGTGCTTATAGTGTGTTAATATTACTGTTTTTACTTTTATCCTATCTCAGTTCACAATTGTCTTGAATGTATGCTAGTTCAACGGACAAGGCCTGAGATGCTCTGATACCAAGTTGTCACACCCCAATTCCGTACTATTCAGAATGGTGTGATGAACCGCTAACAAACCAACGGTTCAACCAGGATCTCGAGTAGGCTATATCTGTGTTATCTAAACCCCATACATCCATAATCACAATCAGAGTAAATACACAATAGTGGAAGTCTTATAATAAAATGAACTGAGAATCTATTGTGATATCAATATTTAAATAACAAATTATTCTGTATCAACTAAGACATAAATAAATAAATATCAAATACATGTCTTTAATAAATCCAAATAGATAAAATAAAAAATCTAATCGAATACACATGAGTTGCACTCGCAAGAGATGTCATGTGTATCCACTTCATCTTCAGCTACCATCGCTGCAACGTTCTCGTATTCTAGAGTATTTATATAATCTTCAACGGTTGTACCTGCATCATCAACTAAAAATATTCGACGTCGAAGGGTGAGCACACATCACGGCTCAGTGAGCAAACAAAACAATGCAACAATACATATGCATGCAATCAATTCATATCTTTGGTCTGGTTTTACATTTGCACTGTGCTATAGAAAGGATAGGTGGCCACCACACCTCTATGCACGAGAGTGTGGATACACCCGATGACTCTCACCGTCGCCCACAACACCCATAATGAACATTGTACAACGAAGGTCACGTTTATCGATGCACAACTCCATACCAATAAATTAACCCCTGATGGCTAGGGCTGTAAACGGGGCTCGCTACTAACCAATCCTAATGTTAACCAATGTATCCAAGGCCTTACCCTAGCATCCCTCAGAGCACCCGTAGAGATAGAGCTAAGACCCCTCAGTGGAGTATAGGACTCAAGGACCGAGACCCTCCTTGATGCCCTACGTCGCAATAGTTCTGCTAAGGTAATGGCGATACGACGATGCTAATCTACAAGACTTGAGATAGAGATAAAGCTAAAGTGCCCGGATCAAACACCGCATAACACCTCCCCTGATGCCCTACTCGCATCAAGCACACTAACCACACACAAACACCCACATGCCTATTCCTAGCATCAATCACCATCACCATGTTATAAATAAATAAAATTAAATATGCATGAGCAATAATAGCAGGAATATTGGATGACATGTTGAATGCACATTACAAGCATATTCGCATAGAATCAAGCATGGCATTGGACTCAAGTAAATAAAAGTAGTTTATTATTAACCAATTAGTTTAGGTCTTGTTCTCTCACCTTAGCTTGCTAATAGATACTCTTCCAAGCTTTAGAATCACCTTTATATTGCTATTATATTGCTAGAAGACCTAACAAAGTCGATAAAATTTAATTAAAATTTATTCTAATTTTTAAAACCATTCTGTTAACTGGGGGTCAGAGGTAGGGTCTGAGTTATGACCGACCCCTGGTGCGACCCACCTAATTTGGACTTCCAGAACCCTGGGGGTCGATACTCAGGGTCACATAGGGTCGGATGGTCATCGACCCCCTGTGCGACCCTCTGTGGGTTTTGGTCAATTTTCCTCCTTTTAGTTTATTCTTCGTGTTTGGGGTTCTATGGCTTGCTCCTACAGTCCATTCAACATACATTCCATGGTCTAGAACCATGAATCATCCACCTATATAGCTTTTATGTATTCTCCCATGGTTTTCCATGGAAATCTAACCATGGGTTGATGGTTTGGGTTTCTCCGAGATCACACTTTCATCCTTATCTAACCTAAGGTCTACTGAAATTCATGGAATTAGTATCCATACCTGAGAAGAATACTCATTCTCTGCAACTCTTCTCCTTTTTGCTTTTTCTTCTCTCCCTTGCTTCTCTTCTTCTTCTCTTCCTTCTCTTCTCTTTCTCTCAATTCAATTAGGGTTGTAAAAGGAGTGAAAGAGGCTTAGGGACGTCCTATGTATAGGATGGAAACTCCTAAACTAAGTCCCATTGAGATTTGGAAGGAATCCAATCGAAATTTGGAAGCTTTCCTAATTTCAGTTTCTGGTGGCAACTGGGGGTCAATGAGGAGGTCGATGATCCCGTCGACCCCTGGTTTCCTAAAGTGTCCGACCCCCTCTGTAAAATAGGGGGTCTGACTTTCTGTCTTGGGGGGTCCGACCCTCCCTTGCTGGGTATGCGACCCTCCCTTTAAATTAAGTGTTTTTGGATCGATTTGATACCTGGGTTCACGATCTCCTTCATGCCCTTGGTCCATTCATCTCGTCCATGATGGGTAAACCTGGTTCAAGGTGGTAAGACCGGGTTAGTTTGATATGGGTCTTACACATCCTATACCGTTCTATGGTTCAAAACACGTTAGGGTTAGGTCTTCTATTGTAACCTTAGTTTATCACAACATTCTTGTCAATGGATCTTTGTAAACCCTATAACAATAGATCCTTAATATATTGGGATCAGTCAATAGTCATTAATGGTCATGATCTCAGCCCCACATTAATTCTAACCTATCTACAGTGATTAGGAACTTACCATTGATTTCTTGATGACGTTGATGGAAACTGATAGAGATTCTTGTTGGAGAAACGATCCCTCCTTACCCAGCCTTCTTCTCCCTTCTTCTTCTTCACAGTCTTCTTCTTCTCCAAAGCTCCTCTCTTAGATCTCGCTCTCAAACTCTAGGGTTTTAGAAGAGTCAATGGAGAGGTTAAACCCTAATTCAGCTCCAACCAGAATGGTGTGATGAACCGTCAATAAACCAATTTTTCAACCAAGATCTTGAATAGGCTATCCCCACCATGTTAAACCAAAACACATTCCACATTAATCAAAGATAATAAAGTAAATAGCAGAAGTCTTACAGATAATGAACTGAGGTCTAGTCATGATAAATAATTAATATTCCATTTATCTCCAAGTAACCAAAAGATAATTTAAAACATATTTAAATATCCAAATACGAAAGTTAAACACTAAGCGTATCCATAGTTGAAACGCTCGCTTAACGAATCACAATAGTCCTCCACAGCTTGTTCATTATAGCTGCCACCTGTTCATATATTGACGTATTGACATAATCTTCAGTCGTAATACCTGCAACATCAGAAACTAAAAGAATTGCACGCGCGAGGGTTAGCTCTTCAACTTGAGCTCAGTGAGTAAACAAAACAATGCAACAAACATATGCATACATTCAATTCATATCTTTGGTCTGGTTCATAGTTTGCAATGTGCAATAGAAAGGATTGGTGGCCACCGCACCTCTATACACGAATGTGGAACCATTCAATAGATCAAACACCATTGCCGCCCCCACATGCACCCACCATGGAATAGAGATAGAGCTAAAGTGCTTAGGACCGCACCGCATCACACTTCCCCTGATGCTCTACCCATACAAACACGTAAGCCCCTATTGGCGAGGGCTTGCAAACTGGGCTCGCAACTAACCAATCCTAATGTCAAACATTGTATCCAAGGCCTCACCCCAGCATCCCTCAATACGTCTATAGAGATAGAGCTAAGGCCCCCTGGCAGAGTTAGAGACTACATGGTCTGAGACCACCTCCCCTGATGCCCTACGATGTAATAGTTCTGCTAAGATAATTATGATACGATGATGTTAGTGGACAAGACTTGAGTAAAGATAGAGCTAGAGTCTGGTGACCAGGCTAAACCACAGTGTCACGTCCTCTCCCTGATGCCCCACTCACATCAAGTACACTAATCACACACAAACATTCACATGCCTATTCCTAGCATCATCATCAACATCATATTATAAATAAACATAAATTAAATATGCATGAACAGTAATAACAAAAATAGTGGATGACATGTGATATGCACAGTACAATCATACAAACATAGAATCATTCATGGTATTGGACTCAATAAACAAAAATAGTTTATTATTAGTCAATTAGTTTAGGTCTTGTTCCCTCACATTTGATTGAGTGTAGATCCTCGTTCAAACTTTATGAATCACTTTTAAATCAGTAGAAATGCCTAACAAGTCGATAGATTTTAATTAAAATTAATTTCAATAAATTTAGACTAACTGAAATCGTAGGGTCGCAGGTAGGGTAGCACCTAGGGTAGTAGTTTTTGTGACCCTAGGGCGTAGGGTTGGACGTGGGGTCGGATACCATTCGACCTTACGTGCGACCACACCCTCCCTGAGACTTCCCGAGGGCATCTGGTCAATCCTGTGGTCTCGTAAGGTCGGTTATCATTCGACCCTACGTGCGACCACACGTATTCTGAGTCGACCTTTCATTGTAAAGTCCATTCTTTCATGTTTTGATCCTTTGGCTTACTTTCATGGTCCATTCTAAGATTGTTCTATGGCTCAAAACTCCAAGTTTTACACTGTTCATTGTCCATAACAATTTTCTCCATGGAATCTCTTGAAACTTGTCCACAGATGGATGATTTGGGTTCCTCCTTATCCTATGTTCTTCATAACTATTCTAGGATCTCTTATTCAGGTAAGGAATTAGGTTCATATCTTTATTCAGAGGTTTCTCTGAAGTTTCCTTCTCTTCCTTAGTCTTCTTCTTCAAGTTTCCTTCTCGTCTTCTCTTCCTTCTCTTTCTCTTTCTCCCACTTTCAATTATGGTTGTAAAGCAGTGAAAGAGGCTAAGGGACGTCCTATTTATAGAGGAAAACCCCCCATAATAAGTCCCAATGCGTTTAGGAAAGATCCCCTTGGAATTAGGAAAGTTTCCTAATTTCCAATTTCTGTCTGTCATCGTAGGGTCGGACGTAGGGTCGCAGGATCCATCGACCCCACACTTTTTAGTCATCCGACCCTACGACTAAAAAGTCATGGGTTGGACTTCTGTTGAGGTGGGTCAACCCTACCTGTTTAGGCATGCGACCCTACCCTCACATTTGCTGTTTTTGGGTTAGACTTCATACCTGGTCCTATGGTTTCCTCACGCACTTGGTCCACTTGGCTCGACCATGATAGGTAGACCTAGTACAAGGTGGTAAGACTGGTTAGTTCGATACGGGTCTTACAACTCCCCCCTCTTATTAAAAATTTCGTCCTCAAAATTTGTACATACCTTCAGAGTTGACAAGGTTGGGATATTGCTTCCGTATAGCATTCTCTTCTTCCCATGTGATCTCTTCTATATCTCGGCTTCTCCAAGTAACCTTAACATAGTAGATGTCACGATTGCGTAGTCGTTGAACCTTTCGACTAGTGATTTCATTTGGTGCTACTTCGAATGTCAAATCATCAGTTAGATCTGGTGGATCCACTGTCAAAACATGTGTTGGATCTCTGACGTACTTCTTTAATAATGAGATATGAAATACATCATGCACACTTGACATAGATGGTGGTAGTGCTAACTGATAAGCCACTTTTCCACGTTTGGCTAAAATCTCATATGTCCCAACATATCTCGGACTTAGCTTCCCTTTCTGTCCGAATCGTTTTAAACCCCGCATAGGTGATACCTTCAAGAATATCTTATCACTTACGACAAATTCAAGGTCTCTACATCGAGTATCTGCATATTGTTTCTGACGATTCTGAGCTGTTCTAACTCTTTCCTTGATAATGTCGACTACTCGACAAGTCTCTTCAACAAATTCTGGTCCAACGATGCTACGCTCTCCAATTTCATTCCAAAACAGAGGGGTTCGACACTTCCTTCCATACAGTGCTTTATAAGGTGACATCTGTATAGTAGCCTGATAGTTGTTGTTATAGGAGAACTCGATCAAGGGTAGTTTCTCGTCCCATGATCCTTTAAAATCAATAACACAGGCTTGAAGCATATCTTCTAGAATCTGAATGGTATGCTCCGACTGTCTGTCTGTCTGAGGATGGAATGCAGTACTGAACTTCAACGTTATACCCATAGCCTTCTGCAATCCTTCCCAAAACTTTGAAGTAAAGCATGGGTCTCTATCAGACACAATGCTTTCAGGTACACCATGTAGTCTGACAATGTTATCTACATATAGCTTAGCTAACCTCTCCAGGGTATACTGTGGTCATATAGCTATAAAGTGAGTTGTCTTAGTCAGACGATCTACAATCACCCAGACCGCGTCAACTACTCGAGGAGTCAATGGTAATCCGGTGACAAAGTCCATAGTGATGTAGTCCCATTTCCATGCTGGTTCTGGCAGCGGCTGCAACAGTCCTGCAGGTCTTTGTCGTTCAGCCTTCACCCTCTGACAATTTAGGCATTGAGACACGAATTTAGCTACATCTGCTTTCATTCCTCTCCACCAATATAATTTCTTCAAATCATGATACATCTTTGTACTTTCAGGATGTACCGAATAGGCAATGGTGTGAGCTTCCTTCATTAGTCGGTGTCTAATGTCCAAATTTTTTGTTTCAGGAACACATACTCTTCCTTTGTACTTCAGTACCTTTTCATCGTCTAAGGTGAACTCAGGAATAGTCCTATCTTTTTCGATGTCTTCTTGTACCGTTCTCAGATAAGGGTATGATTTAATAGTTGCTTTCATTTCATCAATTATATTAGGTACAATCTTAAACGTTGCAAACATATTTGAAAACCGATGAATAAACCCTTGGTTGGTTGATTCACCTGGTGCATCTATCATGAACTGCTCATTATCGTAATTGAATACTTTTTCCTATAGTACATATTGCTGCAGTCGTGTTAACCTATCCTTGAGATTTTATCATTGCTTTTCTGCTTAGCGCATCAACAACTACATTAGCCTTTCGTGGATGATACTGGATTTCGCAATCATAGTCCTTCAATAATTTCAACCATCTTCTTTGTCTCATATTCAACTCCTTCTGATTAAAAAGATAAGTGAGACTCTTATGATCTGATTTAATCTGAAATTCTTCTCTGTATAGATAATGTCTCCAAGTCTTGATTGCATGAATCACAGTTGCTAACTCCAAATCATGAGTTGGGTGGTTCTTTTCATGCTCTTTCAGTTATCTTGAAGCATACACAACTACTTGTTTTCCTTGCATAAGTACACATCCTAAACCCAATCCAGACGCATTGGTGTACAAGGTAAATAACTGTCTTGGAATAAGAATAGTCAAGATCAGAGCAGATATCAATCTAGCCTTCAATGTTTGGAAACTTTTCTCACATTTGTCGATCCGAACAAACTTTTCTCCTTTCTTAGTCAAACTAGTGAGAGGTACGGCAATTCTAGAATAGTCTTCCACGAATCGTCGATAATACCCAGCTAGATATAGAAAACTTTTAATTTTTCAACGCTCTTCAGTGCTTCCCACTTCACAATGACTTCAATCTTGCTGGGATCCACTTTAATCCCTTTTTATGACGCTACGTGATCTAAGAAGATCACTTTATTTAATTAGGTCTCATATTTCTTGGACTTGGCATAAAGCTTTTCCCTTCTCAGCTGTTGTGAAGCTGTTCCAAGATCCGTTGTATGAGTTGCTTCATTCTTGGAATAAACCAAAATATCATCTATGAAAACTATGACCAACGTGTCCAACATGTCATGAAACACCCAGTTCATCAGCTCCATAAAAGATGTAAGGGCATTAGTTAATCCAACTGTCATAATCGGGAACTCATAATGTCCAATCTCGATTCTAAAAACTATCTTCGGAATATCGCTCTCCAAATTCTTCAGCTGATGATATCTCGATCGAAAATCAATCTTAGGAAATACCTTTGCTCCTTGCAACTGTTTAAACAAGTCATCGATCTGAGGTAGTAGATATTGATTCATGAATCATGAGCTTGTTTAGTCCCCGGTAGTCTATACATAATCTGACACTACCGTCATTCTTCTTCACGAATTGGTGCTCCCTGTGATGCAGTACTTAGCCTATTAGAACCCTGGTCTAATAACTCTTGTAGTTGAATCTCAATTTATTCAACTCCATAGGGGCTACTCTATAGGTGCCTTTGACACAAGTACCATCCTTGGTAACAAGTTGATGACGGATTTGATCGCATGATCAGATGGTAACCCAGGTAAGTCTCCTGGAAACAAATCAAAAAATTTATGCATCACATCAATATCTTCCATCTGTGGTGCTTTTTTGGTACCATATACCACAGATATCATATATCCAACTTCTTTCTCCTCAAAGCATCTCTTCGCCTTTAGTATAGAGAGGATCAGCTTTCACTTCTTAGGTAACATGCTTCCAATAAAACTAAATTATATACCGTCTTTATTCTTGAATGATAACCTCTTCTATGCACATAACAACTTTGTAGAGTGTTGAGACAACCAGTCTATTCCCAAGACGACGTCAAAGTCTGCCATCTCAAGTCGATTTAGGTTGCATCCAATTCTGTCCATCCATATGATTCGAACATTGTTAATAACACTCATCCAATACAACATCTATTCCAAAAGGGCTTGAACTAGCAAAATCTGGTATAAAGGTCTTAAGAGCACATCTAGCTTTTTAATCTCTTAGTTTTTCAAAGATTATTGCTTAAAATCTCATATATCCCAAAAAGCTCATTAGCTTACACCTTCTTTATCATTGTTGTTCTACGCTGATCTCTCTTTCGTATACCTCGAAAAATATCTTGTGATTGTTACTTACTTTCTTGCTCATGCACTCTTTTAGAGACATGACCATATCCATCTATTCAGCAATCTCGAAACAGATCCTCCATTTCTTCATTTGAGGTTCCTTAGCTATAGAATCTAATATGAATTTAATCATCTTACTTCCCATAATTCCTTATTCACTAAACATCTTATCAATGGATGTCGGGAAATGTATGAATCATAATGTTTATCCAAAAGCATTTCATTTCCCTCTTTCAATTTAGCATAATGACAAACACTTGCTTTATCTAATGAACTTAGGTTTAAAGGATTAGGAGTAAATCTATGGTAATCCAATCGGCATCAAAAAGGTCATTAAGTTACACGGTGGTCCAAATACGTGGAAATAGAGGTTTTACAGTTCTTAACCTCATGATCAACTATATAATGCCATTGGTCAAGGCACTATAGGAATAAATCTAGGGAAGTTTTGGTACATCAATAAATCAGGACTAATACTAAAGAAACAATATCTATAACTCCAATTGACAGTTTGAATCAAGAAGGTATCCTGTCAAGGTACGAGAATTTAAAATCAGGTATGTGCATCATCTATAATCATAAGAGTAAATCAATAATGCACCGCATCCTATATAACCTGTCTAGTTATATGGCCACAATAGAATTGATCATTTGCTGAAAGTCTGAGGCTTCATCTTTAGAAAATATTTCTCAACCCTGGTCGAATCATTCTGCCATGATGCAGCTATCCCATACATCGGTGGCTAATAAGGGTAACCACCTTGATACACTGCTTGTTGTGCACCAAAATTCTACACTGGGGTGTGCATTATTGGGACTTGCTATATGGTAGGTACTGTGTTATAACTAACAGGTGCTGGGGGTACAGTGTTGATACCAATTGGTACTGTACATGGCTTGACCTGGAGGTATTGGTATAGCATTGGTAACTTGGGTAGTGATTCCCATGGCAACTTGCATAGTCGGTATCATCTTTGTTGCTTATGTATTTTATTGGCCAAGTTTATTACAACCGTGGCCAAGGTACTTGTTAGTCTAGGTAATTAGCTGGAGTGGCCTGGTTGTTCACCTCCTTTGATTTTCTCCAATCTGATTATCATTATTTAGCATCTACTCAGATGAGTTTTCATTACCCATTCTTGACCCAGATAGTGGTGGGGTTAAGTTGCAACCCTTCTTAATGCTCAGCAAGTAATGGATCAGCTTATGATGGATCTCGCTCTGAGTCTCTATGTCACCTAGGAGTATAGCTCTATCTTAGTTGCATTCAGCCCGAGATCTGTCACTTGACCTCTACAGGGATTTAGGCGTTACTAGCCATTTTTCTTCTTTCTTTGTCATACATCGAGTTTCACATCTTGTGAGTACCAACTCGGTATTCTAATGTTTCTGCTTTACAGATGCTTCCTTCTTGTTACTGTACTATATCCTTTGTATACTTAGGCAACTGCCCGACTTATAGATAGTACCCTATGTTATTTGTTTATCATGATAAATTTTGAATTCTCTCTTTCTGTTTTTGTATATATATATATGGTTCTACCTTTTATATGTACATTATTGTCTTGTTTAAGTTCTATCTCAACCAACAGAGGTGCTTATGGTGTATTTGTATTAAAGCTTTTAATTTATCCTAACTCAGTTCATGGACTCTAGTGGAAGTATTCAAGTTTGATGGGCAAGGCCTGAGAGCTCTGATACTAAGTTGTCACACCCTAATTCTGCACCAACCAGAATGGTGTGATGAACCGTCAATAAACCAATGGTTCAACCAGGATCTCAAATAGGCTATCCCCACCATGTTAAACTAAAACACATTTCACATTAATCAGAGAAAATAAAATAAATAGTGGAAGTCTTACAGATAATGAACTGAGGTCTAGTCATGATAAATAATTAATATTCCATTTATCTCCAAGTAACCAAAACATAATTTAATACATATTTCAATATCCAAATACGAAAGTTAAACACTAAGCGTATCCATAGTTTAAATGCTCGCTTAACGAATCACAATAGTCCTCTACAACTTGTTCATCATAGCCGTCACCTGTTCATATGTTGGCGTGCTGACATAATCTTTAGCTGTAATACTTGCAACATAAAAAACTAAAAGAATTGCGCACACGAGGGTCAGCTCTCTAACTTGAGCTCAGTGAGTAACAAAACAATGCAACAAATATATGCATGCATTCAATTCATATCTTTGGTCTGGTTCATAAATTTGTAATGTGCAATAGAAAGGATTAGTAGCCACTGCACCTCTATACACGAATGTGTGGAACCGTCCAATGGACCAAACACCATTGCCGCCCCCACATGCACCCACCATGGAATAGAGATAGAGTTAAAGTGCTTAGGATCGCACCGCATCACACTTCCCCTTATGCTCTACCCATACCAACATGTAAGCCCCTGTTGGTGAGGGCTTGCAAACTGGACTCGCAACTAACCAATCCTAATGTCAAATAGTGTATCCAAGGCCTCACCCCAACATCCCTCAATACGTCCATAGAGATAGAGCTAAGGCTCTCCGACAGAGTCAGAGACTATACGGTCCGAGACCACCTCCCCTGATGCCCTACGACGTAATAATTCTGCTAAGGTAATGGCAATACGACGATGTTAGTGGACAAGACTTGAGTAGAGATAGAGCTAGAGTCTGGTGACCAGGCTGAACCACAGTGTCACGTCCTCTCCTTGATGCCCCACTCGCATCAAGTACACTAACCACACACAAACATTCACATGCCTATTCCTAGCATCATCATCAACATTATTATATAAATAAAAGAAAATTAAATATGCATGAACAGTAATAACAGGAATAGTGGATGACATGTGATATGCACATTACAATCATACAAACATAGAATCATTCATGGTATTGGACTCAATAAACAAAAACAGTTTATTATTAGCCAATTAGTTTAGGTCTTGTTCCCTCACATTTGATTGAGTGTAGATCCTCGTTCAAGCTTTATGAATTACTTTTAAATCAGTAGAAAGGCCTAACTAGGTAGGGTAGAACCTAGGGTAGCAGTTTCTGCGACCCTAGGGTGTAGGGTTGGACGTGGGGTCGGATACCATTCGACCCTACGTGTGACCACACCCTCCCTGGGACTTTTCGAGGGCATCTGGTCGATCCTGTGGTCTCGTAGGGTCGGTTATCATTCGACCCTACGTGCGACCACACGTATTCTGAGTCGACCTTTCATTGTAAAGTCCATTATTTCATGTTTTGATCCTTTGACTTACTTTCATGGTTCATTCTAAGATTGTTCTATGGCTCAAAACTCCAAGTTTTACACTGTTCATTGTCCATAACAATTTTCTCTATGGAATCTCTTGGAACTTGTCCATGGATGGATGATTTGGGTTCCTCCTAATCCTATGTTCTTCATAACTATTCTAGGATCTCTTATTCAGGTAAGGAATTAGGTTCATACCTTTATTCAGAGGTTTCTCTGAAGTTTTCTTCTCTTCCTTAGTCTTCTTCTTCAACTTTCCTTCTCTTCTTCTCTTCCTTCTCTTTCTCTTTCTCCCACTTTCAATTATGGTTGTAAAGGAGTGAAAGAGGCTATGGGACGTCCTATTTATAGAGAAAAATCCCCCATAATAAGTCCCAATGAGTTTAAGAAAGATCCCCTTGGAATTAGGAAAGTTTTCTAATTTTTGGTTTCTGTCTGTCATCGTAGGGTCAGACGTAGGGTTGCAGGATCCGTCGACCCTGCACTTCTTAGTCATCCGACCCTACGACTAAAAAGTCATGGGTTGGACTTCTGTTGAGGTGGGGTCGACCCTACATGTTTAGGCATGCGACCCTACCCTCACATTTATTGTTTTTGGGTTAGACTTCATACCTGGTCCTGTGGTTTCCTCACACACTTGGTCCACTTGGCTCGACCATGATAGATAGACCTGATACAAGGTGGTAAAACCGGTTAGTTTGATACAGGTCTTACAGAGAGGGCTTATATAGAGGAGAGTGTCCTTAAAAGACTCTAACTCTCGTATGGAAAGGATTCCACCCAAACTAGGAAAGTTTCCTATTTTTGGATCCGATTCTGGGTTTGTCTAGTCGCTTGTCCGATAGTATAACCCGAGAGATCAGACTACTCAACCAATCCGACTAGACATGTAAGACCCGCACTCCACAAACCCGGACTAACCTTATATTCTCATGTCGTGACCGGTTTTCCCATCATAACCTGCTCAAGTGAACCAATTGTATGAAGAAACCACAAGATAAGATAAGCAACAAGTCAAATTTAATTGGTGTGGTTGAATAGTTAAGTTGTGTGGAAGCAACCAGTCAAAAACTAAAAATCTGTAAATTTTATGGTGGTAGTTTTAAGGGGTGTGGTTGATACGTGTGGTCGCACGTGAGACCACACAACTTGAGACCACACACATGAGACCACACGACATGTGGTCGACGGATTCTACGACCACACGTGCGATCGCATGATGCTGAACCGACTCCGTGTTTTGGAAACTTTTCAAAACTTAAGGGATCTCTTTCTTAATTAAAGTGGGACTCTTTATGGAGGTTTTCCTCTATATAAAGGACGTCCCTTAACCTCTCTCACTCTTTTAGAACCTAAATTGAAACTCCAAACCTAAGAGAGAAAGAGAGAAAAGAAGAAAAAGAGAAGGAAATTTGGAGAAGGAGATTGGAGAAGGGTTTTTGCAGAGAAAAGTTCTATCTGTCTACAACAACCTTAAGGTATGGATTTGATTCTATAGGGTAGATCATATACAATAGGTTCTTTTCAAGTTGATGTAAGGAACCTAATACAATAATTCGGTTATAGATTTTCCATGGAAAATCATAGAGAATAGGTTAAGGATAATGGATGAGGGAAAAACTATGATTAATGGCCATAGAATGATCTTATGGTGAATCCCATTGATGAGCCATGAGGAATAACTCATATGAGAGGTAAAATCAACCAAAACTTTGTAAGGTCGCAACTATGGTTGACCACAGGGTGGTCAGAGGATCGACCACAGCTATTCGGGAAGTTTCCAAGAAAGGTGTGGTCGCAGGGTGTGGACACATAAAATGCAACCATAGGGTTTGACCACATAGTGTATGGTCTCATATATTGCGACCACATGTTTGACCACACGTGCAACCACACTATAATAGCAAGCATATTTTGAGACCAAACAAGGTTTTTGACTACTGTAACTTAGTAAACTTGAACCCTAACTTAAATACATTAATTGTTTAGGTTCCCAATAGATTCAAAGTGACTTTCAAAGCTTGGGAGAGGAATAAACATCAATCAAAGGTGAGAGAACAAGACCTAAACTCATTGGCTAATAACAAGCTGTTTATTTTATTGAGTTCAATGCCATTATTGATTCTATGCTTGTAATGTACGTCTCATATGTCATCCAATATTACTGTTATTACTGTTCATGTATATTTACTTCTGTTTATTTGCTACCATGTTGATTGATGATTCTATGAGTAGGCATGTAATTGTGTATGTGTGATTAGTGTGTTGGATACTAGTGGAGCATCAGGGGGAGGACGTGGCATTGTGGTCTCTGACCTGGTCACCAGACTCTAGCTTTATCTCTACTCAAGTCTTGTCCACTGACATCGTCATATCATCATTATCTTAGCAGAACTATTACGTCGTTGGGCATCAGGGGAGGTGGTTTCTAACCGTGTCGTCTTTGACTCTACCGGGGAGCCCTAGCTCTATCTCTATGGACGTATTGAGGGACGCTGGGGTGAGGCCTTGGATACATTGGATGGCATTAGGATTGGTTAATTACGAGCCCAGTTTGCAAGCCCTCATCAATAAGGGCTTACGTGTTGGTATGGATAGGGCATCAAGTGAAGTGTTGGCGGTGTTTGATCCGGACACTTTAGCTCTATCTCTATTCCATGATGGGTGCATGTGGGACGACAATAGTGTTTGATCCATTGGGCAGATTCATACACTCGTATATAGAGGTGCGGTGGCAGCCAATCCTTTCTATAGCACATTGTAAACTTAAAAATCAGACCAAAGATATGAATTGAATGCATGCATATGTTTGTTGCATTGTTTTGTTTTCTCACTGAGCTAAGTTGTGAGCTCATCCCACGGTACCATTTTCTTTTAGTTTCTAATGATGTAGGTAATATCGTTGAAGACTACACAAATGTGTCAATGTATAGACACGTGGCGGTTATGGATGTGCAAGCTGTGGATGATGAATATGACTTGTCAAGCGAGTGTTTCAACAATGATTACGCTTAGTGTTTAACTTTTGTATTTGGTATTTGTAATAGTTTGATAAATTTATATTTTGGTTACTTGGAGATAACTGGATTATTTAATTATTTATCATGTTAGACCTCAGTTCATTTTTAATAAGACTTCCACTATTTACATTATTATCTCTGATTAATGTGGAATGTGTTTTGGTTTAACATGGTTGGCATAGCCTATACGAGATCCTGGTTTGAACCGTTGGTTCTTATAACAGTTTATCACACCATTAGTTAGTCTAAAATTGGGGTGTGACAAGACAAGGTATAAGTTAGTATTTTAAGTTGTCCGGGGTGCTCTGTCCGATGGTAAAAAAGTAAGACAGGACAATAGACTGGACAGTGAGATTGGACAAGGTAAAACAACTAGAAACATTTACCTTGATGTTACCTTGATGCGTTGCTACATCATCCGAACGTCTTGTCCAACCCAGCTTTGATAGGAAGACCGGTCACAACACGATAACCCATGTTAAACCGCTTTCGTGGAGTGCGGGTTTTACAACTCCCCCATCCTTAAAAAAAATTTCATCCTTGAAATTTGAACGTACCTTCTGAATCAAACAAGTAGGGCTATTCCTTCAGCATTGTGGTCTTCTCTTCCCAGGTGGTCCTTTCCACGTCTTGGTTTCTCTAAGTTACCTTGCCATAATAGATAACCTGATTACGGAGTCGTTGCACCTTCCTGCTTGTGATCTCAATGGCACAATCTCAAAAGTTAGGTCCTCTTGTCAGGTTTGGAGGACCCGTCCATTCCCAAGACAGCATCAAAGTCTGTCATCTTGAGTTGAACTAGGTTTACTTCTGAATCCCTTCCATTAATGCGAACCAGACACAATCAGTAGCAATCATCTAACACTGACCCTAGTCCTAAAGTTAATTGTACTAATAAACTCTGATATAAAGGTTTGATGGGTATGTCCAATCTCTTCTCCACAAGATGAACACAAAAGAATGGGTAGCCCCAGAGATAAAGAGGACTTTGGGGGATACGACGACTACCCATGTAAGTATAACTAACATTTTTAGTCTATATGCACATACAAGCATGTTGCAAGAACAATTAAATCATACATGTAACCACATCAGGCAATGTGGCTTCGTTCTTCAATGTCACCGCATACACTTTCTCCTGCTGCAACAACCTTACCAGATGGGGCAGGACGTTGAAAAATGCCCTATCTAATCATAGTTGTAATACTTGTTCTGGATGGCCTGACCGGGCCCCGATTGTACTACCATTGGATCAGTACTAGTTGACTCGGCCATTGCTTGTTATTTTAATGGTCAGAAAGGCTTCAAACGTTCCCCAGTTGATGTCTCAGTAGTAGGCCTCTTCAGTTCCTGATTCTGAGTGAAGAAGCTCTCTTCCTGGCTAGACTCCAGAACTTGGGCAATCTGTACTGCCTCATTATAGATATTCTTCTCTAGACCCAGCACGTACTAGTCCTATGGTGAACCATTGGGTCTTCATACCTTTTTCTTGCATGCTAGTGGGGGCAAAAAAGAACAGTTCTTTATATCTCTGCTAGTATAATTCTAGAGTCATCTATCCCTGGTGTAAATTTAAGAATTCCCTCTCCATCTGATCTCGAAAGCTCTTAGGAAATTACTTTTCAAAGAACGCCTCCTTTGATATGAACCAAGTCACTTAAACATGCTTGGTGTCACACCCCAATTCTGCACTATTCAGAATGGTGTGATGAACCATCAATAAACCAACGGTTCAACCAGGATCTCAAAATAGGCTATCCCACATATGATAAACCAAAACACATTCCACATTAATCAGTGGTAATAAAATAAATAGCGGAAGTCTTACAGATAATGAACTGAGAAATTCTAACTGTGATACTCATAAATAAAATATCCAATTATGTTGTTTCAACCGAGACATAAATAAAATATCGAATACATGTCCTTATTAAATCCAAATAAATAAAACAAAATCTAATCGAATACGCATGAGTTGCACTCGCAAGAGGAGTCATGCGTATCCACTATGTCTTCAGCTTCCATCGCTGCTATGTTCCCATACGTTGGAGCGTTCATATAATCTTCAACGGTGGTACCTACATCATCAACTAAAAGTATTCGAATTCGAAAGGGTGAGCACACATCACGGCTCAGTGAGCAAACAAAATAATGCAACAATACATATGCATGCAATCAATTCATATATTTGGTTTGGTTTAAAGTTTGCAATGTGCTATAAAAAGGATAGGTGGCCGCCGCACCTCTATACACGAGTGTGTAGAAACGCCCAATGAAAACGGCACCGTCGCCCCACATGCACCCACCATGGACAATATACACCCCATGAAAATGGCATGGCTGTACCGGTTGCCCATACCAACACGTAAGCCCCTGTTGGCGAGGGCTTGCAAACTGGGCTCGCAACTAACCAACCCTAATGTCAAACAATGTATCCAAGGCCTCACCCCAGCATCCCTCAATACATCCATAGAGATAGAGCTAGGGTCTGGTGACCAGGCTGAACCACAATGCCACGTCCCCCCTGATACCCTACGACATATTAGTTCCGCTAAGGTAATGGCGATACGACGATGTTAGTGGACAAGACTTGAGTAGAGATAGAGTTAGAGTCTGGTGACCAGGCTGAACCACAATGCCACGTCCTCCCCCTGATGCTCCCCTCGCATCAAACACACTAACACTTGCTTAGTGGACATGACTTGAATAGATGATGGCACAATATACACCCCATGAAGAACGGTAATGGCTGTACCGGCTGATACCATCCCTACCCGCACCATGTACACTAGCCAAACACAAACATTCACATGCCTATTCCTACCATCATTAACATCATCATGTTATAATCAATAAATTTAAATATGCATGAACAGTAATAATAGAAATATTGGATGACATGTTGAATGCACATTACAAGCATACACGCATATCACAATCATGGTATTGGACTCAAGAAATAAAAATAGTTTGTTATTAACCAATTAGTTTAGGTCTTGTTCCCTCACCTTTGCTTGTTATTAGATCCTCTTCCAAGCTTTAGAATCACCTTTATATTGTTATTATATTGCTAGCAAACCTAACAAAGTCGATAGAATTTAATTAGAATTAATTTCCAATTTAAAAACCATGCTGTTAACTGAGGGTCGATCGGAGGGTCGATCTCAGAATGCATAGGGTCGATGGGTCTATCGACCCTACCCTCCGTCTCCGAACTTCCCGAATGCCGAGGGTCGATGGTCGAATGCATAGGGTCAATGGGTCTATCGAACCCTGTGTGCGACCCTCTGTGCAATCAGGTCCAATTTCCAGTTTTTAATTCATTCTTCATGTTTGGGGTCCTATGGCTTGCTTCCACATTCCATTAAACATTCATTCCATGGTCTGAAACCATGATTCATCCTCTTAAATAGCTTTCATGCATTCTCCTAAGGTTTTCCATGAAAACCTAACCATGGATGGATGGTTTGGGTTTCTCTGAAATCCTATACTCAACCATATCTAACCTAAGGTTTGTAGAAACTCATGGAATTAGTATCCATACCTGAGAAGATTACTTTTCTCTGGAAATTCTTCTCCTTTTTGCTAAGTCTTCTTCCTTGCCTCTTTTCTTCCTCTTTTCCTTCTTCTCTCTTTCTCTCAATTCAATTAGGGTTGTGAAAGGAGTGAAAGTGGCTTAGGGACGTCCTTTAAATAGAGTAGGAATGTCCTATAATAGTCCCATTGAGATTTGGAAAGAATCCCAATTGAAAATTAGGAAGTTTCCTAATATTAGTTTCGGCGGTAAGTGAGGGTCGATTAGAGGGTCGATGATCCCGTCGACCCTGTGGTCTGACACTGTCCGACCCTCTGTCCATTTTTTCAGGGTCTGAGTTTCTAATTTGAGAGGGTCGACCCTGTTTAGCTGGGTATGCGACCCTTGCTCTATTTTAAGTGTTTTTGGGTCGATTTGATACCTGGGATCTCGCTCTCCTTCACGCCCTTGGTCCATTGACTCGACCATGATGGGTAAACCTGGTTTAAGGTGGTAAGACCGGGTTAGTTTGACACGGGTCTTACAACTCCCCCCAACTTATAAAAATTTCATCATCGAAATTGGAAAGTACGGATCTTACAACTCCCCCATCCTTAAATGAATTTTGTCCACAAAATTTGAACGAATCTTACAACTCCCCCATCCTTAAATTAAATTTTGTCCTCAAAATTTTTATTTTACTTCGAAGTCAATAGGTGGGAATTCTGTTTCCGCATTTCATCTTCGTCCTCCTATGCACTCTTCTCCACGTATTGTCTTTGCCAGGTTACCTTCACATAATAATTATCCCAGCTTTGGAAACATTGTACCTTCCCAATAGTGAACTAGGCTGGTACCACTTCAATAGTTAAACATTCTATCTAATCCAGTGATTCCGTGGTCAATATCTTTAATATGGATCTTTAATATACTTCTTCAACAGTAACACACGAAATACATCATGCATACTAGACATGGACAGCGGTAACGCTAATTGATATGCAACTTTTCTACTTCTCTCCAAAGTTTATAAGATCCAACACATATATAAAACATGACTTTCCCTTCTTGTCTAATCTTTTCAAACTACGCATAAGTGATATCTTCAAGAACACTTTGTCACTTATGGCGAACTCAAGGTCTTGGTGTCTCTTTTGACAACTTGAGCTATCCTGTCCCTTTTTTTTATCTTGTTTGCCACTCGACAGGTTTCTGCAATTAACTCAGGTATTACAATTTTTTTTTTGACTTTATTCCAAAATAAAAGAATTTAACATTTCTACCGTATCATGCTTCATAGGTAACATTTACATGGTAGCTTAATAGCAACTTCAATTCACGGTAACTTCTCAACTCAAGTTCCTTGAAATCAATTTCATAAACTCGGGGCATATCTCTTAGGATTTGTATAGTCCGCCCCGACTGTCCGTCGATTTAAGGTAAAATGCGGTACTAAACTCCAACTTTGTTCCCATTATCTTCTGTAGATCCTCCCAAAACTTCGAAATAAAGCATAAGCCTCTGACCGACACTAAGCTCTCATGCATACCATTCAGTCTGGCAATATTATCCATATATAGCTTAGTTAGCCGCTCCAAAGCATACCGATGTCGTATAGCAATGGAATGAGCTATCTTCATAAGGCGATCAACAATCACCCATACTGCATCAATCAATCTAGGAGTCAGTGGCAAATCAGTGACATAGGTCATTGTAATGCAGTTTCACTTCCAGACTGGCTTTGATAGTTATTATAGTAAGCCATGTTGGTCTTTGTCTTTCAGCCTTTACTTGTTGATAATCCAGACACTAGAACACGCACTACACCACCTTTGTTATCATTCCTCTTTACCAATACAATCTCTTCGGCTCATGATACATATTGGTATTCCAGGATATCCTGAATATGGAGTACAATGGGCTCTTATCCTTATCCTCTTCATGATATTCGAGTCTTTATCTTCAGGTATTCAGAATCTACCTTTGTATCTGAGTACCGTCTCCACATCCAAAGTGATTCAGGATTGGGTTTTTCTTTCTCTAAATCTCCTTGTATTATTCTTATATACAGATTTAACAAAATTGCTACTTTTATTTCATCCACCAATTCAGAGATGATTTTTAATGCCATAAACGCAACCAAACTATTGTTTCATAATTCATCCATAAGTTCTCGCTCGATTGGATCATCACGAGTTTCTATTATATGTTACTCTCCTTCCAAATCTGAATCTATTGCTGCAAAACATAAGGTAGCATTTATACTGGGTCCTTCCTTGGACTTCATAATTCCCATCGGCGATCATATAAGCAGTTTGTAATCTAAAGATTTAAGGGGTATATTTAGTTTCTTTTCAAATGACACAGATATAAAAGGATGAGTGGCTCCATAATCAAAGAGCACTCTGGTAGGAATGCCATTACTAGGTACGATACCTGTGATTTATTTTAATTTAGTCTACATGCTCATGCAATGTAACATAAAGTGACAGGTTCAGGTCATACCTGTGACCACATCAGACGATGCGGCAGCATCCTTGGCTGAAACAGCGTAAACTCTTCCTTGCTGTAGTTGTTTTCTGGGCTTAGTACACTCTCTTGAGACTTGCCCTACTTGGTTGCAGTTAAAACACCTGATCCCCTCACCATTTTGCTTTGGTTGATGTGGGGTTACGAAAATGGTTTTGGTTGCAGAATTGAAGCCCTGGGTACGGAAGGGTTGGAATACCTTAGTGTTGCCTCCGTTGTAAAAATTTTCATTTGGCCTTTTTATTCCCCTATTTTGAGTAAAATAACTCTCTTTTTGGCTCGACTCTATCACTCGAGCAATTTGTACAGCTTCATTGTAGATTTTCTTCTCCAGTCCCAAAACATGTTCGCGTATGCTTCCCCTAAGTCCCATGATGAACCTTCGGATTTTCGTATCCTCCTCTTGCATACTGACTGGTGCAAAGAAAAATAGCTCCTCATAACGTTGTTGATATGCGTCGACAATCATCTGCCCCTGATATAAACCCAGGAACTCTCTCTCCATAGAATCTCTAAAACTTCTAGGGAAGTATTTCTCAAAGAATGCCTCCTTGTATATATCCCAGGTCAAGTGGGCGTGTTTGGTTAATAGATATGTCCTGGTAGACTTCCACCAATGGTGTGCATCGTTCTTGAGCATAAATGTGGCACACAACACTTTCTCCTCCTCATTTACGATCATCATCATAAAATTTCTTTCCATTTCGTCAATCCAGTGTGCCGGCCACAAAGGATCTGCTGGCTTACCATCGAATTCTTTGGGCTTCATCTTAAGAAAATGCCCGACCAGTCTGGAGCGGTCCAGATGATACGGAGCATAGGCCCCGTACATAGGTGGTTGGTACTGATAACCACCTTGAGCTATCTCAGGGTTTTGCACTGGAGCTTGCATGACTGGTGTTTGAGGTGCATGGGGTACTGCATTATTTCCCCCTGGTATTGTGTTTGCCTGTCCTGCTGGCATCTGTGTCGTATGTGCAGCTGGAAAAACCACGCCTATGGCAGCTTGCATATTAGTTTGCACCTGTTGTATTTGTCGCAGTTGTTGTGCCAAGTTCATTACAATTGTAACTAAATCTATAGGTGGGGCTGGCAAGTTTGTAGGATTTGCCTGACCATTAGCTCCTGACGGTGCCACGTTTGGATTCTCTGGTACTTCAGGAATTTCATGACTGGTTTCATCTATCGGTGGTGGTGGTGGGATTTGGTTACGTCCGCGTCTGTTCCCCCTTTGCCCAGCCATTTCCTATTCTCGTGGTGTAGTGTCTGAAAAGTCATAGAATACGTGAGGCAATCAATATATACTTCATTCTGATTTTGGATACACCAACCAATGGTATTTTTAAATTTTTCAGATCATTCAGTGAAAAATACTGTCTTTTCTATGCAGGGTCGATGGTGGGGGCGATGGGTATCCGACCCTGGGAAATCATCCATTTTTCTCGAGTATATAATGCCATTGGTCAAGGCACTACAAGAGTAAATCTGGAGAAGCTTTCATACATCAGTAAATCAGGTATAAATCAGAAGAAAGATTTCGTACATCAATAAATCAGGTATAAATCAGAAGATGTATGCTCAACATGATTAAACATTTAACTATTCATTCAGTTCATATCTCTGATCATGTTGTCGATCATGAGGATGGTTCAGATTGGTATAATCAGGACTAAGACTAAAGAAGCAATATCTATAACCCCAATTGACAGGTTAAATCAAGAAGGTATCCTGTCAAGACACGCGAATTTAAAATCTGGTATGTGCATCCTCTATAATCATAAGAGTAAATCAATAATGCACCTCATCCTATATAAACCTATCTACTTATATGGTTATAATAGATTTGATCCTTTGCTGAAAATGTCCAAGGTATCATCTTCAGAAGACTTTCTTCAATCCTTGTCGGATCATTCTGTCATGATGTAACTATCCCATACTTCGGTGGCTGATAAGGTTAACCACCTTGCTACACTGCTTGTTGTGCACCAAACTTTTGCACTGGGGTATGCATTACTGGGACTTGCTGTATGATAGGTACTGTGTACTAACATGTACTGGGGTACAGCGTTGCTACTAGTTGGTACCGTACTTGGTTTGACCCGAAGGTGTTGATGTAGCATCGGTAACTTGGGTAATGATTTACATAGCAACTTGCATAGTCGGTCTCATCTATTGTTGCTCTTGTATTTTATTGGGCCAAATTTATTACAACCATAGCCAAGGTACTTGGTAGTCTAAGTGGTTGGCTGGAGTGGCCTGGTTGTTCACTCTTTTAATTCGATATAGTCTGATTATCTACTCAGATGAGTTTTCATTATCCATTCTCGACCCTGATAGTGGTGGGGTCAAGTTGCAACCTCTTCTTAATGCTCAGCGGTAATGGATCAGCTTGTGGTGGATCTCACTCTGAGTCTCCACGTCACCCAGGAGTATAGCTTAAGCTTCTTTATAGTTGCTCTTATTCTTAAGGTATGACCATTATTCTACTATCTCTGTTGGATTCGATCTGAGATCTTTCTCTTTATCTCCACAAGGATTTAGGAATTACTAGCCATTTTCCTTCTTTCCCAAATACATCAAGTTTCACATATTGTGAGTATCAACTCGGTATTAAATTTTCTGCTTTACAGAAGCTTCCTTCTTGCTACTGTACTATATCCTTGTATACTTGGATAACTACCCAACTTATAGATAATACCCTAAATTATTTGTTTATTAGGATAATTTTTTGTCTTCTCTTTCTGTGTGAGTGTATATATATGGTTCCACCTTTTATATGTACATTATCGTCTTATTTAATTTCTGTCTCAACCAACACAGGTGCTTATAGTTTGTTTGTATTAAAGTTTTTAATTTATCTTAACTCAGTTCATGGACTCCAGTGGAAGTATTCAGGTTTAATGGGTAAGGCCTACAAGATGCTCTGATACCAAGTTGTCACACCCCAATTCTGCACTATTCAGAATGGTGTGATGAACCGTCAATAAACCAACGGTTCAACCAGGATCTCAAAATAAGTTATCCCACATATGATAAACCAAAACACATTCCACATTAATCAGAGGTAATAAAATAAATAGCGAAAGTCTTACAGATAATGAACTGAGAAATTCTAACTGTGATACTCATAAATAAAATATCCAATTATGTTGTTTCAATCGATACATAAATAAAATATCGAATACATGTCCTTACTAAATCCAAATAAATAAAACAAAATCTAATCGAATACGCATGAGTTGCACTCGCAAGAGGAGTCATGCGTATCCACTATATCTTCAGCTTCCATCGTTGCTACGTTCCCGTACGCTGGAGCGTTCATATAATCTTCAACGGTGGTACCTGCATCATCAACTAAAAGTATTCGAATTCGAAAGGGTGAGCACACATCACGGCTCAGTGAGCAAACAAAACAATGCAACAATACATATGCATGCAATCAATTCATATATTTGGTCTGGTTTAAAGTTTGCAATGTGCTATAGAAAGGATAGGTGGCCGCTGCACCTCTATACATGAGTGTGTAGAAACGCCCAATGAAAACGGCACCGTCGCCCCACATGCACCCACCATGGACAATATACACCCCATGAAAACAGCATGGCTGTACCGGTTGCCCATACCAACACGTAAGCCCCTGTTGGCGAGGGCTTGCAAACTGGGCTCGCAACTAACCAACCCTAATGTCAAACAATGTATCCAAGGCCTCACCCCAGCATCCCTCAATACATCCATAGAGATAGAGCTAGGGTCTGGTGACCAGGCTGAACCACAATGCCACGTCCCCCCTGATACCCTACGACATATTAGTTCCGCTAAGGTAATGGCGATACGACGATGTTAGTGGACAAGACTTGAGTAGAGATAGAGCTAGAGTCTGATGACCAGGCTGAACCACAATGCCACGTCCTCCCCCTGATGCTCCCCTCGCATCAAGCACACTAACACTTGCTTAGTGGACATGACTTGAATAGACGATGGCACAATATACACCCCATGAAGAACGGTAATGGCTGTACCGGCTGATACCATCCCTACCCGCACCATGTACACTAGCCAAACACAAACATTCACATGCCTATTCCTACCATCATTAACATCATCATGTTATAATCAATAAATTTAAATATGCATGAACAGTAATAATAGAAATATTGGATGACATGTTGAATGCACATTACAAGCATACACGCATATCACAATCATGGTATTGGACTCAAGAAATAAAAATAGTTTGTTATTAACCAATTAGTTTAGGTCTTGTTCCCTCACCTTTGCTTGTTATTAGATCCTCTTCCAAGCTTTAGAATCACCTTTATATTGTTATTATATTGCTAGCAAACCTAACAAAGTCGATAGAATTTAATTAGAATTAATTTCCAATTTAAAAACCATGCTGTTAACTGAGGGTCGATCAGAGGGTCGATGCTCAGAATGCATAGGGTCGATGGGTCTATCGACCCTACCCTCTGTCTGAACTTCCCGAATGCTGAGGGTCGATGGTCAGAATGCATAGGGTCGATGGGTCTATCGACCCTGTGTGCGACCCTCTGTGCAATCAGGTCCAATTTCCAGTTTTTAATTCATTCTTCATGTTTAGGGTCCTATGGCTTGCTTCCACATTCCATTAAACATTCATTCCATGGTCTGAAACCATGATTCATCCTCTTAAATAGCTTTCATGCATTCTCCTAGGGTTTTCCATGAAAACCTAACCATGGATGGATGGTTTGGGTTTCTCCGAAATCCTACACTCAACCATATCTAACCTAAGGTCTGTAGAAACTCATAGAATTAGTATCCATACCTGAGAAGATTACTTTTCTCTGGAAATTCTTCTCCTTTTTGCTAAGTCTTCTTCCTTGCCTCTTTTCTTCCTCTTTTCCTTCTTCTCTCTTTCTCTCAATTCAATTAGGGTTGTGAAATGAGTGAAAGTGGCTTAGGGACGTCCTTTAAATAGAGTAGGAATGTCCTATAATAGTCCCATTGAGATTTGGAAAGAATCCCAATTGAAAATTAAGAAGTTTCCTAATATTAGTTTCGGCGGTAAGTGAGGGTCGATGATCCCGTCGACCCTGTGGTCTGACACTGTCCGACCCTCTGTCCATTTTTCAGGGTCTGAGTTTCTAATTTGAGAGGGTCGACCCTGTTTAGCTGGGTATGCGACCCTTGCTCTATTTTAAGTGTTTTTGGGTCGATTTGATACCTGGGATCTCGCTCTCCTTCACGCCCTTGGTCCATTGACTCGACCATGATGGGTAAACCTGGTTCAAGGTGGTAAGACCGGGTTAGTTTGACACGGGTCTTACAACTCCCCCCAACTTATAAAAATTTCGTCCTCGAAATTAGAAAGTACGGATCTTACACTTGGTCATCAGATAGGTGCAAGTAGACCTCCACCAGTGGTTTGCACTCTCCCACAGCATGTAGGTGGCGCACAGTACCTTCTCTTCTTCTGTTATGATCCTCATTAAGAAGGTTTTCTCTAGTTCGTATATCCACTGTACTGGCCATAGTGGTTTTGACCATTTCCTGAGAACGTCTGAGGTTTCATCTTCATAAATCGTTCAACTAACTTTGTCAAATCACTCTGCTCTGGAACATCCATCCTGTACATTGGTGGTGGATATGGGTATAAGGATATAAATGGATACCCAAAAATCTGAATCCGATTAGAATTCAACTCCGTTTAAGGAATCCAAATTCGAAAAAATCAGATTCGAATTCAAATTCTGATATTTTAATTGAATGCGAAGCCGAATTCGGATTTGACCTAAATGAATCGGATATAATCCTCTATGATTAGAAAGGTTAAATGTCTATTTTACCGTTAGGGTTGGTGAAGTATAAATAGAATTTTTAATTTTTTACCCTCATTTCCTCTTTTAGTCTTCTCTCTACTCGAGTTGACGCCCCCTCTCACAGTCTCACTCTCTCTGCTTCTCTTTTGACAAGCTGGGGTTTGGACTTCGCTTGAGGTTTCTGACCGTCGATCGTCGACTATCAATTGTGAGCTTACAACAACGGAGCTCTCTTACCACTCTCAAGTCTCCTCTCTAAGTCTCTCTTTGTATGCTCTCTTCCCACTCTCAAACTAGGGTTTAGGCTTAGTTATTTTAGGTTTATGGGATTTTTCCTGACCCGACCGATTGAGAGGATGAGTTTAAATGAAGGTATTGTGGCCAAATCTGAAGTGGGTATATGGGAATTTCTTTGATTTCCTTTATTTTTAATTCTGGGTGTTTCAATGGGTTTAGTTGATGGTTGTGTAACTTGTGTTTTCTTTCCTTCTCCCTTGCCCTACTCCCCTTTATTTTATTTATTTTGCTTTTGGGTTCCAGATATGCTTTGAATTTCATTGCAATTATTTTACTGGTTAAATATCTAGCTAGATTTTCTTCTTACTTAAAGTCTGACAAGTTGAGCAAAATTTTGTGATTTAAAGTTTAAACATTGTCGAGTTTGTGGACATTATAGGATTACAAGGAAGCGGCCAAAATTGGGATTCATTAAGGTCATTTAAGAAGGAAGAGCCGATTTTACGCCTTCAAAGATTGATGAAGGAGGCAATCGCCGGTGAGAAGTTTAAGGTACACAATTTTGATCCTTAGAGATTGTTTCTTTTATTTTTCCATTTCCATTTCTCTCTTTATTTTTTTTTTTGGGTAAGTAGGTTGATAGTAGTTCATAGTTATGGAATTCTCAGAGTTTGTCTTCGTTTTCTTTCCTTTTCTGATAGACTGATCAGAATTCTCCCAAGCACACATGATTCTGTGTTTTTTGAGTTTTCTATCCAATCCTATTATTTGTCAGTGTTAAATAATGTTGAGAATATGTTCACATCGATCGGTTTATTTGAATGTTATGCATGCATGTAAATAACCAATGGCTTTGTAATCTTCTATTACTCTGTTGCTCACCAGTAGAGGGTGTAGCAGGGGCTAAATGGAACCCAAAGGGGGAATGCCTCTCGAATCGTTGTAGTTGACAAATTTTTGGGCTACTTATGTGCATTAGGCAGACTGAGAAAAGAGCAACACCATTTTGGTGGCTTTACAATTCTTACCATTCTAGTTAGTCCTCTGTTTGGATTGTTCTATTGAAACTTGCATTCAATAGAATATATATGATAGTGGGAGTGGGATTAAATGTATAAAACCTAGTTTAGAGGACCAGTTGGTGCCCAATAATCTTCAGCTGGCATAAGTTATGTTCCTATCAACCCAATGATAAGTAACTTCATCGTAATGCTCTTTGTTTTATCTCTTCTTTCTTCATTGGTCTTTAAAGTTTTCTAGTGAGGTTTTTATCATATCAAATGAGGGAACTGTCGCTTACCTCGTAAGTGGAACAAGCTCATTTGTGTTTACTGTTAAAAAAGTATTGCAAGTATTACCATGGGTAATTTAGATTCCTTTATCATTAAGTGATGGTTAGGGGTAGTTTATTGTTATTATTTTTATTTTATTTCTTATATTTGTTATGAATAAAGAGTAGTCAATAAGGACTTTGACTCAATATATATCATACAAAATGTTTTAGTACTCAATATTAAAGGCATGGCGAGTACAAAACAGCATGAAGTGCATCTTTATATGTGAGTGTGAGTGTTTGATTCTAGTCTTATTGAAGACAAATCAGATTCAATTATTACTGTTGTTATCACCAGTTAATAACTAGTCATGGTGGCTTCCTAAGTCAAATTTCCATACGCTGTAGTATGTAGTCCTTGATCTCTAAGAGATGGATATTTGACATAGTACGATTGATCTGCTTAAATGAATCGTAGTGGTAAGTTTTGCTTATGAATTCATGATTCATTGCTCAATTAATACATGCTTGTAACTTAAAAGAAAAAAAGAATAAGAGAGAGAATGATCACATCTTTAGGGAAGCTATTTTCTTGGCCCCATTAAGGATTCATTTCATTAAATAATGGCGTCCCACCATTTGGAGTCATGTGGAGGGCATGAACTAGTTACATATGAAGTTTTTTATTCCACCTCAATAAAATTTGAGCACCAATTGAGATGCTAACTTTGATTATTTACTACTTCATTTGCTTTATGGATGCTAACTTTGATGAAGTAGCTGTACCAATTGGGATGGTTATTGCATTTCATTATAGTTTATAACTTGACACTATTTTAGAGGTTCCTGATACCTTTCTAGCTTGCAGGTTTGACAAGGAGCTGATTAAGGATATTGCCCTCCCACCTCCTAAAGAAAAACCCTCTGTTCATTTTCCTGAAGGTTAGTCCTATCAGGAGTTGATTATTTCATGACTAAGTTTGCTTGCATAGAAAGAGTTGATGATACTAACTGAAGTTAGTTTTCTGTTTACCAATCTTGTGGTTTTATGAGACTAAACATTTATTTAAACACCATGAATTCATGATACTAACCTTAAGCATTTCTATGGAACAAAGTTTATGAAGACAAAGATAGGTTTTAAAGATCCTATAAATATATTTTGATTAGAAATGTTGAGTTTTTCATCATAATGAATTTAGTGAAATAGTTTGGTTGAATAAAAGTTAGTTTTCATGTATCAGCTGATATTGTGGATGCATGACATTTGAGATCCATCTTTGACTCTTTTAAATACTCTCAAGTTTTTGTAAGTTTATTAAACCTTCATTGTTTATTATTAGTCTATCTTTTTTTTATTATTATTATATAAATCTTATGTGGCTATTTAATTTTATTTATTCTTTTCTTACAGGGTGCTTTGGAATGGAAACTTGGAGAGGAATGAAGTCATTTATACTGCAATGAAGAGATTTTGAATTTATAAACTGATAGAATAGTTTTGGGAGTAAAGTAGTACTTTTTTATTTGATACAACAATGGATAACTATAATATGGTAATTCCTTGTTTGTTCTTACTTGTAACTTGCATTGATGGAGACTCTTTTGTTTGTTGAAAAGAGTCTCATTTTGCTAAATTTTGTTTTAGAAAAGCTATTCTTGGGTAGATGTGGATCACCCCTAGAGCTACACCTATTGCCTTTTTTTTTTTTTTTTTTAATTTAGTTTTACCTTGCTTGTAAAAAAACCCTTGCAGATGTAGTTCTTGATCTATTATTTTGAATCACATGAAGGTTGAATCCATTAAGTTGATAGGTAATATATTAGATTAGTGGCAATTGTGGCATGTCAAGTTTTTTTATCCTAAATTATCTTATTTATGATCCATCATCATCATTTATGAATTTTTTTATATGAATGAAAAAAATGTACACGATGGACATACATTTAGGATATTTATGAATTTTTTTTACTCTGTTTTTATTTTTGGATTCGGATCGGATGTTAACCGGATTATCCGGTTAACATGTGAATTCGAATTCAGATGGGGTTGTTAAATTTTGGATTCAAATTCGGATAGTATCCTATCCATATGGAATTTGATCCGTTTACATCCTTACATGGGTATCTACCTTGGTAACTGTCACACCCCAATTCCAACTGAACCATAAGTGTGAGTGAACCGTCTCCAAAACCACGGTTCACACCAGGATCTCAATAGACCGTGTCAACAAACCATTCTAAACAGTCTAACATAATCAGAGAACAATAATAGCAGTGGAATTAATAGATAAATGAACTGAGCTCTATATTGTAAACAAAATAATTACCCAAATTATTCCATCATTCACAAACTTAAATAAATAAAATATTACAAAGTATTGTTTTCAAATAAACCATCTCTAAAGGAAAACACAAAATGAGCACTCGCATGATGCGTCATGCTCATCCTCTACTGCTTGAGTGTCAATGGCAGCGACTATACCGTACGCTGGGGCAGTCATGAAGTCATCAACTGTATACCCTACATCAAAATCTGAAAAGAAAGAATATATATATATATATTCGGGTGAGCTCACAACTTAGCTCAATAAGTACAAAACCAATGTAACATACAAAATGCATGAGATAACATTACAATTTGGGTCAGGTATAACTTGTAAAATGCTATGGTAAGGTTTGGCGGCCACCGCACCTCCATGCATAAAAGTGTGAGCACACCCAACAGTCAGGTAATAATCTACACTACTGTTGTTGCCCCACATCACTCACTCCGGTATAGAGATAGAGCTAGAGTCTGGCGGTCAGGCAATAATCCACACTACCGCGTCCTCCCCCTGATACCCTACACGTACCAATACCTAAACCCCTATTGACAAAGGCTTGCAAGTGGGTTCTGTTTCTAACCAGTCCTATATGTCAATACAATATCTATGACCCTACCCCAGCACGGCTCCCAACGACATAGAGATAGGGCTCGAGTCTGGTGGGCAGGTTGAACCACAATACCATGTCCTCCCCCTGATACCCTATTCGCACCAAGTTCGCTAAGGTAGACGGAGATACGAAAAGGTGTTAGTGTGAGGATATATCCAGGGCTCCACTCCCCTTCACATTCCACACACTAACTAAAAACATCCACATGCCTAAACAACTAACATCCTAGCATATGAAATGCATGAACAGATAATAATAATTTAAACAACTAAAATGGCATGTGAAATGCACAAACACAAGACAGTAAACACAGAAACAAATTAATCACAATGGTTTACTGTTATTTGATTATTTAGGGTTTGGGGTCTTGTCTCTTACCTGACGCGTGATAATAAGTCCGCTCTGCGTCACAGGGCCTACTCACGCTGTCTACAGGTCCTACATAATCATACACATAGGTTAGAATTTAAATTATTAGGGTTACAGTTGGTCAAAACCAAGTCTGGCCAAGCAAACATGCTTCGGTAGACATACCGATCGCGGTACCGGTCTCATTGTCTACCGGTCGCGGCACCGGTCTCACTGACCAGTATGTCCTGCGGTATGTATACCGGTCTCACTCAGAGCGAGACCGGTATGCGTCTGCCCCATACCGCAGGAACTTTCAGTCCAGCTGGTATGTACCGCAGGGCTATACCGCTAGACTTAGGTCCAGCCGGTATGTCCGGCGGTATATACCACAGGACCAATACCGCAAGACTTATTGTCCAACGGTTAGGTCCGGCGGTTTGGGTCCGAGAGCCCGATCTCGGATCTCCCTCCCCCGTCAATCATCGGCTTGGTTTCTAGGGTTTTTCCTAAACCATTCTAAGGTCCAAATATTCATTTAGCCTTCTAGGTTTCGATTATAATGTCGCATCATTCCCAGATTGGATCTTAATGGAAACTAGGTTTTTGGGGTATTTTGGATCATTGCGCCGTTTCACGGCTCTGATCCGAAATCCTAACATTACTATGAGGGTTGAGCCCTTATCGGTATTTGTCGGATGGCGGCATGCTCTTCCAACAAAAAATACCTCTTCTTGAGCGGTCTCCTCCCTCCTTGCTCCTTCTCAGATCTCTTCCATACGACTAGGGTTTGATAAGGTTTGGAAGGATCATAAGAGGGTCGGGAGGCATATATATATATAGTGGGAGACCGTTCTAGGAAGGTTTCCCATGGTTAGAAACTTTTCAAAATTTTGATTTGGAGTGTGGGACCCGTTGAAGTCCATCTCCAGCCGTTATTGCACATACCGGTCGCACATACCTAGTGAGACCGGTACTGAGACCGGTATGTAAAATTTACATTTTTACACATCGTTTCTCATACCTGGATCTCGTGGTTTGTCACCCGGCCTCGCCTTCCGGTCCGGTTATGATTGGGAGACTTGATACAATGTAAACCATGGTTAAATCGGATTTTCAGAGCACGATTCTTACAACTTTACCACCCTTAAAAGAAATTTCATCCCCGAAATTTACAAGTAAGTCTCACAATTCCCCCACCCTTAAAAGAAATTTCGTCCCCGAAATTAAACGTACCTTCAGAGTCGAAAAGATGGGGGTGTTCTTGTCGCATGGCATCCTCTTCCTCTCAGGTGAATTCTTCCACATCCTGGCTCTTCCAAACTACCTTGACGTAGTGTATAGCTTGCCTTCGAAACTGCTGTATCTTTTGACTGATTAGCTTGACTGGTACCACTTTGAAGGTCAAGTCTTCTGTTAAATCTGGGGGGTCTGCAACAAGAATATGCGAAGGGTCTCTCACGTACTTCTTCAATAAGGACACATGGAAGACTTTGTGGACACTAGACATCGCTGGTGGCAATGCAAGTTGATAGGCCACTTTGCCACATCGGGACAAAATCTCATATGGTCCCACATATCTAGGACACAGTTTTCCTTTCTTCCGAACCGCTTTAGGCCTCTTACTGGTGACACCTTCAAAAATACTTTATCACCAATAGTGAATTCGAGGTCTCGGCGCTTGTTATCAGTATAGTGCTTTTGACGCACTTGAGCTGTCTTTACTCAGTTCTTGATCTGATCCATTGCTTTGCAAGTTTCCTCCACAAATTTTGGTCCTACGATCCGTCTTTCTCCAACCTCGTCCCATAACAATGGTGTCTGACATTTCTTACCATACAAGGCCTCATATGGGGCCATCTGGATTGTAGCCTGGTAGCTATTGTTGTAAGAAAACTCGATGAGTGGAAGCTTCTCATCCCAAGCCCCCTTAAAGTCGATAGCACATGCTCGAAGCATATATTCTAGGATCTGGAAGGTCCTCTCTGACTGACATCTGTTTGAGGGTGGAAGGTTGTGCTGAACTTTAGTTTCATTCCCATGGCCTTCTGTAGTCCCTCCCAGAATTTTGATGTGAAGCGTGGATCCCTGTCAAACACTATACTCTCTAGGACACCGTGGAGTTTACCAATATTTTCCACATATAATTTTGCCAACCTTTCCATGGTGTATTGCGGTCTGATAGGGATAAATCTTGCAGTCTTGGTGAGGTGGTCTACAACTACCCAAACTGCATTCACTGACCTCGGAGTCATCGGTAGGCCAGTGACGAAATCCATGGTAATACAATCTCATTTCCATGCTGGCTCAGATAATGATTGCAATAAACTTGGGGACCTCTGTCTTTTCGCTTTGACTTGCTGGCAGTTTAAACATTGAAATACATATCTAGCCACATCTGCTTTCATACCCCTCTACCAGTACATCCTCTTTAGGTCATGGTACATCTTTGTGCTCCCAGGATGTACTGAATATGGAGTGGAGTGAGTTTCCAATATGATTCGATTTCTGATTTCCAGGTCCTTATTCCCAGGTATGCATAATTGTCCATGATATTTGAGTACCTTGTCTGCATCCAAGGTGAAATCAGGATTGGCTCGACCCTTTCCCAAATCTTCTTGCACTGTCCTGAGGTATGGGTCCTGTAGGACTGCTGCTTTTATCTCCTCTTTCAGGTCAGGCAAAATCTTCAGTGCTGCAAACATAAGAGTGAACTTGTGTATCAACCCTTACTCAATTGGATTGTCTGTTGACTTTAATAAGAGTTGTTCTTCATTCTCTGATGAGCAAAAAACTGCAGCACACAAAGCTGCATTTGTACTTGGGCCTGCTTCGGGATTCGATGCCCATTTCCTACTCAGAGCATCAGCTACAATATTTGCTTTACCATGATGGTACTGAATGTCACAGTCGTAGTCCTTGAGTAGTTCTAACCACCTCCTCTGCCTCATGTTTAGGTCCTTTTGGGTGAAAAGATATGTCAGGCTTTTGTGGTCAGACTTAATATGAAATTTCTCACCATACAGGTAATGCCTCCAAGTCTTGATAGCACGAATGACTACTGCTAATTTTAGGTCATGAGTAGGGTAGTTCTTCTCATGCTCCTTCAGTTGTCTTGATGCATAGGCGATCACCTGTTCTCCTTGCATCAGCACACATCCCAGTCCCAAACCTGAAGCATCTGTATACAGTGTGAATGGAAGGCATGGAGTAGGGATAGTCAATATAGGTGCTGAAACCAATCTTGGCTTCAGTGTCTGGAAGCATTTCTCACATTCTTCGGTCCATACGAACTTCTCCCCCTTCTTTGTCAACCTGGTGAGTGGAACAACAATCTTGGAATAATCTTCCACAAACTTTCTGTAATATCCAACTAAGCCCAAGAAGCTACGAAATTTCAACAACTGTCTTTGGCGCCTCCCATCCTACTATGGCTGAAATTTTGCTGGGATCCACCTTAATTCCTTCAGTAGATACCACATGACCCAAGAAGGCCACTTCGTCTAGCCAAAATTCACACTTCTTAAACTTTGCATAGAGCTTCTCTCTTCTTAGTCTTTGTAGTGCCACTCTTAAGTGTATTGCATGCGCTTCCTTGTCCTTGGAGTATACTAAAATATCATCTATGAATACTATAACCGACGTGTCCAACATGTCATGGAACACTCGGTTCATTAGCTCCATAAACGATGCAGGTGCATTGGTCAACCCAAAAGACATCACAAGGAATTCATAATGGACATATCTTGTTCTGAAAGCTGTCTTGGGAACGTCTACCTCCTTGATCTTGAGTTGATGATACCCTGACCTCAAATCAATTTTTGAGAATACACTTGACCCTTGTCTAATAGTTCTTGTAGTTGGGTTTTCAATTCCTTCAACTCTGTGGAAGCCATCCTATAGGGTGCCTTGGACACAGGTGCCACCCCTAGTAGGAGATCTATCACGTACTCAGTCACCCTGTCTGGTGGTAATCCGAGTAGGTCTTCTGGAAACACCTCAGGAAATTCGCATACTACCTCGATATCTTCCATTTTTGGCAAGTCTGCGGTCACATCTACAACTGATATGAGGTATCCTACTCCCCCTTTCTCTAAGCACTTCCTTGCTTTTAGGGTTGAAAGTATAAGTTTTCTCTTTCTAGGCAACTTAGTCCCTCTAAAGTTGAACTCCGTTCCTTTTCTGTCCTTGAAAATTAACTTCTTCTCAGCACATAACAGGCTTGCTGAATGCTGAGATAACCAGTCCATTCATAGAATGACATCGAAATCTAACATCTCAAGCTGGAATAGATTGGCTTCCAACTTTCGTCCTTCAATATGTACTGGGCAAGGCCCATAATACTCTTCTAATTCCACTTCCATTCCCATGGGGGATCGAACTAACAGACTTGGTTCCAAAGTCTTGATGGGTCGATCTAGTCCTTTTCCGAATGATACTGACACAAAGGAATGGGTGGCCCTTGAGTCAAACAGGACTCTGGCGGGTACCCCTGCTATGTATACTATTCCTGAGGTTTTTAATTTTTTTCCTTTAGTTTTATATGCTCATACAATTAATGCAGTAACTAAGGAGTAAGGATAGAATCATACCAGTGACTACATCAGGTGATGCAGCTGCTTCCTCTGTGGTAATGGCATACACTTTGCCTTGCTGCGGTTCCCTCTTTGGTAGTGGGCATGTTCTGGCATAATGACCCACCTGTTGACAATTGAAGCACTTTACACTGGTGTTCTGTCCCGTTGCCTGCTGTGTCACTGCAAGAACAGGTCTGGGTGGCACTGTGCTAGCTGGTGGCCTGAATGGATAATATGGTCTGTTGTTTCTTCCGCCTTGGACCTCAGGGTTAGGACTCTTCAAACCCCTATTCTGTGCAAAGAAGCTATCTCTCTGGCTTGCTTCAATGACTTGAGCCACCTGTACAGCTCCGTTATAGATCTTCAGTCCTCGCCCCAACACATGTTCTCGTATGACACCTCGAAGACCCATAGTGAAGCGACGGGCCTTAGTTTCTTCCTCCTGCATACTGGTTGGAGTGAAGAAAAACAACTCCTCATACTTCTATTGGTATGCCTCTACGGTCATCTGAGAATATTGTAGATTGAGGAACTCCTTTTCCATCTAGTCACAAAAACTCATTGGAAAGTATTTTTCAAAGAAGGCCTCTTTGAATATGACCCAAGTGATTATACGGTGCATTGTTTCCAAATATGCTCTGGTCGAGTTCCACCATCCATTGGCTTCTTCCTTCAGCATATGAGTGGCATATAATACTTTCTCCTCATCAGAACACTCTAGCAAGCGAAAGTTCTTTTCCATCTCAGCTATCCACTGTGCTGGCCATAGTGGTTTCCCTGGCTTAACCGTAAAAGTTGGTGGCTTTAACTTTAGAAATCCACCCACCGCTCTAGAAAGACTGCTCTGCCCATATGGTGCATGTCCATATGGTGCCTAACCATACCATTGCGACTGATATGAGTAACCACTCTGATTCACTCCCTGATACCCACCATGATATGCACCCTGATATCCACCCTGATCCTGGTTAGGGGTGGGTGTCCCTGTAAACTGCTGAGGGAAAGTTGTATGTTGCGTTGCTTGCTGTGGCTGTCCCTCGGCAGTTGTATTACCCTCCATCGGTACGATGTTCACATTTTCTGTGATTTTTGGTAACACATTTATGGGTGCAGGCCCAAACATTATCTCCTTCTCTTATATATAGTTTATTTTGATAACAAGGTAACTGTCCGACCTGTGGACTGTACCCTGTCGCACACTTTATGTTTTTCCTTTTTGTTCATGTTATTACATGTTTATTTGGTTTTTCTCCCTAGACATCAGTGCTTATAATTTCTCTTTCATTAAATAGTATGTTATGCATCTTTTCTTAAGTCTCAGGCATCAAACAAGCTTATGGTGTGTTTTTATTAAAGTTTTTAATTTTCTATCTCAATTCATTGGACATAGTTAGGTGCAGAATGGTTAGCAGGACAGAGCCTAAGTGCTCTGATACCAAGTTGTCACACCCTAATTTCGACTGAACCAGAAGTGTGAGTAAACCGTCTCCAAAACCACGGTTTACACCAGGATCTCAATAAATCGTGTCAACAAACCATTCCAAACAGTCTAACATAACCAGAGAACAACAATAGCAGCGGAATTAATAGATAAATGAACTGAGCTCTATATTGTAAATAAAATAATTACCCAAATTATTCCATCATTTACAAACTTAAATAAATAAAATATTACAAAGTATTGTTTTCAAATAAACCATCTCTAAAGGAAAACACAAAATGAGCACTCGCATGATGCATCATGCTCGTCCTCTACTGCCTGAGTGTCAATGACAGCGACTGTACCGTACGCTGGGGCAGTCATGAAGTCATCAACTGTATACCCTGCATCAAAATCTACAAAAAAAAAAAATATTCGGGTGAGCTCACAACTTAGCTCAGTAAGTACAAAACCAATGCAAAATACAAAATGCATGAGATAACATTACAATTTGGGTCAGGTATAACTTGCAAAATGCTATGGTAGGTTTGACGGCCACCACACCTCCATGCACGAGAGTGTGAGCACACCCAAACATAAGACAATAAACACAGAAGCAAATTAATCACAACGGTTTACTGTTATTTGGTCATTTAGGGTTTGGAGTCTTATCCCTTACCTGACGCGTGATAACAAGTCCGATCTGCGTCACAGGGCCTACTCACGCTGTCTACAGGTCCTACATAATCATACTCATAGGTTAAAATTTAAATTATTAGGGTTACAGTTGGTCAGAATCAAGTCTGGCCAAGCAAACAGGCTTCAGTAGGCATACCGATCGCAGTACCGGTCTCACTGTCTACCGGTCGCGGCACCGGTCTCACTGATCGGTATGTCCTGTGGTACGTATACCGGTCTCACTCAGAGCGAGACCGATATGCGCCTGCGGTATATACCGCAGGCCCATACCGCAGGACCTTTCAGTCCAGTTGGTATGTACCGCAGGGCTATACCGTTGGACTTAGGTCCAGCCGGTATGTCTGGCGGTATATGTAAGACCCGCACGCCACGAACCCGGCATAACCTTATATTTTGTGTCGGGACCCGTCTACATATCATGGTCGAGCCAAGTGGACCAAGTGTGTGAAGAAAAACCAAGACTCAATATGAAAATTTACTCAAAAATAGTCAAAATGAGGGTAGGGTCGCAGGTTTTAACAGGTAGGTCCGACCCCCCCATCGACCCCCACCATTGACCCGTGACCAGGGGTCGCAGGGGTCTCGAATTGTCCGACCCCCCCATTGACCCCGGTAATCGAGAAAAACAGCACGAACCAAAAATTAGGAAACCTTCCTAATTTCAATTGGTACCTTTCCTAAACTCAATGGGACTTATTTTGGGAGGTTTTACTCTATAAATAGGACGTCCCTAAGCCTCTTTCACTCCTTTTACAACCCTAATTGGATTGAGAGAAAGAGAAGAGAAGGAAGAGAAGGAGAAAAGAAAGAGAATTGAAGAAGAAGACCAATGAGGAGGAAATTCAGAGGAAATTCTGAATCTCAGCAAACCTAAGGTATGAATACATTCCCCATGATTTATTAAAGACCTTAGAATGGTTTATAAAGAGGGTATGAATTAGAAGAAACCCAAATCACCCATCCATGGTTAGGTTTCAATGGAAACCATGGAGGAGATCATTGAAACCATGTAGGTGAATAAAGAATAGTTATAAACCATAGAACATGTATGGAATGGACTATAGAAGCAAGCCATCGGACCCCAAACATGAATGAATGGACGAAATTTGATATTTTCGACTCAAACCATGGGGGGTCGCACCTAGGGTCGATGGAACCTCCAACCCAAGCATCGACCCCCAGCATTCGGGAAGTTCAGGAAAGGAGGGGTAGCACCTAGGGTCGATGGAACCTCCGACCCTAGGCATCGACCCCCAGTTAACAGCAAATTGTAAAAATTAGTATAAATTTTAATTAAATTTTATCGACTTTGTTAGGTCTTCTAGCAATATAATATTGATATAAAAGTGATTCTTAAGGCTTGAAAGAGGATCTACAAACAAGCAAAGGTGAGGAAACATGACTCTAAACTAATTGATTAATAACAAACTGTTTTTATTTCTTGAGTCCAATGCTATGCTTGATTCTATGCGAACATGCTTGTAATGTGCATTCAACATGTCATCCAATATTTCTATTTATTGTTCATGCATATTTACTTTATTGTTTATAACATGATAATGATGATGATGATAGGAATAAGCATGTGAATGTATGTGTGTGGTTGGTGTACTTGATGCGAGCGAGTATCAGGGGGTGTCATAGGCTGGGCCTCAGCACTCTAGCTCTATCTCTAACTCAAGTCTTGTGCATTAGTATCGTCGTATCGCCATTACTTTAGCAGAACTATTACGTCGTAGAGTATCAGGGGAGGTGGTCTCGGTCCTTGTAGTCTCTGACTCTATCGGGGGGCCTTAGCTCTATCTCTATGGACGTTCTGAGGGATGCTGGGTGAGGCCTTGGATACACTGTTTGGCATTAGGATTGGTTAGTTGCTAGCCCAGTTTGCAAGCCCTCGCCAACAGGGGCTTACGTGTTGGTATGACACTGTACAGCAATAAACGTTAACCTTTGTTGTACAATGTTCATGAATTGGGTGCTTGTGAGTCGACAATAAACGTTACCTTCGGGTGGCGTCACACACTTGTGTATAGAGGCGGGGTCAATAAACGTTAACCTTTGACCACCCAAACCTTTCTATTGCATATTGCAAACTTTATACCAGACCAAAGATATGAATTGATTGCATGCATATGATTGTTGCATTGTTTTGTTTACTCACTGAGCTGAAGTTGGAGAGCTGACCCTCGCGCGTGTAATTCTTTTTAGTTTCTGATGTTGCAAGTACTATGATTGAAGATAATGTCGACACGCCAACATATGAGCGGGTGGAGACTATGAATGAGCAAGCTGTGGAGAAAGAACATGGTTCGTTAAGAGAGTGTTTCAGCTGTGGATATGCTTAGTGTTTAGATTTCGTATTTGGATATTGTAATATGTATTAAATTATGTTTTTGTTACTTGAAAATAATTATAATATTAATTATTTATCATGACTAGACCTCAGTTCATTATCTGTAAGACTTCCGCTATTTATTTTATTGCCTCTGATAATGTGGAATGTGTTTTGGTTTATCATATGTGGGATAGCCTATTTTGAGATCCTGATTGAACTGTTGGTTTATTGACGGTTCATCACACCATTTTGGTTAGTGCAGAATTGGGGTGTGACAACTTGGTATCAGAGCTCTCGTAGGCCTTACCCATTAAACCTGAATACTTCCATTGGAGTCCATGAACTGAGTTAGGATAAATTAAAAGCTTTAATACAGACAAACCATAACCACCTGTGTTGGTTGAGATAGAATTAAACAAGACGATAATGTACATTTAAAATGTGGAACCATATATATACACTCAAACAGAAAAAGAAGACCAAAAAATTATCCTGATTAATAAATAATATAGGGTATTATCTATAAGTTGGATAGTTATCCAAGTATACAAGGATATAGTACAGTAGCAAGAAGGGAGCTTCTGCAAAGCAGAAAAGTGAATACCAAGTTGGTACTCACAAGATGTGAAACTCGAAGTATGACAAAGGAAGGAGAAAATGGCTAGTAATGCCTAATTCCCTGCAAAGGTAAAGGAAAAGATCTCGGGCCGAATCCAACAGAGATAGGAGAATAACGGCCTACATTAAGAATAAGAGTAACTACAAGAAGATAAAGCAATACCCCTGGGTGACATGGAGACTCAGAGTGAAATCCACTACACGCTAATCCATTACCCGCTGAGCATTAAGATGAGGTTACAACTTGACCCCACCACTATCTGGGTCGAGAACGGGTAATGAAAACTCATCTGAGTTGGTAATCAGATTAGAGCAAATAAGAGGAAGTGAACAACCAGGCCACTCCAGCCAACCACCTGGACTACCAATTACCTTGGTTACGGTTGTAATAAACTTGACCCAATAAAATACAAGAGCAACCACAAATGAGACCGACTATGCAAGTTCCTATCCAAATTTCCAATGCTACATCAACACCTTTGGGTCAAACCAAGTATGGTACCAATTGGTAGCATCACTGTACCCCAACACCTGTTAGCTATAATACAGTGTCTACCACACAGTAAATCCCAGTAATGCACACCCTAGTGCAGAAGTTTGGTACACAACAAGCAGTGTATCAAGGTGGTTAACCCTTATCAGCCACCAATGTATGGGATAGTTGCATCATGACAGAATGATCCGACAAGGATTGAAGAATGTCTTCTGAAGATGATACCTCGGACATTTTCAGCAAAGGATCAAATCTATTATGGCCATATATCTAGATAGGTTTATATAGGATGCGGTGCATTATTGATTTACTCTTATGATTATAGAGGATGCACATACCAGATTTTAATTTTTCGGTCCTTGACAGGATACCTTCTTGATTTAACCTGTCAATTGGAGTTATAGATATTGTTTCTTTAGTAGTAGTCCTGATTATACCAATCTGAACCATTCTCATGATCGACAACATTAACAGAGATATGAACTGAATGAATAGTTAAATGTTTAATCGTGTTAAGCGTACATCTTCTGATTTATACCTGATTTATTGATGTACGAAATCTTTCTCTGGATTTATACCTGATTTACTGATGTATGAAAGCTTCTCCAGATTTACTCTTGTAGTGTCTTGACCAATGACATTATATACTCGATAGAACCTATAACCATGAGTTTAAGAGCTGTAGAACCTCTATTTCCATGTATTTGGACCACCGTGCAACCTAACGACCTTTGGATGCCAGTTGGATTACCACAGATTTACTCCCGATCCTTTAAATTTAAGTTTACTAGATAAAGCAAGTGTTTGCCGTTATACTAAATTTGAAAGAAGGAAGTGAATTGCTTTTGGATGAACATTCTGATTTATACACTCCTGACCTTGTTGATAAAGATGTTTAGTAATAATGAAATCATTGGAAGAAAGATGATTGGATTCAGATTAAATACTATAGTCAATGAACCTCAGATGAAGTAATGGAGAATCTATTTTGAGATTGCTAAATGAATGGATATGAGTCATGTCTATAAAAGAGTGCATGAGCAAAAATGAGAACTATCAAGAGTAGCCAGTAAAGAAATAGATAGCACTCAAGTAGAGTTAAAGATGGTTATATCGGTATGAATTTTGACAAGGTAGAAGATTCCTAAAGGAAAATTTAAGAGTGGATACAAGGATAAAGTCATGGCATAAGTAGTACTCGATTTAATACAATGATAATTGAGTTATGCCCAATGTTGAGGGATATGATTAAGTAAAGACCAAAATAGTTTGACAGAATTAATGAATTTATAAGCACATACCCTAATGCTTATAGATAAACTTGGGATATGAAGTAATAATCACAAGATATTTTCGAGGTATATGGAAGAGAAAGCAAGGTAGAACAGCAAGGATAAAAGAAATACAAGCTAATGAATGCAATATGAGATTTTGATGATAGTCTTTGAAAAATCAAAAGAGATGAAGGAACTAGACAAGCTCTTAAGACCTTTATATCAGATTTCTCTAGTTTAAGCTTTTTTGGGACTAAATGTTGTTTTAGATGAATGTTATGAACAATGATTGAATCATATTAATGGATGGATGAAATTTGGACGTAACCTAATTAGACTTGAGATGACAGAATTTAATGTCATCTTGGGGATAGACTGGTTGTCTCAACACTCTACAAAGTTGTTATGTGCATAGAAGAGGTTATCATTCAAGAATAAAGACGACATATAATTTAGTATTATTGGAAGTATGTTGCCTAGGAAGTGAAAGTTGATCCTCTCTATGCTAAGGGCGAAGAGATGCTTTGAAGAGAAATGAGTTGGAGATATGGTATTCGTGGCATACATTACCAAAGAAGCACCACAGATAGAAGATACTGATGTGATGCATAAATTTTTTGATGTGTTTCCAAGAGACTTACTTGGGTTACCATCTGAACATGCGACCAAGTTCGTCATCAACTTGTTACCAAGGACGATACTTGTGTCAAAGGCACCTATAGAGTAGCTCCTACGGAGTTGAAGGAACTGAGACTCAACTACAAGAGTTATTAGACAAGGGTTCTAATCAGCTAAGTATTGCATCATGGAGAGCGCCAACGCAACTCGTGAAGAAGGACGGTAGTGTCAAATTATGTATAGACTATCGGGAACTAAACAAGCTCACGATCAAGAATCGATAACTACCACCTCAGATCGATGACTTGTTTAACTAGTTGCAAGGAGCAAAGGTATTTTCTAAGGTTGATCTTCGATCAAGATATCATCAGCTGAAGAATTTGGACAGCGATATCTCGAAGATAGCTTTTAGAATCGGGATTGGCCAATTATGAGTTCTCAATTATGACGTTTGGATTAATCAATGCCCTTACATCTTTTATGGAGCTGATGAACTGGGTGTTTCATGACATGTTGGACACGTCGATCATAGTTTTCATAGATGATATTTTGGTTTATTCCAAGAATGAAGCAACTCATACAATGGATTTTAGAACAGCTTCACAACAGCTGAAAAGAGAAAAACTTTATGCCAAGTCCAAGAAATATGAGACATGATTAAACAAAATGATCTTCTTAGATCACGTAGCATCATAAAAAGGGATTAAAGTGGACCCTATTAAGATAGAGGTAATCATATGGTGAGAAACACCTAAAGAGTATTGTGTAGATCAGAAGTTTCTTGGGTTTAGCTGGTTATTAGTGACAATTTTGGAGGACCACTCTAAGATCGCAAAACCTCTTACCAAGCTAACCAGGAAGGGAGATGAGTTTAAAGAAGGGTTGATATCAACTCTCACCTTGATCATTCGGATATCAGGGAAACCTTTTACCCTAAACATCGAAGCTTTCGGATTGAATCTAGGATGCGGGTTGATGCAAAGTAAATAAGCAATTGTATATGCTTCAAGAAAACTGAAGGAGCATAAGAAGAGTTACCCTACTCATGACTTGGAAGTACCGGTGATGAGTTATGAAATCAAGACTTGGAGACATTATCTAAACGGAGGAGAATTTTAGACTGAATGGGAACACAAGTGTTTTATTTATCTCTTCATTAGAAAGAGTTGAACATGAGGATAAGGAGATGGTTAGGAATACTTGAAGGATTAAGACTGCAATATTCAACGTCACCCGAGCAAGGCTAATGTAGTAGCTAAGGCCTTGAGCAAAAAGGGAATTATGAAGTCCGAAGAAGGACCCAGTATAAATGCTGCCTTATGTTCCGCAGCAACAGATTCAGATTTGGAAGAAGAGTAACATATAATAGAAACTCGTGATGATCCAATTGAGCGAGAACTTAGGGATGAAGAAAAAGAAGTAATTTTGTTATATCTGTATATAAGAACGGTACAAAAAGATTTAGAGAAAGAAAAACCTAACCCTGACTTACTTTGGATGTAGAGACGGTACTCAGATACAGATGTAGACTCTGAATACTTAAAGGTAAATACTTGGATATCATGAAGAGGATAAGGATAAGAGCCCATTGTACTCCATATTCAGGATATCCTGGAGTACCAATATGTATCATGACCCGAAGAGATAACAAATGTGGCTTTGTGCGTGTTCCGGTGTCTAAATTAGCAGCAAGTAAAAGTTGAAAGACAAAGACCACCATGGCTTACAATAAAAACTACGGAGCCAGTCTGAAAGTGGAATTGCATTACAATGAATTATGTCACTGATTGGCCACTGACTATCAGATCGATTGATGAAGTTAGGGTGATCGTTGATCGCCTTATGAAAATAGCTCATTCCATTGCTATACGACCTAGGTATGCTTTGGAGCGGCTAAATAAGCTATATGTAGATAACATTGCCAGATTGAATGGTATGTATAAGAGCCTAGTAATGGTCAGAAGCTCATGCTTTATCTCGAAGTTTTGGGAGGATCTATAGAAAATAATGGGGACAAAGTTGAAGTTTAGTACCGCACTTTCCCTCAAACCGACAGACAGTTGGAGCGGACTATACAGATCCTAAGAGATATGCTCCGAGCTTGTAAAATTGATTTCAAGGAACTTGAGTTGAGAAGGTACCGTGAATTGAAGTTGCTATTAAGCTACCATGTAAATGTTACCTATGAAGCAGATACGATAGAAATGTCAAATTCCTCTCTTTTGGAATGAAGTTAGTGAATGAAGAGTTTTAAGACCTAAGTCAATTGCAGAAAACTATCGAGTGGCAGACAAGATCAAAGAAAAAAGGGCCAAGACAGCTCAGGATTGTCAGGAGAGACCAAGACCTCGAGTTCACCATAAGTGACAAATTGTTGTTTTTGAAGATATCACTTATGCGCAGTTTGAAACGATTAGACAAGAAGGGAAAGTCATAATTTATATATGTGTTGGATCTTATAAACTTTGGAGAGACGTAGAAAAGTTGCATATCAATTAGCGTTACCGCTGTCCATGTCTAGTGTGCATGATGTATTTTGTGTGTCTCTATTGAAGAAGTACATTAGAGATCCATATCAAAGGTATTGACCACGGAATCACTAGATTCGATAGAATGTTTGACTATTGAAGTGGTACCAGCCTAGTTCACTAGTGGGAAGGTACAATGTTTCCAAAGCTGGGATAATTATTATATGAAGGTAACCTGGCAAAGACAAGACGTAGCGAAGAGTGCATAGGAGGAAGAAGATGCAATGTAGAAATAGAATTCCCACCTATTGACTCCGAAGTAAATTCAAATTTTGAGGATAAAATTTATTTTAAGGATGGGGGAGTTGTAAGATCCGTACATTCAAATTTTGACGACGAAATTTTTTTTAAGGGTGGTGGAGTTGTAAGACCCGCACGCCACGAACCCAGCCTAACCTTATATTTTGTGTCGGGACCCGTCTACATATCATGGTCGAGCCAAGTGGACCAAGTGTGTGAAGAAAAACCAAGACTCAATATGAAAATTTACTAAAAAACAGTCAAAATGAGGGCAGGGTCGCAGGTTTTAACAGGCAGGTCCGACCCCCCCATCGACCCCCACCATCGACCCGTGACCAGGGGTCACAGGGGGTCTCGAATTGTCCGACCCCCCCCCCCCCATCGACCCCCTATCGATCCCCGGTAATCAGGAAAAACAGCACGAACCGAAAATTAGGAAACCTTCCTAATTTCAATTGGAACCTTTCCTAAACTCAATGGGACTTATTTTGGGAGGTTTTACTCTATAAATAGGACGTCCCTAAGCCTCTTTCACTCCTGTTACAACCCTAATTGGATTGAGAGAAAGAGAAGAGAAGGGAGAGAAGGAGAAAAGAAAGAGAATTGAAGAAGAAAACCAATGAGGAGGAAATTCAGAGAAAATTCTGAATCTCAGCAAACCTAAGGTATGAATACATTCCCCATGATTTATTAAAGACCTTAGAATGGTTTATAAAGAGGGTATGAATTAGAAGAAACCCAAATCACCCATCCATGGTTAGGTTTCAATGGAAACCATGGAGGAGATCATTGAAACCATGTAGGTGAATAAAGAATAGTTATAAACCATAGAATATGTATGGAATGGACTATAGAAGCAAGCCATCGGACCCCAAACATGAATGAATGGACGAAATTTGATATTTTTGACTCAAACCATGGGGGGTCGCACCTAGGGTCGATGGAACCTCCAACCCAAGCATCGACCCCCAGCATTCGGGAAGTTCAGGAAAGGAGGGGTAGCACCTAGGGTCGATGGAACCTCCGACCCTAGGCATCGACCCCCAGTTAACAACAAATTGTAAAAATTAGTATAAATTCTAATTAAATTTTATCGACTTTGTTAGGTCTTCTAGCAATATAATATTGATATAAAAGTGATTCTTAAGGCTTGAAAGAGGATTTACAAACAAGCAAAGGTGAGGAAACATGACTCTAAACTAATTGATTAATAACAAACTGTTTTTATTTCTTGAGTCCAATGCTATGCTTGATTCTATGCGAACATACTTGTAATGTGCATTCAACATGTCATCCAATATTTCTATTTATTGTTCATGCATATTTACTTTATTGTTTATAACATGATAATGATGATGATGATAGGAATAGGCATGTGAATGTATGTGTGTGGTTGGTGTACTTGATGCGAGCGAGTATCAGGGGGGTGTCATAGGCTGGGCCTCAACACTCTAGCTCTATCTCTAACTCAAGTTTTGTGCATTAGCATCGTCGTATCGCCATTACTTTAGCAGAACTATTACGTCGTAGAGTATCAGGGGAGGTGGTCTCGGTCCTTGTAGTCTCTGACTCTATCGGGGGGCCTTAGCTCTATCTCTATGAACGTTCTGAGGGATGCTGGGGTGAGACCTTGGATACACTGTTTGGCATTAGGATTTGTTAGTTGCTAGCCCAGTTTGCAAGCCCTCGCCAACAGGGGCTTACGTGTTGGTATGACACTGTACAACAATAAACGTTAACATTTGTTGTACAATGTTCATGAATTGGGTGCTTGTGAGTCGACAATAAACGTTACATTCGGGTGGCGTCACACACTTGTGTATAGAGGCGCGGTCAATAAACGTTAACCTTTGACCACCCAAACCTTTCTATTGCATATTGCAAACTTTAAACCAGACCAAATATATGAATTGATTGCATGTATATGATTGTTGCATTGTTTTGTTTACTCACTGAGCTCAATTTGGAGAGCTGACCCTCGCGCGTGCAATTCTTTTTAGTTTCTGATGTTGCAGGTACTGTGATTAAAGATTATATCGACACGCCAACATATGAGCGGGTGGAGAATATGAATGAGAAAGCTATAGAGAACGAACATGGTTCGTTAAGAGAGCGTTTCAGCTGTGGATACGCTTAGTGTTTAGATTTCGTATTTGGATATTGTAATATGTATTAAATTATGTTTTGGTTACTTGAAAATAATTAGAATATTAATTATTTATCATGACTAGACCTCAGTTCATTATCTGTAAGACTTCCACTATTTATTTTATTACCTCTGATTAATGTGGAATGTGTTTTGGTTTATGATATGTGGGATAGCCTATTTTGAGATCCTGGTTGAACCGTTGGTTTATTGACGGTTCATCACACCATTTTGGTTAGTCCAGAATTGGGGTGTGACAGTATATACAGCAGGACCAATACCGCAGGACTTATTGTCTAGCGGTTAGGTCCGGCGGTTTGGGTCCGAGAGCCCGATCTCGGATCTCCCTCCCCCGTCGATCATTGGCTTGGTTTCTAGGATATTTCTTAAACCATTCTAAGGTTCAAATATTCGTTTAACCTTCTAGGTTTCGACTATAATGTCGCATCATTCCCAGATTGGATCTTAGGGGAAACTAGGGTTTTTGGGGTTCTAGGATTTTGGATCGTTGCGCCGTTTCACGGCTCCGAATCGAAATCCTAACATTACTAAGAGGGTTGAGCACTTATTGGTGTTTGTCGGATGGCGGCGTGCTCTTCCAACGGAAAATCCCTCTTCTTGAGCGGTCTCCTCCCTCCTTGCTCCTTCTCAGATCTCTTCCAGACGGCTAGGGTTTGATAAAGAGGGTTGGAAGGCATATATATATATAGTGGGATACTGTTCTAGGAAGGTTTCCCACAGTTAGAAACTTTCCAAAATTTCGATTCGGAGTGTGAGACCCGCTGGAGTTCATCTCCAGCCATTATTGCACATACCAGTCGCACATACCGGTCTCACTCAGTGAGATCGGTACTGAGACCGGTATGTAAAATTTACATTTTTACACATCGTTTCTCATACCTGGATCTCGTGGTTCGTCACCCGGCCTCGCCTTCCGGTCCGGTTATGATTGGGAGACCTGATACAATGTAAACCATGGTTAAATCGGGTTTTCAGAGCATGATTCTTACAGTAACCATCGTGATATACGCCCTAGAACTGTCCGGGGGTGTTCAGCATAGAAATCTATTGTTGTTGTTGCTAAATTACAGGGATGGCGTTACTGCCAACTGATGCCGTATTAGTTTGGCCTTGTGGTGTTGGTGTAACTTTGGCACTGGTAAGTATGTTCATTCTCAATGCCGCTCGCAGTTCCATCAATATCTAATGCTATTCTTGCACTTGACGGGTCAGATTGGTCACAACTGTAGCCAAGTCCCCTGGAGGTAGTCCAGGTAAATTATTTTGGTAGGTCTGGATAGTTGCTTCTTGATTTGCTCTCGTCTGGTTGTCGTTATTTGGCGTCGGCCCAGCTGGGTTCTCATTACCGGTTCTAGATCCAGCTGGTGGTGGTGGGGTCAGATTACGACCTCTTCGACTTCCACTACGTCTTGCCATTTCAGACTAATAGCATTGAAGGATCTGCATGGCCAGCATGTATGAGACAATTTGTACAACATAGTTAATATTTTCAGGGTTATCTCACACAGTTCATGAAAATCCCAGCAAAAATGGAGTAATAAGCATATACAAGAAAAACTGTGTCCGATCGCCCTTGACCGGTCCCTTGATTAATCCAATTTTTGCCTACCGGTCAGCCTGCCGAATATATTCAGACAATTAGGAAATTTTTCCTGGTCAGTTGTCCGGTCTGGTAATTAGCCGTACTGGACAACGTGCTGGACAACTCTAAGATACTATGAATACGCTTAGTGTTTAACTTTTGTATTTGGATATTTGTAATACGTATTAAATTATGTTTTGGTTACTTGGAGATAAATAGAATATTAATTATTTATCATGACTAGACCTCAGTTCATTATCTGTAAGACTTCCGCTATTTACTTTATTATCTCTGATTAATGTGGAATGTGTTTTGGTTTAACAAAAATGGGGATAGCCTATACGAGATCCTGGTTGAACCGTTGGTTTATTGATGGTTCATCACACCATTCTAGTTGGTGCAGAATTGGGGTGTGACAACTTGGTATCAGAGCTCTCAGGTCTTGCCCATCAAACTTGAATACTTCTACTGGAGTCCATGAACTGAGTTAGGATAAATTAAAAGCTTTAATACAAATACACCATAAGCACCTGTGTTGGTTGAGACAGAACTTAAACAAGACAATAATGTACATATATGAGGTGGAACCATATGTATATATATAGAGACTAAAGAAAAAGAGAATCATAATGTATCCCGATAAATAAATAACATATGGTACAATCTACAAGTAGGATAGTTGCCTGAGTATACAAAGGATATAGTACAGTAACAAGAAGGAAGCATCTGTAAAGTAGAAAAGTTAAAATACCGAGTTGGTACTCACAAGATGTGAAACTCGATATATGACAGAGGAAGAAGAAAATGGCTAGTAACGCCTAAATCCTTGTAGAGGAAAAGAGAAAGATCTCAGGCTGAATGCGACAGAGATAAGAGAACAATAGCTATACACCAAAAATGAGAGTAACTATAAAAGAAGATAAAGTTATACTCCTGGGTGACGTGGAAACTCAGAGTGAGATCCATCACAAGCAAATCCATTGCCAGCTGAGCATTAAGAAGATATTGCAACTCGACCCCACCACTATCAGGGTCGAGAACGGGTAGTGAAAACTCATTGGAGCAGATGCTAAATAATGATAATCAGAATGTAGCAAATCAAAAGAGTGAACAATCAGGGCACTCCAGTCAATCTACCTGGACTACCAAGTGCCTTGGCTACGGTTGTAATAAACTTGGCCTGACAAAATATAAGAGCAATAACAGATGAGACCGACTATGCAAGTTGCTATGTGAATTACTATCCAAGTTGTCAATGCTACACCAACACCTCCGTGTCAAACCAAGTACGGTACCAATTGGTAGCAACACTGTACCCCAGCACCTGTAAGCTATAACACAGTGCCTACCATACAGCAAGTCCCAGTAATGCACACCCTAGTGCGAAAGCTTGGTACACAACAAGCAGTGTATCAAGGTGCTGACCCTTATCAGCCACGAATATATGGGATAGTTGCATCATGGCAGAATGATCCAACAAGGATTGAGGAATATTTTCTGAAGATGAAGCCTCAAACATTTTCAGCAAAGGATCAAATCTATTGTGGCCATATAAATAGATAGGTTTATATAGGATGCGGTGCATTATTGACTTACTCTTATGATTATAGAGGATGCACATACCAGATTTTAATTTTTCATGTCTTAACAGGATACCTTCTTGATTTAACCTGTCAATTGGAGTTATAGATATTGTTTCTTTAGTATTAGTCCTGATTATATCAATCTGAGCCACTCTCATGATCGACAACATGGACAGAGATACGAACTGAATGAACAGTTAAATGTTTAATCATGTTGAGCGTACATCTTCTGATTTATACCTGATTTACTGATATACGAAAATTTCTCCAAATTTATTCCTATGGTGCCTTGATCAATGGCATTATATACTCGATAGAACCTGTAACCATGAGGTTAAGAACTGTAAAACTTCTATTTTCATATATTTGGACTACCGTGCAACTTGACGATCTTTTGATGCCAGTTGGATTACCATAGATTTACTTCTGATCCTTTGAATCTGGGTTCACTAGAGAAAACAAGTGTTCTACATCATACTGAATTTGAAAGAAGAGAAAGAATTGCTTTTGGATAAACATTCTGATTCTTACCTTTCTCGACATCCATTGATAAGATGTTTAGTGAATAAGAAATTATGGAAAGTAAGATGATTAAATTCAGATTAGATTCTATATCTAAGGAACCTCAGATGAAGAAATGGAGGATCTGTTTTGAGATTACTGAATAGATAGATATGGTCATGTCTATAAAAGAGTGCATGAGCAAAAAAGTAAGTAACAATCACAAGATATTTTTTGAGGTACACGAAAGAGAGATCAGGGTAGAACAACGATGATAAAGAAGGTGTAAGCTAATGAGTTTTTTGGGATATACGAGATTTTAAGCAATTGTCTTTGAAAAACTAAGAGATGAAGGAACTAGACAAGCTCTTAAGACCTTTATACCAGATTTCGCTAGTTCAAGCTTTTTTGGACTAAATGTTGTAGTAGGTAAGTGTTATGAACATTGTGTAAATCATATGGATGGACAGACTTTGGATGCAACCTTGATTCAACTTGAGATGGTAGACTTTGATGTCATCTTGGGAATGGACTGGTTAGCTCGGTATTCTGCAAACCTATTATGTGCAGAAAAGAAGATGACATTTAAAGACAAGGAAGGAGCAGAGTTTAGTTTTGCGAGAACCAAACTTCCCCGTAAAAAAAATTCATCCTCTCTGCATTAAAGGCTAGGAAATGCCTTGAGAAAGGAAGAGTTGGGTATTTAGTATCAGTGGTTGACCTCACCAAGGAAGCACCTCGAATGGTGGATATTGATGTTGTGCGTGACTTTTCAGATGTATTTCCTGAAGAACTACCAGGACTACCACCCGATCGAGTGACAGAGTTCGTTATAGACCTGATACCCGGAGCCACACCAGTATCTAGAGCACCCTATCGAATGACTCCTATTGAACTGAAGGAATTGAAGGTACAGTTATAGGAATTATTGGACAAAGGTTATATCAGACCTAGCATATCACCATGGAGAGCGCCAGTATTGTTTGTAAAGAAGAAGGATGGTACCGTTCGACTGTGTATGGACTATCAGAAATTGAATAAGCTGACAATCAAGAATCGATACCCGTTGCCTCGAATCGATGACTTGTTCGATCAGTTGCAAGGTGTCAAGGTGTTCTACAAGATCGATCTTCGGTCAGGATACCATCAGTTGAATATTAAGGACGGTGATATTCCAAAGACAGCATTTAGAACAAGATAAGGACATTATGAATTTTTAGTCATGTCTTTTGGATTGACTAACGCACTCGTAACTTTTATGAAACTCATGAATCGAGTATTCTATGATATGTTGGATATGTCGGTCATTGTGTTTATTGATGATATATTGGTCTACTCCAAGGACAAGGAAACTCATCGCATGAATTTAAGAGCCGCTCTGCAGCGATTAAGGGAGAAGCTTTACGCCAAATTTACAAAGTGTGAGTTTTGGTTGAATGAGGTCGCTTTCTTAGGCCATGTTGTATCCGCTGAAGGAATTAAAGTGGATCCTAGCAAGATTGAAGCCATTGTGAAGTGGGAAGCACCGAAGAGCATTACAAAAATTAAAAGCTTTCTAGGTCTAGCTGGGTATTATCAACGATTCGTGGAAGACTATTCCAGAATTGTTGTACCTCTCACCAGTTTGACTAATAAATGAGAAAAGTTTGTTTGGACTAATAACTGTGAGAAAAGTTTCCAAGCATTGAAGGCTAGATTGATATTTGCTCCGATCTTGACTATTCCTATTTCGGGACAGCCATTTATCTTGTACACTGATGCATCGGGATTGGGTTTAGGATGTGTACTTATGCAAGAAGAACAAGTAATTGCGTATGCTTCAGGACAACTGAAGACACATGGGAAGAACTATCCCACTCATGACTTGGAATTAGCGACAGTAGTACATGCTGTCAAGATATGGAGACATTACTTGTACGGAGAGAAATTTTAGATTAAATCAGATCATAAGAGTCTCACTTATCTTTTTAATTAGAAGGAGTTGAACATGCGACAAAGAAGATGACTGGAATTATTGAAGGATTATGATTGTGATATCTAGTATCATCCAGGAAAGGCTAATGTAGTTGCTGATGCGCTAAGCAGAAAAGCAATGATAAAATCTCAAGGAGAGGTTAACACAACTGCAGCAATGTGTACTACAGGAGAAGTGTTCAATTACGGTAATGAGCAGTTCGTGATAGATGCACCGGGTGAATCAACCAACCAAGGATTTATTCATCGGTTTTCAAATATGTTTGCAACATTGAAGATTGTACCTGATATAATTGATGAAGTAAAAGCAACTATTAGATCAGACCCTTATCTGAGAACGGTACAAGAAGACATCGAAAAAGGTAAGACTATTCCTGAGTTCACCTTAGATGATGAAAAGGTACTAAAGTACAAAGGAAGAGTATGTGTTCCTAAAACAGAAAATTTGGACATTAGACACCGATTAATGAAGGAAGCTCACACCACCACCTATTCGGTACATCCTGGAAGTACAAAAATGTATCATGATTTGAAAAAATTATATTGGTGGAGAGGAATGAAAGTAGATGTAGCTAAATTCGTGTCTCAATGCCTAAATTGTCAGAGGGTAAAGGCTAAACGACAAAGACCTGCAGGACTATTGCAGCCGCAGCCAGAACCAGCATAGAAATGGGATTGCATCACTATGGACTTCATCACCGGGTTACCATTGACTCCTCGAGTAGTTGACGCGGTTTGGGTGATTGTAGATTGTCTAACAAAGACAACTCGTTTTATAGCAATACAACCACAGTATACCCTGAAGAGGTTAGCCGAGCTATATGTGGATAACATTGTCATATTACATGGTGTACCTGAAAGCATTGTGTCCGATAGAGACCCACGCTTTACTTCAAAGTTTTGGGAAGGATTGCAAAAGGCTATAGGTACAATGTTAAAGTTCAGTACCGCATTCCATCCTCAGACAGACGGACAGTCAGAGCGTACCATTCAGATTTTAGAAGACATGCTTCGAGCTTGTGTTATTGATTTTAAAAGATCATGGGATGAGAAACTACCATTGATCGAGTTCGCCTATAACAACAGCTATCAAGCTACTATACAGATGTCACCCTATGAAGCACTATATGGTAGAAAGTGTCGAACTCCTTTGTTTTGGAATGAATTTGGTGAACGTAGCATCGTTAGACCAGAATTTGTTGAAGAGACTTGTCGAGTAGTCGACATTATCAAGGAAAGAGTTAAAACAGCTCAAAATCGTCAGAAACAGTACGCAGATACTCGATGCCGAGACCTTGAATTTGTTGTAGGTGATAAGGTATTTCTGAAGGTATCACCTATGCGGGGTTTAAAACGATTCGGACAGAAAGGGAAGCTAAGTCCGAGATATGTTGGGCCATATGAGATTTTAGCCAACGTGGAAAGGTGGCTTATCAGTTAACACTACCACCATCCATGTCAAGTGTGCATGACGTATTTCATATCTCATTATTAAAGAAGTACATCAGAGATCCAATGCACGTTTTGATAGCAGATCCACCAGGTCTAACTGATGATTTGACATTCGAAGTAGCACCAACTGAAATCACTAGTCGAAAGGTTCAACGTCTACGCAATCGTGACATATACTATGTTAAAGTCACCTGGAGGAGCCGAGATATAGAAGAGATCACATGGGAAGAAGAGAATGCTATGCGGAAGCAATATCCTCACATTTTCGACTCAAAAGGTATGTACAAATTTCGACGACGAAATTTTTAATAAGAGGGGGGGAGTTATAAGACCCGTATCGAACTAACCGGTCTTACCACCTTGTACCAGGTCTACCTATCATGGTCGAGCCAAGTGGACCAAGTGCGTAAAGAAAATCACAAGATCAGGTATGAGTCTAACCCTAAAACAGTAAATGTGAGGGTAGGGTCACATGCCTAAACAGGTAGGGTCGACCCCACCTCAACAGAAGTCCAACCCATGACTTTTTAGTCGTAGGGTCGCATGACTAAGAAGGTGTAGGGTCGACGGATCCTGCGACCCTACGTCCGACCTTACGATTACAGACAGAAACCGTAAATTAAGAAACTTTCCTAATTCCAAGGGGTTCTTTCCTAAACTCGATGTGACTTATTTTAGAGGATTTTCCTCTATAAATAGGACGTCCCTTAGACTCTTTCACTCCTTTTAGAACCCTAATTGAAAGTGAGAGAAAGAGAAGGAAAAGAAGAAGAGAAGAAAAATTGAAGAAAAGACTAAGAAAGAGGAGGAAGTTCAGAGAAACCTCTGAATCTCAGTCAACCTCAGGTATGAACCTAATTCCCTTCATAAAGTAAGAGCCTAAAATAGATTATGAAGAAGTTAGGATTAAGAGAAACCCCAAATCATCCATCCATGGACAAGTTCCAAAGAAATCCATGGAAGTAATCATCATAGGCAATGAAAAGTGTGTAAAAATCATAGTTATGAGCCATAGAACAATCTTAGAACGGACCTACAAGACCACAGGATCGATCACATGCCCTCGGGAGGTCCAAGGGAGGGTGTGGTCGCACGTAGGGTCGATTGGTATCCGACCCCATTTCCCGACCCTACACCTTAGGGTCGTAGAAAACTGCTACCCTAGGTGCGACCCCACCCTACGACCCTACGATTTCAGCTAGTTTAAATTTATTGAAATTAGTTTTAATTAAAATCTATCAACTTGTTAGGCTTTTCTACTGATTTAAAGGTGATTCATAAAGCTTGAACGACGATCTACACTCAAATAAAGGTGAGGGAACAAGACCAAAACTAATTGGCTAATAATAAACTATTTTCGTTTATTGAGTCCAATACCATGTATGATTCTATGATTGTATGATTGTAATGTGCATATCACATGTCATCCACTATTCTTGTTATTACTATTCATGCATATTTAATTTTGTTTATTATAACATGATGATGATGATGATGCTAGGAATAGACATGTGAATGTATGTGTGTGGTTAGTGTACTTGATGCAGTCAAGCATCAGGGGGAGGACGTGACACTGTGGTTCATTCTGGTCACCAGACTCTAGCTCTATCTCTACTCAAATCTTGTCCACTAACATCATCGTATCGCCATTACCTTAGCAGAACTATTACGTCGTAGGGCATTAGGGGTGGTGGTCTCGGACCGTGTAGTCTCTGACTCTGTCGGGGGGCCTTAGCTCTATCTCTATGGATGTATTGAGGGATTCTGGGGTGAGGCCTTGGATACACTGTTTAACATTAGGATTGGTTAGTTGCAAGGCCAGTTTGCAAGCCCTCGCTAGCAGGTGCTTACGTATTGGTATGGGTAGAACATCAAGGGAAGTGTGATGCGGTGCGATCCTAAACACTTTAGCTCTATCTCTATTCCATGGTGGGTGCATGTGGGGGCAGCAATGGTGTTTGATCCATTGGGCGGTTCCACACATTCGTGTATAGAGGTGCGGTGGCCACCTATCCTTTCTATTGCACATTGCAAACTTATGAACCAGACCAAAGATATGAATTGAATGTATGCATATGTTTGTTGCATTGTTTTGTTTACTCACTGAGCTCAAGTTGGAGAGCTGACTCTCGCGCATGCAATTTTTTTTAGTTTCTGATGTTGCAGGTATTACGGTTGAAGATTTTGTCAACACGCCAACATATGAACAGGTGGCGACTATGATGAGCAAGCTGTGGAGGACTATTGTGATTAGTTAAGCGAGCGTTCAACTATGAATACGCTTAGTTTTAACTTTCGTTTTTGGATATCTGTAATATGTATTAAATTATATTTTGATTATTTGGAGATAAATGAAATATTAATTATTTATCATGACTAGACCTCAGTTCATTATCTGTAAGACTTCCGCTATTTACTTTATTATCTCTGATTAATGTGGAATGTGTTTTGGTTTAACAAAAATGGGGATAGCCTATATGAGATCCTAGTTGAACCGTTGGTTTATTGATGGTTCATCACACCATTCTGGTTGGTGCAGAATTGGAGTGTGACATTGGGGCCTCAATGAATGAAAGCCCTCAATTAATTTGGGTTTTCGTCAGTTAGTTTCTTAAAAACCTTAAATTTTCCATTTTGTGCCCTAGAAATTGGGGCTTTTCCCAAAATTTCAAAATTTCTCATATTTATTTCAATTATTCATCAATTGACTGCTTGTTCATATGTTTTCCCATTGACGTAAATCCTCCTGTCCATTTATTCGGCGAAATTGAGGCTTTTGCCTATTTTACGCCGTTATGCCTTTGAAATTTCTAAAATTTTAACTAATATCTATTTATTTGATTTTATTCTTGCAGGTTCATTATGTCTAAACATAGAGCCGCCACCAAGAACGTTGGCCCTTCGGGTTCTTGACGTCCACCTCCACCCACGAGGCTGTTTGTTGGGCGCTAGTTCTGTTCGGCAGAGGCAGGGGCTCAGTACCCCTGGTTTAGGCCAAGAGTGTTGAGGTGGGGCGCTTTGTGAACTTGTAGGAGTTGGCTAGGTTCAATGTGGAGGTAAGCTTTGGAGCACTGGGTTGGCTGCCTGTGATTCAATATCAGGCCTCCACCCGCCCATACATGGTGAAGCTGTTTTATTCCAACTTGGAGTTACAGGGCAACCCTAACGTTTTTGATAGAGGTAGAGAGCTCCGCATCACCAGCAGGGTGAAGGGTGTCAGTTTTTGAAGGGTGGCTACCAAGTTATGAAGGCGGTCAATTTCCGTCATCTTCCCCTTGTCTACTGCCGCATTATCTATCATAACATCCTACCTCAGAGCGGTCACTACAATGAGGTATCCTAGCTAACTCAGTACCTCCTTTACTGCGTTGCCACTAAGCAAAAGGTGTGCTTGCCCTACATCCTCATCTATACCATGCATCGTGCAGTAACGCTTGGATTAAAGGGCAACCTACCCAATGGCCATCTGATCATTACCCTCATTGACAGCTTTGGTGTAGACATGGACGGTGAGTGGATGTACAAGGAGACGGACATGGTGGACCTAGATTGGGAGGCCATCTGTAAGATGGGCCTGCACGACGTAGTCATCAGTGATGAGGAATTGGAGGCACACGAGCCACCATTGCGAGGGGCAGCAACCACAGCAACAACAACAGCTGAGGGTAGAGATGATCACTTATTCATGGATGTAGATATTTCCCTTCCAGCACCCCAGCCCATACCAGTAGCTGGACCTTCTCAGTCTATCTCTGATTAGATTTTCTCCCATCTCATGGCCCTTAGGGAGGGTCAGCAGACTTTGATTGATGCTCAATGGGTGACAGATCAGCAGGTGGCAGCTCTTGCTGAAAGCCTTCGTACTACCCAGGAGCAGGTGCATTGGCTTCGGGTGGCTTATGAAGAGGACTAGGATAGAGACCGGCTCACATCTCCTCCTTTACTGGCCCAATGATAGAGCCTTCCCTTTCTTTTTTTTTTTCTTGACATTATTACATTTTCCTTTTTATCCTAGGGTAACTGTCCCGCTTATGGACTGTATCCTATTTTCATGTTTGAACACATTTTATTTACTTATACATATGATTCGTCCTTTTATATTGTGTATTATGCTCTTATTTACTGTCTTTGTCTTAACCAACATACGTGCTTAATTATGTGTTTGTATTATGTCTTTTAATTATCCTAACTCAGTTCATGGACCCAGGTTAATGTACTCAAGTTTGATTGGCAGAGCTCGAGAGCTCTGTGACTAAGTTGTCACAGTCCAATTCTAGTCGAACTAGAAGTGTGAATGAACCGTCAATAAACCAATGGCTCAAGCTAGGATCACATAGGACAGTGCCAACAATTTAAACCATACACATCAACCCCAATCAAAGATAATAAATAACAGCTAAAATTTTTATTAATAATGAACTAAGAATCTAATGTGATAAATAATAAATAATCCAATTATTCAATGTACACCAAAACATAAAATAATAATAACTAATTATATGTCTTATAATCCTGAACACAAAAGTAAAACCCTAAAGGTAAATGCAATAGAGGCACTCGTATGACAAATCATGCTCATTTTCCATCGACTGCATGTCCATAGCTACCATTTTTCCAACAGAAGGTGCATTGACGAAATCTCCAACAGTAGTATCTGCATCATCAACTAAAAAGAACATGAATTCATGGGCTGAGCTCATAACTTAGCTCAGTGAGAAACAAAACATGCAGCAAGAAAAGTTAGGCTTCGTATCACACAAGTAATCCTAACTTCCATACATGAGAGTATGAGCACACCCAACGGTCAGGCTCCAACCAAAACTACTGTCGTCCCCCATCAGTCACTATGAGAGAGAGATAAAGCTAGAGCCTAACAAATCACACACTGCCAGCACCCCCTGATACTCTGCCCCATACCAATACATACACCCTTACTGGCAAGGGCTTGCAAACTAAAAAATATTACTAACCAATCCTAGACGTCATCACAAGTGTATCCATGACCCTACCCAGCATCCTTCAATACGAAATAGAGATGGAGCTAGAGCCTAATGGATCGCACACCATCAACAATCCCCCTAATACCCTGGCTCGCACTAAGCAAGCTAAGGTAACGACTATACGATGTCAATATGGTAAATGGTTTGAGGCTCCAACCTTTCCCCACTCAACACACCAACCACACATAAACACATGTCTATCCTCAATCACATCATAACAAAAATAATAAATAAATATGCATGAACAATAATAGTAGACATTGGATGACATTATATATGCACAAACACAACATATCAACTGCAAGCAAGGTAGTTTATTATTAACCAATTAGTTTTGGGTCTTGTCACTCACCTGTTGAGTAATGTTTAGTAATCTCCAAGTTATTGAGTCTAGCTTGACTTGCTTATGAATCCTAGACAAACAATAGGATGAATTTAGGTTCAATTCTGATGGTTTAGTGTTCTTCAGATTGATTTTCCAGTCGCATGTCGGTCTGTCAATAACCACACTGGACATCAATCCGGACAAACCCTGAGACACTTTTCAAGAGTGTCTGGTCACTTGTCCGGTGGTACTTGGAATTCGTAAAGTTCAATCAAACAAATTTCAGACCTTCTGTGAGTTTGTTATTTATTGTTCATACATCTTATATTGAAGTCTTGGACCCAGCTTATACGACCACCAAGTGCCTAGCACGTACACACCTAGCTAGCCGACCCAAAAGGAGGTTTGGCTGGAGACAGAGGTGGTGCAGTCGCTCATCAATCGCCCACTGTGCCTTCACACTACTATATGCGATCTGTATTAGTGATCGATTGGTCGCAGGACCTACCCTTTTGAGTCTCTGTCTTCTCTAGACTTAGAAAGTCTATCACCAACGGTTTGAGCATGGAAAGGAAGGAGGGAAATCTTCCTTGTTTTCATTTGAGTTTCATAGAGATCCCATAACCTTCCGTAGGGATTGCTATCAATCCCTTAGTCTAACCAAACCAAGAGATTAGTAGGGAGAAACTCTGATGCGTGAAATTAAAAGAGAAAGTAGAGAACGGAGGGGAAAGAAAATAAAAGAAGAAGAGAAGAGAAAGAGAGGTACCTCCCTCTAAACATCGCCCAATAGCAAGAGAAATCGTAGAGAAGAGGAAGAAAGGAGAGGAAAAAGATAAAGAAGAGAAGAAGAGCTCACCTCTGGGTCATCGACTTAGTTGCTGGAGAACTCAAAGAAGAAAAAGATGCACCGTTGTAAGTACTCCTTCACCTTAGCTATGAATCAGATAATGAAACTTACAAAGTAATGAATTGATTAATTCAAAATCCTAATGGAAGGACTCCATGAATGGTGTAAAGGAATGATATTGTTCATATTGAGAATTTGTCCATGATGAAATAATAAGCCGTGATGGAATCCATGGAGGAAAATACCATTCACCAATGCTGAGTTTTGTACCATGAGAACTACTGTCCACGGTATCGGATTGTGAACAAGTACATGAAGTCAAGGAAAAATAATGTTAATGACTTGAATGGGCTAGGTAAAAATATTATGGACTATTAGAGACCTTAGGATGACCAATAGAGACCTAAATTCGTAGTGTATAAATCAGATCTAGTATTTCGGTTATCTGTCAAATTGAAACGGTATCCAAACCATAGTGTAGATATGGAACCAGGAGCCCAAACTCTTTATTCATACTTAGAAAAATATGAGAAACACACCAGAGAAAAATTGTGGCCATTAGACCACGTTTTGATGTGTGATCGACTAGACCAGCCGCACGACTTGTCAGTCGTGACGAGCAGTCGATGCCATCAGCCGCACATGATTTTCATGTCGGATCTCAGCCAAACTCGGCCAGTGGCCTGGTAGGATTTATTATGACCTATTTATGGGTTTAAAACATTGTAATCATATTTTCACGAAGAGAAACCCTTTGTAATTCATGTATGTCGTAGGTGGGATCGGATTATATGTTAAAATGTCCAACCTCACACCACCTTGGTAATTTGAGACCATAAGCCCAACCTACTAGGACTAGGCAACACCCCTGGAGTGTTGGCGTAGTTGCATGACCACGCAATAGCATGCGGCTGCGACCACCAACCTCACGCCTAGCACCTGGTGAGGTACGGCCACATCCACCAACCGTACCCCATTTGGGCTGCAACACCTTCTTGTGTTCGGCCAATAGCTGCTACTCAGCCTTATAAACCTTATTAAGATGTTGGAAACCCCTTGACTTTATTACAAGAAGTCTTTTTTAGTATTAAGACCAATATATGGCAATAACTAACTAACAAGTATGTTGTCTTGTGGAGTACAATCCAGGCATCACTTAGGTTTATCACAAAGTTAGAAGTACTCTTAGACCATGAACGATGATGAACGGAATTAGTAAACAAATGCTTAATGCTATGCAATGATAAACTGACTGTAGACAGTAGGCATGAATATCAGATAAGTTAGTAACACAGTGAATACAAGAATAATAAGCTTAAAGCAATTATGGAACTAATTCGTTAAATGATAAATTAATGAATTATATTGCACATGATTTTGATAGAGATATGAAGAACACTCCGAAAGGAAGCTACTCGATCGAGATTACGGTAGTCTACTCCTTTAGCTTTCGGTAAGGGAATTAAACCTTCGGATGCGTATGTTTTTCTCTATTTATTATGTTGTTGTTGTTGTGAGATTGATAAAATGCTATTGTGTGATAACATGCCATCCAATATATTACTCTGTGTGCTCATGCATATACATCTTTGCGTTTGAGATCAACAGTGTCGATAGAGATAGGAAACAAGTAGAATGAGACGCTCACTACCTTTCCACGAAAGCGACTGATCTGTGATTGATTTCATGATGTCTGGCTAAGTCGATAAGGAGGAAGGTGGGTGGAATGGGATGCTTGCACCACTTCTTACCAGCGCTGCTTTGCATTGGCCATGTGTAACTTAGCCAAGTCATGATGTCCTAAGTAGGGACCAAACAGGGTCAGAAACTAGGCAACATTACGGTCTAGTAATATGACTAATTAGGTGGACATGTCTAGTTGAACATTAATTACCCATATAATAGTACCCCTAGCCATTAGGGGGTTATGTAATGGTATGGGTTCAATAAAAGGTGGTATAATCATAGTTGTGATGCTCCCCATGTCCGATGTAGTATGAATGGGTGGGTGAGTCAACTAGTGGGATTATTACCTCCTCAAGTACCACGAGATGGACTTGGGATGAGTTGCGGTCAGTGAAGACCAAGACAACGGACCCATACGTTAGGGGATGTAGCTGTACGCTGAGTGAGGCGACATCATTCTGAGGAAGGTGACCCGTACACTTGGAAACTCTATGCATGGATTGTGTTGAGCGAGCACTTACAATTATCTTACCTGACCATAGTTGATAATTGCATGCATTTGCTTGTTGCACGTTTAGTTTTCTTGCTAAGCTCGGTAGTTGAGCTTACCCTTATGTGCATAACTAATTTTAGATCTTGCAGGTTCTTCGTTTGTTGCTTCAAGTAGCTTGTCAACTGGTAAGGAGGTGAGGACAACAAGCCTGAGGAGGAGATTTGTGATCCTTAGAGCATTTCGTTAGTTTACTCATGGGCTTAGGCTACACCTATGATTTTCTTTCTTTGGATTTGGAATTTTTATTTTGTTTGGAATACGTTACTTGGATAAACTTTTAAACAATGTTTATTTTATTTTTCTTGGACATTTGTAGAACCTTAAATAAATCAAAATTTAAATTTGAACCTTTTAGTTGCCAGTTGAATAATTGGTATTTTATTATTAAAACTTCCGGGTTACTCTTTCAGTATTTTGGTAAATTGTTTTAAATTGAGATTTTATGTTACTCTGATAATTTTTATAAGTTTAGTTCGGGGGTTGATATGTGGTGTATCGTGATATGCGATCTTGCAAGAGGATTTCTATTGCACTAATAGGATGAGAAAATCTCATTGCATTTCATTGTACCGATACGTCGGGAACGGGATGTAACATTTTGGTCCTGTCCAGTTGCAACTCTGGTTGCACTGTGTTGCCACCAGACCCACAATCAGACCTGCCCCAAGGGCTAGGTCTGCCTTAGGGTTTGTCCGGTGGCACGGGTTTTGCAACTGAACCTCCTTCCGAACCCGCTTTCAGACTTTTATAGTAAAATTCCATCGGTTAATCTCCAGGTTGGAGTTCCAATGGTCAATTACCAATCCTATTCTATGGCTTAATGTGGTTAGTTGCCAGTGCCCATCTCAAACCTGGGATTCATAGCACTACACTTTTTGTAGTTAGGTTAGAGGTTTATGTTAGAATGACTTTGAAAAGGTTCTCTCCCTTTAACTCGAACGAAGTCATCCCATTCTGCCATTAATGGAGAAATGAGGCATCTCCTTGGACAGAAGATTAGGGTCTCTATAAACTGGTCTACTTATCCTACCTAAACCATCAATAGGGAGATCCAACACTTACCGGTGATCTGTTCGAGTAAGGATGCTAGTGTGATGAACGACATCGATGGTTTGCCAGGGAAACCCTTTTGCTGTCCTTCACCTTTTCCTCCAATTCTCCTCCCTTATGAGAATGTGTCAGAACTCTTGGGACGAATGTGTCTCTAAGGGAGGGGTTTAGGGAGTTCTATTTTAAGGAGTTCCCCTATAGAGTGGGACTCATCTGAAGCTAGGAAACTGTGAATTCTTGATAAGTGTCAAGTATGTGGAAAAAAGGAAAGGTTCCATTCCCCTATACGTAGAATAGGTAGTTAGAGGGAGTTGGGACCTACATGGTTGGTTTATGGGTCCAGGGAATATCCCAAATTTACCAAGCTCACGACTTCGACAAGTGTCATTCATGTATAGGCTCTTTAGTCTATTCGGATAGAGGGTCCGGTCCACAGGGTTGGGAACCTACGACCAAACTAGCTGCAACCGGACCTATTCTGGGTTTTTTGGTCTAAATCACATCTACACTCACATCTACACTCATAATATACACGCAAATGGTCTGACTAGAAACCTTATGTTGCCATTACATTGGTTCTGTTTACAGTGAAAAACCCTGATACAGGGAGAAAAACCAAGTTAAAGTAGGGTTTTCTAGGTGTAGGTTTTATAGTTATAACCTTGCTCACCCCCTAGTTACCACCGTTCTTCCCCTACCACCGATGTCACAGGATCATTAAATAGTTGGGCCATCCCACCCATCCTAGATGAAAATATTATGATGGGAAATTGACTACAGCTTATAGACACTAAGTGCACAGGTCTAGGGGGTGTACTAAGGGTGGGCCCTAGCAGCATTCCAGATGGCAAATCCAGGTTATTGTCAATGGATATGAAATGACCATTACAACAAGAACTGTATAGGGACGGTTTCAATAGAAACATTAACATGAGTGAAGTTAGGGAGAAATATGATGGGATGCATGGTTGGTGGCAATCTCATTACTAACTATGAGGATTTGGGAAAATATGAAATCTGCCAGTTGACTTGCATCCTTGATGATTGAGTGAATTATTGATACTAGCATGACCTCCGAAATTAAGCCAAGTTAATTGAGTTGTGATTTTGGCAGATGGCATTACACGCTCACATCGATGCACGTGGTTTTGTCAACCCTGAAGCCCCTAGCATTAAGGCTATTAGGCTGATGTAAGGGGTGATGCACCATTACCCTCAGTAAGACAGGACATGTAAGACCCGTATCAAACTAACCCGGTCTTATCACCTTGAACCAGGTTTACCCATCATGGTTGAGTCAAATAGACCAAGGGCGTGAAGGAGATCGTGATCCCAAGTATCAAATCGACCCAAAAACACTTAAATTAGGGGGAGGGTCGCATACCCAGCAAGGGAGGGTCGGACCCCCCCCCAAGACAGAAAGTCAGACCCTCTTTTTTACAGGGAGGGTCGGACACATTAGAAACCTAGGGTCGACGGGATCATCGACCCTCCCATCGACCCTCAGTTGCCGCCGAAACTGAAATTAGGAAATTTTCATAATTTCGATTGGGATTCTTTCCTAATCTCAAAGGGACTTATTTAGGATGTTTCTACTCTATTTAAAGGACGTCCCTAAGCCTCTTTCACTCCTTTTACAACCCTAATCGAATTGAGAGAAAGAGAAGAGAAGGAAGAGAAGAAGAAGAGAAACAAGGTAGAGAAGAAAGCAGAAGGAGAAGAGTTGCAGAGAAGGAGTGTTCTTCTCAGGTATGGATACTAATTCCATGAGTTTCCACAGGCCTTAGGTTAGATAATGATGAGAGTGTGATCTCGGAGAAACCCATACCATCAACCCATGGTTAGGTTTTCATGGAAAACCATGGGAGAATATATGAAAGCTATTTGGGTGGGTGATTCATGGTTCTAGACCATGGAACGCATGTTGAATGGACTGTAAGAGCAAGCCATAGGACCCCAAACACGAAGAATGGATTAAAAGGAGGAAAATTGACCAAAACCATCGAGGGTCGCACAGAGGGTCGATGACCATCCGACCCTATGTGATCCTGAGTATCGACCCTCAGGGTTCTGGAAGTTCAGATTTGGGGAAGGTCGCACCCAAGGTCGATCATGACTCCGACCCTACCTCCGACCCTCAGTTAACAGAATGGTTTTTAAATTCGAAATTAATTCTAATTAAATTCTATCGACTTTGTTAGGTCTTCTAGCAATATAATAACATTATAAAGGTGATTCTAAAGCTTGGAAGATTATCTATTAGCAAGCTAAGGTGAGGAAACGAAACTCTAAACTAATTGGTTAATAACAAAATGTTTTCTCTTTTCTTGAGTCAAATTTCATGCTTGATTTTATGCGACTATATTTGTAATGTCCCTACAACATGTCATCCAATATTTCTATTACTTGTTCATGCATATTTACTTTATTGTTTATAACATGATGATGATGATGATGATAGGAATAAGCATGTGATTGTATGTGTGTGGTTGGTGTACTTGATGCGAGCGAGTATCAGGGGAGGTGTGATGAGAACGTCAATAAACATTAACCTTTGACAGGTCTCAGCATTTTAGCTCTATCTCTAACTCAAATCTTGTGCATTAGCATCGTCGTATCGCCATTACTTTAGCAGAAATATTATGTCGTAGAGTATCAGGGGAGGTGGTCTTGGTCCTTGTAGTCTCTGACTCTACCGGGGGACTTAGCTTTATCTCTATGGATATTCTGAGGGATGCTGGGGTGAGACCTTGGATACACTGTTTGGCATTAGGATTGGTTAGTTGCGAGCCCAATTTGCAAGCCCTCGCCAGCAGGGGCTTACGTGTTGGTATGGCACTATACAGCAATAAACGTTAACCTTTCTTGTATAATGTTCATGATTAGGGTGGATGGGGACGACAATAAACGTTAACCTTTGGGTGGACTTTCACACCCTGTGTATAGAGACGGGGTCAATAAACGTTAACCTTTGACCACCCAACCTTTCTATTGCACCTTGCAAATTATAAACCAGACCAAAGATATGAATTGATTGCGTGCATATGTACTGTTGCATTGTTTTGTTTGCTCACTGAGCCATGATGTGTGCTCACCCCTCGACGTCGAATATTTTTAGTTGATGATGCAGGTTATACCGTTGAAGATTATGTAAATGCTCCAACGTACGAGAACGTTGCGGTAATGGAAGTTGAAGCTGAAGTGGATACACATGACTCCTCTTGCGAGTGCAACTCATGTATATTTGATTAGATATTTTCTTAGTTTTCTTACTTGGATTTACTATGGACATGTATTTGATATTTATTTATGTCTCAGTTGATACAGAATAATTTACTATTTAAATATTAATATCACAGTAGATTCTCAGTTCATTTTACTATAAGACTTCCGCTATTATATATTTACTCTGATTATGAATGTGGATGTATGGAGTTTAGATAACACGAATACAGCCTACTCGAGATCCTGGTTGAATCGTTGGTTTGTTAGCGGTTCATCACACCATTCTGAATAGTGCGAAATTGGGGTGTGACAGGACACCATAGATGCAGTGACAGTGGTAAATGGAATTAAGAAAGCCATCCACTGTCGACATTTAGAGTTTCAACAACGAATGTTGACCAAGTTGGTTGAGGCAATACGACATGATCCCACATCAATCTCTGTTATGGTGGGGGTATCAAAAGTGTTGGGACAACTTATACAGGATCTTCAGGAGCAACACAAGAATATTTTCACACATATTGTGACCACTTTGAATGCTCAACCCACAACAATCATCCAAGGTGCCATTGGTGGAGATGTGCCAATAGACAAGGAGAATGGCAAGCGGCCCATGGTACGCATAGAAGGGGGCAAGCCGAATAAGATCTCTAAGGTCCAGTGCTCCAAGACTGAACTTTTACCAGTGGATCAACAACTTACTGTGCCAGAGGCCTTTGATTCACCTAATATTAGGCAAGGTAAGTGTTACTGATGAGGTAGTAGTGGGCATTTCGGGCATAGATGTACACTACCCAAGGTGAGAGAAATTTCACCACTACTACGATAGTATGGCGCATGCTATAACTATAATAAGATAGGTTACATGGCTCGTGATTGAGCACAACCCCATAGGCATTTGACCCCAATAAGATGACAAGGGGAAAACATAATCCCATTCAAGAAAATTTTGACTGGTACTTTAGACCATGGGGAGTTATTTAAATTGTTCCTTCTCCTTGCATGCATTGATCTACATGGAGCGCATTCGAATGAACAAAAATGTTACCGCAGACAACTGAGGCAGCACTTGTATATTTTGTCTTCTTTGTTTTGTTTGTTTTTTTTTTTAACTGTATATTTGTACCACTGCCCTTCTAGGGCCTTTATCAATAAAATATCCATTCTTTCTATCTGCTTTCTTCCTTCTCGCATTTTGTTACCTGTGCGATGGTTTTCCCGGAAGTGTTGTTTGCTCGACCCTCGGTAGGCCGAGAACACTTAAGTAGTTAAAGTAGCTGGGGCTATTAGCTTGTAGTAGAGTCCGAGAACGAATGATGTCGAACCTGGCCACGGGCATTCCTTAGAAAAATGGCTAAGGCATTGTTAACTTTGTTGTCTGGCTGCCTCTTACCCTGGAAGTGTTTTCGGCTTGGCGCTTTGGCTGGCCGAGAGCACTTAGGTATATCCGAGCAGATCGATGTTTGAGATACGAGTATGGTTTGCCCCAGCCAGGCTATTGATGCTCGATCGCATAGTTAGGTAGATGCTATTTGCTGTCGGAGTCTGCGTGTGGACTGTGGTAAGCAGATACGAGTATGGTCTACATGCTACCATGGCCTGCTTGTGCACCGTGGTAGGCAGATACGGGTGTGACCTTCATGCTACCATGGTTTGCTTATGGACCATGGTAGGAAGGTACGAGTATGACCTTCATGCTACCATGGTCTGCTTGTGGACCATGGTAGGAAGGTACGAGTATGACCTTCATGCTACCGCGGTCTGCTTGTGGACCATGGTAGGAAGGTACGAGTATGGTATTCATGCTACCGATGCCTGCTTGTGGACCGCGATAGGAAGATACGAGTATGGTCTCCATGCTACCGAGGCCTGCTTGTGGACTATGGTAGGAAGGTACGAGTATGGTCTGCGTGCTACTGAGGTCTGCTTGTGGACCGCGGTAGGCAGATACGCGTGTGGTCTTCATGCTACCTTGGTCTGCTTGTGGACCGTGGTAGGAAGATGAGTATGATCTTCATGCTACCGTGGTCTGCTTGTGGACCGCGGTAGAAAGATATGATTGTGGTCTTCATGCTACCAAGGTCTGCTTGTGGACCGCGGTAGGAAGATACGAGTATGGTCTTCATGCTACCGATGTCTGCTTGTGGACCGCGGTAGGAAGATACGAGTATGGTCTGCGTGCTACCGAGGTTTGCTTGTGGACCGCAGTAGGCAGATACGCGTGTGGTCTTCATGCTACCTTGGTCTGCTTCTGGACCGTGGTAGGAAGATATGAGTATGGTCTTCATGCTACCGTGGTCTACTTGTGGACCGCGGTAGGAAGATATGAATGTGGTTTTCATGCTACCGAGGTCTGCTTGTGGACCGTGGTAAGAAGATACAAGTATGGTCTTCATGCTACCGAGGCCTGCTTGTGGACCGCGGTAGAAAGATACGAGTACGGTCTTCATGCTACCGAGGTCTGCTTGTAGACCGCGGTAGGAAGATACGGGTGTAACCTTCATGCTACCATGGTCTGCTTGTGGACCATGGTAGGAAGGTACGAGTATGGTCTGCATGCTGTCGAGGTCTGCTTGTGGACTGCGGTAGGCAGATACGCGTGTGGTCTTCATGCTACCTTGGTCTGTTTGTAGACCGTGGTAGGAAGATATGAGTATGGTCTTCATGCTACCGTGGTCTACTTGTGGACCGCGGTAGGAAGATATGAGTGTGGTCTTCATGCAATCGTGGTCTGCTTGTGGACCGCGGTAGGAAGATACACCGAGGGCGATGTTCGTCCTGCGCTTGGGTGAGATCGACTGGACCGGAAGGACCGGCTATGAAAGACTTGCTGAGTTGACTAAACTGTATGTGCTGTTCTATATTAAAAGAAACTAAGCGGACGCCCTTAGGGGGTCCGATATACAACTGAGACATGCTGGAAAAAATAATTGAAAATTTCTGTAATGATCTGAGAATAAAAAGTTGCTAATTATTGATAATATTTTTGAACTTTGGTGGCATGCCATGTCCTCGGAATTTCCTCCCGCCGAGGGTGGTTAGCTTATACGAGCCCGGTCTGTAATGTCCGGGGTATGCTGTAGGATCATTCCCTTTGTTCCTCGGGCAGCAGGTAGCCGACCGGGATGGTCTTCTCTGGCCGATTGTCCGCGATCGGAGTTTGCAAGTGTTCCTCCGCGGGCTTTCCTGTACGCGGAGAGGCGTTTCCGATCGCTGGTCCTATGATGGTGAGGACTACTTTGCCCTCTGCTTGGGGTCCCTTAGTGATGGCATAGACTCCATTGTCACCAGGGATGCGCAAGCCCATTGCTGTGTGAGGTCGGTCCTTGGGATGCGAACTGCCTACGAACCTCCGCTCGGCCTTTCTTCTCTTTGAAGCCGGATGGGACTTCCTTCTTCTTCTTCGGCTTTCTCGGAGGACGGCTTCTGGTTCTGACCAGGACGGGATGGAGTCGGACTGGGTGCGCTGTCGGCCTTCAAGCCTTTCTTTTGCCGACACCCTTTCCTTCCCAGCTCTAGATGAGCTCTCGATCGACCCAAACTGGATGGCGCCGACCCACTGTCTGGGGGTAGCCGGTCCACCATCAGGGTCTCTATCGTCCCTCCGAGCAGCGTTCTAGTTATCGTCAGCGTCCGCTCGGCAGTCGTTGGGTTGAGGGTTCCTCGGAGGTGGAGGTGGTAATCCCCGGTCCCTCCGAGCGGGATCCAGTGCTCGGTCAGTGTTCCGAACAAAATTACCGTAGTATCCTCGTCGGATAAGGTCCTCAATCTCTCCTTTGAGGTACTTGCACTCCTCCGTTTTGTGGCCGTAGTCGCGATGGAAGCGACAGTATTGGGAGCGATCTTTATTTCTCCCGTCGCCGAGTGCTTTTGGCAGGAATCGGAGGTTCCGATCGTTCTTGACCACTTCGAGAATCTTCGTCATCAAAGTGTTGAGTGAAGTATAATACTCGAAGCTCTTGTACGGATGCCGGTAGGTTTGATCCTTACCGGACTTCTGCTTTTTTGGGTCAACAGAGCTCGGCGCTTGGTCGCCCATCTCAGGCATTTTCTTATCTGCAGGCGCTTGGTCGGCCTTCAGATTGTTAACTGTATTATTTTTCTAGGCCCTCATCGTCTCGTCTGTGGCGGCGTACTTCTCGCACCTAGCGAGCAGGTCGTCCAAATTTTTCGGTGGCTTTTTGGCAAGGGACCAACAAAGCTCTCGGTCTGTTACGCCGACCTACAGGCTGGACATGTGCACTACGGGCTCGACGTCCTTGATTTCGAGCACCTCGGTATTGAAGCGCTTGATGAAGTCCCGTAGGGACTCGTCCTTCTGCTGTTTGACCGTCGATAGATGGTACGACGTCTTCTTGCGCACTCGGCTTGCCTGGAAGTGCGTCAGAAATTTGTTCGATAATTGCTCGAACGAAGTGATACTCTTCGGAGGCAGGTTATTAAACCATGTACGAGCGGCGCCTCAGAGCGTTGAAGGAAACGCTCTGCAGATAAGGCCACCGCTCAGAGGGTAGAATAGCGTCGTAGAGACGAACGCATCCAGATGCTGCTCGGGGTCGGTACTCCCGTGGTAAGAATCCAAGACCGACATCTTGAAGTTGTCAGGTGGGGGTACCCTCATGATCTCGTCCGAGAGCGTCGTAATTGCTGTATAGGCCGTTCTCGGCGGGGCTACCCTGTTTTGCTCCACCTGCTGAAGCCGAGTGGTTATCTCCAATAGACGCCGCTCGACCTCGGACTGGGGCGTGTCCAGAGGTTGAACGCCAGTTCCTGGTGATACTTCATTGACTCTTTCCTGGCGGAGGGCGTCGAGGAAGGGCCCCGCGCCTCTCACCGGGAGCGGCGCAACTAGCGCCTGATGTTGATGTGGCGGGGGATGCCGAGCGACGGGCCCGGCCACGCTCCGTCCAGGAGCTTGATCTCCTGTTGGGAGATTATTTGGCAAGGTGTTTGTAGGATCCGCCCTCGCCCTTGGCGGATGGGCCGCTTGCGGAGCTTCCGGTGGCGGATTCGGTGCCAGGTGGGGATTATCTCCTCTTGCTACCGAACTACTTGCTCGGGCGCCTCTCAAGACTCTCGCTAACTGTTCGATTTGCTGTCTCAATTCATCGAACTGCTGGCGAGTGACATACTGAGGAGGCGGTGGTGGCGGTGTCACCGTCGGCGTGTGGCTCGTAGCCGGAGCCGATGCTGGCGGTTGTACTGGTGTTGGTTTCGATACTGGTTCGGGTTCCGGTACTGGTGCAGGTGTCGGCTCACGGTCTGCCCTCGTTGTGCTTTCGCTACTACCCACACGCACTGATGACTCAGAATGGACGTGCGACACCCGTGCTCGGGTTCTTCTGTGAGCCATCGAAATCAGAGTTCTCACGTGCTAATCTTCAAACTCAGTCAAAAGAGGCTCCACGGTAGGCGCTAAACTGTTACAGTTGGAAATCGCTCGTCGATCCGCGCTCTGAATGACCTGCAATCACAGAGATGAGACAAATGAGTTGGGCGCCTAAGCCCCGGGTACACTCCGATGCCTAAGTTAGATTCTCAATGTAAACAGTAAAGAGATAGCAGAAAGCTATCTCCAGTTTAGAGAGTGGGACGTTGAGAAAGTTTGAATGATAATAGCTTGTAACTTAGGGTTTAGCTTGAGGGATGACCTCTACTTATAGATTGTGAAGAAGCATGGAGGTACCAGGACTCAGGGGAGTAGACTGTCAATAGGATTGTCACGTGTCGCTCTGTGGGACACTCATGTTGGTAGACTCTCAATAGGAGTCAGAGACCTTAGCCAAAGAATCTAGGTCGGTCAGCTCTGGGATTGACACGTGTCAACGTATGAGTAATGGTCAATCAGAATAGTCGGTGTCGTATCAGACCGAGAGAATGACTCCCCGGAGGTAGCATATAACTCCGAGCTGAGAACCGTAGCCGAGTAGGACTATAACTCCGAGCGCTACCCGAGAGGTCGGGCGCACGAGAGGCCGAATACACGATACCGAACACGAGATACTCCGAGGGCTCAAGCTCCGAAGGCGCAACTTGACACGTGTAAGATTTTAAATGGAGAGAATTTTTCCCTCCTAACACTGCTCTATCAGTTTGAATCGACATGGCCCCTGGATATGCTTCCAAACGAAAACAAGCAGCCATAGCATTCATCTGCGCCAAACGTCGAACACCTTGGTAACCCAGCTGGGAAGGCATGTTGCAAGAATTGCCAGTCAATGTGATGGCAGCACCATTCTCAACGAATTGCATCGTCATCTGCTGATAATCAAATGTCACAGGGCCCAACTTGGATAACCATTGTACGCCCAATACCAGATCAGCCCCATATAATGGCAACACCAGAGCATCAATAATGGTCAAGTGTGAAGCAAATTGAATAGGTAAGTCGCGAATGATACCTTCACTTCATAAGATCATCTAAGGTAGTGCGGGAATGTTGGACGAGCTCGGCAGAGTAGAGGATGACCGAACAGAGACAGGGGAAGCAAAGGATCGTGGCCAGGAACGACGAGCTTTTAGCCTCTTGGAGGCGAGCCAATCCCACTGCCTGAATCATGGAGGTTGGTAGGAAGGCCATCACTTCGCATTTAATGGATGGTTGCAGGCCGGAAACAAAGCAACTCAGTAAGAATGTGGAAGATACACCCGATGTCCGATTCGCCAGAAGTTCGAACTAGGCTTGGTACGCATCCACGGTGGTTGTCTGTGTGAGTTTTGTGAGTGCTCCTTGAGGATCCTCAAACTCAGTAGGGCCGAATCGGACTTCCAACGCACAAATGAAGGCTGCCCAGGTACTGAACTGATTTGTGCAGTGCATCCATTGAAATCATTGGAGGGTCTGGCAAACATTGGTCGTCGGCTGTGCCGTGAAACTCGAAAAATTGCTCCGCCTTAAAAATCCACCCCATAGGGTCGGTACCATCACATCGGGGAAAATCGAGACGGATGGTACGGGGCTGAATCGCTCCTGTTTGTTGTGTTAGGAAGGGATGAAGAGGACTCACAGGAGAGCCATTGATAGGATCTGCAGTGACATTCGGAGATGTGACGGAGGAGCCGGAGGCACGATCCGCAGTGCGGCATCTAGGGCAGTGAATCGCACGAGCAACTCAGAGATTGCTCGACATTGTTCATCCATTGAAGTTTGAAGAGATTCAAGACGTTCACCATGCTCGATGGTGGTCGCACCAAGGGATTTGAGAGAGTCGTCGAGCTGGCAGAAACGCGTGTCTTCCGTCATAGAAGAGTTCAATGAAAGCACCAAATGTTGTATCGGCTACTTCGAGGGTAGCTGCCTCCAGGAAAAATAAAAATTTGAGGAAAATTGATATATGTTGTTGTGTTTCATTCATTCTTCAGAATTTATTTATATATACCCAGTCCATACATTTATCGTACGATTGGAATCGTAACACTTTGGACAAATCCTAACTGCCTACCCAGTTTGTTATAACCGACTACCCTCTCAACCTTTATCTCATATAGTCTTTCTACACGTAATCATCTAAGCCTGCAGGTGGTTTCCTCACACAGCAGCTTCTCCTGGCTTCCACGATGGTAGAGTCCCTCTCCAGTGCCGCCTTGGCTGGTTGATCTGTAGACATATTGGTAGGAACCATATCAATCTGTCTTTGTGGATTAACATGTAACCCTATGCTTTCTCTCTATTAGTAATGTCACACGAGGAAAGATCAAAATGATTAAACTCATGACCTCTTTGAAATATCGATTTTTTTACCAACTGAGCTATCCCCTTGGACTATCACCCAAAGGATGTTATTAAGCCATTGCCGTGAACATCTTTTCCTCCCCTTATACTTTTCCAACACCAAGGACTGACTGCCTTTGTCACATGATCAGTTTTATAACCTATGCTCAGAAACAGTGGAATCACAATCACTCCTTGATACTGAAAACAGTGCAATAAAAAACATTGCAATCAAGAGGTGGTTAGAGGTAGACGGATCATTTCTTCAATGTGCAGCAATGAAATGTTCAAAACAAAAAGCGATCAAGATATGTGAAAATTCAAAGCATAAACAATTTTCCTTTCAGAATGAACTTCCATTCAGATTTGATAAATTTTTAAAAAAATTACTCTTAATCACCACCTAGTTACCAATTTATCACTGTGATTAAAACTTTCCCTCAGCCCACAAAGTCTCACTTTGATTAGTTGAAGAAGAATTGCCAAGTTCAGTTGAACAGTTTTACATGTATAAATTACATTTATAAATTACTACTTATACAAACAACAGACTAAACCAATCTGACTGAACTGCCATACAGGTCATACAAGGGCCTTGTCGATTGCCTTGAATTCTCTACTAATTATTTCAAGCACAAGCTCATTCCATGTATCAACTGGGCCTGGCATGCACCAATGCAAGCAATCCTGTGGCGGAGGTTGTCCATTAGGTCCACGCTTCGTGATCTTATTTGGGTCAGGACTCCGATATGGACCTGGATGGCCATCATGACGATAGCTAAATGCTTTCGTTATGTCCATTAGTCTCACCTTTGATTTGTTAGTTTGCTTCTTGATTGCACGATTGAAACCCATCACCTGTTTCTGATGCATTGCATCAGTAAAACCATTGCGAACAAGTTCACTGGCTAAGGCAGGATTAACCTTCCCCGTGCATGACCCACCAGTGTTCCAGGCACCACCTTCATAATGATCAGGAGAGTAGGAACGGACAATAGCCAGGCCGGTGTAATTAGGGTGGGTCACAATTGCAGTAATAACTGTTTCAACAGAGATCCCGAAAGCTTCAATGTTGCCAATCTTCCTAGGGCGGGAATTATCAGGCCACCACAGCTGTCCACCAACAATCTCATTGTCGAAGATGTATACGGATTGCTTGGCAAACCAATGGCCAGAAGAAAGAACTACCACATCAAAGCTTAGAAGGTAGTCCATGAAGTCTTCATCAGCTTTATCAAGGTGGAGCTTGACCACTCCCTCGGGAGCAAAGTCAAATGCCTCTGGTGTCTTATGGGTGAGCCATGATGACCATATTCTAACAATCATCACAGAGGTTGATTTGAAGTACCAACGTTGCATTCTTCGGTTTCCACGGTTCTTAGGAACTTCCACCTGAAAAATGTAATAGGACAGAAAATGTAATGATCCAACATATGCAAACACCAATACATTCTATTTTACGAAGTCCAACTTTTCATCAGCAGCGGAGCTCACTGGCCACTCCTACACAAATCAGCAAGAACTTATTAACCACCACCAATGAAATGCAACCAGGCAGGTGTTTGATGATTCTCTTTGGACTTGTAAAAGATTAAGCATAGCTATGTAATTACCTGCCAGAGAATGCACAACATGGACTCCATTTGGTTCCGGGCAACTGAATCACCAATGAAAGCTAATGTCTTCCCTCTCATCAACTCAAGGAATTTTGTTGCATTGAATCGTGGGAGGTCACACAGGGACGGTTTCCATCGCCAGTTTTCATAGTCTTTGTCAGGCCTTCCATTGCCCTGACAGTTTTGCATCTGTGTCAGAACGGGGCATGTGTTATTTGTGTATAATGGCCCAGCTGAATCGTGGAACCATTGGCCATCGTACAGGTCACAGATCTCTAAATAATAAACATCAAGTCCAAGTATCAGCAATCAATGCAAGAGATGATGAATAAGATACTTGGAACAATATTCTAAAAGAGTATAGTGAACATCCATGGCAGTTTATTCCTTTATCCAATGGAAAAGATAATAAGGTGTAGGGCAAACCTACAACCACAAAATGTTGGCAGAGAACCAAGTTTATAAGCTGAAACCATGCAATACATATACTTGCAGGACAAATGAATAGGATGGTCAATGCATTTAACCAAAACCATGAGTCAATGATTTAATGACGGAAAATTATGGTACTTATACATGAAATAAAATGGTTTATTTGCTGATATAGAATAAAATCATTTCCACTGTAGATGGGATGAGGTGATATGTATAGACAGAATTATTAGTTTATCAAATTTGGGGATATGCATTGTAAGCATTGTCTCTGACTTATTTCATTGATTAACATCCACAAAGAATAACTGTAAACAATGGTAAGATCTGCAAATAGACCTTGAATTCTGAAATAAAGGCTACCAACATGTGCCTACAAAATTTGCAAATCTCAATGAAAGCCTAACATGATATTAGTTAGTTTGTATTCTCAACTCAACTCAGCCTAATCCCATCTGAATGAAGTCGGCTACATATATCCTTTTTCTCCAATCAGCTCTATTCACAACCATACGCATAAGCCATTCATGTCTTTCTTCACCAGTTCATCTAGAGTCATTTTAGACCTACCCATGACTCCTTTAGTCATTCATTTCAAATCAAATCACCCCTCTATACTAGAGCATTCAAGCCCTACCTTGCACATGTCCATGCCGCCTCAAATGACTTTCTCACGACTTGTAATGTATTGGAGCTATTTCTAAATTAGCTATAATTTGTTCATTCTTTATTATATCTTTTCCAGTGTTGCCACTCATCCATCTCAACATCCTCATTTCAATGACTCTAAGTTTGTTTATGTTGTTTTTTCACTGCCTAACATTCAGCCCCATACGTCATTGTTGGTCGTATAACTATCCTATAAAATTTCCTTGCAGTTTAAATGGAATACATTGATCACACAACACTCCAGATGCACCCTTCCACTTCCTTTTTTATTTGTGATTGAACCTAGGTACCTAAACACTTTCCGGTATGTCCATATCATCAATATTCACAACCCAACATTCACTCTTATTGTTACTAAAATTAATGTTTTATACTCTTTTTTTGTTAAAACTAATCTTAAAACCTTTTGATTCCAAGGTAAATCTCCATAAGTCAAACTTTGAATACCCCTTATTTTATTTATCCACCAAAACGATATCATCAACAAAAGACAGATCTAGTCTTGAATGTCTCTACTCTCTAGTCAATTCATCTATGATTAGCACAAACAAATAGAGATTTCGAGGTGATCCTTGATGAATATTGGGAATTCACTACACTACTCCCCCACCGTTCTCACACTAGTGACTATTCCATTAAAAATATCTTTAACTATTTACACATATTTACTGGGATACTTTTTTTCTCTAACATATGCCAAGTTAACTCTCTAGTGACTATCATAAGCTTTTTCTCAATCAATAAAGCCATATGAAGATCCGTTTTATACTCTCTAAATCTTTTTCATTAGTTGCCTAAGCACATAAATAACTTCAGTGGTTGATCTTTTTGGTATAAACCCAAATTGGTTATCCAGAATATTAATTTCTTGTTTCAGACTTGTTTCAATTACTCTCTCCTATAATTTCATATTATGGCTCATAAGTTTTATTCCTTTATAGTTATTACGGCTTTGAATATCACCTTTATTTTTATAAATCGTAACCACAATGCTTCTCCTCTATTCATATGACATTTTTTTATTGTGCTCATAGTCTTATTAAACAACTTAGTTAGGCAAGTTATTCCACTAATTCCTAGCCTTCCAGACCTCTATTGGATACCATTTGAACCTATTGCCTTATCTATTTTCATCTTCTTTAATGCTGCATTTACTTCAAACATCTTCAGACACCCTAATTTTCTTCATTTATCTAAGATTTGTGGTTTCTTGATGGTTATTTACAACCTTATAAAACACAATACTTGTATTGTTTTCATTTAGTAAGTTTGAGGATATCCTCATCAAAGGATGATGTTTCACAGAAGATTAAATTAAGATGGATGATTGGAGAGGTACGTCTGGAGTGTTGTGTGATCAGCATATTTCTTTAAAACTTAAAGAAAAATTTTATAGGATAGTCATTTAACCAGCTATAATGTATGATACGTTATGTTGGGCAGTTAAGAAACATCATGTAAATAAACTAAGTGTGGCTAAGATGAGGATGTTGAGATGGACGTGTGGCAAAACTTGGAAGGATAAGGTATGGAATGATCGCATTAGAGCTGATTTAGGAATAGCACCTATAAATGATAAGCTATGAAAAATCCGTTTGAGATGATATGGCCATATTCAACGGAAGCCGTTAGATGCTCTCGTACGGAGGAATGATTTGATTCAAATTAAAGGATTTAAAAGAGCTAGGGACAGACATAAGATGACTCTAGAGGAGGTGGTGAAGAAAGACATGCATCGCTTAGGCCTTGTTAAAAGTATGACATTGAACAGAGCTGATTGAAGGACAAGAATCCATGTAGCCGACCCCAATTAGTTGGGATAAAACTTTGTTGTTGTTGTCGTTGTTGTTGTTGTTGTTGTTGTTGTTGTTGTTTAATATCCTCATCACTTATTAATAAATTACAATCTTCACTTATAATGAATCTAATATGGTTAAAATCTCTACTCTTCCTTCCCGTCACTGTAGCTGGTTTATAGATATATTTTTCTCCCTCCTTGTGCCTAAATTGTTATAGAGATCCTCATATTTCTAAGTCCTTGCTTTCCCTACTCTCTTCTTAGCTTCATTTCTAGCATAAATATATATTTTTAAGTCCTCCTCATCCTTAATCCTTTGCCAAATTTTAAAACTAGATTTCTTAGCCTTAATGTTTGTTTGAACTTGATCATCCCACCAAGTTTCCCTAGATGAATGTTGCATCTTTTATATTCACCTAAAACTTCTTTAGCTGTAATCTTAATATTAGTGTTCTTTCTTCTATCTATTCTTCTCAGTTCCATTTTGCTGAAGAGTTACAATGATCATAGACTAAAATCTCCGCAAAATCTTGCCAAGATTTCATATATCTCGAACTGGCCGAGACGAGATTCAATACGAAATCAAGGTTCAGCCAGATTTTGGTCAAAATATTGACTGTTTCAAAAATTCCGATGGTTCTTTTTGGTCAAAATATTGACTGTTTCAAAAATTCCGATGGTTCTCCATCCAACTCAATATTCTCGGTTGGAACATGAACCAAACATGCCTATAAAAGACCTGTTCTTGAGAGTCTTGGTCGAGTCCTGTTTCACTAGTTTGAAGAAAAATACCACTTAATAGATAGTTTTTTGCCAAATCAGCATTCCACACTGCTGGGCATAGTTTAAAATCTCGCCGAGATCGGTAATCTGCTAGTCTCGACACTAGCCAAGACAAAATTGGGGTCGATAACTCATCTCGGCGAGATCTCGGTGTTTTCGACTAATTTCGTCAATTTCTCGCGAGATCTCGGAGAGAAATTGCTTTTTGATCTTTTTTTCAAAATGAATAAAATGGCCTATGCCTTGTTCTTGGAAGAGAACTCAATGAGAATAGGTAAGTTGATGTTTTTTCTACTTTTTTGAAGAAAACTTGATTTCTTCCTATTTTTTCTCAGTTTGATCTTTGAATTGCTTCCGGTGGTGCTTCGGACTGCGGGGATTGCTGTGGGAGCTTTGTATCAACCGTTGAAGGTAAGATTCTTGCCCAAAAATGAGATTTTTACATGAGTTAATGAGAAAAAAAAAAAAACAAAAGTTTGTAGAATGTATGATAATAGTAGGATGGATCATCTACGACACTCTACGTATTATTAGACATTATATGTGGATTGTGGAGTTGTGGACTATGGGCTCATGGGGACTATGGGATCATCCAGTATTGAACATTCGAACTATGATGTAATGATTTATAATGAAGTGTTATTTTATTTCTCATTTCCCTAATGCAATATGTTATTGTCTCATTTGTCATATTTGACTGAGTATAATAGTCAATATTAACCTAAATTTACAACAGACTTCAGCATTTACTGCCAAAACATGGGTGTAAACCCAAACAACCACAAAGAGTCATTATTTTTATAATTTTAAGCTCTAAATGTATTCATGTATGCAAAAATGAGGTTTCCCTGAAGTTTGAGGCCTAAAAAATGAGTTTTGGCCACCGAGACAGCCTTTTTACACTGTCTCGGTGTTTTTTACACTGTCTCGGCGAGATCTAGCCGAGATCTCACCGAGTTCTTGGTTTCGGAGGAGGCCGAGACTCCTCCGAGACACGAAATTTTAAACCTTGCTGCTGGGGGACCTTGCTAAGAGCTGGGAGATCATTGATACATCACCAATTCAAGCATTTGGGTAGGGACTTTTATAGATTCAACTGTTTAAGGTAATAAAATTTTCCAAAACTTAAATTTTTGCAAAAACAAGATCAATACTTGGTAGTTGAGCATTAATTTTTCTATGTTAGACACGTTAACCCGATCTACAAGCATACGGTGTCGGATTTTTTCTGTATAATTATATTTTTTATTATTTTTTGGTTGCAAAAAATATATTTTCCAACAATTGAAATTTGAAAAAAAAGGGTCAATAGTAATTAGTTAGTAATCAAAATTTTATATGTTGAACACCGTTGGCCAATATCATTCCATGGTGTTGGATTTTTTTTTTTTTTTGCCAATAATTTTCTTTATTTAAATTCCAAAATGAAGATGTAATTTCAATGCATTTGAGTCGTATTTGATGCTTTTAATCTTATACCAGTTTAGGTTTTATTGTATTAAGCCTATTATTTATTTAAAAAAATAAAAAATTCATTTTACTCTTTGTTGACATGTGTAAGGTAAGATTTTTCTTTTATGTAATAGTGCTAGGGAGAGATAATGGCAGCATAGGCGAGGGCGATGGAGGAGATAGTGGATGTATGGACATCGCATGGTAGTATGCAATGGCGATTGGAGGTGATAGAAGGAAAACCGAATGTATTTTCTGTGAAAGAAACTTATGTCAGGTGGGATCACAAGACTAAAGCAACACTTAAGTGGGACAAGTACCGATGTGGCTAAATGTCATTGGATCTTATGGAGATTTCTAGGGCCGTAGATAAACAGTTGCCGGGAGACAGAGGAAGGTAGATAAGAGAAGGCTAGGATGCAGTTTGAGGAGCTAGTTCGAGGCACCCCGGTAGGAGGAGAAGATTCTAATGATTCTGATTATGATATAGCTGGCGATATGACAGAGACGGAGGTTAGAGCTCTGCGATGGGTGAAAGTGGCTAGTAGAGCTACTTGTAATCAAGACCAGGACAGTGCGAGGGAGTTTGGGGGAGGAGCAAGTGCATCTATAGCAGGAGCATGTGGCAGTGGTAGTGGATTAGCTCAACCACAATCACGGGGTCACAGGTTGGCAGCGATGTTTAGAAGATCACAAAGTACAAGGGCACCACCCGAGCTAGCCATGGGATAAGGAGTACGTTAAGATCCTATGTCAGGATCTCGACATTTTTAGGAAAAAGAGCAACAAGCAAAAACGACTAAAGCATATGAGGAAAGAACGACGGAGATGATTGGGGATGCTATGGCAAAGTGGATGTTCTACCACAGCATCCCAACGCATGCCACTACAGGCCCCTATTATCGTACTATGTTATATGCAGTTGTTGAGGCTAGCCTTGGAGTTAAAAGGACCCAACGCATATGAGATTATGAATGTGTATTTACCTAAACACAAAAAAGAATTAGAAGATTAAATAGGCAATTTGAAGAGGAAATGAAAAACATATAGAGTGACGATTATGTGTGATGGTTGGACTAGCCCCACGAGAAATTTCATCATCAACTTTATGGTCTATTGTGATGGGAGGAGGACAGTGTTCTTCAAGTTTGTGGATGCATCAACAAAAAGGAACGATGCAAATTACACCTATGGCTTGTTGAGGAAAGTAGTGGCTTATATTGGGGTAGAGAACGTTGTCTAGATTGTGACGGACAACGAAAGTACTATAAGAAGGCAAGGGGAAAAATGATGAACAATAGTAGATACAATCTCTTGTGGACCCTATGTGCTGCCAATTGCATTGATCGGATGCTGAAGGACATAGGCAAGCTTTCGAAAGTAAAGAAAGTAGTTGAACAAGCTAGACAGGTAAAGACATTTATCTACAACCATGGGTATTCATTGCAATTGTTAAGGGAAAGATGTGGAAGGGACTTAGTCAGACCTGACATCACCCATGGTTTGAGGTGCCGATCGAAACTAATGATTTCAACCAGCACATCTAGGTTTCAACCAACCAAAACGAGATGCGGTATTAAAAAGTACCAGGTTTCGATTTTGGTGGAAACCTAGTTTCAACCACTTTTGATTCACCCCCTTATGTAAAATGTAAGGTTTCAATTGAAAGCATAAGTTTTGACTCCAAAACCAGGAACAGTTAACAAGAACAACAGTCATTAAGCAATACTTATGACTAATATCATTCAATTAAATGTTTCTTTAATTTTATATTTCATTTACTTAAAATATTATTCATATATAAACAAACATCTCCCATTCAAATCCAACAAAAATAGTCTAAAATTCAAATTCCAAAAGGATAAAAATCAACCCTCCAGTTCAAGAACAAAAAACGCATTTCCGGTTATGGCGGTGATTTTAACTTCCAAATGGTAAGGCTTTTCTACAATTTAAAAATCTCATAAATCTTATTATAGTAAAAAATTACTAAAAACCAAAAGTTCATCAAAATAATCTTTTCTTTTGATGCCTAAAATAATATTTCATCCAGACGACTCTAAACAACATTCGTGTATTTCAAACAAGGTTTGACCGGGGTGTAACTCCATTATAACTCATATTAAACAAATCTCAAATTTGTTGGAAAGTTGATTATGTTAGTTCTGCAACAAATCCAAGATTGTTTAAATTCAAGTTATATTGAAGGAGTTACGTTCCGACCAAACCTTGTTTAGAGTACACGAATGTTGTTTAAAATTGCCCTGGACGACAATAATTTTTTAAAAATCAAAGCAAAAGATTATTTTGGTGCATTCTTGATTTTTAGTTATTATTTACTATAATAAGTTTTATAGAATTTTTATATTTGAGACAACCTAGCATTTAGAAGTTGAAAATCACCCCCTTACCCAAAAATTTGATTTTTGTTCTTGAACTAGAAAGTTAACTTTTTATCCTTTTAGAATTTCAATTTTAGACTTTTTTTATTGGATTGAAATGAGGTTGTTTGCTCATTTACAAATAATATCTTAAGTAAATGAAATATAAAATTAAATAAACATTTACTTAAATTATATTAGCCATAAATAAGTACCGCCTACTTGAACCTTGGCATTAGTGGATTCGCCACAAACTACACAGCATTAAAGAGCTTCAATGCGAAGATGGTATGACTTAGATCAATGTTTACATCTGAGGAGTGGCTTCGTTGGAGGGAGTCGAGTTCCCCTAATTTAGTGGAAGCACAGACCACCATATCTTCTAAAGTGTTTTGGCAAAACTTGAAGATGGTAGTGAGAGTTTTGGAGTCAGTAGTAAAGGTACTAAGACTAATAGATATTGTTTTTAAGCCCATTATACCATTACTATATGTTGTTGTAGACTTGTTGAAGGAATGTGTTTATGTTATGGTACCATGTGACCACAAAAACTTCATCAAGATTATCAAGGATCGATGAGAGAGCCAACTCATGTATCTATTGCATAAGGTTGGTGAGTAAATTTGATAATGTATTTAGTTCAACTTATATACAAACCAATTGTTAGAATGTATCTAATTTCAATCATGTGTCAATTTCAAAATTTGCAACATACTGTTTAATCCCCAAGTACCAATATAAGGATATCCTTGGGTTGAATGCAGACCTCATAGACGTTGTAGAGCACGTTGTTGCAAAGTTGGAGCCAAGTTCGACATTTCATTCTATTACAAACTTGGAGGTGAATTCTATGATTTGATTGCTAAAAAGTTGGAAAGTGCTTACTTAAATGGCTAATGTTTATAAGAATCTAAATGAGTGTAGATTAAAACTTTCAGGGATGGCCATGGGAGTTTTAGAAGTCAGACCGTAGTGGCTGGCCGAGAAACGGCTGATCCTGGTATGCAAATAACATATTTAATTTTATATGTATTAGGATTTAAGACTAAATGAGATATTCTTATGCAGCTGAATGGTGGGTGTTGTATGGCAGAGATGCAATTGAGTTTAGGAAAATAGCAATTAAAACACTCTCTCAAATATGTTCCGCATCTCGCTGTGATGGAAACTGAAGTACATTTTTCTTCATCCATTACAAAAAAACATAATCAATTGGGCTCTAACTAGCTCAATGATGACGCAGTCCTTATGCTTGGGACAAGAAAACAATAATTGCCCGATCGAGCTCGCAGACATCTTTCATGTGGAGTCAGATGATGACGATCCCTTAGTGGAGTGGGATAGAATAGTACTAGTGATGGATGAGCCTGGGGAAAGACCCGACACTAATTTGGCCAGTCAATTGGGTGATGATGTCGATGCATTCGTGGCCTCGGAGAAGGGTCACGTACATACAGTCACCCCGACCATTTGACCTGCCCTATTAGCAGAGATGAGGTGGAGGACTGATTGGTGTAGTAGCTATACTCGCACACTGTCTAATGGTAGTGATACTGACGGGTCTGATCACGGTGGTAGTGGTAGGAATTAAGGCACATTTGAGCCATACCATATCCCTGAGGAGCGAGAGCTGGAGCTGCAGCCACCACCTGTTAGATACAGTTGCGATAGCCAGTAAACTTGTATCACATAGGATACAGACCATGGTTCATGTCCATCCTCATCACGTAGAAGGTATACACGGGGGGGCCTCGTCTCCGTTTTCAATCAGATGAGTAAGCTCATTATGGTAGCATGAAGGACATTGAGGTGGATAGCCTGTTTACTAGCATTGGAGGATTGGGCATTGGGGACAGCACTGGACATGGGCAATGGGGTGCCTCATCTTTTCCTGCATATAGCACCGGGTCGGAGTACAGTTCATATGGTTATGGTGGTGATTATATGTCCGTTCCCAATGCATATGGTTTTTCCATTGATGCACATTCACAGACTGTATCCAACTTTGTGGACAACCTCTTCTCGTGCCCGACCGGCCAGACATGCATGCCACAACCAGAGACACCATCTACTCATAGGGGATCTATACCTGGTTCTTCACATTACGCTTATTCTTCAGAGTTTGGTGAAATATACCCAAGGTTAAGTGCCCGTGCACACGTTGATAATGCCACATATAAGGCAATTGCGGAAGACTATGAGCGCTTCTTCCACTCCAACGTGGTCCACATTTGTCATTTAATCTAAGAAAACTTTCGTTGGAAAATTTACAATTTCCATGAGATAAATCCTCCACGACACTCTACGTGGAATTAGACATTGGATGGGGTCATGGGGAGTTGGGGGCATCAGTGTATCAGTAATTCTTAGTTTCATGTTTTAAGTTTTAAATTTGAAGTATGAATTATCATGATATGAATATATTGAGTTGTTTGAAAATTACGCACCATTATGTTTCTTCTTCTCTTAGTGCATAATTTCATTTCTGATTTGACCTTTTTTTTTTATCTTCTACTAAGGTAAAATTGTCTAGAATAGTCAATATTACCTTAGGTTTACAATAGGGTTCGACGTATGCTGCCAAACATGGGTGTAAACCCAAACAACCACCATGTGTGATTATTTTAGTAATTTTATGGTTTAAAAATACATTTATGTATGCTACAAGAGAGATTCTCTGGCGTATTAGGCCTTAAAATAGCCATTTGAGCCCCGAGACACAGAATTTCAGCTTTCGTGGTAAAAATGCACAGTTTCAGCAAGATCTTGACCGAGATCTCGATAATCTCAATTTTCGATTGAGACCTGGTCGAGAACCAAGATTTCGAACTATGACAATGATAGGGTAGTCTAACACAATAAAAATGGTTTGTCACTACATAGTTCTTTCATATTTGCATATGACAAAGAAGTACCCTTAACTATGGTTATTTTTCCCCCCTAAAATGCCCTTAATATAACATAAATCTCTATGACAATTGTAACAGCATTGACCTCTCCACTACATTGTTTATTTCCATCCTTACCTTTTCATGACAAAGACAATTTGGCTGATCTATCAGCCAAATTGTCTTTTAACATCATTTACATGGATAACCGCATAAGATTTTTGTTACACAAACTTCAGGCCTGCTCACAATCAAGACTTAAAGTATGCTATATATGTGCCTAATTCTTCCTTTCCTTTGATATCTGACTTCAATACGATCCTTCCTCTTCCTTGTTTCAAGAATAATCATCCATATGCATATCATGTTCCTCAAAGAAAGTTGCTTCTTTTCTTGGCTATAAAATTTTAGTTTATTAACATAATGTATGTCAAATGGATTTCACAGGCATCATGTGCTTTCCTACTACATTTTCTGAGCGAAAAGATTCAATGGATGCTGCCATATTTGCAGATACTGAAAAGATCAAATACAGAGCAAAATGGATAGAAAATTTAGATTACTTTGGTTTTATAACTACCTACTAATAAAATCTTAAAGACTGAAAGGACAGTGGACTTGAGCTTAGAAACTTGAAACAAACTGACTGAAATCAGCACCAAAGCCCCTCACAAAAGAAAGAAATTGAATGGGCCTTCATCTCACATTCTCAGTCATAAAAGAGACAGAGATTCCATCATGAACTCAAGAGATTCTATTACACAAGGAAGAAAATGGAAAGAGGTTCACTATCAAAACCAGTATTAGCTCTCATCTCTTAGTGCCTTTGAAAGGCCTAAAACCGGGTTATAACAGAAGCAGATTTGTTTTGAATTTTCGGATAACTTGCTACTTCTGAATAGTTCAATGGATTTTCTTTTTTAATAAATCAACATTTTAGGACTAAAAAGAAAAAGGGAAAGCCTGCAAAACCACAAAGGGCAAGCTCTTTCCAACAGGAGCTATACAAGAGATGCAATAGAAAACCCACAATCACCCTAGGCAATATGAAACAGACCCCAAAAATTCTCCAAGACTGAAGATCCTAATCCTCTGAATTCAGCAAAAGGACGGTACACCACAAATCTAGGCAGTTGACACTAATATCTCAGATATTTTCAATTAAGAATTTCACTTTGACCCCTCCCAGATGTAGCTGTTATCCTTTCCCAACTGTTCCCTTTCTCATAATTATGAGTAGAGATCAACACCTTTAATCTGCCATTCTTTCTATTTCCCATGTTTTTCCCATTTTCAAGAATAAGATGCCCTAAAACAATCCTCTGCCCTTTCCCTAGCTCAGAGGAATTCATAAGCTAAGGTCTCTATACCTTTAAAAAAGAATATCAAGTAATTTACACTACCATTCCAGATTATTGATGAACCATTAGATGCCATTTATTTTATTTTATGTGCTTTACCTTAAACTTCAAAATGAGGTCACAAGATTTAAATGCATTATAAACTTGAAATCCCTACACTAGTTGCAAAAAGTCAGTGTACAAATATTTTGAAAACAGCGCATGCACCGCATTAATTTAGGAGGTAGCACCAATCAAAGCAGTTATAAAGAAAGATGAATTTATTGGAAAATTAATTTAGTCAATGAGAGTAAATGAATCCGTTCAAAAGAAGGAAAGAATATGATTTCAAGTTTTGTATGATGTTAATTACAAGCAGTTATTATGCAAAGGCTGTTGGATACTTTACCTCTCTAAACATTGCAGATGTAAAATAATACCATAGCTCAATGGTTTAGAATGATCAGTATTAAATAAATACTCACCACCAAACAAAACCTCCAATAACTAATTAGTCAAACACACTGTAATAAAAAGGAAGCTACTCTAAATCGAGAAGCATTTAAATAAGGATAATCAGCCTGTTTGTTTCCTTGCCCAGGCCGTGGAGGGGTGGATGTTGAATGGGTGACCAATAAACAATAGTCAGAAATCTTGTGTGCAAAGTGCAGTTTCATCACGTCCATGGATTAATGCACTAGCACAAGATCATCACCATTCTAAACCCTTGAAAATTATGTGTAAAATTATAAATATGCAAATAAGTAGGGTCATTAAATCAAGGAATATAGACAGATAAGCAGTTCTTACCATAAAAAAAAAGACAGATAAGCAATAAACTAGCTTGTGAATGTTGATAAGCAAGGATAGTTAAAGAAATACTATGCAAGGGAACCCATCAGCCAAACAAACATAATAAACAAAGAATGACTATAAATTCCTCCAGAGGCCCAAAGCGATGTGGCAGAACAAGCACAAATAAGATGATAAAAACACAGGAGCCAACAGATAAAGGAAGAATACCTGAATAAACTGAATCAAATTTGCTAGACTTGCTGGCCAAAGGAGATGAAGTGGGCGAAGTCATCAACGTGGAATTTAAATCCGATTTACTATGAAGCAAGTTAGGAGAAGAAGAAGAAGCCATGGTACTACCGTTTGAGTCCTGAGTAACAGCCTTTGAGGTGTCAGACAGACCTGAAAATGGCGGTTGAGTCATATCCTTCGCTTCTGAAGGCTTCGGAGAAGTAGAAATACCACTGGGCTTTTTAGATTCTCGGATCGAATCGGACCCCAATGAGGAAACCGAAACTGCTTTCTGATCAATCTTCTTGGCCTTTGGAGCATTGGGAAAATCAGAAGGTAACTTTGGAGACTTTTCAATCAAATCCTTAGTTACTGCATCATCATCAGCAGAATATGGTTTTTTATCAGAGAAACCATGATTACGATTTTGTGAAGCTTCAAGCCGTGGAATCACAAACTCAGAACCGTTGCCACGAGGCAGTAGAGTTTTCCTTGGATTGTCAATCCCAAGTAAATACCCTTGAACAGTAGAACCTATAGGACACGAAATAAGAACCCATGAAGCAAAAATCAAAAACAGAGCTAAACCTCCTCCTGCAACTGCAATAGAGGAAAGCGTCCGTGGGAATGCAGCCATAGTTGGAAACCCTACACTTGGCGAAGCCAAAGTCATGGCTCTGCAAAACAATATCCAATTATTCTACACAAACCATCGTCTTCAACAGTGAGCTTATAATCGTGGGATCCCGTTTCTCTGCAAGCTCAAAATCTGAATATACCAAACTCCAATCTAAATTAACGTGGCAACAACAAGCACATCTTCAAGTTGAAATTTAACTTTCAAATCTCTCGAACTTTTACAACAGATCGATCTCTATCCCTAGCTAAATTTTCCCAACAAAAAAAACAAAATCCAGATAGAAAAACAAAAGGAAATAGGGAGAGAAGGGTTTACGTCGTGGTGAAGTTCAGAAAAAGGAAAATGATAATTTGAAACCATTAACTGTTAATTTAACAGCAAATCACAAGCACAACAATAATTAATTCCTCTTGTATGGCATAAAACACAAAACACAACAATAATTAATTCCACTTATGCGGCGTTAGGAAAGGATAAGAATTGCTCCATTTAATAAATGGAGAATCTCGGATTAGAAGATGATAGATTAGATTTACCCCATAAAGTGAGCAACTTAAAAGGGCTACCTGAGAAATATTAGGGAGTCGAAATTCCAAAAATAGACAATTCGTAATGAGAGGCATTCTTTATTGTTTACAACATTTTAATGTGGATCCTGCTTTGGGGTCATGGAAGTTAATTGTTGTTTTTATTTGGGTATGTATGGAAGTTAATGGTTGTAATTTTTACTAAAAAAAGAGTAACTTAATGATTATTATTTCTACTCAGAAAAAGAAAAAGAAAAAGAAAAAGTTAAATGAGTTGTTGTTATTTATGAGGTATGTATGAATGGTATGAGTATGACAGCCACTTCGCTTTGCTATTAAATGCCCCAAATACCCTTGCCTTGCTATACCCTATTATGATGTGCTTAAATCTACTCTACTTATTACCTTTTGGTTGTACTCTAAAATATATAATTAAAGATAGTATTAATATCTTTACCAAAAAAGATAAAAAGATAGTATTAATGTGGCTCATAATATGGCGAAGAAGCCACACTCAATGGATGTAGCTCTCTTATCTTTATTTAATCAAAGTTTGTTTTAAAAAAATAGGGTAATTTACACCAGAGGTACTCGACGTTCTGAGAAATCATACCAGAGGTATCTCAAGTTTCAAAAATCATACCAGAGGTATCTCTTCTCATATTTCCAACATTAATCCTATTTAATATTGGCATCCTCTAAGTTAACCATTAGATCTACCTCAAATTTTCTAGGACTGATCGTTTCTTATTGAACGACCCTTATTTAGTGTATGATCATTGGTACGCCCTTCGGAAAAACAGTAAGTTGGGGTGCGGAGTTTTCCCCCGAGGTGTGTACTATAATCGAGATTTGTGACTTGATGATGAGCATCCAGCGATGAGGAAGAGTCATAAGAGAGGACAGGGGCAGGAGAGAGGGGTGGGCAATTGAGACAGTGATGAGCATATGGGAAACTGAGTGGTGAGTCGTTGCGACAACGGGATGGTGAGAGAGTGAACCAAAGGGGACTAAGAAAATTATGCTAAACATGAAGTAAATTTGGAATTACAAAAATAAAAGGTACCCCAAGTGTAATATTTTTGAAACGTCAGGTACCTCTTGTATAATTTTTCAAAACATCAAGTATCTCTGATATGATTTTAGAAACGTGACGTACCTCTTATATGATTTTTAAAACGTCAGATACCTCTGATGTAATTTATCCTAAAAAATAAATAGTATACAATAATATCTATCAACGTTAAAATCGATTTAATAGGAGCCATTGGCTTTAGACATGACCCCCCCGGGGGGGAGGGATGCACCTTCTTCTTCACTAAAGCGGACCTCTTTTATTTAATCAAAGTCAGTTTTCAAAAAAAATAAATAGTATACAATAATATCGATCAACGTTAATAATATGACCCATTGGCTTTAGACATGACTTTGGAGGGGGGGGGACGCACCTTCTTCTTCACTAAAGCGGACCTCTTTTATTTAATCAAAGTCAGTTTTAAAAAAAAAAATAGTATACAATAATATCAATCAACGTTAATAATACAACTCATTGGCTTTAGACATGACTTTAGAGAGGGGGGGGGACCTTCACTAAAGCCGACCTCTTTTTCATCAATACTGACTAGGTGGATCAAAGCTAACATTCTCCATTCTTTAATAACCCTTTTTTTTTCTTTTCTTTTTTAGCGTACCATGGGGGACCACTCGAGAGGAACATTTGGCTCCGTTGACGTGGGATGATTAAATGCAACTCTTTTCATTTTTTCGCAGGGTGCATCAAAACAAAGTAGCTACACCTGACATGACTAAGTGTCTTTCAAACCCTACTATTGGATTTTGTACCATTGCTCATTTTGAATTACTTGATCCATCCAAATCGATTTATTGATGAACTCAACCTGACATGCCTATCTTTTCTTTTCCCACTCGCTACCCACCATTTCGTCTTAAGTCGTCAAAAACCCCTACATTGTCTCGATCTTTTCATTCCTAGCATTATTGTGTCGTGGTCCCACTGTAGATAGTCATAGCCCCCATATTGCTTTTTCGTCCATCCAATATAGCAAACTCAACTTTGTTTGCTGGCAAATACCATAAAAAGTAGCAAAAAAATGGGTATGGGATCGGTTATTGGCCAATGCCAAAACTTATACGAAATTGGCCAATACATCATGTTTGATAATGGTTTACTAAAATCACGCTTGCAGTATCAATTTACCCGTTTAAAAAAAAAAACTCGAAAAAAGAAGAGAGTGCAACCAACCTAAAGTATGGAATCAATCTATTGATTTCTCTTTGAATCGTCCTAAAATTAGGAGATTCGATCGAAATTGGTTGAACTTTTTCTATCTCGATCAAACTAAGTATGCATAAAGCAGGGTTTAATTGGAATCAATCCCAATCAGTTCCAAGTCGACTTAGGCCGATTAGTATCCAAATCCTCTCCTCCAAGTGTTTCGGGAGGAGAGGGGACAAACCCATTGGATGGACGACACCTGGGGCTCGGTTGAATCCGAGCCCTCCATCCGAATCGACAAGTCCTCCCAAAACACTTGGAGGAGAGGATGTGGATCCGACCGATTAAGTAGATTTCAATCTGAGTTTTTAAACCATGGTCCCATCCCAAATGTGTGCACGATTGGCCGCAAATGGCTCCAAGGACTAGAAATCTCCAGCATCTTTGAGAATAAATCCTTCCACTTGTTATGCCTATTATATTTAAAAAAAAAAAAAAAGGCATGTTTATTTTTATCCTAGATAATAGAGTTAAATTAATTTAAAAAAGGGAAATGGATTTTTTGGTTTTAAATAATTTTATTTGGCTTATACTCATTTCCTACCATATGATTAGCTGGAAGAGAAATAAAATCTTATGGACAAATAGACCGAAGGAAAACTAATTGATATGTCAAATTTTAACCATAACGGAGTTTGTTACATGACGAAACAAAGTACCTATATGAGTTAGTTATGTGGTCTACCCTCTACTTAAATATAAGAATTATTTGAAAAAGAATATAGAAAGGGCTATGTATATTGTAGGTAAGGTCATCCAGAACTTTTTACCAAAAAAAAAAAAAAAAGGTGGTTCAGAACTTCGATCAGAGGCTTAGCACCCTTAATCCAATCTTGAATCTGATTAGTGAATGAGTGGATCTGATAATTCGACAGATCACATTTAGAGTGATGAAACACACACACACACACATATATATATATTGGTAATATTCAAAAAAATATTTTCCTACCAAAACAGAAGGGAAAAGGGGAAATTATTAAAACGTGTCTCAGACTACTTGGAAAGGAAATGTCTCAGACTACTTGGAAAGGAAATAGATCATGAATGGGTAATGATAATTCAATGGATAAAATATGGTAGTGCTACTTTACCAAAAAAAAAAAAGTGTAGTGATAAAATACATTTTTTTTGGTAAAAAGGAGAAGGTAAAATTATTAACGTTTCTCCGAGCACTTGGAAAGGAAATAGATCTTGAAGAGAAATTAATGTTATAAATGAACCAACTTCTCTAGGTCTAAGTAGGGTTGCAATCGGGCTGGATTGAGCAGGGTATTTTAAAACCTCAGCTCATGTAAGACATGTACTCAAAGTTCCTTACCGACCTGGATTTTTCTTGTGTCAGGCCTTTCCACTCAGTCAGTTGACGTTACCGATACAGACCCAATGGATACATCCGACGCATAGGTGAGCCTTCCTATCTGGGCCTTAGAGTATAGAGTTAGGTCTCAAGTGAGCCCAGCATGCATCCCAGTGCGCAGGGCCCCAAGGAAATCAATGTCGGGGCTATATTTTGGCCCTGTTGGTGGTTGAAGTGGTGGACAAGTCATCTGGCCCCCTGTAGCCGACTCGTGTGCAGGGTTTACCCTCTCTCTCTTCATGTCCTATAAATAGAGGACCAACCCTCTAAATCTCCTTTTAGACTTTTAAAGGGTTGGTGAGAGAGTGGCGGGTGGAGAACTTGAGACTCAAGCTCAAGTAAGGGTGTCAAAACTGGGCTTGGCCTAGTAGCACAGACCGAGCCGGCCCGATATAACCCGAACCCAGCCCGGACCAAGCCTTAATGAACAAGTTTCGGTATGGGCTTGTAAAGCACAACACCCTTTCAGTTCAGACAAAAAACCAAACCAAACCAAACCGGCCCGTTAAGAACCCGAACTAGCCCTAACTGATAATACCCAATTCGAACACCGATAAGGTCCATCCGAGCCCAGTTTCTTAATTTTAATGGTTTTAAATTTTTATGGATTATGTTACACTATTACAGTTCACTTCTTGATCCGAAAGATTATGTGAATCTATAGTTGAAAAGATTATGTTAATTGTTACAGTTTACTGAATTACATACATATGGAAGAAATGATGCTAATTTTATAGATAGAAATAATAAAATAAGCTATATAGCTTACATATAAATTGGGCCTAATAAGCCCGATAAGCCTGGTCCTGACCGAACCAACCCGAAATCACCTTAATAAGTCCAACCTGATAATCAACCGACACCGGACCAGCCTGTTAGTTATTGTGTCCAGCGCAGCCTACTCCAGCCCGAACTCTTAATGGATATGTTTTGGGCTGGGCTTATAAAATCCGACACGGTTCAGCCCCAAACAAAACCGACCTATTGACACCCTTAACTGCTCAAGTGTTGGATCCCCTTTACTCCATTAAAGTTGGTCAATCTCCCTCTCTCTTTCCTTCTTTAAGGAATAATGAGGGGTACCATTGATGGTTGGTTCCACCATAAATGGCCTCTATTGGGGAAATCTGCCACATCACTAATAAAACAGCAACATCTTAGGACTCAATCGATCGCATAAACATTCTCGCGTAGATATAAGAAAACATCCCCATGAATCCAATCATATGAGTTAAGAAAAAACGTCATTTCCAGGCTATGTCGAGGACATTTCAGGTATCAAAAGCTACAAAGGGCAAAAATGGTATTTACAAAAAAAGCACTATTCACTATAAATAGGTCAGATCCTGAGAATTCAGGTACTCAAACATTAATTACTCATTCTTGGGATTCTTGCTCTGACACTTCGAACTCAGGATTTCTCTTGTGCCCCACTACATAGAAGGTGGGCTCGGATCCTGGGCCCATTGTCTGTTTACAAATTCCTAACTTCGGCATCGGAGTGGACCCGAGCTTGCCCTCCCTTATCTCTTGTCTTTGTCTTGCAGGCCCTATCAGCATAATGGACCACGTATAAGGAATTTGGCTGAAACAGTTTGGCGCCCACCATGGGGCCCTTGAATAATTCGGAGTCAGAAGAGTAACGTCAGAAAGAAATCTTTGAACATGAGCCCTCGAAGGACTAGAAGCCACATGGTCAACCTTAACCCTCGTAACTCACCCGACGCCGGCCACCAGGAGGGAAAACCGGCCCAGAGGAAAGGAAAAAGGCTAGCAGCCAAGTCCCCACCACCAGAATATGTCACCTATTGTCACACCCCAATTCTGAACCAACCAGAATGGTGTGAGTGAACCGTCACTGAACCAACGGTTCACACCAGGATCTCAATAAGACCGTGTCCACTCATACAAACCATTGCACATAACCACAATCAGAATATAATAAATACAGCGAAAGTCTTTAAATAAATGAACTAAGTAATCTATTGATAAATTTAATAAAATATCCAATTATTCGATGACCAAAACTTAAATAAATATTTTTACATCAACTGTATCCCAACAGGGAAATAACTGAAATAAACAAAGTAAAACCCTAAAGGTACACGCAGAAAGGGCACTCGCATGAAGCATCATGCTTGTCCTCTCCTGCTTGTACATCCAGAGCAGCAACACCTCCATACGCCGAAGCGTTCACGTAGTCGTCCACCGTGTAAACTGCGTCAACATCTAAAAATAGTGTATACACAAGGGGTGAGCTCACAACTTAGCTCAGCAAGACAATCAGACAGTGAATCAATATTATATGCATGAGTAACAATCATTTTATGTTGTGGTCTGGTTTAAGTTTGTAATGTGCTATAGAAAGGGTTGGCGGCCACCGCACCTCTATCTACATGTGTGTAGCATCGCACAGTAGATCACACCGCTGCCGACCCACATGCACCCATCACGGAATAGAGATAGAGCTAAGGCATCCACTACCTCCCCTGATGCTCTATCCATACCAATACATAAGCCCCTACTGGCTAGGGCTTGCAAACTGGGCTCGCAACTAACTAATCCTATATGTCATCACTGTAGGCTCTATCCCAGTACAGCTCCCTACAGCATAGAGATAGGGCTAGAGCGTGGTGGCCAGGCCAGAGACCACAGTGCCATGACCTCCCCCTTGATACCCTACCCGCACCAAACATACTAAGACAGAACAATACGCAAGTAGACTCTATCCCAACATAACTCCCTACGACATAAAGATAGAGCTAGAGCGTGGTGGCTAGGCCAGAGACCATAGTGCCACGACCTCCCCCTGATACCCTATCCGCACCAAGTATGCTAAGATAGAATACTACAAAAGGTGCTAGTGTAAGGAATGATCCCAGACCCCAGGCCCTTCCCATTCCACACACTAATGAAAACAATCACATGCCTAACAATCACATCCTAGCATATGGAATATGCATGAATAAATATAATAACTAGAAATAACAGATGACATGTGAGAATGCACAAACATCATACCAAAGATTCAAGGTTATTATCAACAGTTTACTGTCCATTAATTATTAGGGTTTAGGTCCGATTCCATTACCTAACGCTCGTTTGATAGCTTGCTCCATGTCCCAAGATCCAAACGTGCTATCACAAAGTCCTATACAATATTAGGGTTTAATTAGAATAGGTTTACGTTGATCGAAAAACCAACGAGATTACAAAAATACACTCATAGAGCTGACAGGTCACAGCACCGGTCGCAACACTGTGGGGAAATCTACGACCGGTATGGTCAGCTGGTCCCCACAGGCCACTCCCCGAGAGGTACTGATCGCGGTACCGGTCGCATGGGGTGCGACCGGTATGGTCGACCGGTATGTCTCCGAAAGACCATACACTTGGTTTTTCGACTGTCGTCGATCACTCTCTATTGATTCCAGGGTTTCTCCTACACATTCGAAGTCTGAGCTTTGAGTTAGAGTTGTTTCCAATTCCATTCAAGTCTAGTTTTGATGGTATTCATCCTAGAACTCGAATCTAGGGTTTAACGATTAAATTAGGGTTTGACGGCAAAGTAGGGTTTAGGTCAATACCTGCTTTGCATGGTATTGATCCAAACAACCCAACCATCCTAGAGTCATAATGTGAGAGGAAGGGTTTAAACACTTACCGTCGACTGGCGTAAGGTGTGCGTCGTCGAGCGGCAACGGCGACTCTTCCTTCTTCTTCCTAGCTCCTTCTCCTTCTCCAATCTCCTTTTCCTCTCTAGGGTTTGTGAGGATCAGTGGAAGGGATTCTAGGAGGTTTAAAGGGGTTTAAATAGGCTAGAAATTAGGTTTAGGAAGCCTCTTAGGATTAGGAAAGTCCTATGATTTGAAATTAGGAAAGTAGGACCCGCAAAGATCCAATTCTGGATCTTGGTAGTCTGCTGCGCAGACCATACTGGTCGACCGGTATGAATAAAATTCATACTTCAGTTGGTCTGTTTGGTCCGATTTCATACCTGATTGTCATCCACTCGTCCCGTCTGGCCCGATGATGATCGAAAAACCTGTTACGACATGAAATCAAGGTTTAGATCGGGTTCATGGAGTGCAGGTCTTACACCTATGGACAGTTTGCTGCTATAGTGCAGCAGCTAGAAGAGGTAACAAGAGCCCTGCAGGCTGCCCAGCACCCACCGATGGTGCAACCTCGCAGCCCCCGGTAGGGATCGTTCCCCCCGTTGGGGTTATCCCTCCATATCGGCCAATCCCTCGAAATGGCCCCCAACTAGAGCCCCCTCAGTGTGGCAGGCCACGACAGCCCCAAGCAGAGGGAGAGGCAAGGGAACCTCGAGCCCATCAAGAAGAAAGCGGGACCGGCTTGAATGCTCAGCGAGCTCGGATATTGGTGCGGGACCGGCTAGGACCACACCCAAAAGTTGAACGACGGGTTAAAGACATTGAAGATGACACCCCGCCACGGGAAGTAGATGCGCCACCTAATGATGGAGCAAGGGCTTTGATGCACACAGAGACGGCTGCACGGATTGAAGATCAGCTGTTGAGGCTCCAGTAAAAGATTGAAATTATAGAGAAGAACGTCCATAATGCGGAGACAGAGAAGGATTAATCAGTGGCAACCCCCTCACCAACGTCATCATGAGGGTACCCCTGTCCAAGCACTTCAGCATGCCGCCCATAGACACCTACAATGGGTCTACCGATCCAATCGAACACTTGAACCATTTTGTGGGAGCAATGAGGCTTCATGCCAACCCATATGCGATCATGTGCAGAGCATTTTTGTTAACCGTAAAGGGTGTCGAGCGGATGTGGTTTAACAACCTTCCCCCGAGGTCGGTCGACGGATTCTAGACGTTAAGCGAATCATTCCAGATGCACTTCCAAGGGAGCCGAATACAGCGTAAGATGAGTGCACACTTGATGAATATGAAACAACAACCAGGGGAGTCCCTGCAAGCTTTCCTGGCCAGATTCAATTTGGAGGTACTTCAAGTTAAGGACATCGAGGATCTTGTCCATTTTGCCACCCTTCGGGCGACAGTCACTGATGAAAAGCTTAGATTCTCCATCGCAAAGAAAGAGCCTGTTGACCTTCAAGAACTCATAGCCCACTGCGAGAATTTGGCTACTGCAAATGAAATTTACGAAGCCAATAAGGGCGTGCATGCCCCATTCGGCAAAAAGGGAGACGAGACAAAGGAAGCCGCACAACAGGGTGAGCACAAGCAGTCTAGGAGGGAAGAAGTGCGAACCAGGGGGATATTGAGAAGATTTGAGGATTACACTCCTTTGAACCATCTGCTGGGCGCCATATTCACGTTAATAGAGAAAGATGGATACCTTCAGAGAACACCAAAAATTGTAATCGAGGCATGAAGGCGGAATCCGAACAAGTATTGTCGGTATCACCACAACATTGGATAGACAACCGATGAATGTCGATATTTACAGGCTGAAATCGAAGACCTTATTAGTAGGGGATACTATGGTCAATATGTGGATCACAATGCGCCCAGAGTGGCAACGGTAGCTTGGGAGGATGAAAGGGCACTCCCTTCTCCCCCTCGAAAGGAGTTTCCTGAGCAGAGGCCACGCAGACAGATGCAACAAGCGGAGGTCATAGGGTACAGACTGGATGCTCGACGGGAACCATTTGACAATGAGAGAAGAGGGGAAATAAACGACAGAAGACACAGAGACTGACAGGTAGAAGAGGCCCCGAGGCATAAAGAAAGACAAGAAAGGGGGCCTACTCCAGCGCAGAGGGCAATCGGCATCATCCGAGCTCAATTTGCCTTCGCCCTCGATCGAGTCCCCCAGCAGGTGCATGAGGTCAGAAGAACCCTAAACACATTGGAAACCAGAGGGCGATAGCTCGTACACACCAATCCTAGAATTTCCCACTGCCGACAAGATCAGACGAGGCCGCTTCTCCCTCACTTGGTATTGGATCCCCCTGAGCAGCTCGTCGACTGCCCCTTCGACCTTGTCAATGCAATTTGTGTCATGCCGAAGGGCTACGTTCCCCCCGTGAGGACGCTGGGTCAAGACAGCATTGGTAGCGGCTCGGTCACTCAAAACCAGCTCCTAGCCGACCGACCTGCATTGGCCGCAATGCCCACCTCGACCTCGGAAAAGATCCAACATTTGACCATGTGTGAGAGGGAAGGAAGGCGATGACTATTATTGGCAGCCCCGCATCAGGCAACACATCCGCTAAGGCTAGAGGGCCTATGCAAGGAGTGTAAAGTTTACCAAATGGCCAGGGAAGATGGCGAGAATTGGAGATTTCTTAATCTTCAATGATTAGAACCTATGCGGATTAGAAGTCCCTCATGTTGACGCTATCGTTATTACTCTGCGCATTGACGACAACGATGTCCACAAGATCATAGTGGACACTGGCAGCTCCGTCGACATAATATATTGGAAAACCTTTCAGCACATGGAAATATCTCAAGATCTCCTCCAGCCGGTAGATTATCCACTGATTAGCTTCTCTAGAGACCTCGTAACAGTCAAGGGCTTCATTCGGCTTCCCGTCAGGGCCAGCTCTTACCCCAAGGAGTCACGCGTTATGATGAACTTCTTGGTCGTCGACGTACCTTCTTCATATAATGCATTGCTCGGCCAGCCAGGACTGCGTGCCTTGCGATGTGTCCCATCCACATATCATCTGGTAATTAAATTTCCAACACCCAGGGGCACAAAAGAATGCAAGATGGATCAACTAGTCGCCCGCAACTGTTACTCGGCTTAGTTGAGCGGCCTCTGCAAACTGGCCCAGGCCTTCCCGATACAGTTTGAAGATCTGAGGGACGACTTCACTTAGGAAAGGGGGGCCCTTGTCGAGGACCTTCTCACCGTTCCCTTGGACAATGCGAACCCAGAGAAGACTGTGCAGATAGGTTCCACTCTCATAGAGCCACAGAAGACTGAATTACTAACCTTCTTGCGTAACAATGCCGATGTCTTTCCATGGACGGCCTCCGACATGCCAGGCGTTTCAAGGGAAGTGGCAAAACATGGCCTTGGCATCGACCCCCAGTACCGACCCGTGCGTCAGAAAAAACGATCGTTCGGCCCAGTCAGACAAAAACTCATTGATAAAGAAGTGGACAAGTTGCTCAAGGAAAACTTCGTGCGTGAGGTCACTTACCCAGAGTGGATCTCCAATGCCGTGATGGTCCCAAAAAAAGACAACAAGTGGCCGATCTGCATAGATTTTTCAGACTTAAACAAGGCGTGCCCCAAGGATAGCTTCCCTCTCTTGCACATCGACCAGTTGATCGACGCCATAGCAGGGCATGGGCAACTCAGCTTCATGGATGCCTACTCAGGCTACAACAAGATCAGGATGCACTGGGCTGACACAGAAAAACCGCATTCATGACTAGCCACGGTCTATTTTATTACGACGTCATGCCATTTGGGTTAAAAAATGTTGACCCGCGGTGTGGAAGGAGACTCTTCCCCAACGTCAAGAGAAGGTGGAGGATCCTTCCCTTCCAATACCTCTGTCAACTGTCGAAAGATCTCTGGGTCATCTTCTTCCACGATTTCCATCGACACCTTGACAGGCTTCAGGCACTTGGCATCAGCGTAATCCACCCCGGGGACCCTCTCGACCACATAATCCTTCAGTGCCTCAGCACCTTGGGTAAAGCTGTGTAGTGAGTTTTTCCCCACAAGCTCCTTGAATGCCTCGGATTTTTGGTATAATCGGACGGCCCCAACAACAATAGATCAGGCCTTGAGGAAAGCATCTTTGTACTTGGTCGCCCGATTCCTAGAAACCTCGTTGATCGATTTCAGCTTGGCAATGCATTCCTTAGTCAACCTCTCTGACTCCTTCCTGCCGGTTCTCTCCTCGCGCAACGTCTTTACCTCGGCCCAAAGTTGGATGCTCTCTGAGGCCATAGACTTGATCTCCTGCTCCTTGGAACAAAGCAGCACCCTGGCATCATCCTGCTGCTCCTCCACTTGATGCAGCCTCCGATCTGTCTCGCTCAGATCCTTTGCCGTTTTATCTGCACGTTGCTTCAGGGTTTTCATATACACCCCGAGCTACAATACACAAAAAAAAATGAACTTTTATCACCAAGGATGTCAAAAGCACAGGTTGGAGCCATTGGAAACAGGGGGAAGGGGGAAACAACGAAGCCTGCAACTCACCGATGCTGAGAGGGTATCTGCCCCCTATATCAGAGATGGAGTGGGCAAGTCCTATACCAACTCCCACTCATGAAGAAGAATGGCTCCTTTCATCAGTTTGCATGCCGCGCGTATGTCACCCATGGCCTTGTCATCATCGGTCAGAGCCCAATCTGGATGAAAGACCTACTCATCGGCAGTCTTTTTCCTAGGCAAGGGGTTAATTAGAGGGATCCATCGGAATTCGCTCATGTTTCCACCTAGCCCCAAATACTCCCTCGGCCTGGACGGCGGCGTGGGTTGTTGTTGTTGTTGCGAGTGCTGAGGGATAGCATGCCTCTCCTCCCTTGTGCCAGCCGATTCTGCAAGGGCAAGCACTGCCTCAGGAGTTGTCACAGTAGTCCCCTTTCCTGAAAAGTCAAGAACATAGTACTGAGGAATCAGGTGCATGGCATAAATACGAGCCGTATCGGCGAGAGCTGAGTCAGGAGATGTCTTACGTGATCTCTTCAGAATCTTCCTTGTAGGCTCACCTTTGACGCTTCGCCTCTCCTGGAGCCTTTGCTTGTCATGCTCGGCCCTCATCCTCTTCTCCTCGGCCTTCTCTTTGGCAACCTCCTTCCTACGCAGCTCCAACATATATTCCTTCGACAACATCATTGCAGTGGGCAAAGAAAGGATCAGCCAGGGGTTAGTATACGAATAACGGCATGAACAACGAATCAAAATACTCACACAACTTGTTTTCATATAAAAATAATGTATTTCTTAAGTCGGAGACACGGATGGGGGAGCCCTCCAACAGGCAGGCACGCCGCAGAAGCTCAGACTCGAATGGCTAAAGCGGTACATTGGTATTAAGAGATTTGGCATCAAGTTTTACCCGCACATTTTCTAGCACTACAGTTTTGCCTCGAATGTAGAATAATTTGTTCTTCCAAAACTTATTGGACGTGGGCTTATCCGCAAGGATGTCGCCATAATCGGGTTTTTTTGCAAAATAGTACCACCCCGACTTACAGTAGTCAATGAAGGTGAACATGGCCCTGAACATATTTAAGGTCGCCTTCTGCCCCAACCTCTTAAAATACACAATGAATGCCATCATGTTCTTCCAATAGTTCGGCATCAGTTGGATCGGCGCTGTCATACCCCAATTCTGATCCAACTAGAATGGTGTGAGTGAACCGTCATTAAACCAACGGTTCACACCAGGATCTCGAATAGGCCGTGTCCCCTCATACAAACCCATTGACATAACCACAATCAGAATATAAATAGTACAACGGAAGTCTCTAAATAGAATGAACTGAGAATCTATTGATAAATTAAATAAGTATCCAATTATTCAAATCCAAACATAAAATATAATATCATTACATCCCTTTAAAGTCAACCAAAAAAATAACTGAAACAAATAAAATAAAGATCCAGTCACAGGTACACGTAGAAAGGGCACTCGCATGAAGCGTCATGCTCGTCCTCTCCTGCCTGTACACCCAGAGCAGCAACATCACCATACGCTGGAGCGTTCATGTAGTCATCCACCGTGTAACCTGCATCAACATCTAAAAACAATGTGTACACAAAGGGTGAGCTCACAACTTAGCTCAGTAAGACCATCAGACAGTTTCAAAATATTATGCATGAGTAACAATCATTTTATGCTGTGGTCTGGTTTAAGTTTGCAATGTGCTATAGAAAAGTTTGGTGGCCCCTGCACCTCTATACACGAGTGTGTGGCTCCTCATGGATCACACCCCCATTGTCCCACATGCACCCATCATGGAATAGAGATAGAGTTAAGATATCCCCGTACCTCCCCTGATGCTCTACCCATACCAGTACCTAAGCCCCTACTGGCCAGGGCTTGCAAACTGGGCTCGCAACTAACCAACCCTATATGTCATCAATGTATGCTTTATCCCAGCACATCCGTCTACGGCATAGAGATAGAGCTAAGGCATCCCCGTACCTCCCCTGATACCCTATCCGCAACTAACCCACTAGGATAGAATAGTATGCAGGTAGACCCTATCCCAACATAACTCCCTACGGCATAGAGATAGAGCTAAAGCATCGTGGACAGGCCAGCGTCGACCTCGGAGACCACAGTACCACATAACCATGGCCAGGCCAACATCAACATCGGAGACCACCGTACCACGACCTTCCCCTGATGCCCCACCCGTACCAAGCATGTTAAGATAGAATACTACAAAATTGCCAGTGTGAGGAATGATCCTAGGCTCCATGCCCCACTCCACACACCAACGAAAAATAATCACATGCCTAACAATCACATCCTATCATGCATGAACAATAATAATAACGGAAAGTAAAGGATGGCATGTGAATATGCACAAACATCACATCATATATATTCAGTGTTAATAACAAAGATTTACTGTCCATTAATTATTAGGTTTAGGTCAGGTTCCCTTATCTGACGCTCGTTTGTTAGCTTGCTCCACGTCGCAAGATCCAAACGGAAAGTCACAAAGTCCTACAATATTATTAGGGTTTCATTAGAATATTTTTCTTAGGGTTTCATGTTGGTCGGAAACCAACAAGGTTACAAAATACCCTCACAGAGCTGACCGGTGGCATATACCGGTCGCAGCTCTGTGGGGAAGATTGGCGACCGGTATGGTCAGCTGGTCCCCACAGACCAGCCCCCCGGAAGGTACCGGTGGCAACATACCGGCCGCACAGTGTGCAACCGGTATAGTCGACCGGTATGTCTCCGGAAGACCATACTTGGGTTTTTCGACTGCCGTCGATCAATCTCTATGGATTTCCAGGGTTTCTCCTATCCATTCTAAGTTTGAGCTTTGAGTTAGAGTTTTCTCCAACTCATTCAAGTCCTATTTCGATGAGTATCATCTCGAAACTCCAATATAGGGTTTGACGGCAACTTAGGGTTTAATGTCCAATTAGGGTTTTAGACCAATACCTACTTTGCATGGTATTGATCCACCCATACAACTATCCTAGAGTCATAGAGTAAGAAGAATAGTTAAAACACTTACCGTCGACTGGAGTAAAGTGAGCGTCGTCGAGCGGTAATGGCGGCACCTCCTTCTTCTTCCTAGCCTCTTCTCCTTTCCAACCTCCTTCTTTTCTCTAGGGTTTGTGAGAGACAATGGAAAGGATTTGAGGAGGTTTAAGGGTATTTATATAGGCTAGAATTAGGGTTTAGTAACCCTATTAGGATTAGGAAGGTTCAGGCATTAGGGTTTAGGAAAGTGGGACCCACAGAGATCAATTTTTGGATCTCCGTAGTCAGTTGCGCAGAGCTGACCGATCGATCGGTACCATCGACCGGTCAACATAAAATAATGATTATTTGACCGTTTTTTATTCGATTTCGTACCTGTTTGTCATCCGCTCGTCCCGTCTGGCTCGGTGATGATCGAAAGACCTGTCACGACATAAAACCAAGGTTTAGACTGGGTTTACGGAGTGCGGGTCTTACAACTCCCCCACCCTTAAAAGAAATTTCGTCCCCAAAATTTGCATGTAGGTCTCACAACTCCCCCACCCTTAAAAGAAATTTTGGCCCCGAAATTTGAACGTACCTTGATCGTCGAAAAGGTTAGGATACTCCTTCCTCATCGCGCTCTCCTCTTCCCAAGTAATTTCTTCGACATTTTGGCTTCTCCAATGCACCTTCACATAATGAATAACCTTGGTTCGAAGTTACTGTACCTTTCAACTTGAGAGCATCACAGGCACCACTTCGAATGTTAAGTCTTCAGTCAAGTCTGGGGGGTCTGCTGTCAAGATGTGCGATGAGTCTCTGACATACTTCTTCAACAATGATACATGGAACACATCATGAACACTTGACATAGATGGTGGTAGAGCCAATTGATATGCTACATTACCCCGTCTAGCCAATATCTCGTATGGTCCCACATACCTGGGGCATAGCTTTCCCTTCTTACCAAACCGTTTCAAACCTCGCACTGGTGATATCTTCAAGAATACTTTGTCACCCACTGCACACTCCAGATCTCGACGTCGATTATCCGCATAGTGCTTCTGTCGAACTTGAGCTGTCTTTACTCTCTCCTTGATTTGATCAATCACTCGACAAGTTTCTTCAACGAACTCTGGCCCTACAATTCTTCTTTCTCCCACCTCGTTCCATAATAGAGGTGTACGACACTTCTTCCCATAGAGTGCTTCATATGGGGCCATCTGAATTGTAGCCTGATAGTTGTTGTTATAAGCAAACTCGATAAGTGATAGTTTTTCATCCCAAGCTCCCTTGAAGTCTAATGCACAAGCTCGGAGCATGTCTTATAAAATCTGAATAGTCCTTTCTGACTGCCCGTCTGTCTGAGGGTGGAAAGCTGTACTAAACTTCAACTTAGTTCCCATAGCTTTCTGTAATCCTTCCCAGAACTTTGATGTAAAACGGGGATCTCTGTCAGATACCATACTCTCTGGGACGCCATGAAGTCTGACTATATTATCAACATATAACTTGGCCAGCTTCTCCATGGTATACTGAGGTCTGACTACAATAAATCGAGCTGTCTTGGTGAGTCGATCTACTATTACCCAAACTGCATCCACTGACCTTGGTGTCAAAGGTAGACCAGTGACGAAATCCATAGTAATGCAATCCCATTTCCATGCAGGTTCCGGTAATGGCTGTAGTAAACCTGCGGATCTCTGCCTTTCTGCTTTAACTTGTTGACAATTCAGACATTGGAACACGAAACGAGCTATATCTGCTTTCATACCCCTCCACCAATATAGTCTTCTTAAATCATGGTATATTTTGGTACTTCCTGGATGTACCGAATATGGAGTGTAATGAGCTTCAGTCATAACTCGATCTTTGATATTGTAGTCTTCACTCTCAGGTATACATAACCGTCCACGATACCTGAGTACCTTGTCTGAATCCAAGGTAAAGTCAGGATTGCTCGTACCCTTCTCTAAGTCTTCTTGTACTGTCTTGAGATGTGGATCCTGTAGGATTGCTACCTTGACTTCATCAACTAGATCCGGTGAGATCTTCAAAGTGGCGAACATCATGGTGAACTTATGAATTAAGCCTTGCTCAACTGGATCTTCTGCAGTCTCTATAATATGTTCTTCATCAATTTCCATTGAACTTGACGCTGCAGCACACAATGCAGCATTTGTACTTGGCCCAGCCTCAGGTTTCGATGCCCACTTTCTGCTTAAGGCGTCAGCCACAACATTTGCTTTGCCCGGATGGTACTGGATGTCACAATCATAATATTTCAACAATTCCAGCCATCTCCTTTGTCTCAAATTCAGATCCTTCTGAGTGAAAAGATAAGTTAAGCTCTTGTGATCTGACTTAATTTGAAACTTCTCACCGTACAAGTAGTGTCTCCAAGTCTTGATTGCATGTGTAACCGCTGCTAACTCCAAATCATGCATAGGATAGTTCTTCTCATGCTCTTTTAACTGTCTTGATGCGTAAGCAATCACCTGTTCTCCTTGCATCAATACACACCCGATACCAAACCCTGAAGCATCCGTATATAAAGTAAACGGTACGCTTGGTTCTGGGATGGTCAAGATAGGTGTAGAGACTGGTCTTGACTTCAAAGTCTGGAAACACTTCTCACACTCATCTGTCCATATAAATTTCTCCCCCTTCTTGGTCAATCTGGTGAGTGGAACAGCGATCCTGGAGTAATCTTCCACGAATCTTCTATAATAACCAGCCAACCCAAGGAAACTACGAATCTCCGCAACAGATTTTGGTGCTTCCCATCCTACTATAGCAGCTATCTTACTTGGATCAACCTTGATACCGTCTTCAGATACTACATGGCCCAAGAAAGCCACTTCCTTCAGCCAAAACTTGCACTTCTTGAACTTAGCATAAAGCTTCTCTTGTCTTAGCCGTTGTAGGGCTGCTCTTAAGTGTGTTGTATGAGCCTCCATGTCCTTTGAGTATATCAATATGTCATCGATGAATACGATGACCGAAGTATCCAACATATCATGAAATACTCGGTTCATCAGTTCCATGAACAACGCTGGGGCGTTGGTCAACCCGAATGACATAACTAGAAACTCATAATGCCCATACCTCGTCCTGAAAGCAGTCTTCGGAATATCTCCGACCTTGATCTTCAGTTGGTGATACCCCGATCGGAGATCAATCTTTGAGAAAACCTTTGCACCCTACAATTGATCGAACAGATCATCGATTCTAGGCAAAGGATACTGATTCTTGATCGTCAACTTGTTCAGTTCACGGTAGTCAATGCATAGTCTTACACTTCCGTCCTTCTTCTTGACAAATAATACAGGTGCTCCCCAAGGTGAAATGCTAGGTCGTATGAAACCCTTATCTAACAATTCTTGTAATTGGGTCTTCAACTCCTTTAACTCGGTAGGGGCCATCCTGTATGGTGCTTTAGACACCGGCGCCGAACCTGGCATAAGGTCTATCACAAACTCTGTAGCTCTGTCCGATGGTAGACCTGGAAGCTCCTCTGGAAATACATCTGGGAACTCTCGAACCACATCTATATCTTCCATCTTGTGTGACTCCGCCGTGATGTCGACTACAGATACTAGATACCCCACTCCCCCTTTTTCTAAGCATCTCTTAGCTTTTAGGGTGGAGAGGATCACCTTCCGCTTCCTAGGTAACTTGGTACCAGTGAAGCTATACTCCTTCCCCTTTTTGTCTGTAAGCACAAGCTTCCTTTCACCACATAATAGGATAGCTGAATGATGGCCTAGCCAATCCATTCCCAAGATGACATCAAAGTCTGCCATCTCGAGTAGCACCAAACTTGCTTCTAAGGCTCGGACCTCAATACATACTGTACATGGTCCATAATATTCAGTCAAAGCCACTTCGACTCCTAGCGGAGAGCGAACTATCAAGCTTGGGTTCAAGTGCTTAATTGGTAACTCCATTCGCTTTCCAAAGAAAATAGAAACAAAGGAGTGCGTGGCCCCAGAGTCAAATAGTACTCTGGCAGGTATACCAGCTACATTTACAATTTCTGAAATTTTATTATCCCTTAGTTCTACATGCGCATACACACAATGAAAATAGTAAGCCAAATAGTAAGGGATAGAGTCATACCAGTGACCACATCGGATGATGCGGCTGCCTCTTCGGTAGTGACCGCATATACTTTTCCTTGCTGGGGAGGTTGCTTCCTAGGTTGAGTGCAGGTCTTTGCAATATGACCCACTTGCTGACAGTTGAAACATTTAATGTTCGGGTTACGTCCAGCGAACTGTGGCACAGGTGGTGCCGTATTGTTTCTTGCAGGCACTATAGCGGTTTGAGCCCTGTATGGGCAGAAAGGCCTATTGTTACCGCCACCCGAACTCTCAATAGCGGGTCTCTTCACTCCCCTATTCTGTGCAAAGAAGCTATCCCTCTGACTGGATTCTATCACTCTCACAACCTGTACAGCCTCATTATAAATTTTCTTGTCCAGCCCCAATATGTGCTCTCTGATGCCTCCACGTAGTCCCATGGTGAACTTGCGTGTCTTGGTTTCTTCTTCTTGCATACTTGCCGGTGCGAAGAAAAATAACTCCTCGTACCTCTGCTGGTAAGCATCCACAGTCGACTGAGACTGTTGTAGATTGAGGAACTCCCTCTCCATCTGATCCCTGAAACTCTTCGAAAAGTATTTATCAAAGAAGGCAACTTTGAATGCTTCCCAATCCACCTGTGTATGTTTCGTCTCCAGATATGCCCGTGTAGAATTCCACCAAACATTCGCATCTTCCTTCAGCATATGAGTGGCAAACAGGACTTTTTCATCCTCTGAACAAGTCATCAGTCGAAAATTCTTCTCCATTTCTACAATCCACTGTGCTGGCCACAATGGTTTCCCTGTCTTACCTGTGAATGAAGAAGGCTTCAACTTTAGGAATCTGTCCACCGCCCAAATCAGATCGTGCTGTCCCTGTGTATTCATTCCGTACCATGGTGGTGGATACGGATATGCTCCCTAATAAGCAGAAGATGACGGAAACTGGTGCGATGGTGGTACATTCTGGGGTTGGCCCATCGGCCCTGGACTACCATGCGTCGGCTGTGTAGTATTATTCCCTCCAGACTTTGGCGTACCTCCAGTGGGAACAGAACCCGGTGGCCTGAACATCTTTAATATCTCGCTCAGGAATTCTTTCTGCTGAGCTTGCATTTGATAGACTAGGTTTGTAACAATGGTCTCAAAATTCCTGTGAGGTGGGCCAGGTAAATTTTTCGGTACCCGTAGAGCCTGCTCTTCCTCAGCTACCGGGCTTGGCTCTCTCACATAGCTTGGTTCAACCTGCTCTTCTTCCTCGAGGCGCATCCTAGCCTGGTGACGCTTTCGACCCCTACGACCGTTTCTGCCCACCATCTCAGACTATTCTGTTTGGATCTGAGAAGAAGACATAACACATGAGAATGAAGCAATAGTGGTGTTAGTCTTGAACAATATAAGGCGAAACAGTCGGAAAATATAAGTTTCAATTTTTACAAATTTTTATAAAAAAACTTTTTCTGGCTTTTCTGGTGCTGACCGGTCGATACATACTGGTTGACACTCTGTAGAACACTGTGCGACCGGTATAGTCGACTGGTCAGAATGAAAATTCTGATCGAGACATAGTGGTCGCAGTCCCTTTGGGGTATCGGTCGACCGGTATGGGCAAAACCGTCGACCGGTATGCCCAGAAAGGGCATAAATTCACGAAAAAGTGAGAAATTTCTTACTTTTCCTTCTCTTTTCTCTCCGATGGCGATTTCTCTCTGCCATCCCGAGTTGCTACAGTCCGGCCAGTGACCTTAGAAGCCGATTTCTTCCGTTTAAAGCTTAGTACATCGTCTCCAGGTAGGTCTCTTTCCTCTCTTTCAAGTTTTTAAGATTTTTCCATATCGTCTATACCTAGAATTTTAAATTTTTCTTTGATTGAGATTCTAACCATAGGAACTCTTTTCCTTCAGCTTAGAAAGGGTTTAGAGACTCCCAAGAGCAAAATCCCTCAACCTATTTGGACTTCCACTGAATGGTTTTGGTAAAAATCAAAATTTTCTAGTTTTTAACCTAGATTTTTGAAAAATTTCGAAATTTCTTGATTTTTCTTAAATTCCTGAAATTTCTTGTTGTATTTTCTTGAGTTTGATTTGTTGAAGAGTGCGGGGGTTATGTAAGTCCTCCTCCCCAAGTTTTTGGGTGAGTTCGAGGCTTTTTCCCAAATTACTATCGTTATGCTGCCGAAATTTCGACAAAATCTAACATTTTTCTTCTTATTTTCTTTTTGTTTTGTAGTTTACATGGCTCCACGATGTGCTCTTGGCAAACGTCCTCATGGCTCGAGCGTGCGCGCTCCTCAGCTACCAGCTCCACAACTCGACGAGCATTGGTTCCGTTCCTTGGAGGCACAAGCCCGGTTCCCATGGTTTGATAGCAAGAACATTGAATTCGGACGGCGAGTTAACTTGGATTAGTTGGACAGGTTCGATGTGCGAGCAGCTTTTGACGCACTTGGGTGGGTGCCTGTAATCTCCTACATAGATCCCACTCGTCCCAATCTGGTTAAGCATTTCTATGCTAACCTGGAGTTGCATGGGAACATTGACGATCCCAACCAGAGTAGAGATTTGCGCATCTCCAGCTACGTCAAGGGTGTCCATATTTCCTTCAACACTCATCAATTAGCTGACCTGTTGGGGGTACCCAATGATGGAGACTTGGTATACTGCCCTCCAAAGGTGAAGGGCTATCTGAGCGAGGACCTGCGCCGAGAGATAGCAGAGCAAATTCTAAATCCTGGGGCTCCTATGAAGGCGGCTAGTCTGAAGCCCCTAGCTCGAGTCTATAGCCGCATCATCCAGCACAACATTGTGCCCCAGAGCGGCCACTACAGTGAGTTCTCTCAGCTCACTCAGTACATCACCTATTGCGTCTGCATCGGGGAGTGGGTCTCTCTCCCTTACCTCATCATCCGGACCATGCATCAGGCGACCCTGGCCGATCAGGCCAGTAACCTTCCATACGGTCGTCTCATCACATTCCTTCTACGTCGCCTAGGTGTGAGCATGAGAGGCGAGGTGACTGTTGAGGACACCATGACATCCAACATTGACTGGGATGCCATTCTGAGGATGCAGATGGACAATCTACCCGTTAGCGACAACGAGTTGGAGGCTCGCCCTCACCCACTCAGGAGGGTAGCAGCCACAGCAGCAGCAGCCAATGCGGCCTATGCAGTAGAGGCCGAGCGTGATGATGACGAGGATAGGGCAGAGGGTGTACCAGCGCCAGCTCCACAGCCTACACCTGCAGCACCACCATCTACATCTACAGCTGGACCATCTCATCCCCCTCCAGACCCGGTGTTGAGCATGTTTACTGAGATCAGGGACACCCAGAGGGTCATCCTCGAGTCTCAGCGAGAGATGGGTCAAGAGTTGGGACGTCTGGCTCGTAGCCTACGGGTGACACAGGACCAGGTACACTGGCTTAGGGTCGCTTACGAGAGAGATTATGACATAGCGGACCCTATTCCTCCTAGGAACCCTACCCCATGATTATCCCTTTTATTTTTCTATCCTATGACTATTTATATAACAGGGTAACTGTCCGGTTTGTGGACTGTACCCTGTAGCACTATTTTATCTGATACTTCTTTTTTCCTGTTTAAATGAAAGTTTTCATGGCTCACCTAACTAGTGTATGTGCAAATGTTAAGTTCCACATTTAATATAGTACATTATTCTCTTTCTTAGTCCGTCTCAGGTATCAAACAATGCTTAGGGTGTGTTTGTATTAAGATTTTTATTTTTTTATTTTTCCTAACTCAGTTGTATCGACTTAGTTAAGTGCAATATGGTGTGTTGGACAGAGCCTAAAAGCTCTGATACCAAGTTGTCACACCCCAATTCTGATCCAACCAGAATGGTGTGAGCGAACCATCATTAAACCAACGGTTCACACCAGGATCTCGAATAGGCCGTGTCCCCTCATACAAACCCATTGCACATAACCACAATCAGAATATAAATAGTACAGCGGAAGTCTCTAAATAGAATGAACTGAGAATCTATTGATAAATTAAATAAGTATCCAATTATTCAAATCCAAATATAAAATATAATATCATTACATCCCTTTAAAGTCAAGCAAAAAAATAACTGAAACAAATAAAATAAAGATCCAATCACAGGTACACGCAGAAAGGGCACTCGCATGAAGCGTCATGCTTGTCCTCTCCTGCCTGTACACCCAGAGCAGCAACATCACCATACGCCGGAGCGTTCATGAAGTCATCCACCGTATAACCTGCATCAACATCTATAAACAATGTGTACACAAAGGGTAAGTTCACAACTTAGCTCAGTAAGACCATCTGACAGTTTCACAATATTATGCATGAGTAACAATCATTTTATGCTGTGGTCTGGTTTAAGTTTGCAATGTGCTATAGAAAGATTTGGTGGCCCCCGCACCTCTATACACGAGTGTGTGGCACCTCATGGATCACACCCCCATTGGCCCACATGCACCCATCATGGAATAGAGATAGAGCTAAGATATCCCCGTACCTCCCCTGATGCTCTACCCATACCAATACCTAAGCCCCTACTGGCCAGGGCTTGCAAACTGGGCTCGCAACTAACCAACCCTATATGTCATCAATGTATGCTCTATCCCAGCACAGCCGTCTACGGCATAGAGATAGAGCTAAGGCATCCCCGTACCTCCCCTGATACCCTATCCGCAACTAAACCACTAGGATAGAACAGTACGTAGGTAGACCCTATCCCAACATAACTCCCTACGGCATAGAGATAGAGCTAAAGCATCGTAGACAGGCCAGCGTCGACCTCGAAGACCACAGTGCCACATAACCATGGCCAAGCCAACATCAACATCGGAGACCACCGTACCAAGACCTTCCCTTGATGCCCCACCCGTACCAAGTACGTTAAGATAAAATACTACAAAAGTGCTAGTGTGAGGAATGATCCCAGGCTCCATGCCCCACTCCACACACCAACGAAAAACAATCACATGCCTAACAATCAATCCTATCATGCATGAACAATAATAATAACGGAAAGTAAAGGATGACATGTGAATATGCACAAACATCACATCATATATATTCAGTGTTAATAACAAAGATTTATTGTCCATTAATTATTAGGTTTAGGTCAGATTCCCTTACCTGACACTCGTTTGTTAGCTTGCTCCACGTCGCAAGATCCAAACAGAAAGTCACAAAGTCCTACAATATTATTAGGGTTTCATTATAATATTTTTTTTAGGGTTTCATGTTGGTCGGAAGCCAACAAGGTTACAAAATACCCTCACAGAGCTGACCGGTGGCATGTACCGGTCACAGCTCTGTGGGGAAGATTGGCGACCGGTATGGTCAGCCGGTCCCCACAGACCAGCCCCCCGGAAGGTACCGGTGGCAACATACCGGCCGCACAGTGTGCAACCGGTATATTCGACCGGTATGTCTCCAGAAAACCATACTTGGGTTTTTCGACTGCCGTCGATCAATCTCTATGAATTTCCAGGGTTTCTCCTATCCATTCTAAGTCTGAGCTTTGAGTTAGATTATCTCTAACTCATTCAAGTCCTATTTTGATGAGTATCATCTCGAAACTCAAATCTAGGGTTTGACGGCAACTTAGGGTTTAATGTCCAATTAGGGTTTAGACCAATACCTACTTTGCATGGTATTGATCCACCCATACAACTATCCTAGAGTCATAGAGTAAGAAGAATAGTTAAAACACTTACCGTCGACTAGCATAAAGTGAGCGTCATCGAATGGTAATGGCGGTACCTCTTTCTTCTTCCTAGCCTCTTCTCCTTTCCAACCTCCTTCTCTTCTCTAGGGTTTGTGAGAGACAATGGAAAGGATTTGAGGAGGTTTAAAGGTGTTTATATAGGCTAGAATTAGGGTTTAGTAACCCTATTAGGATTAGGAAGGTTCAGGCATTAAGGTTTAGGAAAGTGGGACCCACAGAGATCAATTTCTAGATCTCCGTAGTCAGCTGTGCAGAGCTGACCGGTCGACCGGTACCATCGACCGGTCAACATAAAATAATGATTATTTGATCGTCTTTGATCCGATTTCGTACCTGTTTGTCATCCGCTCGTCCCGTCTGGCTCGGTGATGATCGGAAGACCTGTCACGACATAAAACCAAGGTTTAGACCGGGTTTATGGAGTGTGGGTCTTACAACTCCCCCACCCTTAAAAGAAATTTCGTCCCCGAAATTTGCATGTAGGTCTTACAGGCGTGACCTTATAATATTCCTTAATATTGGTCCCCAGCTGCAGTACGGGCAAGTGAAACCTGGCCTTAAACATCTCCAAATTCACGCACAACTTCGATCGATGATTCCAACAGGCCCTATCACTTGGGTCAGGCATCCTGATCTCCACATCAGTAGGTATCTGATATAGATCTCGAAGGCTAAAAAATTCGACCGCTGTGAGGAGATAAACTTCCTCCCTCACGTCAAATTCATTAGGGGGTTAGCCTCTTCATGAGCCTCAAAAATCACTTCGGGGCCCAATTCATTAATCGACACACCAACCGCCTGTTCCTGTGTAGACAAACCAGAAGAAGGACCAACCCCTGTTGTAAGACCCGTATCAAACTAACCCGGTCTTACCACCTTGAACCAGGTCTACCCATCATGGTTGAGCCAAATGGACCAAGTGGGTGAAGGAGATCACGACCCCAGGTATTAAACTGACCCAAAAACACTTAAAATAAGGGGAGGGTCGCATACCCAGAAAGGGAGGGTCGGACCCCCCCAGTATAGAAGTCAGATCCCCAGTTTTATATGGGGGGTCGGACACTTCAAGGACCAGGGGTTGACGGGATCTCCGACCCTCGGTACTCGGTAAAAACAGAAAATAGGAAACTTTCCTAATTTCAAAGGGATTCCTTCCTAATCTCAATGAGACTTATTTTAGGAGTTTCTACCCTATAAATAGGTCGTCCCTGAGCCTCTTTCACTCATTTTACAACCCTAATTGAATTGAGAGAAAGAGAAGAGAAGGAAGAGAAGAAGAAGAGAAGGAAATAAGAGAAGAAGGCAAAAAGGAAAAGAGTTGCAGAGAAGGAGTATTCTTCTCAGGTATGGATACTATTTCCATGAGTTTCTAAAGACCTTAGGGTAGATAATGAAGAGGGTATGATCTCGGAGAAACCCAAACCATCAACCCATGGTTAGGTTTTCATGGAAAACCAAGGGGGAAATCATGAAAACCATATAGGTGAATGAATCATGGTTTTAGGCCATAGAACATGTGTGGAATGGACTGTAGGAGCAAGCCATAGGACCCCAAACATGAATAATTGGCTGAAGGAAGGAAAATCGACAAAACCCACAGGGGGTTGCATGGGGGTCGGTGGCCAATCGACCCTACCAGACCCTGAGCATTGACCCCCTGTGTTCGGGAAGCCCAGAATAGGGGTGGTCGCACCCAGGGTCGATCAAGACTCCGACCCTAGCTCCGACCCCCAGTTAACAACATGGTTTTTAAATTCAGAATTAATTCTAATTAAATTCTATCGATTTTGTTAGGTCTTTTAGCAATATAATAACAATATAAAGGTGATTTTAAAGCTTGAAAGATGATCTATTAACAAGCTAAGGTGAGGAAACAGGACTCTAAACTAATTGATTAATAATAAACTATTTTTATTTTCTTGAGTCCAATGCCATATTGATTCTATGCATGTATGCTTGTATGTGCATTCAAGATGTCATCCAATATTTCTATTATTTGTTCATGCATATTTACTTTATTGTTTATAACATGATGACGATGATGATGATAGGAATAGGCATGTGAATGTATGTGTGTGGTTGGTGTACATGATGTGAGCGAGTATCAGGGGAGGTGTGATGGGGACGTCTATAAACGTTAACCTTTGGTGGGTCTCAGCACTTTAGCTCTATCTCTAACTCAAGTCTTATGCATTAGCATCGTCGTATCGCCATTACCTTAGCGGAACTATTACATCGTAGAGTATCAGGGGAGGTGGTCTCGGTCCTTGTAGTCTCTGACTCTACCGGGGGGCCTTAGCTCTATCTCTATGGATACACTGAGGGATGCTGGGGTGAGGCCTTGGATACACTGTATGGCATTAGGATTGGTTAGTTGCGAGTCCAATTTGTAAGCCCTCGCCAGCAGGGGCTTACGTGTTGGTATGGCACTGTACAACAATAAACGTTAACCTTTGTTGTACAATGTTATGGTAGGGTGGATGGGGACGACAATAAATGTTAACCTTTGGGCGGACTTCCACACCCTGTGTATAGAGGCGGGGTCAATAAATGTTAGCCTTTGACTACCTAAACATTTCTATTTCGCATTGTAAACTTTAAACCAGATCAAAGATATGAATTGACTGCATGCATATGTATTGTTGCATTGTTTTGTTTGCTCACTGAGCCATGATGTGTGCTCACCCCCTCGACGTCGAATATTTTTAGTTGATGATGCAGGTACTACCGTCGAAGATTGTGTCAATGCTCCAGTGTACGGGCACATGGCGGCGATGGAAGTTGAAGATGAAGTGGATACGCATGACTACTCTTGCGAGTGCAACTCATGTGTATTCGATTAGATTTTATTTTCATTACTTGGATTTAGTAAAGACATGTATTTGATATTTATTTATGTCTTAGTTGATATAGAATAATTTGCTATTTAAATATTAATATCACAGTAGATTCTCAGTTCATTTTACTATAAGACTTCCGCTATTGTGTATTTATTCTGATTATGAATGTGGATGTATGAGGTTTAGATAAAACGGATATCGTCTGTCCGAGATCCTGGTTGAACCGTTGGTTTGCTAGGGGTTCATCACACAGTTCTGAATAGTGCAGAATTGGGGTGTGACAACTTGGTATCAGAGCATCTCAGGCCGTGTCCGCTAAACTAGCATACCTTTACGACAAATTGTGAACTGAGATAGGATAAAAGTAAAAACTGTAATATTAACACACTATAAGCACAAGTGATGTTTGAGACCAAATTTGAAAAGAGAATAGTGCATCTATTAATGGGGGAACAATATTAAATATAATGAGAGAGAAACAAACGTATATAAATAGCTAAAGCAAAGTACAGTCCACAACCCGGACAGTTACTCTGTAGTACAATGAAAGAAAATACAATCATGAAGCTGGAGGTGAAGGAGGAGGCGGTGTCTCATGATCTCTGTCATAATCCTCAGCGTAGACTCTAGTTAACCAGGCTATCTGAGTCTGGGTCGTCTGAAGACTAGCTGTAAGACCAGCCAACCGCTGATCAGTCCCGAACGTTGAGCACCTAAAAGCTCCTCCATCTGCATATCTGACCGGCGCTGAGCATCTATGAGCTCTCCCATCCTCATGTCTGATGTGCGCTGGGCGTCTAGTAGCTCATCCACTCACACCCGCTGAGCGTCTAGTAACTCCCCCATCCTCAGATCAGATCTGCGTTGAGCCTCTCTGATCTCATGCAATATCCCCATCATATCAGAAGATGGGTGTGAAGGACCAGCCGCATGAGAAGGACCAGCCGCGTAAGAAGTACTAGCTCCAGCAGCATGTGTAGGTGAAGGAGGTGGTATAGAGTCCACATCCATGTACAGACGGTCATCATCACCAGTAGGCTCCGTATGAACTCCAGCGGCAGCGGCAGCTGCCTCAGCGTCAGCTATCTCTATGCGAGTGCGAGGGCGCACCATCGCGTTCCTCGCCTCATCACTGACCTGAGCATCCTGCATGCCCATCTTGCAAATAGCCTCCCAATATAGAGGCGATGAGAAGGACTTCTCCTGAATCTTCTCATCCACTAAATCAACCCCCAGGCGGGTAAGCAAGGTAGTGATCATGCGTCCGTAAGGAAGGTTGCCGGTGTGACTGGGCAACGTGGCAGTGATCATGGTATGCATAATGATGTATGGAAGGCAGACGGGCTGCCGAGTGCATATACAGTATAGGAGATACTGGGTCAGCTGGGAGACCCTCTCGTAATGACCACTCTGTGGTATCAGGTTATGCTGTATGATCTTGCAATATACCCGTGGATCCGAACGCAAATAGCACGCTCTCATCTGCCAGCGATCAGGTCGGAGGAGCTGACTGTCGATCTCGGCCCTCATCTGAAGAGAGAAGAACTGGGGCTCTCCAGGAGCACAGAAAACCATGGGGCCAGCATAGGAAATGCCCAGTAGGTCGGCCAGGTGCCGATAATCAAATGAGATGTTAACCCCTTTGACGTAGCTCGTGATGCGCAGCTCATTACCCCTCTTATCATCATTGTAATCCCCCACCACCTGGAGGTTACAATAGAACTAGCGTACCAAATCCGGATGGGTGCACGCATCGTAAGTGATGACAGGGAGCCATTCCATATCACCAAATGCTCTCTCCACATTGAACAGGGCTAACTTAGCCAAGTTCACCTTACGACCTCCCTATACTTTCTTCAGAGCGTAGTGGCATACTGTGCCTCGGCTTCGTTGGAACGTAAACGAAGAGGATCGTGAACTCTGGGTACTTTGGTACGAGCCATAGTATCTGCAAATAAGAAAGAGAAACAAATAATGGGTTAGTAGATAGAAAAATCCAAAATTTGGACATTATAACGACGTAAGTTGGCCAAAAGCCTCACTTTTCACCCATACACATGGGCAGGAGGGCTTACGTAGGTTCTAACATATCCTGCAATACTCACACTATAGGAAATCCTAACTAATGGAATCCAATTTGAGGAAATTACGAGAAATTGAAAATTTTGACAAATTAGGGCAAAAAGAGCAAAATTCGAGTTTCTCGATAACCAACCGATGAAACCCAAATATTTTTGAGGGCTTTCGTTCCTCGAGTCACCAATAACAAAAGCCCCCAATAAAAATCGAATTTTTATGGTTGGAAAATTTTAATTTGAAAAATACAAGATAAACAAGCAAAAACCTAGAAAAGAAAACCTAAAACCAGGTAAAGGTAAGAAGACATACCTGTAGGAATGATGTAGACGTCGAAACACGGAACCAAAATGACCAATGTAGCGGAGTTGGCACTGTAGCAACTCAGGGGAAGGAGACGAGTAGAAACGGAGGAGGAAGAATGGGAAATGAACTGAGAATCGGACCTTAAAAATCTAATTTTTGGTCCGGGGGTCGGAGAATTCGACCAGGACCATCGACCCCCATATCGACCCTCGTATCGACCCCCAGCTCTAGGGAACCTGACAGAAAACCAGGGGTCGCACCTGGGGGTCAGACACCCATCGACCCCCGCATCGACCCCCGGCTCTCGGGAAAAATAAGTGATTTCCCAGGGTCGGACACTGAGGGTCGAACATACCATTGACCCCCACCATCGACCCTGCATACAAAAGACTGTATTTTTCACAGAATGATCTAAAATTTTTGAAATAACATCGGTTAGCATGCCTACATGAAGGATAAATGATCGCCTCACGTATTTTAATGATTTTCAGGCACCACCAATCTCAGAGGAACATATGGCTGGGCGTAGAGTAACCAGGCAGAGTCAAAACGCAGTTCCACCACCACCACCCGTGGAGGAAGTCAGCCAAGAAAATATATATGCACAGGGTAATCTGCAGGTTGCACCACCAGTAAACCAGGGTCAGACAAATCCTACAAATTTGCCAACTCTACCACCAGAGTTGACAACCGTGGTTACAAACCTAGCACAACAGCTACAACAAATGCAACGAGCACAGGCTCAAATGCAAGCAGCAATGGGAATGATACTTCAAACAACACATGCTACACCAATGCAGACTGGAAAAACAAGTGTAGCACCGGTGGGTAACCACCCGGCACCTCAAACACCTCAACCACCAGCTGCACAGATTCCAGTACCAGGTCCGGAAGCAGTTCGGGTTAATTACCAGTATCCACAACCTATGTTTGGGGCATACCCTCAAAATCAGATGGACCACTCCCGACTGGTTGAGCGATTCTTACAGATAAAGCCCAAGGAGTTTAACGGTAAACCGTCCGATCCTTTATGACCAGCACATTGGATCAACGAGATGGAGAGGAACTTTCTTATGATGACTATTACAGAAGACGAGAAGGTATTATGTGCCACTTTCATCCTAAAAGGTGATGCACATCATTGGTGGAAATCGACCAGGGCCTACCTATTAACCAAGCACGCCCTATTGACTGGGGCTATATATAAAGAAGCTTTCTTTGAGAAGTACTTTCCCCGAAGCTTCAAAGATTCTATGGAGAAGGAGTTCCTGAGTTTATATCAGGGACAAATGTCCGTGGATGTATATCAATAGCGTTATGAGGAGCTATTTTTCTTTGCACCACTCAGCATGCAAGAAGAAGACACTAAGACCCGTAGGTTTGTCACGGGGCTTAGAGGGAGCATCAGAGAACATATTCTAGGTTTGGAGAAGAAGATATACAATGAAGCTGTGCAAATTGCTCGAGTTATAGAATCGAGCCAGAAGGAGAGTTATTTCACACAGAACAGAGGTATGAAAAGGCCAGCCAGAAATGCTTATAACGGAGGGAATAATAAGACATTTAAACCCTTCCGTGCTCAAGGCTTTATTGCTGCACCCAAGACTACCCCAGTAACTCAACAGCACCCAAAGCCAAATTTTGAAGGTCCAAAATGTTATAACTGCAATCAAGTGGGGCATATGGCAAGGGAGTGTCCTAAGCCCAGGAAGCAGCTACATCAAGGATGAGTTTATGCTATTACATTCGAGGATGCTGCTGCATCACCCGATGTGGTCACAGGTATGACTGAAATCTTTTAGCTGAATTACATTGTGTGAGCATGTAGACTACGTTAAAATAAATCACAAGTATCGTACCTATAAATGACATACCCGCCAGAGTACTCTTCGACTCAGGAGCTACTCATTCTTTTATATCTGTGTCATTGGAAAGAAGCTGAATTTACCCATCAAAACATTAGACTACAAACTACTTGTACGGTCACCGATGGGGTTAGAAGTGGAGTTAGAGAAAGGTTATGGGCCATGTCCAGTTCTCATTGGCGAGAAAACCTTAGATGCAACCTTGATCCAACTTGGGATGGCAGACTTTGATGTCATCTTGGGAATGGATTGGTTAGCTCAGCATTCTGCGAACCTATTATGCGCCGAAAAGAAGCTAACATTTAAAGACAAAAGGAGCAGAATTCAGTTTTTCGGGAACCAAACTTCCCCGTAAATGCAAGCTCATACTCTCAGCACTAAAGGCTAAGAAGTGCCTTGAGAAGGGAGCAGTCGGATAACTAGTATCAGTGGTTGACCTCACCAAAAAAGCACCACGAATGGAAGATATTGATGTCGTGCGGGAATACCCGGACGTATTTCCTGAGGAACTACCAGGATTACCACCCGATTGAGCCACAGAGTTTGTGATAGATCTTATACCTGGAGCCGCACCAGTATCAAAAGCACCTTATCGAATGGCTCCTACTGAACTAAAGGAATTGAAAGTACAACTATAAGAACTACTGGACAAGGGTTATATTTGACCCAGTATATCACCATGGGGAGCGCCAGTATTATTCGTAAAGAAGAAGGACGGTAGCGTGCGATTATGTATTGACTATCGGGAGCTGAACAAACTGACAATCAAGAATCGATATCCACTACCTCGGATCGATGACTTGTTCGATCAATTGCAAGGTGCAAAAGTATTTTCTAAGATCGATCTTCGGTCAGGCTACCATCAGTTTAAGATTAAAGATGGTGATATTCCCAAGACAGCTTTCAGGACCAGATATGGACATTATGAATTCTTGGTCATGTCTTTTGGATTAACAAACGCACCAGCAACTTTCATGGAATTTATGAACCGGATTTTCCACGATATGTTGGATATGTCGGTTATTGTATTTATTGATGATATATTGGTATATTCCAAGGACAAGGAAGCCCATATTAAGAATCTAAACGCCACTCTACAGTGTTTAAGGAAAGAGAAACTATAGGCCAAATTTACCAAATGTGAGTTTTGGCTAAGTGAAGTCACCTTCCTAGGCCATGTAGTATCCGCTGAAGGAATCAAAGTGGATCCCAGCAAGATCGAGGCTATTGTAAAGTGGGAAGCACCAAAGAGCATTGCAGAAATTAGAAGTTTTCTGGGTCTCGCTGGTTATTATCGATGATTTGTGGAAGACTATTACCGGATTGCCGTACCTCTCACCAGTCTAACTAAGAAAGGGGAAAAGTTTGTGTGGACGAAAAATGCGAGAAGAGCTTCCAAACCTTGAAGACCAGATTGATATCCGCTCTGATTTTGACTATTCCTATTCCAGGACAGCCATTTACCCTATACACTGATGCGTCAGGACTGGGATTAGGATGTGTGCTTATGCAAGGAGAACAAGTAATTGCTTATGCCTCAAGACAGTTAAAGACACATGAGAAAAATTATCCCACTCATGATTTGGAGTTAGCGGCAGTAGTACATGCTGTCAAGATATGGAGACATTACCTATACGGAGAGAAGTTCCAGATTAAATCAGACCATAAAAGTCTTACTTATTTATTTAATCAAAAAGAGTTGAATATGAGACAAAGAAGATGGCTGGAACTACTGAAAGACTATGATTGTCATATCCAGTATCATCCGGGGAAAGCTAATGTAGTAGCGGATGCATTGAGCAGAAAGACAATGATAAAATCTCAAGGAGAGGTTAGCACAACTGCAGCAATGTGTACTACTGGAACGGTATTCAATCACGATAATGAGCAGTATGTGATAGATACAACGGATAGATCAGCCAACCAAGGGTTTATTCATCGGTTTTTAAATATGTTCTCTACATTGAAGATTATACCGGATATAATTGATGAAGTGAAGACATCTATCAAATCAGACCCTTACCTGAGAATGGTACAAGAAGACATCGAAAAAGGTAGAACTAACCCTGAGTTCACCTTGGACGAAGAGAAGGTATTGAAATACAAAGGAAGAATATGTGCACCTGAAACAGAAAATGTGGACATTAGACACCAACTGATGAAAGAAGCCCATACTACCATCTATTCGATACATCCGGGAAGTACAAAAATGTATCATGATCTAAAGAAATTATATTGGTGGAGAGGAATGAAAGCAGACGTAACTAAGTTCGTGTCTCAATGCCTAAATTGTCAGAAAGTAAAGGCTGAACGACAAAGACCCGCAAGACTATTACAGTCGTTATCAGAACTAGCATGGAAATGGGACTGCATCACTATGGACTTCGTCACAGGGTTACCATTGACTCCTCGAGTAGTTGACGCAGTTTGGGTGATTGTAGACCGCTTGACCAAAATAGCTCGCTTTATACCGATACGACCTCAGTATACACAAGAAAGGTTAGCAAAGCTGTATGTGGATAATATTGTTCGATTACACGGTGTACCTGAGAGCATTGTGTACCTGAGGCTATGGGTACAACATTGAAGTTTAGTATTGCATTCCATCCACAGACAGATGGACAGTCAGAGCGTACAATTCAGATTTTAGAAGATATGCTACGAGCATGTGTAATTGATTTTAAAGGGTCATGGGATGAAAAGTTACCACTGATCGAGTTCGCTTATAACAACAGCTATCAAGCTACCATACAGATGTCACCCTATGAAGCACTGTATGGCAGAAAGTGTCGAACTCCGTTGTTTTGGAATGAAGTTGGGGAACGTAGTATCGTTGGACCAGAATTTGTTGAGGAGACTTATCGAGTGGTCGATATTATCAAGGAAAGAGTGAGAACAACCCAGAATCGTCAGAAGCAATATGCAGATACTCGACGCAGAGATCTTGAGTTCATCGTGGGTGATAAAGTATTCTTAAAGGTATCGCCTATGCGAGGTCTGAAATGGTTCTGACAAAAAGGAAAACTAAGTCCAAGATATGTCGGGCGATATGAGATTCTAGCTAAGAATGGGAAAGTGGCTTAGCAGTTAGCACTACCACCATCTATGTCAAGTGTGCATGACGTATTTTATATTTCCTTATTGAAGAAGTATGTCAAGGATCCAACGCACGTTCTGACAGTAAATCTACCTGATTTGACTGATGATTTGACCTTTGAAGTAACACCAACTGAAATCACCAGTCGAAAGGTTCAACGACTATGCAATCGAGATATCTATTATGTTAAGGTCACTTGGAGTAGTAGAGACATGGAAGAAATTACATGGGAAAAAGAGAATGCTATGCGAAAGCAATACCCTCATTTATTTGACTCTGAAGGTATGAACAATTTCGAGGATGAAATTTTTTTATAAGTAGGGGGGAGTTGTAAGACCTGTATCAAATTAATCCGATCTTACCACCTTGAACCAGGTCTACCCATCATGGTTGAGCCAAATGGACCAAGTGCGTGAAGGAGATCACGACCCCAGGTATTAAACTGACCCAAAAACACTTAAAATAAGGGGAGGGTCGCATACCCAGCAAGGGAGGGTCGGAGCCCCCCCCCCCCAATATAGAAGTCAGACCCCCAGTTTTATATGGGGGGTCGGACACTTTAAGGACCAGGGGTAGACGGGATCTCCGACCCCCCCTATCGACCCCCGGTACTCGGTAAAAATAGAAAATAAGAAACTTTCCTAATTTCAAAGGGATTCCTTCCTAATCTCAATGGGACTTATTTTAGGAGTTTCTACCCTATAAATAGGACGTCCCTGAGCCTCTTTCACTCCTTTTACAACCCTAATTGAATTGAGAGAAAGAGAAGAGAAGGAAGAGAAGAAGAAGAGAAGGAAAGAAGAGAAGAAGGCAAAAAGGAGAAGAGTTGCAGAAAATGAGTATTCTTCTCAGGTATGGATACTATTTTCATGAGTTTCTAAAGACCTTAGGGTAGATAATGAAGAGGGTATGATCTCGGAGAAACCCAAACCATCAACCCATGGTTAGGTTTTCATGAAAACCATTGGGAAAATCATGAAAACCATATAGGTGAATGAATCATGGTTTTAGGCCATAGAACATGTGTGGAATGGACTGTAGGAGCAAGTCATAAGACCCCAAACACGAAGAATGGGCTGAAGGAAGGAAAATCGACAAAACCCACAGGGGGTCGCATGGGGGGTCGATGGCCAATCGACCCTACCAGACCCTAAGCATCGACCCCCAGTGTTCGGGAAGCCCAGAATAGGGGTGGTCGCACCCAGGGTCGATCAAGACTCCGACCCTAGCTCCGACCCCCAGTTAACAGCATGGTTTTTAAATTCAGAATTAACTCTAATTAAATTCTATCGATTTTGTTAGGTCTCCTAGCAATATAATAACAATATAAAGGTGATTTTAAAGCTTAAAAGATGATCTATTAACAAGCTAAGGTGAGGAAACATGACTCTAAACTAATTGATTAATAATAAACTATTTTTATTTTCTTGAGTCTAATGCCATATTGATTCTATGCATGTATGCTTGTATGTGCATTCAACATGTCATCCAATATTTCTATTATTTGTTCATGCATATTTACTTTATTATTTATAACATGATGATGATGATGATGATAGGAATAGGCATGTGAATGTATGTGTGTGGTTGATGTACTTGATGCGAGCGAGTATTAGGGGAGGTGTGATGGGGACGTCAATAAATGTTAACCTTTGGCGGGTCTCAGCACTTTATCTCTATCTCTAACTCAAGTCTTGTGCATTAGCATCGTCGTATCGCCATTACCTTAGCGGAACTATTACGCCATAGAGTATCAGGGGAGGTCGTCTCGGTCCTTGTAGTCTCTGACTCTACCGGAGGGCCTTAGCTCTATCTCTATGGACATTCTGAGGGATGCTGGGGTGAGGCCTTGGATACACTGTATGGCATTAGGATTGGTTAGTTGCGAGCCCAGTTTACAAGCCCTCGCCAGCAGGGGCTTACGTGTTGGTATGGCACTGTACAACAATAAACGTTAACCTTTGTTGTACAATGTTATGGTAGGGTGGATGGGGACAACAATAAACGTTAACCTTTGGGCGGACTTCCACACCCTTTGTATAGAGGCGGGGTCAATAAACGTTAACCTTTGACCACCTAAACCTTTCTATTGTGCATTGCAAACTTTAAACCAGATCAAAGATATGAATTGACTGCATGCATATGTATTGTTGCATTGTTTTGTTTGCTCACTGAGCCATGATGTGTACTCACCCCCTCGACGTCGAATATTTTTAGTTGATGATGCTGGTACTACCGTCGAAGATTGTGTCAATGCTCCAGTGTACGGGCACATGGCGGCGATAGAAGTTGAAGATGAAGTGGATATGCATGACTCCTCTTGCGAGTGCAACTCATGCGTATTCGATTAGATTTTATTTTCATTACTTGGATTTAGTAAAGACATGTATTTGATATTTATTTATGTCTTAGTTGATACAGAATAATTTGCTATTTAAATATTAATATCACAGTAGATTCTCAGTTCATTTTACTATAAGACTTCCACTATTGTATATTTATTCTGATTATGAATGTGGATGTATGAGGTTTAGATAAAATGGATATCGTCTGTCCGAGATCCTGGTTGAACCGTTGGTTTGCTAGCGGTTCATCACACCGTTTTAAATAGTGCGGAATTGGGGTGTAACACCTGTACTCTTCTGAGACGGGTCTGGAGTTTGATCGGTGGATTCTTCTGTTCTTAGCTCGATCTCAACCCCACCCTCAGATACATGACCCACAGAATCGTCCTCCGATGATGTGCTAACACTAGACGCACTGCTAGACGAGGTGGAACTACCATTGGACGAAGATGACTCCCGATTTTCTCCCTCTAAAGTCTCAATATCCACCTCCATATCGGTATCTCCGCCGCTACCAGACATCGGAAACTGCAATCTAGACAATGGACCAACAAACTAGTTTAAGGAAAGCAACACTTACTGAAAACAATCCGAACAGGTTGGGCCGATGTCAAAAAACCCCCTTCGAGCAAGCCGATACCGAGCCTTCTGCCCGCGGTCTTGAGGAATGGAAATCCAGAGTGATGGGGCTACTCCTCTCCTATTTTAAGAACCCTATGGAAGGCATCTCGTTCGAGGAAGTCCAACCCACGTGGCAACAGCCGATAGGATCACTTAAGAAATAACATTTATTATCGACAACGAGAATCGAATCCGCTAATCAGGTCCTGACTTGCGGTATCCGTGACACCGACCCAAGCTTTGTAACAGGATCCTTGGCACCCACATCGGCCTCCCAGATGAAGCAATGGGTCACGTGCACATCCCGTGACCCACATTGATCAAAACCTTTAGAAAGACTGTTGTATACTGGCCGCGCCGCCCACATCGGCCCATCACATTGGCCTCCCAAATGAAGCGATGGGTTACGTGCACATCCCGTGACCCACATCGGTCAAAATTTTCAGAATGATCGATGTGTATTGGCCGCGCTGCCCACATCGGCCCAATCACATCGGCCTCCCAAATGAAGCGATGGATCACGTGCACATCCTGTAACCCACATCGGTCCAAATTTTCAAAATGATCGATGTGTACTGGCCGCACCGCCCACATCGGCCTCATCACATTGGCCTCCCAAAGGAAGCAATGGGTTATGTGCACATCCTGTGACCACATTGGTCTAAGTTTTCAGAATGACAGATGTGTACTGGCCGAGTCGACAGCATCTGCCCCATAACATTGGCCTCCCATATGAAGTGGGTCACGTACACATACTGTACCCACATCGGTTATACTTTTCCAACATAACCGATGCATATTTTTGGTGCTGCCCGCATCGGCCATGGTCTTCCACCGCACGAAGGGCCTGGAAGAGCATCACCACATATGAAGAACAGGGTTTGCGCTCTCCAAACCTTACAGACTCAATAGCGCAGCGAGGCAAGTGATTGGGATGAATTTTTATTATATTCTCCCCTCAGTCGAACCTTATAGATTCAGCAGAACAACGTGGTAAGTGATTGGGATGAATTTCTATTCTATTCTCTACTCAGTCGAACCTTATAGATTCAGCAAAGCAAGGAGGCAAGTGTTGGGGAAATTTGCCACGTCACCAATAAAACAACGACACTTAGGACTCAATCGACCGCATAGACATTCTCGCGTGGATATAAGAAAACATCCCCATGAATCCAATCATATGAGTTAAGGGTACAAACCGTCATTTCCAGGCTATGTTGAGGACATTTTAGGTATCAAAAGCTATAAAGGGTAAAAATGGTATTTATAAAAAAACATTATTCACTATAAATAGATCAGATCCCGAGAATTCAGGTACACAAACATTAATTAATCATTCTTGGGATTCTCGCTCTGACACTTCGGACTCGGGATTTTTCTCTTGCCCCACCACATAAAAGATGGGCTCGGATCCTGAGCCCATTGACTGTTCTCAGATTCCTAACTTCGGCATTGGAGTAGGCCCGAAGCCATAAGGCCCGCCCCTCCCTTATCTCTTGTCTTTGTCTTACAGGCCCTGTCAGCATAAAAGACCATGGATATGGAATTTAGCTGAAACAACCTCCATTAATGGAGACCACTAAACCTTAGAAAACTAGGTAAAGACCACCCACCTTCCATTATAAACTTAATGAACTCCATTAAGGTTCCCTATGATGAGAAACATCTTTTCCACCACTTAAAATCGTTAGATGAAGTTGGGGAGTCAATGTTCCCCATTTCATGCCCAGCGTCCCTGCTGAGTCTGGTTTCCAGACTCAGCTGATGGACTTGTGCCGAAGGCTGAGGCATTGTCTCGCCCCTGGATCTGACAAGTGGACCTTATTTGCTTTAGCTAGCAGAGGGGCTGGCAAAGCCCCATCCTTCGCTGGACCCATACTTAGAATTTATTTGGGTTTGAACTCAGTCGACGGACTCAGTCGACGGACCAGCCGGTGGCATGATCTGTCGGGTGGCATCCCATGACTGTGCTCAGGGAGCTGCCATACCCATATGGGGCCGTCTTAATGAAAGGTGGAGGCAAAGCCAGTGGAAGAACCATCCACCAGTGCCGCTGCCTCCCTCTTTGTGAGTTTCCCTATCATAACAGAGACTCATCCAGTGGATGATTCCAGAGGCACCATCGACTAGTTTTATCCGCCGCCTTGGCCACTGTTGTCTAGTTTGCCTAGTTAGATCCTTCGAGGACTACCCATTGGGTTCTCAACTTATATTGAGACCCGTATGGGGACATTTAAGACATATCCATGCAGGTTAAAAGATACTTGACTAACAATGATAAAATGTACGTAATTTAATAGGTAAACTGACACGAGAAAAGGAGAAACCTACTATAGGCTTTCGAGGTTCAACACCACTTGTGGTGCCTACAAGTGAGGGGTCAGGTCCGTAGACTTAGGACATATGTGTATGTTTATGTTGTGTGCTATATAATATGTCATCCAATTATTATGATATTTGAGCATACATTTGCATTATAACAACTTTGTTTGATTGGTTAGTTGTATGGTTGGTCGTGTATATGGCTTGTGTGACGTGCAAGTACCAGGAGAAAGTAATGCATGGGTACACAGGTCCTGGGCCAATGTAACTTACGGATACCAGAGAAAGATAACGCATGGGTACACGGACCCAGACTTATTGCTAACACCTTAGAGGGGACACAGTGGCCCAAGAGAATGGGGATTGGGGGTCTCTGGTGGGGTTCAACCCATTATATTTTCATGATGTTCATGATGGACATTAGGAGGTTGCATCACCCTAGTTCTAGCCCAAGGGAGATGGCACGTCTTGGACCAAAAATTCAAAGAAGATCCACTTATAGAAGCAATTTGACAAAAGAGACTTGGGCATCCTGCTTCTTCCTTAGCCCGGTGCATGAGGTGTGAAAGCTGTCAAGCCGTAAGCAAGGACGAAAGCTGTGGTAGACACACCAATTACACCTATAGAACCATTCCATCGACCTAACATTAGAACTCCATCATATTTATTTGTGCATAGCATGTGATACATGATTCCTTACTGAGCTGGGATGGGAGCCCACCCTTCGTATCGATACTTGTTTCAGATTTTGATGTAGGTGACTATTTTATGGCTAATTACATGGAGTATCCGTTGGCGGATGACCATAGTTAGTTAATACCCATATTATACAGTGTATTTTTACAGTATCATATTTTTTCGTATATTAAGCATATCCCGTATCACATTGAACGATACGGGAAAAACGTCATACGGAATAAGTCACCTTATATACACGTATGAAATGCCGTCCCATTTTTTTATTTCAAAAAAATGGACAGTATGTATAAATATTTAAACTTTTTTTTTATTAATTATATATAAAAATCAATGGCTTTATTTAAACATATTTAAGGCCAATGGCCTACTAATGACGTAAGTCATTAAACCTTCCCAATAAAGAAGGCTTGGTCATCTTCCCAATAAATAAGGCTTGGCCACTAGTGATGTAAATGTAAGATCTGCACTCCACGAACCCAGTCTAACATGTGTTATAATGCCATAACCGGGCCAGATGAGGCAACCGAATGGCAAAGCCACACATCAAAGTATAAAACTGACAACTTTAACCTTGACCGGCCTGATTGGTTGAGCTTGTCTGGTTTCGCGGGTAGTGCCACCGGTCAGTGCCACTGAACAACCTAAATCCCAATCCAAGAATAGTTTGGTGGGACCTACTTCCCAATTCTTGCTTGAAAACCTTCCCATACGAGAGTTGGATCCTTATAAGTAGTGTAAGACCCGCACTCCATGAACCAGATCTAAACCTTGAATTCATGTCGTAATAGATCTTTCAATCATTACCGGACCAGACGGGACGAGCGAATGACAAACAGGTACGAAATGAACCAAATTAAGTATGAATTAATTCATACCGGTCGATGGTACCGGTCTTGGTACCGGTCGACCGGTATAGTCTACGCAGCAGACAACTAAGATTTGGAAACAGATCTCTGCGGGTCCCACTTTCTAAATTTCAAACCGAAGGACTTTCCTAATGCTAGGAGGCTTCCTAAACCTAAACCTAGCCTATATAAACCCCTGCAAACCTCCTAAAACCTCTTCCATGATCCCCACAAATCCTAGAAAAGAGAAAGAGGTTGAAGAAGGAGAAGAAGCAAGGAAGGAGAGGGAAGAGCCGCCATTGCCGTTCGACGAAGAACAAGTTACCGCAAGTCAACGGTAAGTGCTCAAACCTTCCTCTACCATAAGTAATCTAGAATGGTTAATTGTAGTTGGATCAATACCATGCAAAGCGAGGTATTGATCTAAACCCTATTTTTGTCGACAAACCCTAATTTAGTCGATAAATCCTAGATTCAAGTTCTAGGTTGAGACCATCGAAACTGGGACTTGAATGAAGTTGGAAACAACTCTAACTCAATGCTCAGACCTAGAATGTGTAGAAGAAACCCTAGGATCATTAGGGGATGATCGACAGCAGTCGAGGAACCGGACGTATGGTCTTTCAGAGACATACCGGTCGACCATACCAGTCGCACCATATGCGACTGGTACTGTGACCGGTACCTCTCGGGGACTGGTCTATGGGAACCGGTCAACTATACCGGTCGCAAGTTTCCCCACAGTGCTGCGACCGGTACTGTGACCGGTCAGCTCTGTGAGATGTGTTTTGCCATTGTTGGTTTTTCGACCAACGTAAACCTATTCTAACTAAACCCTAATATCGTATAGGACCTTGTGATAGCACATTTGGACCTTGCGATGCGGAGCAAGCTATCAAACAAGCGTCAGATAAGGAAATCTGACCTAAACCCTAATAATTAATAACAATAAAATGTTGTTAATAACTATGTTTCTGTGGATTGATGTTTGTGCATACTCGCATGTCATCCTTTACTTTCAGTTATTATTATTGTTCATGCATACTTGCTATGCTAGGTTGTGACTGTTAGGCATGTGATTGTTTTTATTGGTGTGTGGAATGGGAAGGGCCTGGGGTCTGGGATCATTCCTTACACTAGCATCTTTTCGTATCTTTTTGTCTTAGCATGCTTGGTGCGGGTAGGGTATCAGGGGGAGGGAGTGGCACTGTGGTCTCCGGCCTGGCCATTAGACTCTAGCTCTATCTCTATGCCGTAGGGAGCTAAGCTGGGACAGGGCTTACTGTGATGACATGTAGGATTGGTTAGTTGCGAGCCCAGTTTGCAAGCCCTCGTCAATAGGGGCTTACGTGTTGATATGGGTAGAGTATTAGGGGAGGTGTTGGCGGTGTTTGATCCGGAAGCCTTAGCTCTATCTCTATTCCATGATAGGGTGCATGTGGGACGGCAGTGGTGTTTGATCCATTGGGCGGCTTTACACACTCGTGTATAGAGGTGCGGTGGCCACCAATCCTTTCTATAGCACATTGCAAACTTAAACCAGACCATGATGTGAATGTTACTCATGCATATGTTTGTTGCATTGTCTGATTGTCTTACTGAGCTAAGTTGTGAGCTCACCCTTGTGTACACAGTATTTTTTAGATGTTGATGCAAGTTACACAGTGGAGGATTACGTGGACGCTCCAGTGTATGGAGGCGTGGCTGCCCTGGACGTGTAAGCAGGAGAGGACGAGCATGACGCTTCATGCGAGTGCCCTTTCTACGTGTACCTTTAGGATTTGATTTTATTTATTCTATTTATTTTCGGTAGAAGATACAATTGATGTAAAAATACTTACTTAAGTTTTGGAAATTTGAATAACTTGTATTTTATTTAAATTTATCAATAGATTACTCAGTTCATTCTATTTAAGACTTCCGCTGTATTTATTATTATTCTGATTGTGGTTATGTGTAATGGTTTGTATGAGTGGACACGGTCTTATTGAGATCCTGGTGTGAACCGTTGGTTCAGTGATGATTCACTTACACTTTTGGATCAGTCGGAATTGGGGTGTGACAAGTACACTCTCCCCATATAAGGCCTTACCTCTCCATTCTCTCTCATTCTTTGACTATCCAAAACCCTAGAATTGAGAGAGAGATCTAAAAGATGAGCTTTTGAGAAGAATAGGCCGTGAAGGGAGGGATCCTCTTTAGAACAAGAACTCATCGTCAGTTTCCAATCAACGTCGTCAAGAGACCAACAGTAAGTTCTTTATCATTGTAGAAATTATAGAAAGGTTAGGGAAAATATGAGAATAAGATCAACGCCATAAATGGCCAATTGTTGATTTGAAACTCTAGTTGAATGTGTTGGTCCAATAAGGAAATTATTTCTTTTGTCCAAAACTTCTTTATGGGGAATATTTTTCCAAAAGAGATGAACATAACTTATTTGTGTTTGGTGCCAAAGGCTAACCAACCAGAGTCAGTTGACCAGTTTAGACCTATCAGTCTTTGTGGGGTGAGGATGAAAGTCATTTAAAAAATTATGGTTAGTAGGCTGAAGGGGTTTCTTGACACTATTATTAGTCCTTCCCAATCAGTTTTTATTCCTTTAAGAAGAATTTTTGTAACATAATCATTGCTCATGAGGCCTTACACTATATCAAGAAAAGGAGGAAAGGCAAAACTAAACTCATGGCTTTAAACTTGATATGCAAGAAGCTTGCCACAGACTTGAATGACATTTCATTGAAGGAATGTTGAAAAGCTTGGGTTTTCATTCTCATTGGATCAAGCTAGTTATGACTTGCATCACCTTTACATCTTATACATTGCTTGTTAATGATGCGGAAAGAGGGAATATTTTTCCTAGTAGAGGTATTTGGCAAGGACATCCATTGTCCCCTGCATTATTCATTATATGTGCACAAGCTATTTCTTATATCATTGATAAGGAGGTAGCCATGGGGAATCTTAAAGGAATAAAGATAAAAATTAGACCTCCCATACTAACTCATCTTCTTTATGCCGATGACTTTCTGTTATTTTCGCAAGTCAATCTTTAGGAAATCACCACTCTTAAAAATTGTATGGACTTGTATCATAATGCATCAGGACAAAGAAAAAATTTGAAGAAGTCCACTCTCACATTTAGTCCAAACACCCAAGCTCGCTTCAAAAGATGGTTCTCAAGAGTGTTGAAAATTCCATATGACAATGGCCCATCCAAATACCTTGGGCTCCCTTCAGAATTTGACATCTCTAAAAAGGATTATTTTATAGAGCTTTAAGATCGGATTCTCAAGAAAATTTCAAGTTGGAAAAGTATATTTTTATCTTCAAGTAAGGAGGTTTTACTCAAATTTGTGGTTTTATCTTCTTCAAATTATTCTGCTTTCCATTTTAAGCTTCCTCATTCTTATCATAATTCTATTAGAAGTGTGGCTCCTGACTTTATTTGGAAAGATAGATCTTCCAAGAAAAGTATTCATTGGGTGGCTTGGGATAAATTATGTAAACCTAAAGAGAAAAGAGGGTTGGGACTAAGAGATCCTTTTGTGAAAAATCTTGCTTTGCTTACTAAGTTGGCTTGGCAAATTTGGATTAATCGTTTTTCTCCTTGGGCATTAATTTTAAAATCCATTTATTTTCTGAATGTGGACTTTCTTCATGCTAATATTGGGAATAACTCATCATGGGCGTAGAGGACCATTCTTTTTGGTAGGTATTATCTTATGCAAGGATTGCTTTAGGAAGTTGGAGATGGAAAAAAAGATAAAATTCTGGGAAGACTATTGGATCCCTTCTGTAGAAGAGGCAAAATTCCTTTTGGAAAACCCCCTCATTGTAATCTTATGTGGATTTCAGACCTAATAGATCTTATAAATAGATGTTGGAGGAAAAATATTTTGGAGGCCTATTTTCCATATGAGATTCAAAAGGCTATTATGAACATCCATTTAAGGATTACAATTGGGGAGGATACCCAATTTTGGAATGGAAACAAATATGGGAGATTCTTTGTCAAATCGGCATATTATTTGATATCAAGTGTTCTAACTAAACCTGGTCATGAAGCTTCTTCATCTGAGACTAGTTATTGGCAGTCTATTCTTGTAGGTGTGTGGAAAAGAATTTGGTCTTCTTCTACCACTCCTAAAATGAAGGGCTTGTGCTCATGGCACTGCTTCAAGAGAGGATCTTTTTCATAAGAAGATTCCTCTTGACCCTTCTTGCCATAGATGTGGGGAAGATAAGGAAACTATCAAACATATTATGTTTTTCTGTCCTATAGCTTGGGCTTCTTGGTTGGGATCCAATATCTCCTATAGAGTCCCCGCTAATAGTAATATCCAGTTCGCCCAATGGTTGTGGTTGGGATTCCTTTTTTAAACACTCTAAGAAGTTGGCTTGGAGGTCTTTCGCCCAAGCTACCTTTCTTTTATGGCAGTTATGGAAAGTTATAAATAATTTAATTTTTAATAATAGAGAATGGAATCCACTAGAGATTATCATGACATTGTAGGAGGGTTTTCAAGAGTACTCTTCTTTGGTTCCTTGTTTGAAGGATGAGCAAGATGGCAGAAATCAGATTTCTAAAGATTTTTGGAAACCTCCTCCTGAAGGAGTACTCTATTTGTATTGATGCATCATTCTTGGAGAATGAAATGAAAAGCGGGATTGACCTGATTTTTAGGGATGATCGAATCCATCCTATTCTTGCCTTATCTAAAGAAGTGAAGGCGAATTCTGCTCTTAAAGGGGAGGCTTTGGTTATTTTCTAGGCCCTTAAATTTACAGTTGAAGAAGGTTTCTCCAAAATAAAAGTGGAGTCAGATTGTGTAGACCTTATTCGGATTCTCAACAACCCTTCTTATTTATGTGAGGTGAAGATTCTGCCTATCAGAGATGATGATACTCTTGAACTCAGCTCTAAAGTTGAACAATGTATTTTCTCTTTCCTCCCTAGGGAAGCCAATGTAGTGACTCATTCCTTGGCTAGGGAGGCCTTATCTTATAGGGGATGATAAGATGGCCAATTTTCATTTCTTGGCTTCATGATCTCTGTTATCGTGACGTCTCGTGTGTATCCTATCTATGTTTTTTGAATGAATTTATGTCTTACCAAAAAAAAAAAAAAGTATTAACCAACTGATAACAATATCAGATACTGGCCATACAAAAATTATGGCCATAAAAAAAAAGAAAAAAAAAAGGATTTCCAGAATTCAGGTATGCATCCGTCGCTGCTTAATCCCCGGGTTGGGTTTCATTGATTGGTTCTTGTGTTGACCATATCTTTGCTTTCCGGAGAAAGGGGGCATGAATGAAACCTCAAATTCGTCCAATGCTAACGAACTTACGCCCCGTAGATCACGGTGTGTGATACCGGCCATAAAATAATACCACCAGAATTAAAGTATACAATATACATCCGTCCCACTACTAAATTCCCAGGGTTGGATTTGATCGGTTGATTCTTGCGTTGACCGTATCTTTCCTTAGGAGGGGTAAGTTCAGACTGTTCAGTTCCTCACTCAATGCTAACATGCATTTTCTACCTCACTCTAAGGAATGTAGGACCCATTTCCAGATCACGAGAAAATTACACGTAACTGCAGATGAGCCACGCCAGTGGATGAACAGAAATCGTCTCCCGCCTGTGGTTTGGGCGGGAGATTGGGCAGCCCGGATGGATGGCCACCAATTGGTACTCGGAGGGATCCGAACTGACCCCCCAGTTAACAAGTTGAGCTGACTGGGGAGTCGGCTCGGATAAAAGGTTCGGATCCTTCCAAATGCCAGATGGCGGTCATTCATCCGAACCACCCAGTCTCCCACCTAAACCCAAACGGAAAACGATTTGGATCCCCTGAGAATTGGCATAAATGGAAACTCAACTCATTCAATGATAAGGACGTTACATTCCCTTCGAATACAGGGTTTGAAGTATGAACACGTTAGCAACATCCGTGTTTGTCAGCTCCATCACATGTTTTCAACAGAAAACACATGACAACTTGTCTGCTCAATCACTTTCTTTTCTCAGTTCTCACAGATCTCGCTCTCACACTTAATCAACGAGCCGGCAGAGTCTGACCCCTAAGTCCAGCAACCAAATCTGCCGACCTGCAGTCCACATCTCTCTTACCCAGACTATACGTTATTTAAGTTATTTAAATTCAAATGTTGACTCTCGTAGGCCGTTTCCTACTTCTATTATATTTTCGTGGCTGCATTCACTTTATCAGATCTATATAAGAGTTTGCGTAGTCATCCTCCCATTCCATGCATTTTTTTTTAGATTTAATCGTGCGCATAAATCTCGATTCATATATATAAATTTCCGTATCTGCATCTATTCTGTTCTCTTGATTTTTCTGATCTTGGGATCAGAGAACCCTTTTTTCTTTAAAATATTTTTTTTCTCATGAAAAATAAAGGAAGCAGGGATTTATAAGCAATTAATTATATTAATTTAAAAATATAGGCAATTTATAATGTTGTACCCATACACAAACAGAGAGATGATTATTTGATTGGATTATATTGTTGGATCTTTTTTCTTATTTTAGTTTAAATAATGATGATTATTTAGTGCATACACAGCGAGATTTCTGTCATTGCAGATCTAGGGAGGAACAGATATACGTAGTTTTACTCTTTTCAGATTCGAATCTAGGAGGCCATAACCACGAAATTTCCATGGAATAACTTTATCAATTGTATTGAGACATCGCTCTCAAATTATGATAATTATTTCCATATATCAAACTCAAAAGGGCTAGAAGATATTAAGCCTCAACTATTAACTTAATACTTCAAACATTAAAGGTCTATTTTTCAACCCAAAAAAAAAAAAAAAAAAAAAAAAAAAAAAAACATTATAGGTCTATTCATGTAACATTTCTTCTCCATGTCTCCGTAATAGCTCAAAAGTAAATAACAGAAAACAAGGCCGACCTCTGAAACTAAAGGGAACATATCACGGTAAACAAGTAAAAAAAGTCGGAGAAAAAAAAAAAATGAAGAAGAAGAAGAAGTTGAGCTAAAGTCCAAAAAGTCTCTTACATGCTTTTAGGATCTTGGCCCTCTTCTTCTTGGATCTTGTCTTCGGGGTGGTCAGATGATCATCATCAGTGGGAGAGAAAAGTGGGCTACTTTTGTCATGGATCCTCGAGTACCCATCTACAGTAGACGAAGATCTCATAGAGAATGCCCTTTTTACAGCAGATTGAACTGAGTTGTTGTTCTTCTCAGTCCTGAATCTCCGAGAAGCTGCAGAAACAGAATAGCTTCTGTTCAAGATCACGCCGAGACTCTGTCCGATTTGATCATCATGTTCTGGCTCTGGAAATAGGTCAAGGGTATTGGTATTCTTGACCTTGCCGTCACTTGTTTTTTTGGTTTCTTGGGCTTTGGCGATAGGAACTGTAATGGGTTTGGGGCTTTGAGGAGGAGAAAGAGGATCTGAGAAATCCGTAGATCTTGATTTGGTGGTCTTGAGCACTTTGATCTTGGAGTACCCATTCATCCTCTCTCCCTCTCCCTCTCCCTCTCCCTCTCCCTCTCCGGGGTTTGGAGGATGCCAGAGAAATTGCAGTGGAGCTAAATTTAGAGGCACTACTATAACGGTTTATGTTGAATTGAGTGGTGGAGGTGTGGCAGGTGAAGAAGGGTTGAAAAAAAAAAAGGGAAAATGGAGATGATGCAGTATCTATCTTTTGAGTCTAATTTGTGAGCATGAAAATGAAAGTGAACGTGGACAGATATTGAGGTGGATGTAAGGGCTGTAATTGGAATGGGTAGGGTCTCCTTGTGTGCAATGGGTATTATGGGTATGGGTATGGGTTTGGTTAGAGTCTCGACCAGTGAAAGGGTCTCCTTGAGTGCAATGGAAAGAGTCTCCTTGTGTCCAATGGTATGGGTACCTTTGTCTTTTTATTTGTATTATTGTTTTTTTCTAATGAAATCCTTGTGTTGTTTTGAACTTTAATTTCGCAACTTTTGGGGAAGAAAAAGAGTCTTCATCCTCTCCTAGGCGCGGGAGGGGAGTTACCCATCTAGGGACCTCATTGAGCAATACACGTCCCATGGGTAAATGAACCAAAATTGAAAAGAAAGACTCTGTTTAGTTGTGTTTGGTTGCAAGGGGAATTGAAGGGAAGAGAAGAGAAAAATTTCAACTTAAAAAAGAAACTTTTATAGTTATAACACAAAATGATTATATAAATTACTTAATTTTCTTAACATATTTAGTAATGATTCTAGTCAAATGTAAAATTTATTTTACTTTTTAAATGCAAGAGATTTGAATGGAGAGTGAAGTATAAGTTAATAACTAAATATGGAATGATTTGGAATTAGTTACATAACGATGTGTTGTAATCATTAAAAAAATTTCCTTTTTAAGTTAAAAAATTTCACTTCCTTTCCCCTCAATTCCCCTTGTAACCAAACACAGCCTTCATGATTTTTTCAGACTTTTGTTTTACAGTTTCCCTCTGCAAAGGACTTCTTATTGCACACGTGTCCTTCAAAAGTTCCCTCTTTTCTTCACATGTACTATCCTTGGACTAAGAACTAATTACACATTCTATCCACTAGTTTATGACAATTACACATGTCACCCATAATTTCAAAAACGTATAACAAGAAGGTCTACTTCATTAACAGATTTCTGTTAGATAATGATGTCAGATCATACTAAAAATTTACAAACAAAACTACCTTTAATGGAAGTTGAAATGTTGTATTTACCCTTAATCAGACATAATGTTTTTACCCTACCCATTTCCCCCAAATTGAATCTTATAGTTTGTAAACGTGGCGATGCAGTAGTCAGGATAAAGAAGAAAGAAAAGCAGGAGACAGAGTTCGAGAGATGAAGAATTCATTCTAGAATTGGTTCTTGGGCCTGTGAGCAGGAGTGTCACACCCCAATTCTAGTCACCAATTCTAGACTGACTAGAATAGTGTGATGAACCGTCAATAAACCAACAGTTCAAACCAAAATCTCATATAGGCTATGCCAACCATGTTAAACCAAAACACATTCTACAGTAATAATCAGAGATAATAAAGTAAATAGCGAAAGTCTTATTAATAATGAACTGAGAGTCTACAGTTGTAAGATGCGTATTAAACTAACCCGGTCTTACCACCTTGAACCAGGTCTACCCATCATGGTCGAGCCAAGTGGATCAAGTACGTGAGGGAGATCGCGATCCCAGGTATTAAACTGACCCAAAAACACTAAAAATAGGGAGAGAGTCGCACACCCAGCTAGGCAGGGTCGGACCCCCCAAGATAGAAAGTCAGACCCTGAGTTTTTAACCGGGGGTCGGACATTTTAGAACCAGGGGTCGATGGGATCTCCGACCCCCTCATCGACCCCCAGTCTGTCGACAAAAACCGTGATTTGGAAACTTTCCAAATTTCAATGGGATTCTTTCCTAATCTCAATGAGACTTATTTTTGGAGTTTCTACTCTATAAATAGGATGTCCCTAAGCCTCTTTCACTCCTTTTAGAACCCTAATTGGATTGAGAGAAAGAGAAGAGAAGGAGAAGAGAAAGAGAAGAGAAGGAAAGTAGAGAAGAAGATCAAAGAGAAGGCTTCAGAGAGATAAGCCTAATTCTCAGGTATGGGTACTATCTCCATGTAATTCTACAGACCTTAGAATAAATAGTGAAGAGAGAATGATCTAAAAGAAACCCAAATTATTCATCCATGGTTAGGTTTTCATGGAAAACCATGGGGGAAATCATAAAAACCATATAAATGAATAAACTATGGTTCTAAGCCATAGAACAGGTATGTAATGAGTTATAGAAGCAAGCCATAGGACCCCAAACACGAAGGAATGGACTGAAGGATGAAAATTTGACGAAACCCATAGGGGGTCGCACGGGGGGTCGATGGCCAATCGACCCTACCAGACCCTAACAATCGACCCCCAATGTTCGGGAAGTCCAGACTGTGGGTGGTCGCACCCAGGGTCGATGGAACCTCCGACCCTGGCATCGACCCCCAGTTAACAACATGCTTTTTAAAGTCCAAATTAATTCTAATTAAATTCTATCGACTTGATTAGGTCTTCTAGTGTTATAATATCGATATATAATTGATTCTTAAAGCTTGAAAGAGGACCTACGATCAAGCAAAGGTGAGAGAACATGACCTAAACTAATTGATTAATAATAAACTGTTTTATTCTTGAGTCCAATGCCGTGATTGATTTTATGCGTGTATGATTGTTATGTGCATTCAACATGTCATCCAATATTTCTATTATTACTGTTCATGCATATTTAATTATTGTTTATAACATGATGATGATGATGATGATAGGAATAGGCATATTGATGTATGTGTGTGGTTGGTGTGTATGATGCGAGCGAGTATCAGGGAGAGGTGTCATAGGCGGGGCCTCAGCACTCTAGCTTTATCTCTAACTCAAGTCTTGTCCACTGACATCGTCGTATCGTTATTACCTTTGCAGAACTATTACGTCGTAGGGTATGAGGGGAAGTGGTCTCGGATCATGTAGTCTCTGACTCTACCGGGGGGCTTTAGCCCTATCTCTATGGATGTATTGAGGGATGCTGGGGTGAGACCTTGGATACACTGATTGGCATTAGGATTGGTTAGTTGCGAGCCCAGTTTGTGAGCCATCGCCAGCAGGGGCTTACGTGTTGGTATGGGCAATGGGTACAGCAATAAACGTGACCTTTGCGTGTACATTGTCCATGGTGGGTGCATGTGGGTCGACAATAAACGTTACCTTTGGGCGGCTTTACACACTCGTGTATAGAGGTGCGGCGTCAATAAACGTGACCTTTGGCCACCTATCCTTTCTATAACACATTGCAAACTTATTTACCAGACCAAAGATATTAATTAAATGCATGCATATGTTTGTTGCATTGTTTTGTTTGCTCACTGAGCCATGATGTGTGCTCACCCTCTCGACGTCGAATATTTTTAGTTGATGATGCAGGTACTACAGTTGAAGATTATATGAATACTCCAGTGTATGTGCGTGTTGCTGCAATGGAAGCTGAAGACTTGGAGGATACGCATGACCCCTCATGCGAGTGCAACTCATGCGTATTCTATTAGAATTTTATTTGAATTTATAAAAGGATGTAATTGATATTTTATTTATTTATGTCTCAGTTGATACAACAATAACTTGATATTTTAATTATGTTTATTACATTTAGAGTTCTCAGTTCATTTACTATAAGACTTCCGCTATTGTGTATTTATTCTGATTATGGTTGTAGATGTGTATGATTTATTTTTAATGGATACCGCCTACTAGAGATCTTGATTGAACCGTTGGTTTATTAGCGATTCATCACACCGTTCTGAGTGGTGCAGAATTGGGGTGTGACAACTTGGTATTAGAGCATCTCAGGCTTTATCTGTAAAACCGTATACTCCACAAAAGGTCGTGAACTGAGATAGGATAAAAATTTAAAAGATGTAATAATAACACACCATAAGCATCTGTATTGTTTGAGACTAAACTGAAAGAGAATAATGCATCTATTAAATGAGAAACAAATTTATATACAACCAAAAGGAAGAACAAATGTTTATATATATATGATTAAAGTAGAGTACAGTCCACAATCCAGACAGTTACTCTGGATTACAAAAAGAAAAATAAAAGAAGTACATCAAGAAGCTGGAGGTGATGGGGGAGGCAATGCCTCACGGTCTCTATCATAGTCCTCAGCGTAGACTCTGGTCAACCAAGCTATCTGAGTCTGGGTCGTCTGGAGACTAGCTGTGAGATCAGCCACTCACTGGTCAGTCACACGTTGAGCATCCCTCAGCTCTCCCATTTGCTGATTCGATACGCACTGAGCAACCAGAAGCTCTCCCACCCGCTGATCGGACGAGCGCTGAGCCTCTAGAAGCTCTCCCATCCTCAAGTCAGACATACGCTGAGCCTCTCGTATCTCCTGCAATATCCCCATCATGTCGTCAGAACCTGCATACGAAGGACCAGCTGTATACGAAGGACCAGCCGAAGAAGACGGACCAGCTCCAGTAGCATGAGTAGGTGATGGAGGAGGTATGACATCTACATCCATGTATAGTCGATCGTCATCATCCCCATGAACCCCTGCTCCAGCGGCTGCTGCTACTGCTGCCTCAGCGTCAACCATCTCCACTCGAGTGCGAGGGCACACCATCGCGTTCCTCTCCTCATCGCTGACTTGGGCATCCCGCATGCCCATCTTGTAAATAGTTTCCCAATCCAGAGGCAATGATAATGATTTCTCCTGAATCTTCTCATCCAATAAGTCAACCCCCAGGCGGGTAAGCAAGGTAGTGATCATGCGTCCGTAAGGAAGGTTGCCAGTGTGACTGGGCAACGTGACACTGATCATCGTACGCATGATGATGTAGGGAAGGCAGATGGGCAGCCTAGTACATATGCAGTATAATAGATACTGGGTCAACTGAGAGACCCTCTCGTAATGACCACTCTGCGGTATCAGGTTATGCTGAATGATCTTGCAGTATACCCGTGGATCTGAGCGCAGATAACTCGCTCTCATCTGCCAGCGATCAGGTCTGATGAGCTGGCTATCGATCTTAGCCCTCATCTGTAGAGAAAAGAACTGGGGCTCTCCAGGGGCACAAAATACCAAGGGGCCAACATAGGAAATGCCCAACAAGTTGGCCAGCTATCGATAATCAAATGAAACGTCAACCCCCTTGACGTAGTTGGTGATCCGAAGCTCACCACCCCTCTCAACATCATTGTAATCTCCCGCCACCTGGAGATTACAATAGAACTGGCGTACCAAGTCAGGACGGGTACACGCGTCATAGGTGATGACGGGGAGCCATCCCATATCACCAAAGACCCCCTCCACATTGAACAAGGCTAAGCTATCCCAGTCCACTTTGCGGCTGCCCTCTACCTTCTTGCGAGCGTAGTGGGCATACTGTGCCTCGGCTTCATTGGAACGGAAGCGAAGACGGTCGCGAACTTTGGGTACCTTGGTACGAGCCATAGTATCTGCAAATAAGAAAGAAAAACAAATAATGGATTAATAGAGAGTAAAAATCCGAAATTTCGACATAATAATGACGTAAATTGGTCAAAAGCCTCACTTTTCACCCATACACGTGGACAGGAGGACTTACATAGATCCTAGACTATCCGGTGAGACTCATACATTCAGAAATTTCAACTAATTAGATTGAATTGCAAGAAATTTCAAGAAATTTAAAATCTCGACAAAATTAGGGCAAAAAGTGTAAATTTCGAGTTTCTCGATAACCAACCGATGAAACTCGAATATTTTTGAGGGCTTTCATTCCTCGAGTCACCAACAACAAAAGCCCCCAATAAAAATCAAATTTTTACGGTTGGAAAAAGTTTAATTTGAAAAATACGAGATAAACGAGCAAAAACCTAGGTAAAGAAACCTAAAAACATAAAAAGGTAAAAGACATACCTGTAACGGAGGTGTAGACGACAAAATAAGGAGTGCAAACCACCAACGGATCGGAGTTGTCACTGTAGCAACTCAGAGGGACGAGTTGAGTCGAAGCGGAGAAGAAAGAATGAGAAATGGACTTTAAATCGGACTTAAAAATCTGATTTTTAGTTCGGGGGTTGAAAAATTCGATTAAAACAATCGACCCCCGCATCGACCCCCGCATCGACCCTCGGCTCTCGAGAATCTGACAGAGAACCAAGGGTCGCACCCTGGGTCGGACATCCTCCGACCCCCCCCCATCGACCCCCAGCTCTCGGGAAGAATGGGTGATTTCCCAGGGTCGCAGACTGAGGGTCGGACACCCATCGACCCCCACCATCGACCCTGCAATGAAAACACAGTATTTTCGACAGAATGACCTGAAAAATTTGAAATATGCATTTGTTAGTGGTTTTAAAATATGAGAATGAAGTATTTAATGATTGTCTCTCGTGTTCAATGATTTCAGGCAATCCCACTATCAGATTAATTAATGGCGGGACGCAGAGTAACCAGACAGAGCCGTAACTCTATTCCACCACCACCACCTATGGGGAAAGATAACCAAACACAACCGGGAACACAATGGAATATGAACACGGAATCGTCCGTCATAAATGGGCAAGTAAATCCTACCAATTTGCCAGCTCCACCTACAGACTTGGCCACAGTCGTAATGAACTTGGCCCAATAGCTGCAACAGATGCAACATGCACAAGCTACATCCAAGCTTCCATAGGCATAACTCTTCCAGCTGCACAGACACCTCCAATGCTAGCTGGACAGGCAAGCACAACACCAGGAGGAAGTAACACAGTACCCCACGCACCTCAGACTCCTATCATGCAGGCTCAAGTACAAAATCCTGAGATAGCTCTAGGTGGATATCAATACCAACCACCTATGTATGGAGCATATGTTCCGCATCAACTAGACCACTCCAGACTGGTGGAGCATTTTCTAAAACTAAAGCCTAGAGAATTCAATGGCAAGCCAGCAGATCCTTTATGGCCGGCACACTGGGTTGACGAAATGGAAAGAAACTTTATGATGATGACACTATATGAAGAAGAAAAAGTGTTGTGCGCCACCTTTATGCTGAAAGGGGATGCACACCATTGGTGGAGGTCTACCAGGACATATTTACTTACAAAGCATGCCCAACTGACTTGGGACATTTATAAAGAGGCGTTCTTTGAGAAGTACTTTCCGAGAAGTTTTAGAGATTCTATGGAAAGAGAGTTCCTGAGTTTATATCAGGGGCAGATGACCGTGGATGCGTATCAACAACGTTATGAAGAGCTGTTCTTCTTTGCACCCACTAGTATGCAAGAGGAAAACACAAAGACCCGAAGGTTCGTCATGGGACTTAGGCGAAGCATCCGCGAGCACGTTCTGGGACATGAAAAGAAAATTTATAATGAAGCGACACAAATTGCTCGAGTTATAGAATCGAGCCAGAAGGAGAGTTATTTCATGCAAAACAAAGGTATCAAAAGGCCAGCTGGAAATTCTTATAATGAAGGGAATAACAAGACATTCAAACCCTTTCGTGCTCAAGGCTTTACCGTTGCAACCAAAACTACTCCCGTAGCTCAACAGCAACAGAAGCCAATTACTGAAGGGATAAAATGTTTTAACTGCAACCAAGTGGGACATATAGCAAGGGAATGTCCTAAGCCCAAGAAGCAGCTACATCAAGGATGAGTTTACGCGGTTACATCTGAGGATGCTACCGCATCGCCTGATGTGGTCACAGGTATGACTTATATTTTTTAGTTAGTTGTATTACATTGTATGAGCATGTAGACTAAACCAAGACAAATCACAGATATCATATCGATTAATGGCATTCCCGCCAGAGTACTCTTTGATTCAGGAGCTACTCATTCCTTTATATCTGTGACGTTTGGAAAGAAGTTAAATCTACCCCTTAAATCCTTAGACTACAAACTACTTATACGATCACCTATGGGATTAGAAGTGGAGTTAGAAAAAAGTTATGGACCATGTCCAGTTCTTATTAGTGAAAAGACCTTGGACGCGACCTTGATCCAACTTGAGATGGCAGACTTTGACGTCATCTTGGGAATGGACTAGTTAGTTCGGCATTCTACAAACTTATTGTGTACCAAAAAGAAGCTGACATTTAAAGACAAGGAAGGAGCGGAGTTCAGTTTTACGGGAACCAGACTTCCCCGTAAACGAAAGCTCATACTCTCGGTGCTAAAGGCTAAGAAGTGCCTTGAGAAAGGAGCAGTCGGATATTTAGTATCTGTGGTTGACCTTACCAAAGAAGCACCACGAATGGAAGATATTGATGTCGTGCGTGACTTCCCAGACATATTTCCTGAAGAATTACTAGGATTACCACCCGACCGAGCCACGGAGTTTGTTATAGATCTTATACCTGGAGCCGCACCAGTATCGAAAGCACCTTATAGAATGGCTCCTACTGAACTGAAGGAATTGAAAGTACAACTACAAGAACTGCTGGACAAGGGTTACATTCGCCCTAGCATATCACCATGGGGAGCGCCAGTATTATTCGTGAAGAAGAAGGACGGTAGCATTCGCTTGTGTATAGACTACCAAGAACTGAATAAACTGACAATCAATAATCGATATCCATTGCCTCGGATCGATGATGTAAGACCCGTACTCCGTAAACCCGGTCTAAACCTTGGTTTTGTGTCGTAGCAGGTCTTCCGATCATCACCGAGCCAGACGGAACGAGCGGATGACAAACAGGTATGAAATCAGACCAAAGATGATCGAATCAACATAATTTTATGTTGACCGGTCGATGGTACCGGTCTTGGTACCGGTCGACCGGTCAGGTCTGCGCAGCTAAGTGTGGAAATCCAGAAATTGACTTCTGAGGGTCCCACTTGCCTGATTTTGAATTCTAAGACTTTCCTAATCCTAGTAGGGTTACTAAACCCTAAATCTAGCCTATAAATACACCCTTAAGCCTCCTCAAATCTTTTCCATTGTCTCTCACAGACCCTAGAGAAGAGAAAGAGGTTGGAAAGGAGAAGGAGCTAGGAAGAAGAAGAAGGTGCTGCCATTACCGTTCGACGAAGCTCACGCTACGCCAGTTAACGGTAAGTGTTTTAACTATTCTTCTTATCCTATGTTAGTTGTGTGAGTGGATCAATACCATGCAAAGTCGGTATTGATCTAAAACCCTAAATTGACCAATAAACCCTAAGTTGCCGTCAAACCCTAGATTCGAGTATCGAGATGATATTCATCGAAACGAGACTTGAATGAGTTGGGGATAACTCTAACTCCAAGTTTAGACTTAGAATGGATAGGAGAAACCTTAGAAATCCATAGAAGATGATCGACGGCAGTCGAAAACCCATGTATGGTCTTCCGGAGACATACCGGTCGACTATACCGGTTGCACATGGTGCGACCGGTATGTTGCCACCGGTATCCCTCCGGAGGCTGGTCTGTGGGGACCGGCTGACCATACCGGTCGCCAGTCTTTCCCATAGAGCTGCGACCGGTATATGCCACCGGTCAACTCTGTGAGGGTATTTTGTAACCATGTTGGTTGCCGACCAACATGAAACCCTAAACAATATATTCTAATGAAACCCTAATAATATTGTAGGACTTTGTGACTTCCCGTTTGGATCTTGCGACGTGGAGCAAGCTAACAAACGAGCGTCAGGTAAGGGAATCTGACCTAAACCTAATAATTAGTGGACAGTAAATTGTTGTTAACCACCTGATTAGATCTGATGTGATGTTTGTGCATATTTACATGCCATCTTTTAATTTCAGTTATTATTACTGTTCATGCATTGTTAGGATGTGATTGTTAAGCATGTGATTGTTTTCGTTAGTGTGTGGAGTGGGGCATGGGCCTGGGATCGATCCTCACACTAGCACCTTTTGTAGTATTCTGTCTTAACATGCTTGGTACGGGTGGGGCATCAGGGGAAGGTCGTGGTACGGTGGTCTCCGATGTTGATGCTGGCCTGGCCATGGTTATGTGGCATTGTGGTCTCCAAGTCGACGCTGGCTTGTCCACGATGCTTTAGCTCTATCTCTATGCCGTAGGGAGTTATGTTGGGATAAGGTCTACCTGCGTATTGTTTCTATCTTAGTGGGTTAGTTGCGGATAGGGCATCAGGGGAGGTGTGGGAATGCCTTAGCTCTATCTCTATGCCGTAGAAGGCTGTGCTGGGATAGAGCGTACATTGATGACATATAGGATTGGTTAGTTGCGAACCCAGTTTGCGAGCCCTGACCAGTAGGGGCTTAGGTACTGGTATGGGTAGAGTATCAGGGGAGGTATGGGGGTATCTTAGTTCTATCTTTATTCCATGATGGGTGCATGTGGGCCGATGGGGGTGTAATCCATGAGGTGCCACACACTCGTGTATAGAGGTGCGGGGGCCACCAAATCTTTCTATAGCACATTGCAAACTTAAAACCAGACCACAGCATAAAATGATTGTTACTCATGCGTAATATTGTGAAACTGTCTGATTGTCTTACTGAGCTGTGTTGTGAGCTCACCCTTTGTACGTACATTGTTTTAGATGTTGATGCAGGTTACACTGTGGATGATTACATGAATGTCCTGGCTTATGGTGATGTTGCTGCTCTGGGTGTACAGGCAGGAGAGGACGAGCATGACGCTTCATGCGAGTGCCCTTTCTGCGTGTACCTTTGATTAGTTTTCTTTATTTATTTTCCTTATTTGCAATTGGATTAAAGGGATGTAATGATATTATTTTATGTGTTTGAATTTGGATAATTGGATACTTATTTAAATTATCAATAGATACTCAGTTCATTCTATTTAAAGTCTTCCGCTGTATATTTATAATCTGATTGTAGTTATGTGTAATGGGTTGTATGAGTGGACACGGCCTATTCGAGATCCTGGTGTGAACCGTTGGTTCAATGACGGTTCACTCACACCATTCTGGTTGGATCAGAATTGGGGTGTGACAGATGACCTGTTCGATCAGTTGCAAGGTGCCCAAGTGTTCTCAAAGATTGATCGTCGATCAGGCTACCATCAGCTGAAGATTAAGGATGGTGATATCCCAAGACAGCATTCAGGACCAGATATGGACATTATGAATTTTTGGTCATGTCTTTTGGATTGACAAACGCACCAGCAACCTTTATGGAACTTATGAACCGGGTTTTCCACGACATGTTGGATACGTCGGTTATTGTATTCATTGATGATATAGTAGTCTACTCCAAGGACGAGAAAATGCATGTTAAGAATCTAAACGCCACTCTGCAGTGACTACGGAAGGAAAAGCTCCACGCCAAATTTACAAAGTGTAAGTTTTGGCTAAAGGAAGTCGCATTTCTAGGCCATGTGGTATCCGCTGAAGGAATTAAAGTGGATCCCAGCAAGATCGAGGCTATTGTAAAGTGGGATGCACTGAAGAGCATTGCAGAAATTAGAAGTTTCTTGGGTCTAGCTGGGTATTATCGACGATTTGTGGAAGACTATTCCCGAATTGCGTACCTCTTACCAGTTTGACTAAGAAGGGCGAGAAGTATGTTTGGACGGATAAATGCGGAAGAGTTTCCAAACCTTGAAGGCTAGATTGATATCAGCTCAATCTTGACCATCTCGATTCCAGGACAGCCATTTATCTTGTATACCGATGCGTCAGGACTGGGATTAGGATGTGTACTTATGCAAGGAGAACAAGTAATTGCTTATGCCTCAAGACAACTGAAGACACATGAGAAGAACTATCCTACACATGATTTGGAACTAGTGGCAGTAGTACATGCTGTCAAAATATGGAGACATTATCTGTACGGGAAGAAGTTTCAGATTAAATCAGACCATAAAAGTCTTACTTATCTATTTAATCAAAAGGAGCTGAATATGCGACAAAAAAGATGGCTGGAACTATTGAAAGACTATGATTGTGATATCCAGTATCATCCGGGGAAAGCTAATGTAGTAGCCGATGCATTGAGTAGAAAGGCAATGATAAAATTTCAGGGAGAGGTTAGCACAACTGCCGCAATGTGTACTACCGAAAGGTATTCAAGCACGGTAATGAGCAGTTTGTGATAGATGCACCAGATGGATCATCCAACCAAGGGTTTATTCATCGGTTTTCAAATATGTTCGTCGGATTGAAGATTATACCAGATATAGTTGATGAAGTGAAGACAGCTATCAAATCAGACCTTACCTAAGAACGGTACAAGAAGACATCGAAAAAGGCAGGACTAACCCTGAGTTCACCTTGGACGAAGAAAAGGTACTGAAGTACAAAGAAAGAATATGTGTACCCAAAACAGAAAGCTTGGACATTAGACACCGATTGATGAAAGAAACCCATACCACTATATATTCTATACATCCTGGAAGTACAAAAATGTATCATGATCTAAAGAAATTATATTGGTGGAGAGGAATGAAAGCAGATGTAGCTAAGTTCGTGTCTCAATGCCTAAATTGTCAGAAAGTTAAAGCTGAACGACAAAGACCGGCCAGACTGTTACAGCCGTTACCGGAACCAGCATGGAAATGGGACTACATCACTATGGACTTCGTCACAGGATTACCATTGGCTCCTCGAGTAGTTGACGCAGTTTGGGTGATTGTAGATTGCCTAACTAAAACAACTCGCTTTATACCGATACGACCCCAGTATACACTGGAGAGGTTAGCCAAGCTGTATGTGGATAACATTGTGCGATTACACGGTGTACCTGAAAGCATTGTGTCCGATAGAGATCCACGATTTACTTCAAAGTTTTGGGAAGGATTGCAAAAGGCTATGGGTACAACATTGAAGTTTAGTACCGCATTCCATCCGCAGACAGACGGACAGTCAGAGCGTACAATTCAAATTCTAGAAGATATGCTTCGAGCATGTGTGATTGATTTTAAAGGATCATGGGATGAAAAGTTACCATTGATTGAGTTCACTTATAACAATAACTATCAGCCTACTGTACAGATGTCACCCTATGAAGCACTGTATGGTCGAAAGTGTCGAACTCCTTTGTTTTGGAATGAAGTTGGGGAACGTAGTATTGTTGGACTGGAATTCGTTGAAGAGACTTGTCGAGTGGTCGACATTATCAAGGAAAGAGTGAGAACAACTCAGAATCGTCAGACGCAATATGCAGATACCCGACGCCGAGAACTTGAATTCGTCGTGGGCGATAAAGTATTCTTAAAAGTATCGCCTATGCGAGGATTAAAACGGTTCAGACAGAAAGGGAAACTAAGTCCAAGATATGTCGGGCCATATGAGATTTTAGCTAAGCGTGGGAAAGTGGCGTTCCAGTTAGCACTACCACCATCTATGACAAGTGTGCATGACGTATTTCATATTTCCTTATTGAAGAAGTATGTCAAGGATCCAACGCACGTTCTGACAGTAGATTTACCTGATTTGACTGATGATTTGACGTTTGAGGTAACACCAACTGAAATCACCAGCCGAAAAGTTCAACGACTACGCAACCGTGATATCTATTTTGTTAAGGTCATTTGGAGAAGTAGAGATATGAAAGAAATTACATGGGAAGAAGAGAATGCTATGCGAAAGCAATACCCTCATTTATTTGACTCGCAATTTCTAGGATGAAATTTTTATAAGTAGGGGGAGTTGTAAGACCCGTATTAAAATAAATCGGTCTTACCACCTTGAACCAGGTCTACCCATCATGGTCGAGCCAAATGGATCAAGTACGTGAGGGAGATCGCGATCTCAGGTATTAAACTGACCCAAAAACACTAAAAATAGGGGGAACGGTCGCACACCCAGCTAGGTAGGGTCGGACCCCCCAAGATAGAAAGTCAGACCCTGAGTTTTTAATCGGGGGTCAGACATTTTAAAACTAGAGGTCGATGGGTTCTCCGACCTCCTCATCGACCCCCAGTCTGTCGACAGAAACCGTGATTTGGAAACTTTCCAAATTTCAATGGGATTTTTTTCTAATATCAATGTGACTTATTTTTGGAGTTTCTACTCTATAAATAGGACGTCCCTAAGCCTCTTTCACTCCTTTTAGAATCCTAATTGGATTGAGAGAAAGAGAAGAGAAGGAGAAGAGAAAGAGAAGAGAAGGAAAGTGGAGAAGAAGATCAAAGAAAAGGCTTCAAAGAGACAAGCCTAATTCTCAGGTATGGGTACTATCTCCATGTAATTCTATCGACCTTAGAATAGATAGTGAAGAGAGAATGACCTAGGAGAAACCCAAATCATCCATCCATGGTTAGGTTTTCATGGAAAACCATGGGAGAAATCATAAAAATCATATAAGTGAATAAACTATGGTTCTAAGCCATAGAACAGGTATGTAATGAGTTGTAGAAGCAAGCCATAGGACCCCAAACACGAAGGAATGGATTGAAGGATGAAAATTTGACGAAACCCACAGGGGGTCGCATGAGGGGTCGATGGCCAATCAACCCTACCAGACCCTAACAATCGACCCCCAGTGTTCGGGAAGTCCAGACTGTGGGTGGTTGCACCCAGGGTCGATGGAACCTCCGACCCTGGAATCGACCCCCAGTTAACAGCATGGTTTTTAAAGTCTAAATTAATTCTAATTAAATTCTATCGACTTGATTAGGTCGTCTAGTGTTATAATATCGATATATAGTTGATTCTTAAAGCTTGAAAGAGGACCTACGATCAAGCAAAGATGAGGGAACAAGACCTAAACTAATTGATTAATAATAAACTATTTTATTCTTGAGTCCAATTCCGTGATTGATTTTATGCGTGTATGATTGTTATGTGCATTCAACATGTCATCCAATATTTTTATTATTACTGTTCATGCATATTTAATTATTGTTTATAACATAATGATGAGGATGATGATAGGAATAGGCATGTGGATGTATGTGTGTGGTTGGTGTGCTTGATGCGAGCGAGTATCAGGGGGAGGTGTCATAAGCGGGGCGTCAGCACTCTAGCTCTATCTCTAACTCAAGTCTTGTCTACTAACATCGTCGTATCACCATTACCTTAGCAGAACTATTACGTCGTAGGGTATGAGGGGAAGTGGTCTCGGACCGTATAGTCTCTGACTCTGCCGGGGGGCTTTAGCCCTATCTCTATGGATGTATTGAGGGATGCTGGGGTGAGGCCTTGGATACACTGATTGGCATTAGGATTGGTTAGTTGCGAGCCCAGTTTGCGAGCCCTCGCCAGGGGCTTACATGTTGGTATGGGCAACGGGTACAACAATAAACGTGACCTTTACGTGTACATTGTCCATGGTGGGTGCATGTGGGTCGACAATAAACGTTACCTTTGGACGGCTTCACACACTCATGTATAGAGGTGCGACGTCAATAAACGTGACCTTTGGCCACCTATCCTTTCTATAGCACATTGCAAACTTATTTACCAGACTAAAGATATGAATTGAATGCATGCATATGTTTGTTGCATTGTTTTGTTTGCTCACTGAGCCATGATGTGTGCTCACCCTCTCGACGTCGAATATTTTTAGTTGATGATGCAGGTACTACAGTTGAAGATTATATGAATACTTCGGTGTATGTGCGTGTTGCTGCAATGGAAGCTGAAGACTTGGAGGATACGCATGACCCCTCATGCGAGTGCGACTCATGCGTATTCTATTAGAATTTTATTTGAATTTATAAAAGGATGTAATTGATATTTTATTTATTTATGTCTCAGTTGATACAAAAATAACTTGATATTTTAATTATGTTTATTACATTTAGAGTTCTCAGTTCATTTACTATAAGACTTCCGCTATTGTGTATTTATTCTGATTATGGTTGTAGATGTGCATGATTTATTTTTAATGGATACCGCCTACTAGAGATCCTGGTTGAACCGTTGGTTTATTAGCGGTTCATTACACCGTTCTGAGTGGTGCAGAATTGGGGTGACAACAGTGGTAATTAAATATTTAACAAGTTATCTTCAAGTAACCAAAACATAATTAATACTGATTACAAGTATCACAATACGAAAGTTAACCACTAAGCGTAAACATAGTTGAAACACTTGCTTGACGAGAAATTTTCGTCCTCCACAGCTTGCACATCCATAGCCACTACATGTCCACACATTGGCATATTCATAGAATTTTCAATCGTAACACCTCCAACATCAGAAACAAAAAAAATTACGTGCGCGAGGGTCAGCTCTTCAACTTGAGCTCAGTGAGTAAACAAAACAATGCAACAAACATATGCATTCATTCAATTCATATCTTTGGTCTGATTTTTAAGTTTGCAATGTGCTATAGAAAGGTTTGGTGGCCCCCGCACCTCTATACACGAGTGTGTGTGTAAGACCCGTGTCAATCTAACCCGGTCTTACCACCTTGAACCAGGTTTACCCATCATGGTTGAGTCAAATGGACCAAGGGCGTGAAGGAGATCGAGATCCCAAGTATCAAATCGACCCAAAAATACATAATTTGAAGGGAGGGTCGCATACCTAGCTAAGCAGGGTCGGACCTCCCAAAGAAGAAAGTCAGACCCTCAATTTTGAAGGGAGGGTCGGACATCTTGAACCCTAGGGTTGACGGGATCATCTACCCTCCCATCGACCCTCGGTTACTGTAAGAAATAGAAATTAGGAAATTTCCTAATTTTCGATTGGGATTCTTTCCTAATCTCAATGGGACTTATTTATGATGTTCCTACTCTATTTAAAGGACGTCCTTAAGCCTCTTTCACTCCTTTCAGAACCCTAATTGAATTGAGAGAAAGAGAAGAGAAGGAAAAGAGGAAGAAGTGAATCAAGGAAGAGAAGTTAGCCAAAAGAGAAGAGTTGCAGAGAAGGAGTATTCTTCTCAGGCATGGATACTAATTCCATGAGTTTCTACAGACCTTAGGTTAGATATTGATGAGAATGTGATCTCGGAGAAACCCAAACCATCAACCCATGGTTAGGTTTTCATGGGAAACCATGGGGGATTACATGAAAGCTATATAGGTGGATTATACATGGTTTCAGACCATGGAATGAATGTAGAATGGAATGTAGGAACAAGCCATAGGATCCCATTCACGAAGAATGGATTAAAAGAGGGAACTGGACCAAAGTGCACCGAGGGTCGCACCGAGGGTCGATGACCATCCGACCCTAGGTGATCCTGACCATCGACCCTCAGTGTTCGGGAAGTTCAAAGTTTGGGGAGGGTCGCACCCAGGGTCGATCAGGACTCCGACCCTACCTCCGACCCTCAGTTAGCAGAATAGTTTTTAAATTCAGATTAGATTTTTCGTTGATTTCTTTATTTGAATTTAATAAAGACATGTATTTGATAATTATTTATGTCCCAGTTGATACAGAATAATTTGCTATTTAATATTTATATCACAGTAGATTCTCAGTTCATTTTATTATAAGATTTCCGCTATTGTGTATTTACTCTGATTATGATTATGGATGTATGTAAGTTTAGATAACGCGGGGATAGCCTACTCGAGATCCTGGTTGAACCGTTGGTTTGCTAGCGGTTCATCACACCATTCTGTACAATGCAGAATTGGGGTGTGACAGTGTGAATCTGCCCAATGGATCAAACACCATTGGCGTCCCACATGCACCCACCATGGAATAGAGATAGAGCTAAAGTGTCCGGATCAAACACACCAGCACTTCCCCTGATGCCCTACCCATACCAACACGTAAGCCCCTATTGGTGAGGGCTTGCAAACTGGGCCCGCAACTAACCAATCCTAATGCCAAACAGTGTATCCAAGGTCTCATCCCAGCATCCCTCAATATGTCCATAGAGATAGAGCTAAGGCCCCCCGACAGAGTCAGAGACCACACGATCCGAGACCACCTCCCTTAATGCCCTATGACATAATAGTTCTGCTAAGGTAATGGCGATATGACGATGTTAGTGGGCAAGACTTGAGTAGAGATAGAGCTAGAGTTTGGTGACGAGGTCAAAGACCACCATGCCACGTCCTCCCCCTGATGCTCCACTCGCATCCAACACACCAACCACACATATACATTCACATGCCTATTCCTAGCATCATCATCATCATCATGTTATAAATAAACAAAATTAAATATGCATGAACAGTAATAGTAGAAATATTGGATGACATGTAAGATGCACACTACAAACATACAAGCATAAAATCAATCATGACATTGGACTCAATAATTAAAACAGCTTGTTATTAGCCAATTAGTTTAGGTCTTGTTCCCTCACCTGTTAGCAATACTCGATCTCCTTCAAAGCCTTGAAATTCTCTTTGAATTGATTTAACAGCCTAAAAGTTATATGAATTTAAGTTAGGGTTCATATGTGACATGTTACAGTAGTCGAAAATCAAAACAGAGCACTGATAGGTGTCTGATTGGTGATATGGTCTCACACTGTATCAACCTTACTGCCTACGGTCGATACCCTACGGTCGCATATGGTGCGACCATAGCTGTGACCATATGGTTTCTGAAATCTTTCCGAATGCCTATGGTCGATCCTCTGGTCATGTTGGTCATACTATGGTGCGCAACTCTTGATCATGCTCAACGTCATTGTAATTCCCCACCACCTGAAGATTACAATAGAACTGACGCACCAAATCCGGACATGTGCACACGTCGTAGGTGATGACAGGGAGTGACCCCATATCACCAAATGCTCTCTCTACGTTGAACAAGGCTAGCTCAGCCAAGTTCACCATACGACCACCCTCTACTTTCTTACGAGCATAGTCGGCATACTGTGCCTCGGCTTCATTAGAGCGAAAGTGAAGTGGATCACGAACTCTGGGTATCTTGGTACGAGCCATGGTACCTGCAGATAAGAAAGAGAAAGGGAGACAAGGGGTTAGTAGGATAAAAATCTGAAAATTTAGCATTTTAATGATGTAAGTTGTCCAAAAGCCTCACTTTTCACCCATACACGTGGGCGGGAGGACTTACTTAGGGTCCAACACATCCTACGACACTCACACAGTAGGAAATGGAAACCACGAAGACCAATTTGAAGAAATTTCAAGAAATCGAAAAAATTCGACAAATTAGGGCAAACGAGCAAAAATTCAAGTTTCTCGATAACCAACCGATGAAATTCAAAAATTTTTGAGGGCTTTCGTTCCTCGAGATACCAATAACAAAAGCCCCCAATAAAAATCAAATTTTTACGATTGGAAAAAGTTTAATTTGAAAAATACAAGTTAAATGGACAAAAACCTAGGAAAGAAAACCTAAAAACAGGTAAAAATGGGATAACATACCTGTATGGATTAACGTGGACGTCGAAACCTGGACTCAAACCGACCAAAAACAGTGGAGTGGCACTGTAGCAACTCAGAGGGGAGAGACGAGTCGAAACGGGAGGGAAATAATAAGAAATGATCCAAAATCGGATCTTAAAAATCTGATTTTTAGTCTGAGGGTCGGACAATTCGACCAGAACCATCGACCCTCGAATTGACCCTCCCATCGACCCTCGGCTCTCGGGAATCTGACAAAAAACTAAGGGTCGGAACTGAGGATCGGACACCCATCGACCCTCACATCGACCCTCAGCTCTCGGGAAGAACAGGTCATTCCCAGGGTCGGATACTAAGGGTCGGACATACCATCGACCCTCACCATCGACCCTGCATAGAAAAGACAGTGTTTTTCTTTTAAAAAAATGAGCTGGAATTGGAATTTTATATCGGTTAGCGTGCCTACATGAAATATAGATGACTTCTCACCTATTTTGATAATTTTCAGGCACCACCAATCATAGAAGGAATTATGTCTGGACGTAGGGTAACCCGACAGAACCGAAATGCAGTTCCACCACCACCACCAGTGGAGGAGACCAGTCAAGAAAATAATTATGCACCGGGTAATCCAGAACAGGCAAACCTTATAAATTTGCCACCTCCACCACCAGAGCTAACAACCGTGGTGATGAATCTGGCTCAGCAGCTGCAACAGATGCAACACGTACGAGGCTCGGATGCAAGTTGCGATGGGTGTTATGTTCCAAGCCACTCAAGGCTGCACCTATGCAGACGGGACAAGCCAATGCAGTACAGGCTTCGAAAGCAGCTCAGGTTAATTACCAGTATCCACCCCATATGTTTGGGGCATATCCCCAAAATCAGTTGGATCACTCTCGATTGGTGGAGAGATTTTTGAAGATGAAGCCTAGGGAATTTAATGGCAAGCCATCTGATCCATTATGGCCAGCACACTGGATAGACGAGATGGAGAGAAATTTCCTCATGATAACTATTACCAAGGAAGAAACAGTATTATGTGCCACCTTCATGCTCAAAGGCGATGCACATCACTGGTGGAAATCTACCCGGGACTATCTATTGACCAAGCACGCCCAACTGACTTGGGCTGTTTATAAAGAAGCTTTCTTCGAGAAATATTTTCCACGAAGCTTTAGAGATTCTATGGAGAAGGAGTTTTCGAGCCTATATCAGGGGCGGATGTCGGTGGATGCGTACCAACGGCGTTATGAAGAGCTGTTTTTCTTCGCACCACCGAGTATGCGGGAAGAAGAAACCAAAACCCATAGGTTCGTCACGGGACCGAGAGGAAGCATCGAGAGCATGTTGCGGGCTTAGAAAAGAAGATTTATAATGAAGCTGTCCAAATAGCTCGAGTTATTGAATCGAGCCAGAAGGAGAGTTATTTCACACAGAACCGGGGTATCAAAAGGTCAGCTGGAAATTCTTATAACGGAGGCAACAACAAGACATATAAGCCTTTCCGCCCTCAGAATTTTAATGCTGCAACCAAGACTACTCCAGTAACTCAACCTTAGCCACAGCCAAATTCTGCAAGTCTGAAGTGTTATAATTGCAACCAACCGGGACATATGGAAAGGGAGTGCCCTAAGCCCAAGAAGCAGTTCCATCAGGGACGGGTATATGCTGTTACATCTGAGGATGCGGCCGCATCACCCGATGTGGTCACGAGTATGACTGAAACTTTTGAAGTTGTAATTACATTGTGTGAGCATGTAGACTAAGTTAAAATAAATCACGTGTATCGTACCTATAAATGGCGCACCCGCCGAGTACTCTTTGATTCGGGAGCTACTCATTCATTTATATCTCGTGTCATTCGGAAAGAAGATAAACTTATCCATCAAAACATTAGACTACAAATTACTTGTACGGTCACCGATGGGGTTAGAAGTGGAATTAGAAAAAGGATATGGACCATGTCCAGTCTGCATTGGTGAGAAAACCTTAGGTGCAACCTTGATACAACTTGAGATGGCAGACTTTGACGTCATCTTGGGAATGGAATGGTTAGCTCGGAATTCTGCGAACCTACTATGCGCCGAAAAGAAGCTTACATTTAAAGATCAAGTAGGAGCCGAATTCAGTTTTACGGGAACCAAACTTCCCCGTAGATGCAAGCTCATACTCTCAGCTCTAAAGGCTAAGAAGTGCCTCGAGAAGGGGGCAGTCGGGTATCTAGTATCAGTGGTCGACCTAACCAAGGAAGCACCACAAATGGAAGATATTGAAGTCGTGCGGGACTATCCCGATGTATTTTCAGAGGAACTACTAGGTTTACCACCCGACAGAGCCACAGAGTTTGTGATAGATCTTGTACCTGGAGCCGCACACGTATCAAAAGCACCTTATAGAATGGCTCCTACAGAACTGAAGGAACTGAAAGTGCAACTACAAGAAATACTAGACAAGGGTTATATTCGACCCAGTATATCACCATGGGGAGCGCCGGTGTTATTCGTGAAGAAGAAGGATGGTAGTGTTCGATTATGCATCGACTATCGGGAGTTGAATAAACTGACAATCAAGAATCGATACCCACTACCACGGATCGATGACTTGTTCGATCAGTTGCAAGGAGCAAAGGTATTTTCTAAGATCGATCTTCGATCGGGCTATCATCAATTGAAGATTAAAGAGGGTGATATTCCTAAGATAGCTTTCAGGATTAGATACGGACATTATGAGTCCTTGGTCATGTCTTTTGGATTAACGAACGCACCAGCAACTTTCATGGAACTTATGAACCGGGTTTTCCATGATATGTTGGATACGTCGATGATAGTATTTATTGATGATATATTGGTATACTCCAAAATGCTGAAAGCTATATGCCAAATTTTTAAAGTGTGAGTTTTGACTAAGTGAAGTCGCCTTCTTAGGCCATGCAGTATCCGCTGAAGGAATCAAAGTGGACCCCAGCAAGATCGAGGCTATTGTAAAGTGGGAAGCACCAAAGAGCGTTTCAGAAATTAGAAGTTTTCTGGGTCTCGCTGGTTATTATCGGAGATTCGTGGAAGACTATTCCCGGATTGCCGTACCTCTCACCAGTTTGACTAAGAAAGGTGAAAAGTTCGTGTAGACCAATAAATGTGAGAAGAGTTTTCAAACGCTGAAGACCAGATTGATATCCGTTTCGATTTTACTATTCCCGTTCCAGGACAGACATTTACTCTATACACTGATGCGTCGGGACTGGGACTGGGATAGAAGGAATTGAATATGAGACAAAGAAGATGGTTGGAACTACTGAAAGACTATGATTGTGATATCCAGTATCATCCGGGAAAAGCGAACGTAGTAGCAGATGCGTTAAGCCGAAAAGCAATGATAAAATCGCAAGGAGAGGTTTGCGCAACTACAACAATGTGTACTACCGGAATGGTATTCAATCACGGCAATGAGCAATATGTAGTAGACACAATGGATGAGTCAGCCAACCAAGGGTTCATTCATCGGTTTTCAAATATGTTCGCTGCATTAAAGATTATACCGGACATAATGGATGAAGTGAAGATAGCTATCAAATCAGATCCTTATCTGAGAACAGTACAAGAAGATATCGAGAAAGGTAGGACTAATCTTGAGTTCACCTTGGACGAAGAGAAAGTACTGAAATACAAAGGAAGAATATGTGTATCAGAAACAAAAAATATGGACATTAGACACCAACTGATGAAAGAAGCCCATACCACCATCTATTCGATACATCCTGGAAGTACAAAAATGTATCATGATCTAAAGAAATTATATTGGTGGAGGGGAATGAAAGCAGATGTAGCCAAGTTGGTGTCTCAATGCCTAAATTGTCAGAAAGTAAAGGCTGAACGACAAAGACCCATAGAACTGTTACAGCCATTACCGAAACCAGCATGAAAATGGGACTGCATCACAATGGACTTCGTCACGAGACTACCACTGACTCCTCAAGTAGTTGACGCAGTTTGGGTGATTGTGGACCGTCTGACTAAAACAGCTCGCTTCATACCGATACGACCTCAGTATACACTGGAGAGATTAGCAAAGCTGTATGTGGATAATATTGTTCGATTACATGGTGTTCCAGAAAGCATCGTGTCTGATAGAGATCCACGATTTACTTCCAAATTTTGGGAGGGATTGGAAAAGGCTATGGGTACAACATTGAAGTTCAGTACTCCATTCCACCCACAGACAGACGGACAGTCAGAGCGTACAATTCAGATTCTAGAAGACATGCTACGAGCATGTGTAATTGATTTCAAAGGATCATGGGATGAAAAGTTACCATTGATCGAGGTCGCTTATAACAATAGCTATCAGGCTACTATACATATGTCACCTTATGATGCACTGTATGGCAGAAAGTGTCGAACTCCTTTGTTTTGGAATGAAGTTGGAGAACGTAGTATTGTTGGGCCAGAATTTGTTGAAGAGACTTGCCGAGTGGTCGACATTATCAAGGAAAGAGTAAGAACCGCCCAGAATCGTCAGAAGCAATATGCAGATACTCGACGCAGAGATCTGGAGTTTGCCATAGGTGATAAAGTATTTTTAAAGGTATCGCCTATGCGAGGATTGAAAAGGTTCAGACAGAAAGGGAAACTAAGTCCAAGATATGTCGGGCCATATGAGATTCTAGCTAAGCGTGGTAAAGTGGCTTATCAGTTACCACTACCAACATCTATGTCGAGTGTACATAACGTATTTCACATTTCCCTATTGAAGAAGTATGTCAAGGATCCAATGCACATGTTGACAGTAGATTTACCGGATTTGACTGATGATTTGACATTTGAAGTAACACCAACTGAAATCACCAGCCGAAAGGTTTAACAACTATGCAACCGAGATATCTATTATGTTAAGGTCACATGGAAAAGTAGAGACATGGCATGGGAAGAAGAAAATGCTATGCGGAGGCAATACCCTCACTTATTTGATTAAGAAGGTACGTACAATTTCGAGGACAAAATTTTTATAAGTAGGGGGAAGTTGTTAGACCCGTGTCAATCTAACCCAGTCTTACCACCTTAAACCAGGTTTACCCATCATGGTTGAGTCAAATGGACCAAGGGCGTGAAGGAGATCGAGATCCCAGGTATCAAATCGACCCAGAAATACTTAATTTGAAGGGAGGGTCGCATACCCAACTAAGCAGGGTCGGACCTCCCAAAGCAGAAAGTCAGACCTTCAATTTTGAAGGGAGGGTCGGACATCTTGAACCCTAGGGTCGACGGGATCATCGACCCTCCCATCGACCCTCGGTTACCGTAAGAAATAGAAAATAGGAAATTTCCTAATTTTCGATTGGGATTCTTTCCTAATCTCAATGGGACTTATTTAGGATGTTCCTACTCTATTTAAAGGACGTCCTTAAGCCTCTTTCACTCCTTTCACAACTCTAATTGAATTGAGAGAAAGAGAAGAGATGGAAAAGAGGAAGAAGTGAAGCAAGGAAGAGAAGTTAGCCAAAAGAGAAGAGTTGCAGAGAAGGAGTATTCTTCTCAGGTATGGATACTAATTCCATGAGTTTCTACCGACCTTAGGTTAGATATTGATGAAAATGTGATCTCGGAGAAACCCAAACCGTCAACCCATGGTTAGGTTTTCATGGGAAACCATGGGGGATTACATGAAAGCTATCTAGGTGGATTATACATGATTTCAGACCATGGAATGAATGTGGAATGGAATGTAGGAGCAAGCCATAGGATCCCAAGCACGAAGAATGGACTAAAAGAGGGAACTGGACCAAAGTGCACCGAGGGTCGCACCGAGGGTCGATGACCATCCGACCCTAGGTGATCCTGACCATCGACCCTCAGTGTTCGGAAAGTTCAGAGTTTGGGGAGGGTCGCACCCAAGGTCGATCAGGACTCTGACCCTACCTCCGACCCTCAGTTAACAGAACAGTTTTTAAATTCAGAATTAATTCTAATTAAATTCTATCGACTTTGTTAGGTCTTCTAGCAATACAATAACAATATAAAGGTGATTATAAAGCTTGGAAAAGTATCTATTAGCAAGCTAAGGTGAGGAAACAGAACTCTAAACTAATTGGTTAATAACAAACTGTTTTCTATTTTTTTTGAGTCCAATGCCATGCTTGACTCTATGCGAATATGTTTGTAATGTGCATACAACATGCCATCCAATATTTCTATTATTTGTTCATGCATATTTACTTCATTGTTTATAACATGATGATGATGTTGATGATAGGAATAGGCATGTGATTGTATGTGTGTGGTTGGTGCACTTGATGCGAGCGAGTATCAGGGGAGGTGTGATGAGAACGTCAATAAACGTTAACCTTTGGCGGGTCTCAGCACTTTAGCTCTATCTCTAACTCAAGTCTTGTGCATTAGCATCGTCGTATCGCCATTACTTTAGCAGAACTATTATGTCGTAGAGTATCAGGGGAGGTGGTTTCGGTCCTTGTAGTCTCTGACTCTATCGGGGGGCCTTAGCTCTATCTCTATGGACATTCTGAGGGATGCTAGGGTGAGGCCTTGGATACACTGTTTGGCATTAGGATTGGTTAGTTGCGAGCCCAATTTGCAAGCCCTCGCTAACAGGGGCTTACGTGTTGGTATGGTATTATATAGCAATAAACGTTAACCTTTGTTGTATAATGTCATGATTAGGGTGGAAGGGGACGACGATAAACGTTAACCTTCGGGCGGACTTCCACACCCTGTGTATAGAGGCGGGGTCAATAAACGTTAACTTTTGACCACCCAACCTTTCTATTACGCATTGCAAACTATAAACCAGACCAAAGATAAGAATTGATTACATGCATATGTATTGTTGCATTGTTTTGTCTACTCACTAAGCCGTGATGTGTGCTCACCCCTCGACGTCGAATATTTTTAGTTGATGATGCAGGTTATACGGTTGAAGATTATATGAATGCTCCAGCATACAGGAACGTGGCGGCAATGGAAGCTGAAGCTGAAGTAGATACACAAGACTCCTCTTGCGAGTGCAACTCCTGTGTATTCGATTAGATTTTTCTTAGGTTTCTTTATTTGAATTTAATAAAGACATGTATTTGATAATTATTTATGTCCCAGTTGATACAGAATAATTTGCTATTTAATATTTATATCACAGTAGATTCTCAGTTCATTTTATTATAAGATTTCCACTATTGTGTATTTACTCTGATTATGATTATGGATGTATGTGAGTTTAGATAATGCGGGGATAGCCTACTCGAGATGCTGATTGAACCGTTGGTTTGCTAGCGGTTCATCAAACCATTTTGTACAGTGCAGAATTGGGGTGTGACAGTGTGAATCCGCCCAATGGATCAAACACCATTGGCGTCCCACATGCACCCATCATGGAATAGAGTTAGAGCTAAAGTGTCCGGATCAAACACACCAACACTTCCCCTGATGCCCTACCCATACCAATACGTAAGCCCCTATTGGTGAGGGCTTGTAAAATGGGCCCACAACTAACCAATCCTAATGCCAAACAGTGTATCCAAGGCCTCATCCCAGCATCCCTCAATACGTCCATAGAGATAGAGCTAAGGCCCCCCGACAGAGTCAGAGACCACATGGTCCGAGACCAGCTCCCCTAATGCCCTATGACATAATTGTTCTGCTATGGTAATGGCGATACGACGATGTTAGTGGGAAAGACTTGAGTAGAGATAGAGCTAGAGTTTGGTGACGAGGTTAAAGACCACCATGCCACGTCCTCCCCCTGATGCTCCACTTACATCCAACACACCAACCACACATATACATTCACATGCCTATTCCTAGCATCATCATCATCATCATCATGTTATAAATAAACAAAATTAAATATGCACGAACAGTAATAGTAGAAATATTGGATGACATGTAAGATACACATTACAAACATACAAGCATAAAATCAATCATGGCATTAGACTCAATAATTAAAACAACTTGTTATTAGCCAATTAATTTAGGTCTTGTTCCCTCACCTGTTAGCAATACTTGATCTCCTTCAAAGCCTTGAAATTCTCTTTGAATTGATTTAACAGCCTAAAAATTATATGAATTTAAGTTAAGGTTCATATGTGACATATTACAGTAGTCGAAAATCAAAACAAAGCACTGATAGGTGTCTGATTGGTCCTATGGTCTCATACTGTATCAACCTTACTGCCTACGGTCGATACCCTACGGTCGCATATGGTGCGACCATAGCTGTGACCATATGGTTTCTGAAATCTTTTCGAATGCCTATGGTCGATCCTCTGGTCATGCTGGTCATGCTATGGTCGACCGTAGCTGCGACCTTGAAATTTCTGGTCACAGTTTACATGTAATTCAAGTTCTTCCTAGGTCAATTCTTCTGATCTTGAATGGGGTTTATTCTAAAGTCATCCTATGGCCATCACTGGTAGTTTCTTATCAACCCTAATCATCAAACTCTCTCCTCATGGTTCTCCTTGGGATTTTCTCAAGAAAATCACATGGATCATAATAGATTGACATTCTCAATCCTCCATAGAATCCTTAGTCCATATAATTAACATCTTTAGAGATTAGGCTCATACCTTTGCCTGTGATAGAGAGCCAATATCTTCTCAGCAAATTCCTTTCCTTAGCTTTTCCTTCTTCTCCTTCCCTTCCTTCTCTTCCCTTCTCTTTCTCTAGGGTTTACTAATGTTCTAAAAGAGTGAAAAAGGGCTGAGGGACGTCCTTTATATAGAGGAAAACTCTCCATATAGAGTCCTCTTTCAATTAGGAAAGCAATCCCTTAATATAGGAATGTTTCCAAAACTCGAAGTCTGATCTGGGGTCTCACGGTCGATCATACGGTCGCATAGTTGATCATACGGTGGCATAAACCGTTGACCGTAGGGTTAAAATCATCGATCGTGGGGTTCTAGATTTGAGATTTTTGTTTCCTTCCTTATGGTCGACCATTCCTACCTAGGTATTCGACCATAAGTATGTTTTCAGCGTTTTTAACTCGATTCTCATACCTGGTTTGTGATCTATCTTCACATGCTCGGTCCACTTGGTCCAGGAATGATAAGAAGACCTAGCACGACATGGTTAGACCGGATTAATGGAGTGCGGGTCTTACAACTCCACCACCCATAATAAAAATTTCGTCCTCAAAATTTACACATATGGATGGTAACCCGATGACGAAGTCCATAGTGATGTAGTCCCATTTCCATGCTGGTTCTGGCAGTGGCTGCAACAATCCTGTAGGTCTTTGCCTTTCAGCCTTTATCTACTGACAATTCAAGCATTGAGACATAAATTTAACTACATCCACTTTCATTCCTCTCCATCAATATAGTTTCTTTAGATCATGATACATCTTTGTACTTCTAGGACATACCGAATAAGCAGTGGTGTGGGCTTCCTTCATTAGTCTGTGTCTAATATCTAAGTCTTCATTTTTAGGAACACATACTCTCCCTTTGTATCTTATTATTTTCTTAGAATCCAAGGTGAAGTCAGGGTTAGTCCTATCTTTTTCAAAGTCTTCTTGTACCGTTCTCAGATAAGGGTCTGATTTAATAGCTGTCTTCAACTCGTCTATCAGATCAGGTACAATATTCAATGTAGCAAACATGTTTGAGAATATATGAATAAACCCTTGGTTAGTTGATTCATTTGGAATATCAATCACAAACTGCTCGTTATGGTATTTAAATACTCTTCCTATGACACACACTATAGCATTTGTACTAGCTTCTTCTTGGGATTTTATCATAGCTTTCCTGCTTAGTGCGTCAGCAATTACATTAGCTTTTTCTGGATGATTTTGGATATCGCAATCATAATCCTTCAGTAACTCCAGCCATCTTCTCTGTCTCATGTTCAACTCCTTCTGATTAAAAAGGTGTGTGCGACTCTTATGATCTGATTTAATCTAAAATTTCTCACCATACAAATAATGTCTTCATATCTTGACAGCATGTACCACCACTCCTAATTCCAAGTCATGAGTGGGATAGTTCTTGTCACACCCCAATTCCGGCTGAACCAGAAGTGTGAGTGAATCGTCACTAAACCAACGGTTCACACCAGGATCTCAATAAGACCGTGTCCACTCATACAAATCATTGCACATAACCACAATCAGAATATAATAAATACAGCGGAAAACTTAAATAGAATGAACTGAGTGATCTATTGATAAATTTAATAAAATATCTAATTATTTCAATAACCAAAACTTAAATAAATATTTTTACATCAATTGTATCCCAACAGAAAAATAACTGAAATAAATAAAGTAAAACCCTAAAGGTACACGCAGAAAGGGCACTCGCATGAAGCGTCATGCTCGTCCTCTCCTGCTTGCACATCCAAAGCAGCCACGCCTCCATACACTGGAGCGTCCACGTAATCATTCACCGTATAACCTACATCAACATCTAAAAACATGTATATATACAAGGGTGAGCTCACAACTTATCTCAGTAAGACAATCAGACAATGCAACAAACATATGCATGAGTAACATTCACTTCATGGTCTGGTTTTAAGTTTGCAATATGCTATAAAAAGGATTGACGGCCATCGCACCTCTATACATGAGTGTGTGAAGCCGCCCAATGGATCAAACACCACTGCCGTCCCACATGCACCCTATCATGGAATAGAGATAGAGCTGAGGTCTCCGGATCACACACCGCCAACACCTCCCCTGATACTCTATCCATAGCAACACGTAAGCCCCTATTGGTGAGGGCTTGCAAACTGGGCTCGCAACTAACCAATCCTATATGTCATCACAGTAGGCCCTATCCCAGCACTGCTCCCTACGGCATAGAGATAGAGCTAGAGTCTAGTGGCCAGGCCGGAGACCACAGTGCCACGTCCTCCCCTTGATACCCTACCGGCATCAAGCATGCTAAGACAGAACGATACGAAAGGTGCTAGTGTGAGGAATGATCCCAGACCCCAGACCCTTCCCATTTCACACACCAATGAAAATAATCACATGCCTAACAGTCATAACCTAGCATAGCAAGTATGCATGAACAATACTAATAACTGAAAATAAAAGATGACATGCGAGTATGCACAAACATCACACCATAGAATCGAGGTTATTAATAACATTTTACTGTTCATTAATTATTAGGGTTTAGGTCCGATTCCCTTACTTGACGATTGTTTGATAGCTTGCTCCACATCGCAAGGTCCAAACGTGCTATCACAAGGTCCTATACATTTTTAGGATTTAGTTAGAATAGGTTTACATTGGTCGAAAAACCAACAATGGCAAAACACATCTCACAGAGCTGACTGGTAACAGTACCGGTCACAACACTGTGGGGAAATCTACGACCGGTGTGGTCATCCGGTCCCCACAGACCAGTCCCTGGAAGGTACCGATCGCGGTACCGGTCGCATAGGGTGCGACCGATATGTCTCTGGAAGACCATACGTCCGGTTTCTTGACTTCCGTCGATCATCCTCTATTGATTCCAGGGTTTCTCCTACACATTCTAGGTCTGAGCATTGAGTTAGAATTGTTTCCAACTCCATTCAAGTCCTAATTTTGACGGTCTTCATCCTAGAACTCGAATCTAGGGTTTACCAACTAGATTAGGGTTTGACGGCAAAGTAGGGTTTGAGCACTTACCGTTGACTTGCTGTAACTTGTTCTTCGTCGAACGGCACTGGCGGCTCTTCCCTCTCCTTCCTAACTCTTTCTCCTTCTTTAACTTTTTCTTCTTTTTAGGGTTTGTAAGGATCAATGGAAACGGTTTTAGGAGGTTTAGAGGGGTTTATATAGGCTAGGTTTAGGTTTAGGAAGCCTCCTAGGATTAGGAAAGTTCTAGGGTTCAAAATTTAGAAAGTGGGACCCGTAGAGATCCGTTTCTGGATCTTAGTGGTCTGCCGCGCAGGTTATACCGGTCGACCGGTATCAAGACCGGCACCATCGACCGGTATGAATTAATTCATACTTAATTCAGTCTATTTCGTACCTGTTTGTCATCCACTCGTCCCGTCTGGCCCAATGATGATTGGAAGACCTGTTATGACATGAATTCAAGGTTTAGATTGGGTTAATGGAGTGTGGGTCTTACATAACAGACTCGAAACTGGAATGTAGATCAGGATGGTAAGTATCAAACATCGATTGATAGATAGATGTGATGAGTCTTACTAGAGAAAACCTGAACGAAGATTTGGTCCCACAACCAATCCTAAGTTGGTGCTAATGGTGGTGTACCCAATTGGGGTTGCTCTGACGATTTATTTGTCTCAACTTGCTATTATCCGTATATGATAAGTTGTCTATGTTTGGGCTCGAGACCGATATGCTTGTAGACATATCCTATCCAAAATGCTCTGTTAAATAAACAAAAATCACCCCACTTGGGACTTCAAATGATGTGCTGTCATTCATCTAATACATTCCTACCCAGTTTGGTATTTCCTCCTCTTCTACGTCCACTACAATTATGACTTTGATGTGTTTTTGATTATGAGCCACAACCTGAACTTCTACACCATTTGGTTTATGTAGAAAAGAACATCCAACACACATGTCAAGGCTACAAGTGATTCAGTTCAAGACACAAAAGCACTCTTAGAGATACAAGTTGGCTCATTAGTTAGTGTTCAAGATGCTACCCATTTATTCGATTTACAAAAAGAGTTTAATGAGATGTTTCCAGAAAGCAGTGAGTGTTCACGGGTTCATACAAGTGGTCTACTCGGTTTAGTAAAACGGGTCAAGTTTACCACAATCCAAGTGATCAAGTCTCCTACAAATGCATGGAATCTGCAGACATGAGTTGTCGTAAAAATCAACCTCAAATCAAAGATAAACTTAAAAAAAAACACAAAACTACTTAAAAAAAAAAAAAAAAAAACAGAGCTATACAATTAGAATGATGTTGGTTCGTATTTTTTGATTAACCCTGATGGTGGACAAGTTCATCTACGATGTAATAAGACATGGGGCACTTTCTTTGGAACAATAGTGATGGATGAATTTGGTTAAGGTATAATAAAACATGGGGTAGCTTCTTTGGAACAAAAATGATGGACAAGAACAATTACAGTGCAGTAGACATAGGGCAGCTTTCTTTTGGAACCTTAATGATTAGCCTGTTCGATTATTGGCACCTCTACATATTGTAGTCTTCTTCAAATCTTGGTGACAAATTGGTTTAGTTATCGTGTAATGATGTATGGAAGCCTGATGGAGGATCTGAGCGTTGGTTGTACTTCACAGTGTGTGTTGGGCTAGATTTTCGATATTGGCTACTATATCCAGTCCTTACAGGAGGTGGTCTCATCATCATGTCATCATTAGAGGATGATTTCTTATCGATAATAGAGTCTCTCTCCTGTCCATCAGTCTGATAGTCTTCCAAAGATTCTACATTTCATGCTCTTCCATCAAACATCACAAATCTTATGACATTGTCTCTTGCGAGTACATCATCCTTTTGATACATAAATGTTATTAAAAAAATTTGACTATTATTTTTATCATTTCGACAACATCCAAGAATTCCAACAGTCCATTATTGCTAGCCAATAAAGTGGCGTCTTCTAGTGGAGATCGATCATTCTACATAAACAATCAAACACTCTGCGAATGATAGACCCATATGGGTAGTTAGTTTCTTATTAGTCCTTTTGGATCTTCGTTATCATGCTTGTCTGTGGATTTAAACGTTTTAGGCCCAAACGTGGTCACAACTAATTCAGCATTCGAGCAGCATAGCTTGTTAATACATGTCTTCCATCTGAACATCACTAAGAGGGGAAAGCATTGTGTGGGGCCTTTCCAAAGATTAGTGTGGGCTTGCATCTCCTTAGGATCACTTCTAGTGATGACAAAAAAGGTTGCTTGCCTGTTAATGGGTGTAGATAGAAGCTTAGACACTAGGGCAGATTACCTATTTGTTTAAACATCATGACTTGGGGAGGCTCTCCTCAAGCTCCAGACCATTCGACAATGTCCAAATATGTTGACGACATGTTCATTGTAATGAGACCCGTTGTTCAAAACCTTAGTTGGGTTAAGTGGAACACAAAAGAAGATACAAAAAAAAAAAAAAAAAATTAAAAATTGAGTCATAGTCATTATTTGGCCTTCATTGAAAAAAAAAAAAACTTGGTTGCCCTTTCTTCTTCTTCTTTTTTTTTTTTTTTTATTTTTTTTTATTTTTTTTATATCAAAGTGAGATCCATATAACTTTAGCAGGAATGCAAAAGCATATCATGTTTGCACTCTATTAGGGAAGAAACCCTTTTTCTCAGTCTAAAAGTAAGTCACGTCTAGGAAAGTGGATCTAACCATAACCTCTAGTTCCTCTTAGATTTCAAGCAATGCTAGTGAACAAAGTGTAGGTTATAGGCCCCGTTGGGATTAACTCAATATTTGTTGGATGTTTGCCCTATCTTGAGACTGAAAAAGATAAAGAAGAAGAAGAAGATGAAAAAAGGAACTATAAAGAATAGGAATAAAGGAAAATGAAAGATCAATGAAAGGGAAATAAAAGAGAGAAAGAAGAAGAATGAAAAATCAGAATAAAATAAAAGAGGAAAGAAAAAAAAAAGAACAAGATGAAAGTAAAAGAGGAAGAAAGCAGGAAAATAAGATGAAAAAAAGAAAGAATGAAGATGAAAGAACCAGATGCATGAAGAAGAAAGAAGAAAAAAAAAAGAGGAAAAAAAAAAGAATAAGAGAGAAAAAAGAGAAAGAAAATGAATGGAAAAGAAAGTGGAAGAAAAAGATGAATGAACAATGACAGAGAAATAGAGAAGAAAAAAAAAATAAGAATAAAGAGAAGAAAAATGAAAGAAGATGAACGATAAGGAAAGTAGAAAAAGAAGATGAATGAACAATGATTAAAAAACAGAGAAGATGAATGGAAAAAGAATGAAAGATCAATGAAAGAAATGCAAATGAAAGGATAAAATAAAGTACACAAAAAAAAGAAAGAAAAATCAATGAAAGAAGAACAAAAAAGAAAGCAAAGGAAAGAAAGAAAGACTAATGAATGAAATACAGGTGCAATGAAAGAAGAACAAGAAAGAAAGCAAAGGAAAGAAAGAAAGATCAATGAAAGAAATACCGACGCAATGAAAGAAGAACAAGAAAGAAAGATCAATGAAGATAATACAGATGAAAAAAAAAGAAGCAAAGAAAGCAAAGAAAAGAAAGAAAAAAAGAATGATGAATGAAAAGGAATAGTATAAAAAAACAGAAAAAATGAAAACAAGGTAGGGAAGGAGCATGGGGCCAAATATCTCCAGATCTGACCTCTACAACACAGGTAGGGAAGGAGCTTGAGGCAAAATATCTCCAGATCTGATCGCTACAGCATAAGGTAGGGAAGGACTTGGGGTAAAAATATCTTCAAATCCTAATGTTATAGTAGAAGGTAGGGAAGGAGCTTGGGGAAAAATATCTCCAGATCCAATCGCTATAGCACAAGGTAGGGAATGAGCTTGGAGAGATGTCTCCAGATCCGAACGCTACAACACAAGGTAGGGAAGGACCTTAGGGCTAAATATCTCTAGATCCAACTAGTTGCACCTAATCAACTCCGGTTTGGGGTGTGATAGGGCCCTCTGACTCGAAGAGAATACCCATCCTCAACTGGAAATTGCGATGATATCACTCAAATGAGCAGCGTGTCAAGTGAGTAGATTACGTGCGCTCATGCCTCCACTAAGCAAACATGCTTACGGTAGCAAAAAATGTTCCACATGCCAATCCAAGTGCCTAAGCCTATTTTTAGGGCTAAAGCGCAATATTAAGCAACATTTTTCCATATTTAATCTCACACAAAGCAGACACTTGTCCTCACTGTTGGATCATGTCCAAGACATGTCAAAATGTACCACCCTCTACAAATCACGTGCACACCATCTGTAGTATATGCACCACGTGTTGTGCAAATTGTGCAAACAAGTTCTTCACGTTAGTGACATGTATACGCCTCTTCACCACGTCATCTGTCTACTTAGAACCACTATAAATACCGATGGACTCAAAGGTGAGAAGGATCCTTCACTTCATTTGCATGCTAGGATCTCCTAGATCCTCTTCTTTGACTTATTCTCTCTCTCTCTCTCTCTCTCTCTCTCTCGACAAAAACTCCCTCGTTTTTCCCAGTTCCATGTTTTAGGAATTGCACACCCCACACTCTATATGTGAACTCAACACACTTCTACCCGAGCTCATAATTTCTTAATCCCTTACTAACTTGAGCGTCGAATTTGTTTCAAGGTCAACCGACCCCCCCACACACACACACACATGACCCTTTTCCTTTTCTTTGTAGCTTACATGCTCTTAAGAAGATGGCAGGTGTTGGAAGGCATCAACAGTTCCTGAATAAAAACTCAGCAAACCCTAGAAACCGCCATGACTGCTCAAGTAAAAGATTGTTCCTATTTTCTTCATTCAAACCCAACGAATTTAGCAAGTTTAGGTTTAGAGATAGTATGAGTGTTTTGAGAACCACTATCACCATGGCTTGCTGAAGGCCCAAATCCAAAATGGACACTCATGTGGAGTGCATTGCACTATACTCGATGTCAAATGCATCGTCTCTACTCCTCTAGAATCCTCCTTTGAGACCAACACTTTGTTGCAGCCAAAGAGCTCAGCATTGCCATTTAAAGATGCAAAGATTTTCGATTAGGGTTTTGTTTGATGCTATCACTCTCCTTATGAGATCCGTATGTGCAAATTTCAAGGACAAAATTTCTGTTAAGGGTGGTGGAGTTGTAAGATCCACACTCCACTAATCCGGTCTAACCATGTCGTGCCAGGTCTTCCCATCATTCCTAGACCAAGTGGACTGAGCGTTAAGAAGATAGATCACAAACCAGGTATGAGAATCGAGGTAAAAATACTGAAAACATACCTATGGTTGAATACCTAGGTAGGTATGGTCGATCATAAGGAAGGAAACAAAAATCTCAAATCCAGAACCCCACGGTCGATGATTTTGACCCTACAGTCAACGGTTTATGCAACTGTATGATCGATCGTGAGACCCTAGATCGAACTCCAAGTTTTGAAAACTTTCATAAATTAAGAGATTGCATTCCTAATTGAAAGAGGAGTCTATATGGAGAGTTTTCCTCTATATAAAGGACGTCTCTCAGCCCTTTTTCACTCTTTTAGAACATTAGTAAATCCTAGAGAATGGAAAGGGAAGAGAAGGAAGGGAAGGAGAAGAAAGAAAAGCTAAGGAAAGGAATTTGCTGAGAAGAGATTGGCTCTCTATCACAGGCAAAGGTATGAGCCTAATCTCTAAAGATGTTAATTATATGGACTAAGGATTCTATGGAGGATTGAGAATGTCAATCTATTATGATCCATGTGATTTTCTTGAGAAAATCCCAAGGAGAACCATGAGGAGAGAGTTTGATGATTAGGGTTGATAAGAAACTACTAATGATGGCCATAGGATGACTTTAGAATAAACCCCATTCAAGATCAGAAGAATTGACCTAGGAAGAACTTGAATTACATGTAAACTGTGACCAGAAATTTCAAGGTCGCAGCTACGGTCGATCATAGCATGACCAGCATGACCAGAGGATCGACCATAGGCATTCGGAATGATTTCAGAAACCATATGGTCACAGCTATGGTCGCACCATTTGCGACCGTAGGGTATCAACCATAGGCAGTAAGGTCGATACAGTATGAGACCATAGGACCAATCAGACACCTATCAGTGCTCTGTTTTGATTTTCGACTACTGTAACATGTCACATATGAACCCTAACTTAAATTCATATAAATTTTAGGCTGTTAAATCAATTCAAAGAGAATTTCAAGGCTTTGAAGGAGATCGAGTATTGCTAACAGGTGAGGGAACAATACCTAAACTAATTGGATAATAACAAGCTATTTTAATTATTGAGTCCAATGCCATGATTGATTCTATGCTTGTATGTTTGCAATGTGTATCTTACATGTCATCCAATATTTCTGCTATTACTATTCATGCATATTTAATTTTGTTTTTATAACATGATGATGATGATGATGATGATGCTAGGAATAGGCATGTGAATGTATGTGTGTGGTTGGTGTGTTGGATGCGAGTGGAGCATCAGGGGGAGGACGTGGCATGGTGGTTTTTGACCTCGTCGCCAAACTCTAGCTCTATCTCTACTCAAGTCTTGCCCACTAACATCGTCGTATCACCATTATCTTAGCAGAACTATTACGTCATAGGGCATTAGGGGAGGTGGTCTCGGACCGTGTGGCCTCTAACTCTGTCGGGGGGCCTTAGCTCTATCTCTATGGATGTATTGAGGGATGCTGGGGTGAGGCCTTGGATATACTGTTTGGCATTAGGATTGGTTAGTTGCGAGCCCAGTTTGCAAGCCCTTTCCAATAGGGGCTTATGTGTTGGTATGGGTAGGGCATCAGGGGAAGTGTTGGTGTGTTTGATCCGGACACTTTAGCTCTATCTCTATTCCATGGTGGGTGCATGTGGGACGCCAATGGTGTTTGATCCATTGGGCGGATTCACACACTCGTGTATAGAGGTGCGGGGGCCATCAAACCTTTCTATAGCACATTGCAAACTTAAAAATCAGACCAAAGATATGAATTGAATGCATGCATATGTTTGTTGCATTGTTTTGTTTACTCACTGAGCTCAAGTTGAGGAGCTGACCCTCGCGCGCCTAATTCTTTTTAGTTTCTGATGTTGCAGGTGTTACGATTGAAGATTATATGAATACGCCAATGTGTGGACATGCAGTGGCTATGGATGTGCAAGCTGTGGAGGACGAATATGGCTCATCAAGCTAATGTTTCAACTATGTTTACGCTTAGTGGTTAACTTTGTATAGTGATACTTGTAATCTGTATTAATTATGTTTTGGTTACTTGAAGATAACTTGTTAAGTATTTAATTACCACTGTAGACTCTCTGTTCATTATTAATAAAACTTCTGCTATTTACTTTATAATCTCTGATTATTACTGTGGAATGTGTTTTGGTTTAACATGGTTGGCATAGCCTATACGAGATCTTGGTTTGAACCGTTCGTTTATTGACTATTCATCACACTATTCTGGTTAGTCCAGAATTGGGGTGTGACAACTTGGTATCAGAGCTCTCAGGCCTTGTCCATCAAACTTGAATACTTCCATTAGAGTCCATGAACTGAGTTAGGATAAATTAAAAGCTTTAATACAAACACACCATAAGCACCTGTGTTGGTTGAGGCAGAACTTAAACAAGACAATAATGTACATATAAAAGGTGGAACCATATGTATACATAGACAGAAAAATAAAATCAAAATGTATCTTGATAAACAAATAATATAGGGTACGATCTATAAGTCGGGCAGTTGTCTAAGTATACAAAGTATATAGTACAGTAGCAAGAAAGGAGAATCTATAAAGCAGAAAATTAGAATACTGAGTTGGTACTCACAAGATGTGAAACTCGATGTATGACAGAGGAAGAAAAAAATGGCTAGTAATGCCTAAATCCTTGTAGAGGTAAAGGGAAAGATCTCGGGCTAAATCCAATAGAGATAGGAGAATAATGGTCATACACCGAAAATGAGAGTAACTATAAAAGAAGATAAAGCTATACTCCTGGGTGACTTGGAGACTTAGAGTGAGATCCAGCACACACTGATCCATTGCCCACTGAGAATTAATAAGTGGTTGCAACTTGACCCCACCACTATCTGGGTCGAGAACGGGCAGTGAAAACTCATCTGAGCATATGCTAAATAATGATAATCAGATTGGAGCAAATCAAAGGGGTGAACAACCAGGCCACTCCAGCCACTCTACCTGGACTACCAAGTGCCTTGGCTACGGTTGTAATAAACTTGGCCTGACAAAATGCAAGAGCAACAACAGATGAGACCGACTATGCAAGTTGCCATGGAAATCACTACCCTGGTTGCCAATGCTACACCAACACCTCCGAGTCAAACTAAGTACGGTACCGGTTTGTAGTAACACTGTACCCCCAGCACATGTTAGCCGTAACACAGTGCCTACCATACCGTAGGTCCCAGTAATGTACACCCCAGTGTAGAAGCTTGGTGCACAACAAGTAGTGTATCAAGGTGGTTACCCTTATCAGCCACTGATGTATGGGATAGCTGCATCATGGCAGAATGATCCAACAAGGGTTATGGAATATTTTCTGAAGATGAAGCCTCAAACGTTTTTAGCAAAGGATCAAATCTATTGTGGCCATATATCTAGACTAAGGGTGTCAAAAATGGGTCTGGCCTGATAACACGGACCGAGCCGGCCCGATATAACCCGAACCCAGCCCGGACCGAACCTTAATGGATAGGTTTTGGTATCGGCTTGTAGAGCCCAACACTATTTTAGCCCAGACCGAAACCAGACCGGACCGGCCCGTTAAGAAGCCCGAACTAGCCCGAATCAATAATACCCAACCCGAACACCGATAAGGTCCATCTGAGCCCAGTTTCATAATTTTAATGGTTTTAAATTTTGATGTATTATATTACACTATTATAGTTCACTTCTTGATCCGAAAGATTATGTGAATCTATAGTTGAAAAGAGTATGTTAATTGTTACAATTTACTAAATTACATACATATAGAAGGAATGATGCTAATTTTATAGATATAAATAATAAAATAGGCTATATATCTTACATATAAAATAGGCCCGATAAGCTTGATAACCCGGTCTGGACCAAACCAGTCCGAAATCACCTCAATAAGCCCAGCCCAATAACAAACCGATACCAGACCAGTCCATTAGTTATTGTGTCCAGCGTAGCCCATCCCAGCCCGAACTCTTAATGGACATGTTTTGGGCTGGGCTTATAAAACCCGACACCGGTTCAGCCCGGACAAAAACCGACCCATACTGGTCCATTAACACCCTTAATCTAGACAGGTGTATATAAATGCGGTGCGTCATTGACTTATCCTTATGATTATAGAAGATGCACATATCTGATTTTAAATTCTCATGCCTTAACAGGATACCTTATCGATTCAACCTGTCAATTGGAGTTATAGATATTGTTTCTTTAGTATTAGTCCTGATTATACCAATCTAAGCTACTCTCATGATCAATAACATGAATAGAGATATCAATTGAATGAACAGTTAAATGTTTAATCATTTTGAACGTACATCTTTTCGATTTATACTTGATTTATTGATGTACCAAAACTTCTCCAGATTTACTCTTGTAGTTCTGTAAGACCCGTGTAAATCTAACCCGGTCTTACCACCTTGAACCAGGTTTACCCATCATGGTCGAGTCAAATGGACCAAGGGCGTGAAGGAGATCGAGATCCCAGGTATCAAGTCGACCCAAAAACACTTAAAATAGGGGAAGGGTCGCATACCCAGCTAAGCAGGGTCAGACCTCCCAAAGCAGAAAGTCAGACCCTCAATTTTGAAGGGAGGGTCGGACATCTTAAGCCCTAGGGTCGACGGGATCATCGACCCTCCCATCGACCCTCGATTACCGCAGAAAATAGAAATTAGGAAATTTCCATATTTTTGAATGGGATTCTTTCCTAATCTCAGAGGGACTTATTTAGGATGTTCCTAGTCTATTTAAAGGACGTCCCTAAGCCACTTTCACTCCTTTCACAACCCTAATTGAATTGAGAGAAAGAGAAGAGAAGGAAAAGAAGAAGAAGAGAAACAAGGAAGAAAATTAAGCCAAAAGAGAAGAGTTGCAGAGAAAGATTAATCTTCTTAGGTATGGATACTAATTCCATAACTTTCTACAGACCTTAGGTTAGTTAATGTTGAGAGAGTGATTTCGGAGAAACCCAAACCATCAATCTATGGTTAGGTTTTCATGGAAAATCATAGGAAAATGTATGAAAACTATTCTAGATGGATTATACATGGTTTCAGACCATGAAATGAATGTAGAATGAAAGGTAGAAGAAAGCCATAGGACCCCAAACACGAAGAATGGATTAAAAGTGGGAATTGGACCAGAGTGCACCAAGGGTCGCACCCAGGGTCGATAGGCCATCCGACTCTAGGTATTCCTAACCATCGACCTCAGCATTCGGGAAGTCCAGAAGGAGGGGAGGGTCGATAGACCCATCGACCCTAGCATCGACCCTACCATCGACCCTCAGTTAACAGAGGGGTTTTTAATTCCGAATAAATTTTAATTAAATTCTATCGACTGTGTTAGGTCTTCTAGCAATACAATAACAATATAAAGGTGATTATAAAGCTTGGAAAAGTATCTATTAGCAAGCTAAGGTGAGGAAACAGAACTCTAAACTAATTGGTTAATAACAAACTGTTTTCTATTTTTTTTGAGTCCAATGCCATGCTTGACTCTATGCGAATATGTTTGTAATGTGCATACAACATGCCATCCAATATTTCTATTATTTGTTCATGCATATTTACTTCATTGTTTATAACATGATGATGATGTTGATGATAGGAATAGGCATGTGATTGTATGTGTGTGGTTGGTGCACTTGATGCGAGCGAGTATCAGGGGAGGTGTGATGAGAACGTCAATAAACGTTAACCTTTGGCGGGTCTCAGCACTTTAGCTCTATCTCTAACTCAAGTCTTGTGCATTGGCATCGTCGTATCGCCATTACTTTAGCAGAACTATTATGTCATAGAGTATCAGGGGAGGTGGTCTCGGTCATTGTAGTCTTTGACTCTATCGGGGGGCCTTAGCTCTATCTCTATGGGCATTCTGAGGGATGCTGGGGTGAGGCCTTGGATACACTGTTTGGCATTAGGATTGGTTAGTTGCGAGCCCAGTTTGCAGCCCTCGCTAACAGGGGCTTTTGTGTTGGTATGGCACTATATAGCAATAAACGTAACCTTTGTTATATAATGTTCATGATTGGGTGCATGTGAGTTGACGATAAACGTGATCTTCGGGTAACGTCACACACTCGTGTATAGAGGCGGAGTCAATAAACGTGACCTTTGGCTACCTAAACCTTTTTATTGCATAATACAAACTTATATACCAGACCAAAGATATAAATTGACTTTTTGCATGCATATGTATTGTTGCATTGTTTTGGCTACTCACTGAGCCGTGATGTGTGCTCACCCCTTGACGTCGAATATTTTTAGTTGATGATGCAGGCTATACGGTTGAAGACTACATGGGTGCGTCTGCGTACGGGAACGTGGTAGCTATGGAAGCTGGAGCTGAAGATGATACACACGACTCCTCTTGCGAGTGCAACTCGTGTGTATTTGATTAGATATTTTTATAAGTTTCTTTATTTGGTTTATTAAAGACTTGTATTGATATTTACTTATGTTTCGGTTGATACAAAATAAATTGTTATTTAAATTTTAATATCACATAGATTCTCAGTTCATGTTATTATAAGACTTCCGCTATTGTGTATTTACTCTGATTATGATTACGGATGTGTGTAAGTTTGGATAACGCGGGGATAGCCTATTTGAGATCTTGGTTGAACCGTTGGTTATTTAGCGGTTCATCACATCATTCTGAATAGACCAGAATTGGGGTGTGACAAGTTCCTTGACCAATGGCATTATATACCCGATAAAACCTATAACCATGAGGTTAAGAGTTGTAGAACCTCTACTTCCATGTATTTGGACCACCTTGCAACTAATGGTCCTTGGATGATGGTTGGATTACCATAGATTTACTCTTGATCCTTTAAATCTAGGTCCACTAGATAAAATAAATGATCGTCATTGTATTGAATTCAAAAGAAGGAAATGAATATCTCCACCTCCAAACCCTACTATTACATCTCCTTGATTCACCTCCACCGACCCAGATCACCTCTAACCAAACCCACCAAACCACCGTGTTGTAACTTCTCGTTCCGTATCACCTATAGCCAACATCTGATAACACCATACCACCTATCATCACTGCCCTTCCCTTAGCCAATATCACCAACTACCACTCATCCAAACCCTTCACTCCCTGCTCACCTCCTACCCAACATCTTATGAATCCCATGCACCAACTACCATAACATTCCCTAACCTGAACACCCTACCAGACCACTGTATGGCCTACACCCAACAACTTTACCCGTAGCACTAACCAAACTCTTACATAGCACTACCCAGCCACCAGCTTGCTCACTACAGCAACCCTCCATTACTAGATCTGCAACACCTATCTCCCTTAAAACCCAGCCACCTGGCTACAACCCTCCATGCATCCACCTGTAAGCTCCCTGTTTATTGCCCTAACTGATTACCTAGCCATTATATTTGCTCTTCGAAAATCACCAATCACCACCGGATAACCAACCTGGCTACCTATATCACCCCATCACCTGAACCGAACCCAAAACCCTAATCCATCATCTAATCTTTCAACCATCCGATCTGCCCCTAACTCTTGACCCTATCTCCATATCATTCATTTTCAAATTTTGATTTTTTTTTATTATGATTGATTAGAAAATATAATCCTATTGACGTGTTAAAAAACTGAGCCCATGATTTTTAATTTCATTGTGACATTGATGTGTTTAATATGGGCCATTGGATGATTGATTTAATTTTGATCATGTGATTATATAATTATGGGCCATTAGATGATTGATTTTTTTTTTCATGTGACGACATAAAATATGGGCCACTGTATGATTGATATTTATTTGGATCATGTGATGATTATTAAACATGGGCCATTGGGTGTTGATTTTGATTTTGATTTTGAACCGTTGGATTATCATTGAAAGTTATTTAAAGGAATCTAAATCGTTAGATTATCATTCTGAGTGATCAAAACCATTGGATTATCATTGGGAGTGATTTAAATGAATTTGAATCATTAGATTATCATTTTGAGTGATTTAAATGAATTTGAATCATTAGATTATCATTTTGAGTGATTTAAATAAATCTGAACAATTAGATTATCATTTTGAGTGATTTGAACCGTTAGATTATCTTTTTGAGTGATCATCATCATGAGTGTTTTAAATGAATTTGAACCATTGGATTATCATTATGATGATTTGGATGAATCTGACCATTGGATTATCATTATGAATGATACAAATGAATCTGAACTGTTGGATTATCACCATGAGTGATTTAGATAAATTTAAACTATTGGATCTTAGTCTAAACATGATATGCATAAGATCTGAGTCATTGATTTCCAAGTCTGATCATAATTATAACTTGATGTGAGATCTAAGCCATTGATCTTGGTCATTTTGATGAGATATAAGTCATTGATCATAATTATAACTTGATGTGAGATCTGAGCCATTGATCATGGTTGTTTTGATGAGATATGAGTTATTGATCATAATTATAACTTGATGTGAGATCTGAACCGTTGATCTTGGTTGTTTTGATGGTGGTCTTGATCATTTATACTTGGTGGACGAACCATTGATCTTGGCTATTTTGATGAGATTTGAGTCATTGATCATAATAATAATATTTTGAAGAGATCTAACCGTTAGATTGAGGATTTGATTTTGACACGTTGTTAAAGAGATAAATTAAATTCGGATAGTAGATCGAGGATCTGATTTTGATACAATGAGAGATGCATATTAAATCTCAACCATAAATCTAGAGGATTTGGTTTGATACACTGAGACATACATACTTTGTTTGAGAATGACACATGAGATGTACTTTTATACGTCTGTCATTTTGGTGCTCACATGCTTACTGCTATGTGTTTGGTAACACTCCAGAAGTTGGATTCTGACTTCTGGAGCATAAATGGAGTAGGAGTCTATTTGGTAACCCTGTTTGGACTTCTGGAGAATCCATAGCTGAACCGGCTCCAAATAGTCTCCAGAATCCAATTTTTTGAAGCATAGAAATAGATGCTTTTCGAATTCGAAGTAAAATTTTGGAGTAAAAAAAAACCCTACACCACTACTACCACCAACCACCACTACCACCAACCACCACTACCACCACAACCACCACCAGCCACCAACCACCACCACCACCACCACCACCACCACCCACCGCCTCCACCACCACCACCACCACACCACCACCACCACCCACCGCCACCACCACCACCGCCACCACCACCAACCATCACCCACACCACCACCACCACCACCACCACACCACCAACCACACCCACCACCACCAACCACGCTACCACATCGCCCACCACCAGCCACCCACCACCAGCCACCACCACCACCAACCATCACCCACCCATACACCACCAACCACCACCCACCACGCCACCACAAAGCCACCCACCACCCACCGCCACCACCACTAACCATCACCCATCCGCCACCACCATCCACCACCACCACCGCCACCACCACCAACCACCACCACCAACCACCACCACCACCGCCACCACCCTCCACCCACCCACGACCACCCTTCGCCACCACCTCCGACCCACCACCATCATCATCAACCATCACCACTCACCACTAGTGCCACCATCTGCCACCCACCACCACCACTAAATTAGGTTAACAAACATGTTTCTACTCCCTTATACTCCTTAATCCTTTTGAAGTTGGAGTAGAAATTTGAACCAGAAGTAAGAATCCCAGAGTTGAAGTTTTATGAAATAGGCCTTTACTCACATGCTTTCTTGCTATATCTAAGATGATACATGTTGTTTCTTACCATGTTTGAATATTTTCATTTTTGGCAACAACTTATTTCTTATACACCCTAGTCGAACTACCATATCTATACACCTAGCAGATATATTAGGTGTGGGAACGTGCATTTAGGCACCCACATTCACAGGAAGGGTAAAAATAGAAATGACAAAAATCTTAATGAAGATATATGAAACCTTGCCGAACCTTTCAAGAATTAGGGTTTAACTCAAGGGTAGCTTAAGCACGATCCCTACCCTTTTAGGATAGCTTATCTGCCATACCATAGCAATAGGATCCCACCTCTTAAGATTGCTTATAGCCTAACAATAACTATGAGATCCTACCATTTTGGGACTATTTATAGCCTAACAATAGCTATGAGATCCTACCTTTAAATATCTTTTGGAATAACTTATAGCCTAACAATAGCTACGAGGTCCTACCTTTAGGAGAGCCTATCTACCTTACCATAGCAATAGGATCCTACCTTTCTGGGATTGCTTGTAGTCTAACAATAGTTACGAGGTCCTACCCTTCAGGATAGCCTATCTGCCTTACCATAGCAATAGGATCCTACCTTTTGGGGATTGCTTATAGCCTAACCATAGCTATAAGGTCCTACCTTTCAAACCCCCTTATAGGATAACTTATAGCCTAACAATAGCAATAAGGTCCTACTTTTCAATCCATTTTGGATAGCTTGTAGTCTAACAATAGCTATAAGGTCCTACCTTTTTTCCATTGCCTTATGATAGTCTATTCACCATACCACAGCAATAGAGTCCTACTGTTACACCCCAAATCTGGTCTAACTAGTGGTGTGATGAACCGTCAAGAAAACCAACGGTTCAACCAGGATCTCGTATAGGCCGTGCCCATCCGATTAAACTAGATACATTCCACAAGCATAATCAGAGTAAATAAACAATAGCGAAAGTCCTAAATACTAATAAACTAAGTATCTAACAGTAATAACATAATTAATTATCCAATTATCTCTAAAATAACTCAAGACATAAAATAAAATAAAGTAATCAATTACATGTTCTGATAACCAAACAACTAAACTAATTGAAAACACATGAATTGCACTCGCACGACGGATCATGCGCCTCTTCCATAGCTTCCACGTCCATCGCCGCTACGTGTCCATATGTTGGCATGTTCATGTAATCTTCAACGGTAGGACCTGCATCAACAACTAAAAATATTCAACGTCGAAAGGGTGAGCACACATCACGGCTCAGTGAGCAAACAAAACAATGCAACAAACATATGCATGCATTCAATTCATATCTTTGGTCTGGTTTTTAAGTTTGCAATATGCTATAGAAAGGATTGACGGCCACCGCACCTTTATACACGAGTGTGTGAATCCGTCCAATGGATCAAACATCATTGGTGTTCCACATGCACCCACCATGGAATAGAGATAGAGCTAAAGTGTCTGGATCAAACACCACCATCACTTTCCCTGATGCCCTACCCATACCAACACGTAAGCCCCTATTGGCGAAGGCTTACAAACTGGGCTCACAACGAACCAATCCTAAATGTCATCTAGTGCATCCAAGGCCTTACCCTAACATCCCTCAATACATCCATAAAGATAGAGCTAAGGTCTCTCGGTAGGGTCAAAGACTACACGGTCTGAGACCACCTCCCCTGATGCCCTACGACGTAATAGTTCTGCTAAGATAATGACGATATGACGATGTCAGTGAACAAGACTTGAGTAGAGATAGAGCTAGAGTCTGATGACCAGGATGAACCACAATGTCACATCCTCCCCCTGATGCTCCACTCACATCAAGTACACTAACCACACACACATAATCACATGCTTATTCCTAGCATCATCATCATCATCATGTAATAGTAAACAGAATTAAATATGCATGAATAGTAATAGCAGAAATATTGGATGGCATGTGATATGCACATTACAAACAAGAAATTATAGAATCAGGCATAGCATTGGACTCAATAAAAGTAAATAGTTTATTATTAGCTAGTTAGTTTAGGTTCTATTCTCTCACTTTCTAGAAATGTTCAATCTTTTCCAAGCTTCTTAACTCACTCTTGAACCTCTTGGAAACCTATGAAATTTGTAAGTTCTAAGTTAGGGTTCAAGCTCATCAATTTACTGTAGTCAATGGTCTATACTAGGATCAAACAAACCTCCAGAAGCTGAGTGGTCGCAGGTGTGACGGAATTTGTGGTCTCAGTTTCTGCAACCACAGGGTGTGGGGTCGATACGTGTGGTCGCATGTCATGTGACCACACACATGCGACCACACCCTCCCTGGAACCTTCCCGAGGGTGTGTGGTCGAACATATGTACCTCGTGTGGTTGATCATACCTGCGACCACATGAGTTTTTGGTCAACTTTTACTCTCAGCCATATCCCCTCATAACTTGATTCCATGGCTAACATTATGATCCTTCCTATGATTGTTCTATGGCTTAAAATTCACACTTTTACATAATCCTTCACCCTAATCCGTTCTTCATGGATCTCCTTAGAGTTTTGTTCTTGGTCTTAGGATTGAGATCTTACTTTGAATCAATATCTCCTCCATAATCTATTCTAGGCATTCAACTAATGTAGGGAATGATTCCATACCTTAAACTTGCTGGAGAATCAGAGCTTTCTCTGTAATTCCTTCTCCTAGTCTTCCTCTTCAATTCTCCTTCTCTTCCTTCTCCTCTCTTTCTCTTTCTTTTAGTTTGGGTTCTAAAAGAGTGAAAGAGGCTAAGGGATGTCCTTTATATAGAGGAAAACTTCCATATAAAGTCCCACATTGATTAGGAAAGAACCCCCCTTAAATTAGGAAGGTTTCCTAATCACGAAGTCGGTTATACCATTATGTGGTCGCACGTGGAGTCACCGAATCCATCGACCACACATCTCAAAACTGTGACCACATGTCCCAGACTCTAGTGGTCTCAATATTCTGAGGTGTGGTCGACTACACCTGTTTAGGTATGCTACCACACGCTCCTAATTAGATGATTTTGGTTCGAATTACATACTAGCCTTGTGGTTTCTTCACGCACTTGGTCCGCTTGGTTCGACCATGATAGGAAGACCTAATACATGGTGGTAAGACTGGGTTAGTAAGGTACGGGTCTTACATCTACAATCAATGATTCTAAACCACATTGTACTTGATTTCTAGGACCTCTAGAATACGTAGGCTACTTGGAGGATTCTCTAAGGATAGTACCACATCTTAGTCTTTTAGGTCATCCATTATCAATAAATGTATCATCTATATCTATCTATATTCATATCCTACAAGATCTGTACTCTACTGATTTGGTCTAACATGGGTTAATGTGTTGTAACAGCTCTTCCCATCATAATCGGGCCGAATGAGACGGCCGGATGACAGACCACGCATTAAAAGTACAAAACTGGAAACTTTAACCTTGTCTGGTCTGACTGGTTGAGGTTGTCCATTCTACTTACTGTGCGACTGAACATGCGACCAGACAAGCATAAAGTATAGTCCGAGTTAAGGAAAGTTTCCTAATTGGATTATACTACTCTCCTAAATAGGAGAGTACTCTAAATAGAAGGTTGCCAACTCTATATAAACCCCATTCCTTTTATTCTCTCACTCTTTGCTCAACTACAAACTAGAGAAAACTAAGAGGGAAATATGAGAGAGAAGTTGAAGAGGAAGAGGAGGCTGTAGAGAAGAGGAGTTCACCGTCGGTTTCCTATCAACGTCGCCAAGAAACCAACAGTAAGTTCTTAATCTTTGCACATAGGTTGGAATGTGTGAAAACTTTAGATTCACAGTCGTCAACGACTGGTTCCAACATGTTAAGGGTCTTATCAAAGGGTATACAAGATCCATTAACAAGAACGATGTGAAAAGTTAGGGTTTCAATGAAAAACCTAACCTTAACATCTTCTAAACCCTAGAATAACATAGGAGAAAACCCTAATGTGAGCCAAAGGTCAACTCTAAAGAAAACATGGACAGGAGAACAACCTGGAGGTTGTCCAGTCTGCTTGATCGTGCGCACCTAGTGTGAAATAGGTGAGAGATCTGAACACTCTCAGGAAGTATCTCAGAGTTATCCAGATTGATGTCCGTTAGGACAATATTTTGCGTCGGACATGCGAACGGACAATGTATGGAGTAATTGTTTACCAGTCTAGACAGTGAATCTGATTACTGTAATTTTGATAGAATTAAACATAATTAAATTCTATTGGTTGTCTAGGGTTCATAATTAATTCATGCTAGTTTCCCAGGTCTTAAGAAGAATCAGCATTACTCAAGAGGTGAGGGTCAAGACTCCAAACTAATTGGTTAATAACAAACTACTTTGCTTGTTGCTGATATATTGTGTTTGTGCATATAACATGTCATCCAATATCTGCTATTATTATTCCTGCATATTAATTATTCTTGTTATGATGTAATTGAGGATAACATGTGTTTATGTGTGGTTAGTGTGTTGAGTGGAAAGAGTGATGGATTCATAATTTTATATATTTATTTCCTTTATATTTAGTCTATTTAACATATTATATGTCTTATGGTACTCATTTCGATGATTCCTTATATATAAGACATTGGTGGAAAGTATTAGTAATTAATGTTTAAAATAAAAGAAATTCTGATATTTTCAATAATGACCTTCTGAATTTCATGCAGGTTTTTAATGTGGAAAGAATTCTAGAAATCAAACGTGATCCAAAAATCAGATCTGGAAAACTGATTTGAATTAAAACCAGAGAAGGAAGATTACCACACATAGAAGGTTTATTATTGGAAGGATTTGATTGATTGTCAAAAATCTTGAGGAGAATATATACCTCTATGAAATATTACAAAGATTGGCAAATCTAAATGTGGTATTTGGTTAATAATGGAATGATTCTCTATCTAATCTAGGCAAGAGGATTTTGTTTAATCTTTATTTCCATGTAATAAGGTTGCCAATTCTAGACATACCAGTTTTAATCTTCTCTACTCTGGCTATTTAAGCAATGTAAAGGCTACGTAATAGAGCATCCAAGAATTATTGAGAAGATAATTTTATTTCTTTTGTCTTTCTTTTCTGTCATGTCTAGCTAAGTTCTTTAGTCGATTCAAGGGGAATTCAATCCGGTTAGTAAAATTGTGAGACTTTGTTCTTAATTTTAATTATTTTTCTATTCAAATATTGGTTTTTTTTTTCTTCAAGTTAATGACTGTATAATTCAGTTTATTAAGAGGCCTATTAATTGATTGAGTTATGTGGTTTATTGCTAACCTGAATCCATAATCCGTAATTGTTATGGTGTTCAGGAAAAGTAGCAATTGAGCAGAACAATTATGATCCAAGTTTTTGTTACTTGCTTAAAAGAAACATGGAATGAATTAAATAATTTGATGCTTGTTAGATTGTTGTTCATCTTTAACTCCCTCCGAGAGTGTAATGCTATTAGTAAATTCATGAGGATTGCTTAATACCAATTGGTTTATTGATAAGAATTAAATTGTGTGCTGGACTCAAATTAATGAAATTAGGGAAGGTAAGGATTGTTAGGATTTTTGATAATCCTTGGTTAAATATTTGAATAGAGAATAATATATATGAGGTCAGTGATCAATTTACAGTCGTGAGTAAATTTCCTTGAATCGACATCATCTTCCATTGAATTTTTGTTACTTAATTTTCTTGTCAATTAAATTACAGAAGAAAACCCCCCTTTTTCTTGGTAAGTAGAAAATTTGATTAACTAATCTCTGTGGATCGACCTTGACTTATCATTACTATTCATTATAGGTAGAGTAATTTATTTTTGGTTGCGCTTGACACGCATAGAGGTTAGAGCCTTAAACCATTCTTCACACTAACATCGTCGTATCATTGTTACCTTAGCATGCTTAGTACAGTGCAAGGTATCAGCGGGAGTGCTGGCTGTATTGGCCATAGCCTTACCATTAAACTCTAGCTCTATCTCTGTTTCACATTAAAGGGTGCTAGAGTAAGGCCCTAGATGCAATTTTAGTGACATCTAGGATTAGTTAGTGATGAACCCAGTTTGCAAGCCCTCGTCAATAGGGATATATGTACCAGTATGGGGTAGGGTATCAAGGGGGTGTTGACGGTTAGGTTGGTTGTAGCCTATCGTCAGGCTCTAGCTTTATCTCTATCTTGTAGTGAGTATTGTGGGGTGATAGCAGTTTTGGTTGGAGCCTGACCCTTGGGTGTGCTCACACTCTCATGTATGGAGGTGTGCTTGTAGCCTATCCTTACCATAGCACATTACAAATTTAACCAGACCAAATGATTGAATGCTACATCATGCATATTGCTTGGTGCATGTTTTGTTTCTCACTGAGCTAAGTTATGAGCTCACCACACGATATCGTTTTCTTTTTATTTTTTGATGGTGCAAGTTATACTGTGGATGACTATGTCAATGCACCATCTGTTGGAAGAGTGGCAACTATGGACTTGCAGACAATGGAGAATGAGCATGACTCGTTGTACAAGTGTCTCTATTGTGTTGACCTCTAGGGTTATTTTTGTATTTGGGTCATTAACTTGTAATGAGATATTTATTTATGTTCTGGATATTAAAATAACTGATTTAATTATTATTTATCACTTAGACAGTCAATTTATTATTTAATAAAGACTTCTGTTGATTATTTATATTTCTGATTGTGGTTCAGTATATGGTTTAATTATTGGCACGGTTCTTATGTGACCCTGGCTTGATCCGTTGGTTCATTGACGGTTCATTTACACTTTTGGTTCGACCAGAGTTGGAGCGTGACAACTTGGTATCAAAGCACAAAGGCTCTACCAATCAAACTTGTATGCATTAACCTGTATCCATTAACTAAGTTAGAATAAATTAAAAAGTTAATACAAACACACATTATAAACCACATATGTTGGATGAGACAAGTAACTAAACAAGAACATAATGCACTAGTAAAGAAAAGTAAAATTTTTATAAAAATGTTGACAATATAAATGACTGTGTATAAAATAATAGGGTACAGTCCATAAGTCGAACAGTTACCCTAAAAAAAAGAAACAAGTAATAACAATGAATAAACAAAAGAAAATCCATTACTAAGCTGGTGGGGGAGGTGGTGCAGGTATTGGCTTGTCACGATCATTGTCCTGCTCATAAGCCACCGGAAGCCAATGCACTTGTCAGGATGACTCAGAGACTTTGAGTGAGACTCGCCACAAGCTGGTTCGTCACCCGTTGAACTTCAAGAAGAATCTGCTGGTCCGCCTGAATGGGCAGGAAATGAGACAAAATCTGGTCGGTCATCGACTGAAAAGGTCTAGCCACAAGGATGGGTTTGGGTACAAACTGGGGTACAGGAGGGTAAATGTCATCTACATCCATGTATAAATCATCCCCTACACCCTCAGCTGTTGCTGCCTCAACTGTTGTTGTGGCTATTGCTGTTGTTGCTACGTCTGTTGCTACTACTGCTGCTGCTGCGACTGCTACCCCTCTCAAAGGACACTAATGGGCCTCCAGTTCCTCATCAATGAGGATGATATCGTGCATTCCCATCATGTAGATGGCCTCCCAATCTAGATCCGCCATCACTGTCTCTTCATACATCTGCTCTCCCTCCATGTCCACACCAAGACGATCCATGAGAGGAGTGATAAGGCGTCCATAGGACAAGTTGCCCTTCAGCCTGGCTGTCTTCGCATGATACTTAGTGCAAATAATAATATAAGGAAGACATACCTCCTGCTTAGTGTCCATGCAGAAGGTCAAATACTGGGTCAGCTGTGAGACCTCGTTGTAGTGGCCACTCTGGGGAAGTATGTTATGCTATATAATGCAGCAGTAGATGCGGGAAAGAGGACATAAGTTGACCACCTTCATAGGGTGGCCAGGCTGTAGAGTCTGACTCTATACAATCTGACAAAGGTCCTCAGTCAGGTACTTGCACTCCTTAGGTGCACAATAAACCAACTAACCAGCATATGAAATGCCCAATAGATCTGCCAACTCCTGAGTGTTGAGGAAAATGTCTACACCCTTCATCCTATTGGTGATACAGAGCTCTCTGCCTCAAGAAAAATCATTAGGGTTTCCCACCAACTCCAAATTGCAGTAGAACTCTTGTACCAAGTCTGGACGGGTGGCTATCTCATATTGAGTCATTGGCAGCCATCCCAAAGCACCAAATGTTGCCTCAACATCGAACCTATCTAACTACCGCAGGTTCACAAACTGTCCTACCTCTATGTTCTTACCCTGGAACCAAGGGTACTGACCCTGTGCCTCAACAGAATAAAACCGGCACCCATCATATAGCCAAGTGGGTGGGGGTGGACCTCGAGAACTAGAAGGTGACACATTCTTGGTAGCTGTTTTATGTCTAGACATGATAAACCTACAAGAATCAAACCAAAACAAACATAAATTACTCTAAATTTTTAGAAATTTCAACAGCATAATGGCGTAAAATGGGGCAAAAGCCTCGAACTCGCCCAATTCATGGACAAGAGGACTTACATCAATCGAAAAACATTCAAGCAAACAAAATAAAATTTCAATTGATTACGAAATTAAGAAATTTATAAGAATTTCAAGATTGGGATTTTTTTACCGAAAACCGAGGTCAAAATTCGATATTTTTGGAGTTTCCAATGAAACACTCAACTGAACCTCAAATAGATTGAGGACTTTCATGCATTGGGGTCCCAAAACAATTTCAAAACTGAAGAACAAAGTTTTCCATGGTTGGAATGATCATAATCAAAGAAAAACCCAAAAAGGGGTAGAAAACCCCACACAAAATTCCCAAAAAGAGAAGTTCGAAGGTATGAACTTACCTTAGAGACGAAGAAGAAGACTTTGACAGAGTGGAACAATTTCTCAGTGTCTGAAATGACCTTGGAGACTCACCAGTGGCAAGAGGAATCGCAACCGAAAAAGAAACAAGGAGAAGGAAATCAGAAAAATGACTCAAATCGCATGTTTTAAGGCAAATTTTGGTTATCCGGTCAGACTTTTCGATTTCCAAGTGCGATTGGACATGTGACCGCACATGCGACCGGACACCCTTAAGAAGTGTCTTAGAGTTTGTCCAGATTGATGTCCGGTATGGCTAATTGCCAGACTGGACAGTCGATCGAACAAAAGTTTTAAACTCACCGAATATGTCCAGTGGGATGACCGATGGGACAAGGCATCTCAGACTTGTGACCAGTTAAGCACGACCGGATAAATTTTCTTATATTAGTCGTTATCTGGAAAATTTTGCTGCTCAGTTCTAGTTGGGATTTTTCAGGTACTGTATGGGACTAACACCATATATTATCAAATTATTTTATAATTGTCTCATATATAGTGGTCGTGTCTCTACTGATCCTCTAGGTACTATTAAACTGAAATGGCAGGCCATTGAAGCAGTCAAAGAGGCCATAGCCCGACCCCACCACCACTTGGAACGGGAGCTGAAAATGAAAACCCTATTAAGCAGACACCAAATAATGAAAATCAGATGGGAGCAAATCAAGGGGCAACTGTCCAGGCCACCCAAAATAATTTACCTGGACCACCTCTAGGGGACTTGGCTACAGTTGTAACCAATCTGCCCCTCAAGTATAAGAACAGCATCAAGTATTGATGGAATTACAAGTTGCACTAGGAACAAACATGCCCAACCAACACTGCCAACGCTACACCAGCACCACAAGGCCAAACTAATACAGAACCTATTGGCAATAATACCATCCCTGTAGCCCAGCAATACCAATAGATTCCAATACTGAACACTCTAGGACAATATCTGGGAGGGTATCAAGGTGGTTATTAAGGAGGATACCCATACTAGTCACCGATGTATGGGATGAATGCACCATGGCAGAATGATTTGACAAGGGTAGTGGAGTGCTTTTTGAAGATGAAGCCCTAGACATTTTCAAGAAAAGGATCAAACCCGCTATGGCCAGCACAGTGGATAGAAGAACTACAAATATATTCCATATGATGGTGTATATTAAAGAATATAAGGTATTGTGTGCTACCTATATGCTGAGGGAGAGTGCGAACCATTGGTGGAATTCCACTCACACCTATCTGATGACCAAGCACGCTTAGGTGATTTGGGCAATATTCAAGGAAGCATTCTTCGACAAGTACTTTCCCAAAAGCTTCTGAGACTAGATGGAGAGGGATTTCCTGAATCTACCCAAGGACAAATAACGATGGAAGCCTACCAACAGAGGTATGAAGAATTGTTCTTCTTGCGCTCAAGAGTATGAACGAAGAGGCTACCAAGACCAGACGTTTCACTATAGGGCTTAGAGGCAGTATTCGTTGTGGATGGAAGACATTGAAGTAGTGCAAGAGTTTTCTAATGTGTTTCCAGAGGACTTACCCAAGTCGCCACCAGATCGAGTGATCGAGTTCGTGATAGATCTCCTACCAGGGTCAGCACCAATGTCTAAGGCATCCTACCAAATGGCTCTTACAGAACTAAAGGAACTGAAGACTCAGCTACAGGAGTTATTGGACAAGGGTTTTATACGATCTCGTATATTGCCATGGGGAGCTCCAGTGCTATTCATGAAGAAGAAGGACGGCAATGTTCGCTTGTGCATAGATTATCGAGAATTGAATAAGCTCACTATCATGAACCGATACCCATTGCCTCAGATTGATGACTTATTCAATCAGTTGCAATGTGCAAAGGTGTTCTCTAAGATTGACCTTCGATCAAGTTATCATCAGTTAAAGATCAAGGATGGGACATCCCTAAGACAACATTCAAAACCAAGTACGGACACTATGAGCTCCTGGTTATGTTGTTTGGATTGACCAATGCCCCCACATCATTTATGGAGCTTATGAATCGAGTGTATCATGACATTTGGGACACCTTGGTCGTAGTCTTCATAGATGAAATTTTGGTTTACTCTAAGGACAATGAGACACATCTAATGCATCTTAGAGCAGACTTACAATGTTAAGAAGGGAGAAGCTCTATGCCAAGTTCAAGAAGCATGAGTTCTGGTTGAACAAAGTGATTTTCTTGGGCCACGTAGTGTCATCAGAAGGAATAAAAGTAGATCCCATTAAGATTGAAGCAATTGTGGGGTGGGAAGCACCAAGAACGTTACAGAGATAAGAAGTTTCTTGGGATTAGTTGACTACTACAGACGATTCATAGAGGACTACTCAAGGGTCATCGTCCCTCTTACAAAGCTAACCAAGAAAAGAGAGAAGTTCATTTAGACCAACAAGTATGAAGAGTATTTTCAAGCTCTGAAATTGAAGTTGATATGGGCTTCCATCTTCACCATTTCGACACCAGGGCAACCATTCACTCTATATACAGATGCCTGCAGATTGGGTTTATGATGTGTTCTAATGTAAGGTGAACAAGTGATTGCCTATGCATTAAGGTAATTGAATGAGCATGAGAAAAATTACCCTACACATGACCTAGAGTTAGCAACAGTGATTCATGCGATCAAGATTTGGAAACACTACTTGTACAGTGAAAAATTCCAGAGCAAGTCAGATCATAAGAGCCTCACCTATCTCTTTACTCAGAAGGAGTTGAACATGAGATAGAAAAGGTGGTAAGAGCTATTGAAGGATTATGACTATGATATTCAGTATCATCCAAGTAAGGCCAATGTAGTTGCAGATGCGTTGATCAGGAAAGGAAAACTGAAGCCAGAAGGAGGACCTAGTACGAATGCCGCTCTGTGTTACACAGTGTCAGCTACTGAAAGGAATGAAATGCAAGACATATTGGAATATCCAAATGACCCGATAGAACAAGGGTTAATTCACAAGTTTTCACTTATGTTTGCCACATTGAAGATTTTATTAAATCTAACAGACGAAGTGAAAGCAGTAATTCTACAAAACCCATATCTCAGGACAGTGCAAGAGTACTTGGAGAAATATAAACCTAACCCTGACTTCACCATGAATGCGAAGAAAGTACTCAGATACAGAGGCATGTTGAGTATACCTAAAAGTGAAGATTCAGACCTTAGAGACAGAATAATGAGAGAAGTCCATTCTACTCCTTATTCGGTGTATCATAGAAGCACCAAGATGAACCTTGATTTAAAGAGATTGTATTGGTGGAGAGGAATAAAAGTAGACATGGCTAAGCAGGTGTTTTAGTGTTTAAACTATCAACAAGTGAAGGCCGAAAGACAGAGACCAGAAGGTTTACTACCACAATTGCCAAAACCAACATAGAAATAGGACTACATCACTATGGACTTTGTCACTGGGTTTTCGATGACTCGCAAATCAATTGACATAGTTTGGGTGATTGTAGACCACCTCACAAAGATTGCTTATTTCATTGCTATAAAACCTCAGTATACTTTTGAGAGATTGCCAAGAGTTTACATGGACAATATAATCAGAATCCATGGTATACCTGAGAGCATAGTATCAGACAGAGATCCTTTCTTCACTTTTAAGTTATGGCAAGGACTACAGACAGCTATGGGAACAAAGCTGAAGTTTAGCCAGCCTTTCATCCTCAGATGGATGGTCAGTCAGAAAGGACTATTCAGATCTTAGAAGATATGTTCTAAGCTTGTGCAATAGATTTCAAAGGAGCTTGGGATGAGAAGCTGTCACTGATTGAGTTTGCTTACAATAATAGTTTTCAGACTACCAAATAGATGTCACCCTATGAGGCATTGTATGGTAGAGAATTTCGGACCCCTATGTTTTAGAATGAGGTTAGTGAACAAAGAATAGTGGGGCTAGAATTCATTGAAGAAACTTGTCAAGTAATGGATAAGATCAAGGAGAGAGTGAAGATTGCGCAAGTTCGACAGAAGAACTATGCAGTTAGTAGACGTCGAGACCTTGAGTTTGCTACAGGTGATAAGGTTCTCCCAAAGATATCACCTATGCGGGGCTTGAAGCGGTTTGGTAAGAAAGGGAAGTTATGCCCTAGATATGTGGGACCCTATGAGATTCTAGCAAGATACGGCAAAGTGGCATACCAACTCGCACTGCCACCATCAATGTCAACCGTGCATGATGTATTCTTTGTTTCTCTACTGAAGAAGTACATTAGAGATCCATCCCATATATTGACTATAGATCCTCCAGACTTGACAGAGGAGCTGACGTTCAAAGTTGTGCCAACTGAAATTACAAGTTGAAGGTACAGAAACTTCAAAACTAGGATATCTTTTATGTCAAGGTAACCTGGAGAAGCCAAGACATGGAAGAGGTCACTTGGGAAGAAGAAGCCGCAATGCGGAAACAATAACCTCATCTATTTGACTCGGAAGGTACATTCAAATTTTGAGGACAAAATTTCCTTTTAGGGGGGGAGTAGTAAGACCCATACTCCACTAACCTAGTCTAAGATGGGTTAACATGTCGTGACAGATCTTCCTATCATAATCGGACTGAAAAAAATGGTCAGATGATAGACGACGAATTAAAGGTACGAAACTGACAATTTTAACCTTGTTCGATATGATTGGTTAAGGTTATCCGGTTCCACATATTGTGCAATCGGACAAGCATAAAGTAGAGTTCGAGTTAAGGAAAGTTTCCTAATTGGTTTAGAATACTCTCCTAAATGGGAGAGTGCTCTAAATAAGAGGTTGCCAACTTTATATAAACCCCATTCCTTCTATTCTCTTACTCTTTTCTCAACTACAAACCAGAGAAAAGTGAGAGGGAGATCTAAGAGAAAAGCTGAGGAGGAAGAGGAGTTCACCATCGATTTTCGATTAACATCGCCAAGAAACCAATGGTAAGTTCTTAATCTTTGTACAAAGGTTAGAATGTGTGTAAACTTTAGATTCAAAGTCATCAACGACTAGTTCCAACATGTTAAGAGTCTTATCAAAGGGTATACAAGATCCCTTAACAAGAACGATGTGTCAAGTTATGGTTTCTATGAAAAACCTAACCTTAGCATCTTCTCAACCTTAGAACAGCATAAGAGAAAACCCTGGCGTAAGCCAAAGGTTAACTCTGAAGAAAATACGGATAGGAGAACAACCTAGAGGTTGTCCAGTTTGCTTGATCAATCGCACCTAGTGTGAGACCAGAGAAAGATCAGGATACTCAAAAAGTATCTCAGAGTTGTCCATATTAATGTCTGGTAGGACATTATGCCTCTCCGAGCATGCGATCGGACAATGATCGAAGTGACTATTTGCCAGTTTGGACAGTGAATCCGATAACTGTAATTTTGACAGAATTAAACCTAATTAAATTTTAATGGTTATTTAAGGTTTATAATTAATTCAAGTTAATTTTTGACGTCTTGAAAAGAGTCAATGTTACTCAATAGGTAAGGGACAAGACCCCAAACTATTTAGTTAAAAATAAACTACTACCTATTGTTGATATGTTGTGTTTGAGCATATAATATGTCATCCAATATCTACTATTATTATTTATGCATATTAATTATTCTTGTTATGATTTGATTGAGGATAGGCATGTGTTTGTGTGTAATTGATGTATTGGGTAAAGAGAGATTGGAGCCTCATACCATTCTTCACACTGACATTGTCATATCGCTATTACATTAGCATGCTTAGTACGTCGTAGGGTATCAGAGGGAGTGCTAGTGGTGTTGGCTATAGCCTTACCGTTAGACTCTAGCTCTATCTCTGTTTCATATTGAAGGGTGCTAGGATAAGGCCTTGGATACAATTTTGATGACATCTAGGATTGGTTAGTAATGAAGCCAATCTGCAAGCCCTCACAATAGTGGCATGCGTACTGGTATGGGGTAGGATATCGGGGGGTACTGACGGTTTGGTTGTAGCCTACCGTTAGGCTCTAGCTCTATCTCTATCTTGTAGAGAGTGTTGTGGGGTGACAGCGGTTTTGACTAGAGCCTGGCCATTGGTGTGCTCACACCCATGTGTATAGAGATATGGTTGTAGCCTATCCTTAACATAGCACATTGCAAACTTAACCAGACCAAATGATTAAATGCTACATCATGCATATTGCTTATTGCATGTTGTGTTTCTCACTAAGCTAAGTTATGAGCTCATCCAACGATATCGTTTTCTTTTGTTTTTTATGATGCAGGTTATACTGTAAACGACTACGTCAATGCACCTTCTGTTGGAAGAGTAGCAGCTATGGACGTACAAACGATGGAGAATGAGCATGACTCATCATGCGAGTGTCTCTATTATGTTTACCTCTAGGGTTATTTTTGTATTTGAGTCATGAATTTGTAATGAGATATTTATTTATGTTCTGGTCATTGAAATAATACGTTTAATTATTATTTATCACTTAGACACTCAGTTCATTTTTTAATAAAGACTTCCGTTGATTATTTATATATTCTGATTATGGTTCAATGTATGGCTTGATTGTTAGCACGATTCTTATGTGATCCTGGCTTGAGTCGTTGGTTCATTGATTATTCATTCATACTTCTAGTTCAACCAGAATTGGGGTGTACAACTTGGTATCGGAGCACAAAGGCTCTGTCAATCAAATCTACATGCATTAACCTATGACCATGAACTGAGTTAAGATAAATTAAAATTTTTAATACAAACACATATTATAAACTACGTATGTTGTGACATAAGTCAATTTTGGGCTTATGGAAATAATGGATCGGGAGAGTGGATTTATACAAAATCAAAGGAATTAAAAGGGAGGTGAAGTGCAGAAATAGATTTTGAAATTTTTTAAAGGTAGAGAAAGAAAAGGATATAATTGATGGAAGTGAAGGTGGGGTGACTTCTCTTCTAGGATGTAAATCAACTCCAAAGGTGACCTACAACTCTTCTAGGATGTAGATGAAGAATAAAATTTCAACTCTTCTAGGATGGAATGAAACTTCTTCAAGGTTTCAAGGGAGAACTCTTCTAGGTTCAAGAATTGCACTTAGGCAAATTTCATTCATTAAAATCACTTCAAATTGTCTCTGCAATACAAACTACTTTGGTGGCCTTTTATAGGCATAATAGAGAAAATAAAAAGATAATCTTATCTTTAAATCTAAGGGATGAAAATACAAAATAGAAAACAATAAATGATAGATTAAAAAAAATACTCTTTCAATGCAAGGGGTTACTTCAATGAGCATTGATGCATGTTCCAAAGTCTTAATTCAAGATCCAAGGTATTGATGCTAGGTTCAATGTCTTAATGCAAGCTCCAATGTAGAGAAGATCGGCTCGCATCAAAGCCCAAGCTTACAAAGCCCATTTGGCCCAAGACCAAGGTATGAACCAAGCTATAAAAGAACCAATGAACCTGGCCCTTGTTCCTTAAAACCAGCCCCTTTTTGGTGATCTTTCTAGTCTTTAGTGGATAATGAGGTGGCATTTTCTATTCAATGTTTTGATGCAAGCACTAATGTAGAGAAGACTCTAGAAACATTGAATAGAAAATGCCACCTCATTATCCACTAAAGACTTGAAAGGTCACCAAAAAGGGGCTGGTTTTAAGGAGCAAGGGCCAAGTTCATTGGTTCTTTTGTAGCTTGGTTCATACCTTGGTCTTGGGCCAAATAGACTTTGTAAGCTTAGGCTTTGATGTGGGTCGATATTTGTAGTTGGACTGCATCATTCCCCCCTTGTGAGAAAGAATTCGTCTCGAAATTCAAGTCTTCTTCATTGGTAGAATCATCCATAAATGGTGTTAAATGACACACATTGAAAACATCATGAATCTTCATATGGGGTAGAAGCTTGAGCTGATATGCATTGGGATTGATGTGTACAAGAACTTCAAGAGGTCCAATCTTTCGATCACTAAGCTTGTTATAGCTCCAACTGGATGTCATTTTGGTGGTAAGTAAGCCCAAACATAATCACCGGGTTCATAGATTACCTCATGGCGCCGCTTATCAAAGGCCTTCTTGTGAGCTTTGTCTTGTCTTGAAGCTTTTGGTGCACACTTTCATGGATTTGCCTCATTTCAGAAACAATATTATCAACTTTGCCAATTGATTTTTTCAAAAATGGAATGGGTGAGAGGTCAAGTGCCGACTTAGGTTGTCTCCCATAAACAATGACAAAGGGACTATAACTTGTAGTTCGATTCACCGAACAATTAAAGGCAAACTCACCAAGTGATAACCGATTTTCCCAAGAGTAGGGGTTGTCATCGATCGAGGTCTACAACAAGTTTCCCAAAAATCGATTGATTACTTCAGTTTGGCCATCAGTTTGAAGGTGGAACACCGTACTAAACTGCAGTTTGGTGCCAATATTTTTCCAAAGTTTCTGCCAAAAATGACTATGAAATTTCGTATCTCAATCAGAAGTGATAGTCTTAGGGAGACAATGTAATTTGTAAACTTCTTTAAAGAAAAAATTGGCGATACGGGATGCATCCATTGTTTTGCGATAAGGAATGAAGTGGGCCATCTTTGAGAAACTATCAACCACTACAAAAATTGAATCCATAGCTCGAAGTGTGCATGGCAATCCAAGGACAAAATCCATAGATATGTCTTCCCAAGGAGCTTGTGTTATGGATAAGGGTAAATAGAGGCCTGCATTGGTGTTTTGTCCCTTTCCCACTTGGCACTTATGACACTTCATCACATGACGGTGCACTTCTTTCTTGAGGTAGGGCCAAAAGTATTTAGTCGCAACTAAGTGTAGTGTCTTGTCTCTCCCAAAGTGTCCTCCGTTATGTATCCCTTCAATCACCTTTTGCCATAAGGAGCAATCTGGAATGCATAAGCAATTTCCTTTGAAAAGAAAACCATCACAAAGAGTAAAATCAACAAGGACCTTGTCTTTTGCATCTGAGAGGAGTTTGGAAAAGTATTCATCCTCTTCATAAAGCTCTTGAAAAGATTCAAAGCCAAGTATAGTACTACGCATCATAGAGAGCAAACCCTTCTTGCGACTAAGAGCATCGGCAACTCGATTTTGAACACCAGCCTTGTGCTTGATATGGAAGTTAAATTCTTGAAGATACTCCACCCATTTTGTTCGTCGAGAATTAAGCTTTTGTTGAACTGAAATGTACTTTAGAGTTTCATGGTCAGTGTACAAAACAAACTCCCTATGAATCAAATATGGCCTTCAATACTCAAGGGTACGAAAGGGAGCATAAAACACTAAATCGTAAGTCCTATAACGGAGCTTAGCACCATTCAATTTTTCGCTAAGGAAAGTGATGGGACATCCTCCTTGACTCAAGACTCCTCCAATGCCGGTTCCGGAAGCATCACAATGTACTTCAAAAATAAGATCAAAATTTCTAAGAGCTAAAACCGGGGCAGTGCTTAACTTTTCTTTGAGTTGCTCAAAACTTTGTTGGGCTTCATTGGTCCATTCAAAGACTCCCTTTTTTACACAAGAAGTGAGTGGGGCTGCTCAAGAACTGAAATGGGCAATGAAACATCGATAAAAGGATGCTAATCCATGGAAGCTTCTAACATCATGAACATTGGTTGGAGTTGGCCATTCTTGAATCACTTTAATCTTTGCATTATCAACGAAGATGCCATCCTTGGAGATGTTGAAACCTAAGAAGAGAATTTCCTCCACCATGAAGTAGCACTTGTCAAGGGCAGCATAGAGACTCCCCTTCCTTAGGGTAAGTAGCACTTCTTGAAGGTGCTGCAAATGCTTATTAGTAGTCTTACTATAAATAAGAATATCATCAAAGTAAACCACAACAAATCTTCCAAGGTAAGGCTTCAAGATTTGGTTCATAAACCTCAAGAAAGTGGATGGGGCATTTGACAATCCAAATGGCATAACAAGCCATTCAAATTGTAAGACCCGCACGCCACGAACCCGGTGTAACCTTATGTTCTCATGTCATGACAGGTCTTCCTATCATGGTCGAGCCAAGCGGACCAAGTGCGTGAAGAAACCACAAGGCTAGGTATGAAATTGAACCCAAAATCATCTATTTAGGAGTGTGTGGTGACATACCTAAACAAGTGTGGTTGACCACACCTCAGAATAATGCGACCACAGAAGTCTGGGACGTGTGGTCACAATTTTTGGCTGTGTGGTCGACGGATTCTGCGACCACACGAAGTCAAACAGACTCCGTGTTTAGGAAACTTTCCTAATTGAAGGGGGTTCTTTCCTAATCTAAGTAGGACTCTATATGGAGGTTTTCCCTCTATATAAGGGACGTTCCTTAGTCTCTCTTACTCTTTTAGAACACAAATTGAAACCCTAAATCTAAGAGAGGAAGAGAAAGGAAGAGAAGGGGAAGGAGATTTGGAGAAGAAGCTTAGAGAATAAGGTTTTAAAGAGAAAAGTTCTATCTCCCTACAGCAAGCTTAAGGTATGGACTTGACTCTGTAGGCTAGATCAGATAGGATAGGTTCCTTTCAACAAGTTGACGTGTTGAATCTAATGTAACGATTTTAGTTATGGAATTTCTAAGAAAAACCATGAGAAAATTGATTAGGGATAATGGTTAATGAGAAACTGTAAATAGTGGCCATAAAATAATCATAGGATGAACCCAAGTGATGAGCCAATGAATCGACTCAGGAAGAATTCGAATTGAAGATGAAAAAGTGACCAAACATCATGTGGTCGCAGCCTGTGGTCGACCACAGGGTGACCAGAGGGTCGACCACAGCTATTCGGGAAGTTCTCAGGAAAGGTGTGGTCGCATGGTGTGGTCGCATAATCTGCGACCACAGGATTTGACCACGTAGTGTGTGGTCGCATATTGCGACCACAGGATCGACCACACGTGCGACCACACGATAACCTCAAATATATTTGAGACCAAACAAGGTTTTTGAATACTGTAACTTGGTAAACTTGAACCCTAACTTAAATACATTAATTGCTTAGGTTTCTAATGGATTCAAAGTAACTTTCAAAGCTTGGGAGAGGAACAAACATTGATCAAAGGTGAGGGAACAAGACCTAATTAATTGGATAATAACAAGCTGTTTTATTTCATTGTGTCCAATATCATGAAGGATTCTATGATTGTTTGCTTGTAATGTGCATCTCACATGTCATCCAATATTATTGTTATATTTTGCTCATGCATATTTAATTCTATCTATTTACAATATGATGATGTTGATTCTAGGGATAGACATGTGATTGTATGTGTGTGGTTAGTGTACTTGATGCAAGTGGAGCATCAGGGGGAGGACGTGACATTGTGGTTCATCCTGGTCACTAGACTCTAGCTCTATCTCTACTCAAGTCTTGTCCACTGACATCATCGTATCGTCATTACCTTAGCAGAACTATTACGTCGTAGGGCATCAGGGGAGGTGGTCTCGGACCGTGTAGTCTCTGACTCTGCCTGGGGGCCTTAGCTTTATCTTTATGAATGTATTGAGGGATGCTGGAGTGAGGCCTTAGATACATTGTTTGGCATTAGGATGGTTAGTTGCGAGCCCAGTTTGCAAGCCTTCGCCAATAGGGGCTTACATGTTGGTATGGATAGGGCATCATGTCACACCCCAATTCTGCACCATTCAGAACGGTGTGATGAATCGCTAATAAACCAATGGTTCAACCAGGATCTCTAATAGGCCATGTTGAGTAAAAATATAACCATGCACATCGACAACCATAATCAAAATAAATACACAATAGCGGAAGTCTTATAGTAAATGAACTGAGAACTCTAACTGTAATAATCATAATTAAAATATCAAGTTATTGTTGTATCAACTGAGACATAAATAAATAAAATATCAATTACATCCCTTTTATAAATTCAAATAAAATCCTAATAGAATACGCATGAGTTGCACTCGCATGAGGGGTCATGCGTATCTACTAAGTCTTCGGCTTCCATTGCAGCAACACGCGCATACATCGGAGCAATCATATAATCTTCAACTGTAGTACCTGCATCATCAACTAAAAATATTCGACGTCGAGAGGGTGAGCACACATCATGGCTCAGTGAGCAAACAAAACAATGCAACAAACATATGCATGCATTCAGTTCATATCTTTGGTCTAGTAAATAAGTTTGCAATGTGCTATAGAAAGGATAGGTGGCCAAAGGTCACATTTATTGACGTCGCACCTCTATACACGAGTGTGTGAAGCCGTCCAAAGGTAACGTTTATTGTCGTTCCACATGCACCCACCATGGACAATGTACACGTAAAGGTCACGTTTATTGCTGTTCCCGTTGCCCATACCAACACGTAAGCCCCTGCTGGCGAGGGCTCACAAACTGGGCTCGCAACTAATCAATCCTAATGCCAATCATTGTATCCAAGGCCTCACCCCAGCATCCCTCAATACGTCCATAGAGATAGGGCTAAGGCCCCCCGACAGAGTCAGAGACTACACGGTCCGAGACCACCTCCCCTCATATCCTAAGACGTAATAGTTCTGCTAAGGTAATGGCGATACGACAATGTCAGTGGACAAGACTTGAGTTAGAGATAGAGCTAGAGTGCTGAGGCCCCGCCTATGACACCTCCCCCTGATACTCGCTCGCATCAAGCACACCAACCACACACATACATCCACATGCCTATTCCTATCATCATCATCATCATCATCATGTTATAAACAATAATTTAAATATACGTGAACAGTAATAATAAAATATTGGATGACATATTGAATGCACATAACAAGCATATACGCATAGAATCAATCATGGCATTGAACTCAAGAATAAAACAGTTTATTATTAACCAATTAGTTTAGGTCTTGTTCCCTCACCTTTGCTTGATTGTAGGTCCTCTTTCAAGCTTTAAGAATCAACTAAATATCAATATTAAATCACTAGAAGACCTAATCAAGTCGATAGAATTTAATTAGAATTAATTCTGATTTTAAAAGCATGTTGTTAACTGGGGGTCGATGCCAGGGTCGGAGGTTCCATCGACCCTGGGTGCTACCACCCAGATTCTGGACTTCCCGAACACTGGGGGTCGATTGTTAGGGTCTGGTAGGGTCGATTGGCCATCGACCCCCCGTGCGACCCCCTGTGGGTTTAATCAAATTTTCATCCTACAGTACATTCCTTCGTGTTTGGGGTCCTATGGCTTGCTTCTACAATCCATTCTACACATGTTCTATGGTCTAGAACCGTAGTTCATTCACCTATATGGTTTTTATGATTTTTCCCATGATTTTTCATGAAAACCTAACCATGGATGGATGATTTAGGTTTCTCCTAGATCATTCCCTCTTCACTATATATTCTAAGGTTTGTAGAATTACATGGAGATAGTATCCATACCTGAGAATTAGGTTGGTTTCTCTGAAGCCTTCTCTTTGATCTTCTTCTCCACTTTCCTTCTCTTCTCTTTCTCTTCTCCTTCTCTTCTCTTTCTCTCAATCCAATTAGGGTTCTAAAATGAGTGAAAGAGGCTTAGGGACATCCTATTTATAGAGTAGAAACTCCCAAAATAAGTCCCATTGAGATTAGGAAAGAATCCCATTGAAATTAGGAAAGTTTTTAATTCACGATTTCTGTCGGCAGACTAGGGGTCGATGAGGGGGTCGGAGATCCCGTCGACCCCTGGTTCTAAAATGTCCAACCCCTGGTTAAAAACTCAGGGTCTGACTTTCTATCTTGGGGGATCCGACCCTGCCTAGCTGGGTGTGCGACCCTCCCCCTATTTTTAGTGTTTTCGGGTCAATTTAATACCTGAGATCGCGATCTCCCTCACGTACTTGATCCATTTGGCTCGACCATGATGGGTAGACCTAGTTTAAGGTGGTAAGATCGGGTTAGTTTGATACGGGTCTTACACATCAGGGGAAGTGTCATGCGGTATTTGATCCGGGAACTCTAGCTCTATCTCTATTCCATGATGGGTGCATGTGGGACGGCAATGGTGTTTGATCCGTTGGGCGACTTCACACACTCGTGTATAGAGGTACAATGGCCACCTATACTTTCTATTGCACATTGCAAACTTATGAACCAGACCAAAGATATGAATTGAATGCATGCATATGTTTGTTGCATTGTTTTGTTTACTCCTGAGCTCAAGTTGGAGAGTTGACCCTCGCACGTGCAATTCTTTTTAGTTTTTGATGTTGCATGTATTACAGTTAAATATTATGTCGACACGCCAATATATGAACAGGTGGCGGCTATGGATGAGCAAGCTATGGAGGACTGTTATGATTCATTAAGCGAGCGTTTCAACTATGGATGCACTTAGTGTTTAACTTTCGTATTTGGATATTTGTAATATGTATTAAATTATGTTTTGATTATTTGGAGATAATTGAAATATTAATCATTTATCATGATTAGACCTCAGTTCATTATTAATAAGACTTTTGCTATTTATTTTATTATCTCTGATTAATGTGGAATGTGTTTTGATTTAACATGGTTGGCATAGCCTATACGAGATCCTGGTTGAACCGTTGGTTTATTGACGGTTCATCACACCATTCCGGTTGGTCCAGAATTAGGGTGTGACACAAATAGTCCATCTTTGGTCTTGAAAGCCGTCTTCTATTCATCTCCAGGTTTGATTGGGCTTTGGTGATAACTACTTTTCAAATCAAGCTTTGAGAAAATGGTAGAGCCTGATAGATTGTCTAAGAGATCATCAAGGCGGGGAATGGGAAAATGGTACTTGACCGTGATCTTGTGGATGGCTCGGCTATCAACACACATCCTCCATGTTCCATTCTTCTTTGGTACTAAGAGTGCAGGCACAACACAAGGACTAAGGCTTTCTCGAATGAACCCTTTAGATAAGAGTTCTGTGACTTGTCGTTGCAACTCGGCATGTTCGATTGGACTCATCTGGTAATGAGGTAGATGGGGGAGAGGTGCACCGGGTATTAAATCAAGTTGATGCTGAATTTCTCTCATCGGAGGGAGACCTGAGGGTAGGTCGAATGGAAATACATCTTGAAACTCACTTAATAGTTGTTTTACTTGGTCTGGGATGGTTGACATTTGTACATCATACTCCGATTTTTTTAGCATTATATACACAACATCTACCCCTTCCATAGCACCCTTTACATCCTTTATTGTGAGCAAATTTAGGGTTGGGGAATTTTCCATCATTGGAGACTTGAGAGGCTCCTTGTTAGGTGCCAAAATAATTCTTTTTTATCAAATTCAAAAGAATAACTGTTATTCCTCCCATCATGAGTAGTTCTCCGATCAAATTGCCAAGGACGACCAAGAATGATGTGACTAGCATCCATGGGAAATACATCACACCATATTTTATCATAATATGTAGATGCAATGGAAAGATGAACAAGGCATCATTTGGAAATGGTTACCTTACTACCGTGCTTTAGCCAAGACATTTTGTATGGTGTAGAATGTTCTTTCAAGTCCAATTTCAACTTTTGAGTCGCCTCCTTTGAAATTACATTCTCACAACATCCGAAATCAATGATAAGTTGGCATACCTTACCGAAAATGGTACATGCTATGTGGAAGATATTGTTGCGTAATCATCGGTCTCCATTTTCTTGCTTTGGGGTGAGAAATATCTTTCTCATCATGAGGAGTTATCCGGTATCGGCATGGAGCACTTCTCCATCTTCTTTATGATCTTCCTCTAAAAGATCATCATTATCGACATCCTCAACATCGAATTCATTTTCTTGGTCCTCAAAACCCAACAAGGCACCTTTACTTGAAGTTTTGACAATTACTTGCTCGGTGGCCAATTTCTCCACAAGAATAATATTTTGTACCAGCAGAGGAACTTGAACCGGTTTGGGCAGTAGGATTAGTAACCTTTGGTTGAGTAGATAACTTTTCCATATTAGAGGAATGGTCCAAAGAATTACTTGGTTTAATAGTACTCACCGGATTCCGATTTGATCGATTGGAAGTGAAAGTAGATTGTTGTTTCCGACCTCGAGAACATTCCACCTTAAGGGCTCTTTGATGTGCATCTCCCACATCCCAAATGTCAAGGACTTCAAGGGCCTCTTGAATGTAAAATTAGAGCCCATTCAAGTATTTGTTTACAAGTACATCTTTCGGATCTATGATGTTGTTACGAATCATCAACTCATTGTACTCATTGGTGTATTGGTCTACCGTGGGTGTACCTTATCTCAAATTTTGGTACCGTTGATAGAGCTCTTTGTTATATCCCTTGGGAATGAAGTATTTTTTCATCTTGTCTTCCATATTTCTCCATGAAGTGATGGGAGCTTTGCCAATGGATTGACGTGTTTGCTTCTCACGTCGCCACCAAGTGATGGCCTTGCCTCGAAGGTGCATGGAGATGATGCCAACCCGACTATTGTCTGGGATATTTCTATGCTCAAAAACTTCATTTACAAGAGTTAGCCAATCAAGAATTTCATTAGGAGGATCAGTACCTGAAAACTCTGGAATATCCCTATTGACTTCTTTTTCCCAGTCCCGTTCTCGACCTCCTTGAGGGTAGTGTGGACGAAACCCTCTTGTTATGGGTTCGGATCCTTCTGATAAGGAATCATCGGATCTATCTTCTCTTGAATTTGGTGGATTGTTACTTTCTCGTAGTCTCTAAACCTCGAGAGTAAGTTTCTGAATTTGTTGTTGTATTTCTAAGGCTTGTGCTAATGCATCATCATTGATGGTGGTAGTGCGACTACCTCGACCACCTCAAAATTTTGGACCCATAATATCTCTCCTCCTTTTCTCTGATACCAAATGATGTAGGCCGGTTTTAGGCTTATGAAAATAATGGATCGGGAGAGTGGATTTATACAAAATCAAAGGAATCAAAAGGGAGGTGAAGTGCAGAAATAGATTTTGAAATTTTTTAAAGGTAAAGAAAGAAAAGGATATAATTGATGGAAGTGAAGGTGGGGTGACTTACTTCTCTTCTAGGATGTAAATCAACTCCAAAGGTGGCCTACAACTCTTCTAGGATGTAGATGAAGAATAAAATTCCAACTCTTCTAGGATGGAATGAAACTTCTTCAAGGTTTTAAGGGAGAACTCTTCTAGGTTCAAGAATTGCATTTAGGCAAATTTCATTCATAAAAATCACTTCAAATTGTTTCTGCAATACAAACTACTTTGGTGGCCTTTTATAGGCATAATAGAGAAAATAAAAAGACAATCATATCCTTAAATCCAAAGGCTGAAAATACAAAATAGAAAACAATAAATGATAGATTAAAAAAAAATAGACTCTTCCAATGCAAGGGGTTACTCCAATGAGCATTGATGCAAATTCCAAAGTCTTGATTCAAGGTCCAAGGTATTGATGCTAGGTTCAATGTCTTGATGCAAGCTCCAATGTAGAGAAGAATCTAGAAACATTGAATAAAAAATGCCATTTCATTATCCACTAAAGACTTGAAAGGTCACCAAAAAGGGGCTGGTTTTAAGGAGCAAGGGTCAGGTTCATTGGTTCTTTTGTAGCTTGGTTCATACCTTGGTCTTGGGCCAAATGGGCTTTGTAAGCTTGGGCTTTGATGCGGGCCAATCTTCGTAGTTGGATTGCATCATGTTAGATGAGACAAGCAACTAAACAAGAGCATAATGCACTAGTAAAGAAAAATAAAAATTTTATAAACAATGATGATAACGTAAATGACTGTGTATAAAATAATAAGGTACAGTACACAGGTCGGACAGTTACACTAAAAAAAGGAACAAGTAATAACAATGAATAAACAAAAGAAAATCCATCACTAGGCTAGTACGGGAGGTGGTGCAGGTATCGACTCATCACGATCATAATCCTGCTCATAAGCCACCCAAAGCCAATGCACCTACTCCTGGGTGACTTAGACACTCTGAGTGAGACTCGCCATACACTGGTCTATGTCCCATTGAGCATCAAAAAGAGTCTGTTGGTCGGCCCAAATGGCCAAGAGATGGGATGAAATTTGGTCGGTGACAGACTAAGAAGGTCCAGCCACAGGGATGGGCTGGGGTTCATGCGGGGGTGTAGGAGGGGAAATGTCATCTACGTCCATAGGTAAATCATCCCTTACACCCTTAGCTGCTACTGTGGTTGTTGCCCCTCTCAAAGGCCGCTGATGGACCTCTAATTCCTCATCACTGAGGACAATGTCGTGCATGCCCATCTTGTAGATGGTCTCACAATCCATATCTTCCATCACAATCTCCTCATACATCTGCTCTCCCTCCATTTCTACACCAATACGATCCTAAAGAGTAGTGATAAGTCATCCATTGGGCAAGTTTCCCTTCAGCCATGCAAAGGTCAGATATTGGGTCAGCTGTGAGACCTCATTATAGTGGCCGCTTTGGGGAAGTATGTTGAGCTATATAATGTGACAGTAAATGTAGGGAAGAGAAGGCAAGTTGACCACCTTCATAGGGTAGCCAGGCTGTAGAATCTGACTTTATATAATCTAGCGAAGGTCCTTAGTTAGGTACTTGCACTCCTTGGGCACACAATAAACCAACTAACCAGCGTTTGAAATGCCCAATAGATCTACCAACTCTTGGGTGTTGAGGGAAATGTCCACACCCTTCACCCTACTGGTGATACAGAGCTCTCTGCCTCGAGCAAAATCGTTGGGATTGCCCACCAACGCCAAATTACAATAGAACTATCATACCAAGTCTGCACAAGTGGCTACCTCATATTGAGTCGGTGGTAGCCAACCCAAAGCACCAAATGCTGTCTCCACACGAACCTGTCTAACTGTCGTAGGTTCATGAACCATCCCATCTCTATGCTCTTACCCTGGAACCAAGGATACTGAGCCTATGCCTCAGCAGAACAGAATCGACGCCCAGCATATCGCCAAGTGGGTGGGGGTGGACATCGAAAACCAGAAGGTGACACATTCTTGGTAGCCACTCTATGTCTAGACATAATAAACCTATAAGAATCAAAGCAAAACAAACATAAATTAGTCAAAAAATTTAGAAATTTTGACAGCATAATGGTGTAAAATGGGGCAAAAGCCTCAAACTAGTCCAATTCATGGACAAGAGGACTTACTTCAATTGGGAAACATTCAAGCAAACAAAATAGAATTTCAATTGATCACGAAATTAAGAAATTAAGAAGAATTTCAAGTTTGGGATTTTTTTCCCAAAACCTAGGTCAAAATTTGATATTTTTGGGGTTTCCAATGAAACACTCAACCAATCCTCAAATTGATTTTGGGGTTTCATCAATTGAGGTCCCAAAACCATTCCGAAACTAAAGAACAAAGTTTTCCATGGTTGGAATGATCATAATCAAAGAAAAACCAAAAAATAGGTAGAAAACCCTAGAAAATTCCCAAAAAGAGAAGTTCAAAGTTAGGAACTTACCTTAGAGATGAGGAAGACGACTTTGAACGGAGTGGAATGATTGCTTGGTGTCCAAAATGACATTGGAAACTCACCAATGGCGAGAGGAATCATAGTCGAGGAAGAAACAATGAGAAGAAAATGAGAAAAATGACTCAAATCGTGTATTTTAAAGCAAATTTTAGTTGTCCAGTCTGATATTTCAATTTTCATGTACGACCAGACACTCTCGGGAAGTATCTCAAAGTTTGTCCAGATTGATGTCCAGCACGATTATTTTGCCAGACCAGACAGTTGACTAGAAAAAAATTTTAAACTCACCGAATATGTCTAGTGGGATGACCAGTGGGACAAGGCATCTTAGACCTATGACTGGTCAAGCGCAACTGTACAAATTTTCTTATATTAGTGTTTATCTGGAAAATTTTGCTGGTCAGTTCTAGTTGGGATTTTTCATGTACTGTATGGAACTAACATCGTATATTATCGAATTATTTTGTAATTGTCTCATATATAGTGGTCATGTCTCTACTGATCCTCTAGGTACTATTAAACTGAAATTGCAGGCCGTAGAGGCAGTCGAAGAGGCCACAACCTTACCCCACCACCACCTGGATTGGGAGCTGAGAATGAAAACCCAGCTAACCAGACACCAAATAATAAAAATCAGACGGGAGCAAATCAAGGGGCAACTATCCTAGCCACCCAAAATAATTTACCAATCTAGCCTATCAAGTGCAAGAACAGCATTAAGTGTTGATGGAATTGCAAGTTGCACTAGGAACAAACATGCCCAACACTACCAACGCTACACCAGCACCACAAGGCCAAACTAATACGGCATCTATTGGCAATAATACCATACCTACAGCCTAGCAACACCAATAGATTCTGGTACTGAGCATACCAGGACAGTATCTGGGTGGGTATCAAGGTAGTTATCAAGGAGGATACCCATACCAGCCACTGATGTACATAGGTTGGAATGTGTGTAAACTTTAGATTCACAATTGTCAATGACTGGTTCCAACATGTTAATGTTCTTATCAAAGGGTATACAAGATCCATTAACAAGAACGACATGATAAGTTAGGGTTTCTATGAAAAACCTAACCTTAGCATCTTCTCAACCTTAGAATAGCATTAGCTGAAGATCAACTCTAAAGAAAACAAGGACCAGAGAACAACTTGGAGGTTATCCAATCTACTTGATCGGTCGCACCTAGTGTGAGACTAGTGACAGATCCGAACACTCAGGAAGTATCTCAGAGTTGTTCGGATTGATGTTCGATCGGACATTATTCCACGCCGAACATGCTACCAGGCAGTTTGGAGTGACTGTTTACCAGTCAGGACAGTAAATCCGATCACTATAATTTTGATAGAATTGAACCTAATTAAATTCTAATGGTTGTCTACAGTTCATAATCAATTCAAGGTAGTTTCTCAGGTCTTGAGAAGAGTTAACATCACTCAACAGTCAGGGGCAAGACCCAAAACTAATTGGTTAATAACAAACTACTTTGCTTGTTGCTAATATCTTGTGTTTGTACATATAACATGTCATCCAATATCTGCTACTATTGTTCATGCATATTAATTATTCTTATTATGATGTGATTAAGGATAGGCATGTGTTTATGTGTGGTTGATGTGTTGAGTGCAGAGAGGTTGGAGCCTCAAACCATTCTTCACACTGACATCGTCGTATTGCTGTTACCTTAGCGTGCTTAGTACATTGCAGGGTATCAATGAGAGTGCTGATGGTGTTGGCCATAGCCTTACGTTAGACTCTATCTCTATCTTTATTCCGTATTGAAGGGTGCCGGGGTAAGACCTTGGATACAATTTTGATGACATCTAAGATTGGTTTGTGATGAACCCAGTTTGCAAGCCCTCACCAGTGGGGGCATATATACTAGTATGTGGTAAGGTATCAAGGGGGTGCTGATGGTTTGGTTGTAGCCTGTTGTTAGGCTCTAGCTCTATCTCTATCTTGTAGTAAGCATTGTGGGGTGATACCGGTTTTGTTTGGAACCTGCCCATTCGGTGTGTTCACACCCTCTTGTATGGAGGTGTGGTTGTAGCTTATCCTTACCATAGAACATTGCAAACTTACCTAGACCAAATGATTGAATGCTACATCATGCATATTGTTTGCTGCATGTTTTGTTTCTCACTGAGCTAAGTTGTGAGCTCACCCCACGATATTGTTTTCTTTTTAGTTTCTGATGATGTAGGTTATACTATGGATGATTACATCAATGCACCTTCTGTTGGAAGAGTGGTACCTATGGATGTGCAAACGATGGAGAATGAGCATGACTCGTCATGCTAATGTCTCTATTGTGTTTACCTCTAGTGTTATTTTCCTATTTGGGTCATGAACTTGTAATAAGATATTTATTTATGTTCTGGTCGTTAACATAATTGGTTTAATTATTATTTTTCATTTAGATACTTAGTTCATTATTTAATAAAGAATTTCATTGATTATTTATATATTCTAATTGTAACTCAATGTATGGTTTTATTGCTGGCAAGGTTCTTATGTGATCCTGGCTTAAGCCGTTGATTCATTGACGATTCATTCACTCGACCAGAATTAAGGTGTGACAAGTCATACCCCAATTCTAATCAAACCAGAAGTGTGAATGAACCATCCCTAAACCATCGTTTCAAGCTAAGATCTTGTAAGACCATACCAATAATTCAAACCATACATTAAACCACAATCAGAGATGATAAATAATAAGCGGAAGTCTTTATTAATGAACTGAATGTCTAATGTGATAAATAAATAATTAACTAATTATCTCAATGTGACCAAAACATAAATAGAAACATCTCATTACAAATTTATAGTCCCAAGCTCGAAGTAAACCCAAAAGGTAAATACAGTAGTGGTGCTTGCATGACGAGTCATGCTCATCCTCTACCGCCTGCACGTCCATAGCCGCCACATGTCCATACGTTGGTACATTCATGTAGTCTCCAACGGTATTACTTCCATTATTAGAAGCGAAAAGGAAAACAGTACCGTGGGGTGAGCTCACAACTTAGCTCAGTGAGAAAATAAAACAATGCAACAAACATATGCATGATATCAAATTCATATCTTTGGGTCTGGTATAAGTTTACAATGTGCTTTGGTAGGGATAGACGGCTACTACACCTCCATACATGAGAATGTGAGCACTCCCAATGGATCACACACCGTTGTCGCCCCATATCACCCATTACAGAATAAAGATAAAGCTAGAGCCTAACTGATCACACACCACTAGCACCCCCTTGATACTCTACCCATACCAGTACGTATGTCCCTACTGGCAAGGGTTTTCAAACTAGGTTCATGACTAACCAATCCTAAATGTCATCAAAGGGTGTATCCAAGGCCTTACCCTAGCATCCTTCAATATGCCCACAAAGATAGAGCTAGAGTTCGCTGGTTAGACTAAGGCCCACATAGTGATCACTCCCCCTGATACTCTGTAACGTACTAAGTCTGCTAAGGTAACAGCAATACAATGATGTTAGTGTGGTGAATGGTTCGATGCTCCAATCTCTCCCCATTCAACACACCAACTACATACAAGCAGATGTCTATTCCTATCATCATCATCATAACAGAAGTATAAATATGCATAAACAAGAAAGATATAAGATATATATATATAACAATAAATTGGATGACATGTGAGATGCACAAAACAACATACAGAACATGGCATCAATCAAGTTAACAGAAAGTAAAAGGTAGATTGTTATTATCCAATTAGTTTAGGTTTTGTTCCCTCACCTGCGAATGATGTTTGTTCCTCTTCTAAGCCTTGGAAACTATCATGAATTAATGAAAAGCCTAAACAATTAATGAACTTAGGTTAGAGTTTTATTCCATCCAGTTTTGGTACTCGGACTCACTGTCCGGTCTCCTATTTATGTCCTCTGGACATTTGTCCAGTCGAGTCACCTGTCTTGCATTGGTCGACCGATAAGTCCACCGAACAAACCCTATTATACTTTTCAAGAGTCATCGGTCACCTCACCAGTCTCCTATATAGTCGACCGGTTAAGGGACTGGACAACTCCTGAGTCATATCCCAGATTTGTCTTTCAGTCCGAATTCATTCTGAGTCAATTCTTCGGCTCAACAATGGGATTCCTCCTAAGGAGATTATATGGCCATTATACATTGTTTAACCAGCCTTAACCATTGTAATGTTAATACGAATTCTATATTCAAAATATTTAGGATCAAAGCATGGGATTGGATCTGATCTTCCTTGCAATATGATCTCTAATCCACAAACCTACTATAATCTAACTTTCTACAGAGACAAGGTACTTACTGTTGGCTCCCCAATGCAGTTGGTTGGGATCTGATGGTAATTCCTCCTTTTGCAGAATCTCTTCTCCTTCCTCTAAGCTTTCTTCCTCTCCAAGTCTTCTTTTCCTCTCTTTTTCTCAGTTCTAGGGTTTGGGAATGAGCAAAAAGAGTGAGAGAAGATAGAAGGGCGTCCTCTATATAGAGAGAAAGTTTCCATATACAGTCATCTCTCAATTAGGAGAGTAGCCTTCTCAAATTAAGAAACCTTCTTAATTTCGGAGTCTATTTTTGGGCTTGATCGGTCGACTCACCGGTCACAAAATACGAAGACCGGACAACCTAAAACTACCAAACGGATAAACCTAAGAACAACTGGTTTCTTACTTAGTTTTATGGTCTGGCGTCATCTAGCTGATTCGTCCGACCAAGTTATAATGGAAGACTCGGCATGATACGAGAACGTAAGGTTAGACCAAGTTCGTGGAGTGCGGGTCTTATAGACATGTCCATACCTATCCAAAAGAAAAACCAAAAAAAACAAACAACGAACTATGTTGTACCTGATTTCTAGGACCTCTAGAATACGTAGGCAACTTAGAGGACTCTCAAGTATGGTACTCTTAATCCACAGGGACTATCCAGATTCAATTTCAATCATACATCTGGCATAAATCTCAACTTGAACAATTGAATCTAATAAAGCTCAAGCATAAATCACATCCATAAGCTTTAAAAAATTAATATGTTCGAACTACGTTATGGACTTCATTTTTAGGATGGAATATATAGGCAGTTTGAGATGAACTTTTGAGATTTAGTCCATCATCGAATCATCTTCGGTTTGGTTCACTCTATATTACTTTGTTTATTTCTTTCAGAGTATGTTTGGCTGAACCTAGGTTAAAAGAACTTACACACTTGGCATAGGATCCGCCATGAACTCTAGTCATCCATTGACCATGAACAGTGAGAACAATAAAGTTTAAGGAAAGTAAAATCATATAGGAGGTCAATTTTCAGATCGGACAGCTTTAGGTGCCTAACACCTTCCCAAATTGTACCTTAAATGCTTACCCGTTCTTTAATAGACCAAAGCCAATATATTGGGTCATGAGTCAATAGAAGTCTTATCTTATGATAAGACTACATTCTTAGGTTTTATACCTTAATCTAGGCAGCGACTCCAAATCTTTACCGTCCATCAACGTGGGTGGACAAGATCAAAAGCAAAAGCTGATGATCCATATTTTTCTTAGGAAAACCCGAGGACTCTTGAATATAAATTTTCACCAAAAATATTTTGTCCTCACAGTGGCGACTGCATAGGGGATTCCACGTTCAAACTCTAGATTCACTTTTCTTGAGTGATTGACATTGGATGCTAGATCTAGGGCTATTATTATTTATGTTTTTCACAAATCATGATATTAGCCAACCCGGGTCCTCATGCATTTGGGATCACTTGCTAGGCAAAAAGCATTGCCTTGACACATACCTTGTAAAAGTCTCAATTGAGGAGAGCCTCTAACGATTGTTTCTTGGATCCACTGAGGAAGGCGTCATACTACTTTAAGTCTTGATATTTTGTAAAATGGTATATCAAAAGGAATTGATGGGCCTATAATTCACCATGTAGATGGGATAGGTCCACTCCTCCTCGTCAAGGTAGCCTTGCCGGTCCTAACTCAATTTAAGCCACATGTTTGTTATTTTCTAGTCCATCCCTAAACCGACATGGTAAAACCCGTTTCATCATGATATATATGCCCGTGACGTTGAAGTTCTGCCCATTTTTACTCTTGATTTGTCAATATGTTAGAATCTATATGATGAGCATCTTGAACTCTCACCAGTTTGGAGCAAAATGAATGTATAAACTTGTTTCGCATCATAATGGACAGCCACTGTACACTCTCAATCAATGAACTCAATGTGTCAGATCTATCATTGTTAATACATTGGTTTCAAAAATGAATAAAAACTCCCTATCATGACATAGGTACCATAATTGAGTGGTCATTTACCTATTTGTTTAGTCATGAACCATTTTTGCTAACTATCCCATATGAAAGCTATGAATGAATATATCCATGTTAATTTCTTTGAATTTGACAAACCAAGTGGTCGGACCTTGTTGTCTAATGAACCGTTTGGGTCACGAGGCCCAAGACCAATCACAGTTTCATTTGAAGCAACTAAATTGACCTACATAATGTTTATTCAATGACTTTTATAAGGGAGCTAATATTTGTATGGTCGAGTTAGCCTGCATGTGTATGTGACCTCTTTCTATCCCCCTTACTCCATGTTCCTAATACGTGTCTGTTCAGTCTTTTTCCGATACTCTTCAAAAAAGTCAAGCTAAACCTATAATTGTTAGCTACTTTTTGAGTAAGACACTCCCTTTCTAAGAAACTGACTAGGACTCCTATCAGTTAGAAGGATAAGATGTAACGCCCCCAAACTTGGAGTCTCATGCATTACCAGACTAAAAATACCCAAGATCACAAGAGGCAGATGATTCAAACTTACTCTTACTAAAACATAAATCACAACATTTCAAACCTTCAGCAAAAGTTAAATACATTAACTGGTGGTGAATTAGTCTTTACATAATACTATTACATCAACTTAAGCTACTAACTACTCAAAAGTACATGTACATTTTTTTCCTTTTCTACACTTTAGACATCGTTTCCTTTCTACATTTGATGCCCCCTTGGGCTCAAGTATGATCCTTTACTGAGTTTTCTTTTCAATAGAGCTTGACGGCTCAACTGGGACTAGTGTGGTAGCATCTGAAAAACCACATGGTATAAAGGAATGAGCTAAACGCTCAATGAGAAACGTAACAATCACACAATAGCTAATGCATCATCAAACTTAAAAGAGCATAGCAGTTTAAGGAACATCTTCAAAACAAAGCAAGATTATACATTCTCAGAGTAGACCAAAAACATGGCATGAGCAGTCATTTACAGATTAGAATCCAGTTAAAATGTCATGTGGCTACTGCAGTGAACTATGAACTAGAGAGTTGGAGCCAATACACACAGAACAATGAGCCCAGAGGCACAGAATAGTAAGCCTGAAGACATAGAATAGTAAGCCCAAAGGCACGGTACTATAGGCGTAGCGCATCTCCATCCATTACATAACCCCCTAATGGAGAGGAGGCAATAGCCATGGGTACTTTAATTCTTTTATAAATTTCTTATAGAACAGTATGGTATGGAACAGTTTGTAATGAATTTAATATCTTTGACAGTACAATGTACAGTAACAGTAGTGCAGTAGCAGTGTCGGTAATTCTTCCAGTAATAGAAATTTACGGAACAGTAATAATATTATTAATACGGTGATAGAAACAGTATCAATTACAGTAATAGAAGTTTACAAAACCAGACAATATCTTAACCAGAACAGGACTTAGTGTCACATACATAAAGATAACCTTCAGTACACAATACAGTCACACTAACATTTCAATGAGGGAACTTACAGAATGGTAATGATATCACAGTCAGGAAAAACTCCCAGAACATACATCACACAGCACCAGACATCATCTGATGGATATATTCCTCACCTGGTGTACTGTCTATTTCTTTCCCCTTTGCTATATGAAGAAGTTTGTTCAACTCTTTCCTCAGATCCTGGGCTTCAATCTGTTCTTGGTATGATCAACAACATTACACAGAAATTCTCTTAGTAACCCTCTTATTTATCTCAGAAAACTATTCATCTTACTGACTTTGAGAAATGACTAAAAAGTCCTTCTCATTCTGTTAAGATTTCACTATTATAATGCCCAGACAAGGGCTAAGGGTAAAAGTCATTTATTAAAAGTTCCTCTCCCTTATCTAACTTTCTCTATATTACTAATTAAAGTCCCAAGGCAAAGTAGTCACTTGGCCTTGAAACTCCTCCCTTAACCTCACTTTAACTCCACTTTTCATTGCTAGGGGTATTATGGCCCTTTTACGGCATGCTGAGAAATTCACCTAAACTAAGAGTATTATGGTCATACCCTCAAATTTAGTCCTTCTGTTCCGTTAGTTTCTCTATTAGGAAAAATAGTGATGTCCACCTATGGTATGTACGGCATAAGATTATCTCTAAGTTATTAATCCTATTATCTCATTAGTGATCTGGATAATTCTTAAGCTATACATTGAATCCTTCAGTCTTGCTTTGACATCTCAATTCATGTGTTGATCATTGATTCAATCAACAATTAGACCGATTTTGTTACCCAATCAAAATTGATTTCAATTTGCATATCTATGTATAAAACTCATTCCTTAGATCAAACAGGTTCCAGATTCATGGTAGGGTCCAAAGTTAAGCTTATTAATTTACTTGGATTTTAATCCAATTCAGATATGCTTTTGTCTATACATTCTTGTATTTCTTGCAAACTCTTGACTAGAACTTTCAACCCATGAGTTCCTATGCAATCCTCAGCCCTCATGTCTTATAGTTCTGGTCCTTGCAGTCCACTAATAGATTAGCTCTCTTAAATAAGCATTATCATTCCCCTTGTTTTTTAAAAGAAAAGTCTGCTGGTTACAACTCTGCCACTACCATTTTTATAAAGAACTTGAGAGTTTCAGTCAGTATAAAAGCTATCCAAACCCTACTTCAAAAACCCGTAAAACCCCTGCAATGCCCTGAGTATCTAAGGTAGAAACTAACCTTCTTCTCTTTCTATTTGCAGGTCACCTGAAGTTGCAACAACTGCTGCTGCTTCTACTCTCTTCTTCCAATCAAGATTGACACCACTCTACTTGGTTATTACGCTGCTTTACAGCTTCCTTCATCACCTCAGCTCCTCACACCATCATTCTCTTCTTAGCAACTGATTTCCCCTCTTCTTCTTCCTACTATGTCACTCTGTTTTGCTGAAACTTTCTCTCTTTTTTTCCCAAAGCAAGAGCAGCTCACACTCACATTGACTCATGGAATGAAGGTAAAAAAACAGATTACTTGCTAACACTCCTACCTATTTATACTTTTAATTAGTGAACTAATCACTTAAGTTACTAATTTGCCCATAATTTATGCTACTTAAATACATTAGTACCTAATTAGTTTGGTATCCTTACAAAAATATTTAATAAACAACCCCCAACTTCTTACTATTGGTCTTAAAGCCCCTAGGTCTGTAATTTAGTCACCAAAAACCCATACACCTTTACTAACATGTGTTGGTATAGTTAACAAGCTTGTGATAGCTCAGTGGTTGAGCTATCTTAACACCCAACAACTACTCTTTCTGGTGGAACGACTTGGTTTGCAAGGGCCAGCTAAACCAAACCCAAGTTGGTCCACCCTTAATTCTTTGTATTTTTTTTTTTTTTTTTGAAGAACAAGAGTTAATTCCCTTCTCTCTTCGTTCTCTCTCATCAAGTGGGGCCCATACTCCCATTAGCATAAAGTGGTTTTTTTCCCCAAGATATTTCATCATATAAAATAATATTATAATACACAGTACCATTATCTAAACCACTACCTTGTCTAGGATCGATAGATTACCAAAACACCTTTCGTATTGATCCTATACCCTAACCAATAGCCCAGGAACTGAGGTATTACATAAGATGCCCTATAATCATAAATATGACTAAGGTCCCATCCCAAGGCCTATTCAATCATCTTGTTAAAATTACTGAAGGTCAAAAAAGATCACAAATGAAGACCCTGAACAAATTCCAAACTCTAGAGAGAATAAGTCAAATGAAAGGGAGAATGTTGTTAAACCTAGTTCACCTGAGGATTTAATTAAGGCAAGGACAGATGCCAATTTATGAGAAAATACCTTATGGTACCTGAGTGAATACTTCCAATGTAAGACCCACACACCACGAACCCTGTAAGACCTGTATCGAACTAACCGATCTTACCACCTTGTACCAGGTCTACCTATCATGGTCAAGCCAAGTGGACCAAGTGCGTGAAGAAACCACCAGACCAGGTATGAAATCAACCCAAAAATAGTCAATTATGAGCGTGTGGTCGCATACCTAAACAGGTGTGACCGACCCCACCTCAAAAGAGTCCAACCTCATGACTTTTGGTCGTGTGTTCGGACATTTCAAAAGGTAGGGTCGATAGATTCTGCGACCCCACCTCCAGCCCCACGAAACCCAGTCAGAAATTGAATTTAGGAAACCTTCCTAATCCGAAGGGGGTTCTTTCTTAAACTCATTAGGGCATATTATGGAGGGTTTTACTCTATAAATAGGATGTCCCTTAGCCTCTTTCATCCTTTTAGAACCCCAATTGAAAGTGAGAGAAAGACAAGAGAAGAAAGAGAAGGAAAATTAAAGAAGAAGACTAAGGAAGAGGAAAATTCAAAGAAAACTCTGAATCTTTAGCAAGCATAAGGTATGAACCTATTTCCCATGATTAATTAAGAGCCTATAATAGTTCATGAAGAAGATAGGATCTAGGAGAAACCCAAATCATCCATCCATGGATAAATTCCAAGAGAAACCATGGAGGAAATTATTGTGAACAATAGATGGTGTATAAAATTATAGTTTTGAGCCATAGAACAATCATAGGAAGGACCATGATGATAAGCCAAAGGATTCAAACATGAAGGAATTGACTTAAGAGTAAAAGGTTGACCATAACACGTGTGGTCGCAAGTGAGGTCGCATGATGTCCGACCCACAAGACACACATGTCCGACCACATGCCCTCGGGAAGTTTCTAGGGAGGGTGTGGTCGCACGTGTGGTCGGAGTATATCCGACCCAACCCTGTGACCCCACACCCTGTGGTCGTAGAAACTAAGACCCTAGGTGCTACCACACCTGCGACCCCTCAGTTTATGTTAGTCTAAACATATGGAAATTAATTCTAATTAAAAATCAATCAACTTGTTAGGTTTTCAAGTGATTTAAAAGTGATTCATAAAACGTGAACGATGATCTACTATCAATCAAAGGTGAAGGAATAAGACCTAAACTAATTGACTAATAATAAATTATTTTTATTTATTGACTCCGATGCCATTAATGATTATATGCTTGTATGCGTGTATTGTGCATTTAACATGTCATCCAATATTTCTGCTATTACTATTCATGCATATTTAATTTTATTTATTTATAACATGATGATGATGATGATGCTAGGAATAGGCATGTGAATGTTTGTGTATGGTTGGTGTACTTGATGCGAGTGGGGCATCAAGGGAAGTGTAATGCGGTGCGGTCCTAATACTTTAGCTCTATCTCCACTCAAGTTTTGTCCACTGACATCGTCGTATCGCCACTACTTTAGCAGAACTATTACGTCGTAGGACATCAGGGAGGTGGTCTCGGATTGTGTAGTCTCTGACTCTGCCGGGGGGCCTTAGCCCTATCTCTATGGACGTATTGAGGGATGCTGGGGTGAGACCTTGGATACACTGTTTGACATTAGGATTTGTTAGTTGCGAGCCCAGTTTGCAAGCCCTCGCCAATAGGGGCTTACGTGTTGGTATAGGTAGGGCATCAGGGGAAGTGTGATGCGGTGCGGTCCTAGCACTTTAGCTCTATCCCTATTCCATGGTGGGTGCATGTGGGATGGCAATGGTGTTTGATCCATTGGGCGGCTTCACACAGTCATGTATATAGGTGCGGCGGCCACCTATCCTTTCTATTCCACATTGCAAACTTATGAACCAGACCAAAGATATGAATTGAATGCATGCATATGTTTGTTGCATTGTTTTGTTTGCCCACTGAGCCGTGATGTGCGCTCACCCTTTCGATGTCAAATATTTTTAGTTGATGATGCAGGTACTACTGTAGAAGACTATATGAATGCTCCGATGTATGCACATGTCACGGCGATGGATGCAGAAGCTATGATGGAGTTGCATGATCCGTCGTGTGAGTGCAACTCATGCGTCTTCAATTTGTTACCAAGGACGATACTTAAAGGCACCTATAGAGTAGCTCCTACGGAGTTGAAGGGATTGAGACTCAACTATAGGAGTTATTAGACAAGGGTTATAATCAGCTAAGTGTTGCATCACGGGGAATGCCAATGCAATTCGTGAAGAAGAAGGACGGTAGTGTCAAATTATGTATAGACTACCGAGAACTAAACAAGCTCACGATCAAGAATCGATATCTACTACCTCAGATCGATGACTTGTTTAAACAGTTGCAAGGTGCAAAGGTATTCTCTAAGATTGATCTTCAGTCAAGATATCATCAATTGAAGAAAAACATCCAGCGATATCTCGAAGATATCTTTTAAAATCGGGATTGGACATTATGAGTTCTCGATTATGACGTTTGGATTAACCAATGCCCTTACATTTTATGGAACTGATGAACTGAGTGTTTCATGACATATTGGACACATCGGTCATAGTTTTCATAGATGATATTTTGATTTATTTCAAAAGTAAAGCAACTTATACAACGAATCTTAGAACAGCTTCACAACAGCTGAGAAGGGAGAACCTTTATGCCAAGTACAAGAAATATGAGACTTGAATAAACAAAGTGATCTTCATGGATCACGTAGCATAAAAAAAAGGATTAAAATGGACCCTATTAAGATAGAAGTAATCATATGGTGAGAAACATCTAAGGAATATTGCGAAGATCAGAGTTTCTTGAGTTTAGCTGGTTATTACAGACGATTTATAGAGAACCACTCTAAGATCGCAAAATCTCTTACCATGCTAACCAGGAAGGGAGAGGAGTTTAATTAGACTAACAAGTGTGAAGAATGTTTTTAGACTCTAAAAATAAGATTGATATCAGCTTCCATCTTGATCGTTCTAACACCAGGAAAACCATTTACCCTATACATTGAAGCTTTCGAATTGGATCTAGGATGAGGGTTGATGCAAGGTAAATAAGCGATTGCATATACTTCAAGAAAACTGAAGGAGCATGAGAAGAGTTACCTTACTCATGACTTGGAATTACCGATAATGAATTATGCAATCAAGACTTGGAGACATTATCTATACGGAGAAGAATTTTAGATTAAATGGGAACACAAGAGTTTTATTTATCTCTTCACCAGAAAGAGTTGAACATGATGCTAAGGAGATGGTTGGAATTGCTCAAGGATTAAGAATGGGATATTCAATGTCACTGGTGCAAGGCTAATGTAGTAGCTAAAGCCTTAAGAAAAAAAGGGAATTATGAAGTCTAAGGAAGGACCCAGTATAAATGCTATCTTATGTTTCGCAGCAATAGATTCAGATTTAGAAAAAGAGTAACATATAATAGAAACTCGTGATGATCCAATTGAGCGATAACTTATAGATGAACTTATAGAGTAATAGTTCATCGTTTGTGTTCACAAGCATTAAAGATCATCTTTGATTTGATGGAAGAAGTAAAGGCATCAATTTGTTTGATCCGTATCTGAAAGCGGTGTAAGAAGATTCAGAGAAAGAAAAAAAAACCTAACCCTGACTTACTTTGGATGCAAAAAAGGTCCTGAGATACAGAGGATGATTATGCATACCTGAAAGTGAAAAACGCTAATCATAGATACAAGATAATGCTAAAAGCCCATTCTATTCCGTATTGGGTACATCCTAAAATATACCAAAAGATGAAGAGATTATTTTGATGGAAGGGAATGGAAGTAGTTGTGGATAGATGCATGTTTCAGTAACGGAATTATCAGCAAGTAAAGGCTGAAAGACAAATACCAACATGGCTTACAACAATAACTATCGGAGTCAGACTGGAAGTGAAACTGCATTACAATGAACTATGTCATCGATTTTCCACTGACTCCCAGATCGGTTGACGCAGTTTGGGTGATTTTTGATCGCCTTATGAAGAAAGCTCATTCCATTGCTATACGACCTCGGTATGCTTTGGAGCGACTAACTAAGCTATATGTGGATAATATTGCCAGATTGAATGGTATGCCTGAGAGCATAGTGTCGGTCAGAGGCTCATGCTTTATCTAGAAGTTTTGGGAGGATCTACAGAAAACAATGGGGACAAAGTTGAAGTTTAGTACCGCATTTTACCTTAAATCGACGGACAGTCGGGGCAGACTATACAGATCCTAAGAGATATGCCCCGACCTTGTGAAAGTGATTTCAAGGAGCTTGAGTTGAGAAGTTATCGTGAATTGAAGTTGCTACCAAGCTACCATGTAAATGTCACCTATAAAGCATGGTACGGGAGAAATGTCAAACTCCTCTATTTTGGAATAAAGTTGGTGAATGAAGAATTTTAAGACCTGAGTTTATTGAAGAAACCTATCAAGTGGCAAACAAGATCAAAGAAAAGGTCAAAGACGGCTCAGGATTATCAGGAGAGACACCAAGACCTCGAGTTCGCCATAAGTGACAAAGTGTTCTTGAAGATATCACTTATGTATGGTTTGGAAACGATTCGACAAGAAGGGAAAGTTGTATCCTATATAAGTTTTGGAACCTCATAAAAATTTTTGGAGAAATGTAGAAAAGTTGCATATCAACTAGCATTACCGCTGTTCGTGTCTAGTGTGCATGACGTATTTTGCGTATCTCTATTGAAGAAGTATGTTGGAGATCCATATCAAAGGTATTGACCACTGATCCACTGGATTAGATAGTAGATTTAACTATTGAAGTGGTACCAGCCCAGTTCACTAGTTAGAAGGTACAACATCTCCAAAGCTGGGATAATTATTATATGAAGGTAACCTGGCGAAGACAAGACGTGGAGAAGATTGCATGGGAGGAAGAAGATGCAATGCGAAAACAGAATTCCCACCTATTGACTCCGAGGAAAACTCAAATTTTGAGGATAAAATTTATTTTAAGGATGAAAGAGTTGTAAGATCCGTACGTTCAAATTTTGAAGACAAAATTTCTTTTAAGGGTGGTGGATTTGTAAGACCCGCACGCCATGAACCCGGTCTAACCTTACATTCTTGTGTCGTGACCAGTCTACCTATCATGGTCGAGCCAAAGGGACCAAGTGCATGAAGAAACCACAAGACCAGGTATGAAATTTAACTCAAAAATAGTCAAATATGAGTGTGTGGTCACATGCCTAAACAGGTGTGACCGACCCCACCTCAAAGGAGTCCAACCACATGAATTTTGGTCGTGTGGTTGGACATTTCAAAAGGTAGGGTCGACGGATTCTGTGACCCCACCTCCGACCCCACGAAACCTAGTCAGAAACCAAATTTAGGAAACCTTCCTAATCCGAAGGGGGTTCTTTCCTAAACTCATTAGGGCATATTATGGAGGGTTTTACTCTATAAATAGGATGTCCCTTAGCCTCTTTTATCCTTTTAGAACTCCAATTGAAAGTAAGAGAAAGAGAAGAGAAGGAAGAGAAGGAAAATTGAAGAAGAAGACTAAGGAGGAGGAAAATTTAGAGAAAGCTCTTAAGCTTCAGCAAGCATAAGGTATGAACCTATTTCCCATGCTAAATTGAGAGCCTAGGATAGTTCATGAAGAAGATAGGATTAGGAGAAACCCAAATCATCCATCCATGGACAAATTCCAAGAGAATCCATGGAGAAAATTATTGTGGACAATGGATGGTATATAAAAATTATAGTTTTTGAGCCATAGAACAATCATAGGAAGGACCATGATGATAAGCCAAAGGATTCAAACATGAAGGAATGGAATTAAGAGTGAAAGGTCGACCATAACACGTGTAGTCGCAAGTGAGATCGCATGATGTCTGACCCCACAAGACACACATGTCCGACCACATGCCCTTGGGAAGTTTCCAGGGAGGGTGTGGTCGCACGTGTGGTCGGAGTATGTCCGACCCTACCTTGCGACCCCACGTCCTGTGGTCGCAGAAACTGAAACCCCAGGTGCTGCCACACCTGCGACCCCTCAGTTTCTGTTAGTCTAAACACATGGGAATTAATTCTAATTAAAATCTATCAACTTATTAGGTTTTTCAAGTGATTTAAAAGTGATTCATAAAGCTTGAACGAGGATCTACTATCAATCAAAGGTGAGGGAACAAGACCTAAACTAATTGGCTAATAACAACCTGTTTTACTTATTAAGTCTAATGTCATGATTGATTCTATGCTTGTATGCTTGTAATGTGCATTTAACATGTCATCTAATATTCCTGCTATTACTGTTCATGCATATTTAATTTCTATTTAATTATAATATGATGATGATGATGATGCTAGGAATAGGCATGTGAATATTTGTGTGGTTAGTGTACTTGATGCGAGTGGGGCATCAGGGGGAGGACGTGACACTATGGTTCATCCTGGTCACCAGACTCTAGCTCTATCTCTACTCAAGTCTTGTCCACTGACATCGTCGTATCATCATTACTTTAGCAGAACTATTACGTCGTAGGGCATCAGGGAAGGTGGTCTCGGACCGTGTAGTCTTTGACTCTGCCGGGGGCCCTTAGCTCTATCTCTATGGAAGTATTGAAGGATGCTAGGGTGAGACCTTGGATACACTGTTTGACATTAAGATTGCTTAGTTGCGAGCCCAGTTTGCAAGCCCTCACCAATAGGGGCTTACGTGTTGGTATGGGTAGGGCATCAGGGGAATTGTCATGCGGTAAGCTCCTAGCACTTTAGCTCTATCCCTATTTCATGGTGGGTGCATATGGGATGGCAATGGTGTTTGATCCATTGAGCAGCTTCACACACTCGTGTATAGAGGTGCAGCGGCCACCAATCCTTTCTATTGCACATTGCAAACTTATGAACCAGACCAAAGATATGAATTGAATGCATGCATATGTTTATTGTATTGTTTGTTTACTCACTGAGCTCAAGTTGGAGAGCTGACCCTCGCGCGTGTAATTCTTTTTAGTTTCTGATGTTGCAGGTATTACGGTTGAAGATTATGTCGACACACCAACATATGAACATGTAGCGGCTATGGATGAGCAAGCTGTGGAGGACAAATATGGCTCGTTAAGCTAGCGTTTCAACTATGGATACGCTTAGTGTTTAACTTTCCTATTTGGATATTTGTCATATGTATTAAATTATGTTTTGGTTACTTTGAGATAAATGATATATTAATTATTTATCATGACTAAACCTCAGTTAATTATCTGTAAGACTTTCGCTATTTACTTTATTATCTCTGATTAATGTGGAATGTGTTTTGGTTTAACATGGTGGGCATAGCCTATTCGAGATCCTGGTTGAACTGTTGGTTTATTGTCGGTTCATCACACCAGTCTCGTTGGTGCATAATTGGGGTGTGACATCCAAGCCCGTCCAACTGTTACCTTTGGTTCATGTTTCGGTTCATGTTGGAATTAAAGAGAGATTTAGCCCTAGACCGGTTCAATCTTCACATATGGTTCATGTTCCGATTCATGTCTGAATTTGAAAGTGTTCCATCCCTTTATACTCAATGCCATGATCTAGCCCTAGGCCAAGTCAAACGTCACCTCTAGTGCATGTCCAATTCATGTTGGAATTAAAGAGAGCCCTAGACGGTTCAATCATCACTGCCAGTTCATGTCGGAATTAAAGAAAGATCCAGTCCTAGGCTGATTCAATCATCACTACCAGTTCATGTTGGAATTAATGAGAGATCCAATCCTAGGCCAATTCAATCGTTACCACCGATTCATGTTGGAATTAAAGAGAGATGTAGCCCTAGACTGATTCAACCATCACCTCTGGTTCATGTCCAGTTCATGTTGGAATTAAAGAGAGATCTAATCCTAGGCCGATTCAACCGTCATCTCCGATTTATGTCAAAATCAAAGAGAGCTCTATTCATCTGAACCTAATGTCTTGATTTAGCCCTAGGCCAGTTCAATCATTACATCTGGTTCATATTCCAGTTCGTATCGAAATTCAAAAGAGTTCCATCCCTCTATGCCAAGTTAGCCTTCACATCCGGTTCATGTTAGAATCAAAGAAAGCTCCATTTCATATAAACTCAGTGTCATCGTTATAGCCTTAAGCTTGTCCAACCATTACTCCTGACTTGGGTCATAACTTCAAGAGAGTGCCATTCATCTAAAAATCCATCTCATGGTTTGTCTCTACTAATCAAAACCTAATGCTGTAAAATAGAATTGACCATCCAAAATGACAGCTCAAGGTTTATGTTTAAAGTTAGGCTACCTCCCACACTTAATGGACATCTGAGCTATGAAAACATTCCACCTATCCTTGGGAATTGGGTCTTGCTACCTAACGGAGTCAGTCCCAAGCTCTTAAGAATCCAAAATACCATCATCACCTGAACTGGGGGTAAATTGGTGATAAATCTCAATGAACCCAGATTGGGGTATAAGGCAAAGTGATTTTGATCCCAAACTTGCTTAGCCTAATGATGAACCTCACTGAATCCCAAACTGAAGTATAAACCATAATGACATTGGACCTAAACAAGAGTGGTCCAATGATAAACCTTAATGAACCCCAAACTAGCCACGGATGATGAGCCATTTCCTAAATTTCTATGCCACCAGCCACTTGAGAAAATAAAGTACAACCCGCCTGTGGAAACTTTAAAATGATCATTCTAGAGACACAGGAACACAACATCTGTAGGCTTGAGACGCCTTGAGGATTAATCCCATTTTAGAGCCATATCATTGGAAAACAATAATGAGAAGAAGAAGGAAAAATAGAAAGATTACAATAAGGGTTGTACACTCAGATTCTCACAGCCAAGCATGCGTTTTCCCCTATCATTGAAAAGGGGAATTTTATCAATGAGCCAGAATGTGACAATTCCTTCTAGAAGAGATTAGGCAAACATGCCGCTTGGACAAACATAGATATTTACTAGGAAGATGCACACGCTGTTGTGTATACAAAAATGCTGATCAAAGGGGATACATATATGGCCGGATGGATAAGTGGCGATTGAGTTGATAGATTACTTTACTACAGGAGTCGACAAGAGAGCAGAATTTTGACTAAGGTATTACCATGCTTCTTACTCCACCAAATAGAGACGGCTCCTCTAGTTGATACAAGAAAATACCATTTCCAAGAACCCTCATAGGTTAACAACGTTTAGAAGTAGAGGTTCCGCGCCCAGTATGAAGGGTACTAGTTTGAAGCCAATCTTGATCAAGTGAAGCACTACTATGTATAGCCTCTACATCCAAAAACAAAAACAAAAAAAACAAAAAAAACAAAAAACAAAAAGAAGAAGAAAAAGAGAAAAAAGAAAAGAAAAGAGTTATACAAGGAATAAGGATGTTGGATGGCATTTCCCAATGAAGGTCAGCAAAGGGCCCAGTTGTTTTTTGCATCTCTTGACATGTCTATTTTATCGAACCCCATTGATAGAGAGCCAATTCATTTAGCATACTTCAACAAGGTCACATTTTCCAAGCCTGATGGTAAACTCATCCGATTGTGGTACTTTGATAGAACCTAATGACAAGCACAATCGTTCATTGCCTTTCATAGACATGCGTTGGACTGGACTTTCAATTTTGGCCATCACATCTCGCCTTTATAGGGGAAGGTCTCATCACTTCATCATCATTAGAGGATGATTTCTTATTAGCAATAGAATCTCCCTCTTATCCAGGAATCTGATGGTCTTCCAAAGAGTCTCCATTACAAGCGCTTTATTCATCAATCAAGATTTCATGATGTCGCCTCTTATGAGCATGTCAGTCCTTTATGCATAAAAATTGTTCATGAAATCTGATTGTAATGCCTATCTATCATTCACTAATTCAACGACGTCCTAGGATTCAAACTCTATTTTTGGAAAGCCAATAAAGTGGTATCTCCTCAGTGGGATAAATCATTCTACATAAACAACCATGCACTCTTCCAATGGTAAACCCATATAGACAGTTTCTTATCAGTCATTTTGGACCTTCATTATCAAGTTTGTCTATGAACTTAAAAGTTCAAAGCTCGGATGTGGTCATAACTGATTTAGTGTCTTGATGCAGCTTATAGGAACAAATTCATTATTTGAGGGAAAGAACTATTTAATGTCATACCTAAATTTGGCACGGAACTCCGTCCCTTTAAGACCACCTTTAGTGACTATTAGAGAATCTCCTACTTGTCAATGGATGCAGATGTAAATTTAGACACTGAGGTATGAATTACCCATTTACCCTGAACATCACACATTGAGAAGCTACCCTTGAGTTCAAAGGTCATAAAATCTTGCCCATATCCATCGATGACACACTCGCCACATTGAGACTTTATGTTCACCCTCGCTGAAGACATTTGACCACAAAGAATGATAAGATCTTGAGGCCATCAATCTTATTTACCCTCTATCAAAGAGGAGATACTCTCTCTCTCCCGAACAAACCTCTATCTAGGAGGATGATTCAAAGCAATATTTGCTGATAAAGCACTGTTCACCCCAACCTTTTGGCCATACCTAGATATTATTGGTGACTTCATGTCAAGAAGATCTAGTTGCCCTTGTAATCAATTTGGAATTCATCCAACACTGTGCAGAGAATCCAAAGCCTACCTAGTTTGCCTTCGTAGGAAATTTTTCCTCTTATTCTGGTGCGAGCCATACCTTACAGGGTTGATCAGATCATTACCCTTCACTTCTCTTGGGTACCAAAGTAGCACCAACCAGCAAAGATGCCATTTTTAAACCAGTTGCTACAGACAAACACGTCCTTGAGTGTTCGAGCATATCATCTCCCTCATTTCCAAGGTTCAGGGTAAAGATCCAAATTGAGAGGACACTTTTGTAGTTGACCTTTAACCCCTCATGATCTAGAGCTTATTATCTTGTCAAATCCTATGTGCATTCCAAGCCTCACCCATTTCTTTTAACTCTGAAGCAGGATGCTGACTTTCTTTCTAGGTGCTCTTACATGCATATTATAAGGTGAGCTAGCACAATATACATACACGAACGGTATAGATACATCCTCTTCGAGAATCAAGTTTAGTCATGAGTATCACCTTGATGTGTATTTGGAATTTTACTCAGGCTTCAAATGTTTAAATTCTTCTGACTTTCACGTTTTTCTAAGTAGGCCCAGTCTAGCCATTCCCTACATGCTTCCCATTTTCCCCAAGTCTATCAAGAAAGGAAATTCCGATGCAATCTTGCACACGTTTCGGTTAGATTGTTGAATCAGCATGCTTATAAGTGGGAGATTAATCAAGTCACCATTCTCTTTCCCAAAACCTTGTCTCAAAAAGTTCAAATCCACTGAGAAAGAATTCAAATTTTGTGGCACCATGCTCCTACTTTAGGCTGAATTCATACATTGCTAAAATCTAATGTGGCATTGTTGCAAAAGCTCTGAGAAGCTCACAGATCCAGATCATGGACTTGGCCCATATCACCTTATATACGCTGAGAGGGTGCTCCACCAATTTGGTCTACCATAACGTATAATCAAAATTCAATCGACTATGTGTTTCTCAGTGAATTACTACCAAATTCGATTGGTGGCTTTGATAAAAAAATTTCATCCTTCCCAACTTTATCTAGAGTTTTCATTAAGGCGTCCTTCAATCTGGAATCCTACAATGACATTATTATTTGATGGAGATCATGCGTTTTGGTTAAATTTCCTCACTCCCATGAATGACCATGATTATAAATCCATGTGCCTACCTTGAAATCACGTCAGGTCCTCAACATCAAGATACAATTTATCAAATCTCATATTCAAATCAATGTTTTGTGCTAATAGTGTTCATGAACTCATCATGCTCCATGATCTGTACTAACAATTGCGAGGTCCCCCACAAAAAAATACAAAATACAAAAAAAAAAAAAAAAAAAGAAAGGAAAAGAAAGGAGCTTTCAAATATTCTAAACCCAATTTCTTGGATAACCTATAGCCTAACCATAGCTATGGGTCCCACTCTCTTTGGATAGCTTATAGTCGAATAATAGCTATGGGGTCCACCCTTCTTAGATAGCCCATAGCCTAACAATAGTTGTGGGATCCACCCTTCTTGGATAGCCTATAGCCTAACAATAGCTTTGGGGTCCACCTTCTTTGGATAACCTTTAGCCTAACAATAGTTATGGGGTCTATCCTCTCTGGATATCCTATAGCCTAACAATAGTTGTGGGATCCACCCTCTTTGGATAGCCTATTTGCCTAACCATAGCAATAGGGTCCTACCGTCATTTTCTCAAACTATGCCTATCTGATTCATCATCACCTCATAAACTATACCAGTCTGATTCGGTATCCTGATTACGGTTCCCCTAGTCGAACTACGTGGTAACCTGATTCTTGGGAAAGATGCATCCAAGGATATGTAGGAAATTTGGAGAAATCTCCAAATTCGGTCCCATAGGGCTTTCAACATTCACATTTTAATCTCCAAATCCGGTCCCAATGAGCTTTTAATGTTTGAATCCCAATCTCCAAATTCAGTCCCAATGAGCTTTCAACATTCACATCTTAATCCCCAAATCCGGTCCCGATGAGCTTTTAATGTTTGAATCCCAATCTCCAAATTTAGTCCCAAAGAACTTTCAATGTTCACATCTTAATCTCCAAATCTGGTCCCGATGAGCTTTTAATGTTCGAATCCCAATCTTCAAATTCGGTCGCAAAGAGCTTCAACGTTCACATCTTAATCTCCAAGTTCGGTCCGAATGAATTTTCAATGTTTAAATCTGAACCTCCAAACTCAAACCTCACAGAGCTATCACTGTTCAAAACTCATTCCAAACCTCATCTCCTATGCCTAATAAGTATCATTTCAAGTTCTAGTAATCCCTCCCCTATTCATTCGGAGTATGCATGATAATTGTCACTTTTTTTACTTGCATGATTGGATGATAGTGACAAATGTTAGTTCTAATATCATTGTGATTGCCATGCCGTGTGTGTGAAAGCTAATTGATTGGTTTGGTGATTTTACCTCTTGGAAAATTTCATCTCTCCAATATGGGAAGCAAAAATGTGGTTCTCTTTGTCTTTACCCTCAATTGATATAATCTTAACTAAAGAGGGGTATCTGTAAGCACCCCATTTTTGTCATCCCCAACTGAATAAAGTCTTACTGGTGTAGACAGTAAAGGAGGGGAGGAGAGTGAAAGTTTGAAAAAAGTACAAGGGCACTGAATGAAACTCTCTCAAACCGATAGTCAATCAGTCCTTGCGTGCTCTCTATAATGTTTTGAGTTGAACATAAGTGATCTCCAGTATGCAGGAGTCTAAGTGAACCCATACAGCAAACTTATGGGTATTCAAGGTTTTGATTTTTGGCTATGACTTTGAGCCGGTTTTTGACAGGCCCCACAGCAAGGTCATGAGTTGTAACCTACATGGATGCATAGGTCATGGATTTATCTTCAAAATGAGACCAAAATCACACATTCTGATGTCAAATGAAGAAGATATGGGGATTTTAGTCTAGAAATAAGTACAAGGGGTTTTCTGAAAAGAATATTAAAATCCCAGGGGCTTTTTGTAAATTATCGCAAGTTGATGATTAATTAAATAAATTATCTTAAATTAGATTGACCGAACTTCATTTCTCTATATTTTGATCATCTGACCTCCAAATCAAGTAATTCAAGGGCCATTACTCTCCATTTTTAATCCTCTTCAAAGTGGATATAGAAAATCTGGGACAGAAACCGTTGAAATATCCTATGCAGAGTTGCAAGCCAATAAACCCATTTAAACTTTAGTTTTTCATAACTTGCTCATCTAACGTCTAAATTAGGTGATCCTAGTGCCATTATTCTCCATTTTAAGTCATCTTCAAAGTGGACATGGAAAATCTAGGGTAGAGGCCACCGAAAGATCCCATGCAAAGTTGCAAGCTGGAATATCATAAATTGGAACGTTTAAACTTCAGTTCTTCATATTTTGATCATCCGACGTCCAAATCATGTGATTCAAGCACCATTTTTATCCATTTGTAGTCCTCTTCAAAGTGAATGTGGATAATCTAGGACAGAGGTCGTCGTAGAATTTCATACAGAGTTGTAAGCCAAAATGGCTCATAAAATGATGGAAAGAAAGAGAAAAGCCAGTCTCGGCCTAACCCAGTCAACCCAAGCTAGTCCACCTCAGAATAGTCCAGACCAAATTAGTTCAGCTCGTATGCATGTACTAATATATATATATATATATATATATATATATATATATATATATATATATATATATATATATATATATATATATATATATATATATTAGGAAATCCAAAGGGAAAGGCAACTCAAACAAAGAAAGAACAGATAGAGAGAAGTAGAAGATAGAAAGAAAAGGACTCAAATCGAGAGTGGGAATATACAGAGGGAGGAGTGAGATTGAGTTACCAAAAGAAAAAACATTAAACTAAGAGAGATTCAACCAGCCAAGAATAGGAAAGGGAAGAGTCAATTGAGGAATAAGGAAATAAAAAAATAAAAAAAGAAAGGAAATTATCAGAAAGGAAAGTGAGAGTGGGGGAATGAGAATCAGGCATGCTGGTTTAGAAAAAGAAAGAAGTAAGCGAGAAAGGAAGATAAGAATGAAAAGAAAGGGAAAGGATTCGGCTGGGCTCTAAGAGGAAAGACAGAAGCATAAAAAGAAGAAAAAAAACAGAAAAAGAAAGGAGATCGAATGGACTGACCGAGAAAGAGAGGAGCTTGATAGGGTAACTCAAAAGAAGAAGAAAAAAGGAACTGCAGACCAAACCAGAGGGAGATCGAGAGAATATAGAGAGAGAGGGGGAACTCAAAAGGGAGATATTGAGAATAGAGAGAGCTGAGGACCAAAAGAGGAGAGCTTGGAGAAGAAATCTTAGGAAAGAAAAAAAGATAGAAAGAATTTAGAATCTGGAGAAGAAAAGTAGATTTAGAAAAGAGATTAGAAAAAAAGAGTAGTGAGTTGATAGAGAAGATAGATGAGCAGCTAAGAGAGAGATCGAGAACTAAGGGAGAAGAAGAAGCAAATCGAAGAGAGAAAAAGAGGACGAGAGAAGAGAAAAGCAGGGAAGAAGAAATTACTTGCAACTCTAAGTAAGTCTGCCCCCACCCTCTCTTTTTTTCTCATTGTTTTTATCACCACTACTCAGATCCTTAAAAAACCCTGGCTGCCATCAATCTGAAGCAATACCTGTTACCATCCCAGACAAACCCCAACCTATTGAAACCGAGAACTTTCACCCAGCCATCAACCACAACCTGCAATACCAACCAGATCCGCTATCCTACCCTGCTGCAGCATATAACCAAAACCTACCCTAACAACCCAAACTCCACCTTACACCTTGCTCACCCTCCATACACTAATTGTCCCTCTCCCAACACCCATCCATTTCACGACACCTCCAAACCCTGTTGTAACATCTCCTTGATTTACCTCCACCGACCCAGAACACCTCTAACCAAACCAACCCAACCACCTTATTGTAACTTCTCATACCATATCACCCACATCCAATACCCGATAGCACCATACCACCTGTCATCACTGCCCTTCCCATAACCAATATCCTAGACCACTAGCACAACCTATTACCACTCAACCAAACCCTTCACTCCCTACTCACCTCCTACCTGAAGTCTCACGAACCCCATGCTCCAACTACCATAACATTCCCTAACCTGAACACCCTACCAGACCCTTGCATGGCTGACACCCAACAACCTTACCCATAGTACTACCCAAACTCCCATGTAGCACTACCCAGCCACTGGCTTGCTCATTACAGTAACCCTCCATTACCCAATCCGCAACAGCTATCTCCCTAAAAACCTAACCACCTGGCTACAAGCCCCATGCATCTACACTCGTAAGCCCTCTATTCATTGCCCTAACTAAACACTAGCCATTACGGCCCCGTTTGATAACACTCCAGCTCCCATGGAGCTACTTCTGGTCCGGAGTCGTTTTCTATTTCTTCTCCAGAGTCAGGATTTTTGGAATAGAATGTTGTTTGATAACGCTGCTCCAAAATCAAAAGACTATGTTTCCAGAATATTGTTTGGTGGTGGTGGTGGTGGTGGCGGCGGTGGGGGGGTGGTGATAGTGGTGGTGGTGCTGGTGGGTGGTGGCGGTGGCAGTGCTGGTGGGTGGTGGTGGCGGTGGTGGTGGTGGGTGGTGGCGGTGGCGACAGTGGTGGCGGTGGCGGCAGTGGTAGTAGTGGTGGTAGGTGGTGGGTGGGATGTGGTGGCGACGGTGGTGGTGGTGGCGGTGATGGTGGAAGGTGGTGGGTGGCAGTGGCGGCGATGGTGGAAGGTGGTGGGTGGTGGTGGCGGCGATGGTGGAAGGTGGTGGGTGATGGTGGCGGCACTGCTGGTGGTGGCGGCGACGGCAGTGGTGGCGGTGGCGACAGTGGTGGCAGTGGTGGTAGGTGGTGGGTGGGTGGTGGTGGCGGCGGTGGTGGTGGTGGCGGTGATGGTGGAAGGTGGTGGGTGGTAGTGGCAGCGATGGTGGAAGGTGGTGGGTAGTGGTGGTGGCGGCGATGGTGGAAGGTGGAAGGTGGTGGGTGGTGGTGGCGGCAGTGCTGGTAAGTGGTGGTGGTGGTGGCGACGACGGTGGCGGTGGTGGTGGCGGCGGCGACGGTGGTGGTGGTGGTGGTGGTGGCGGCTGTGGGTGGTGGTGGGGATGGTGGCGGTGGAGGGGTGGTGGAGATGATGGCAGTGCTAGTGGAGGTGGTGATGGAAGTCAGTAGTAGTAATAGCTCCGGAGCAAGAGAAGTAAGTTTTTTTAGCTCCAGTTTTTTAGCTCCCAGAGACATTTTTGGAGCGGTTCACTTCATGGGAGTCAAAACTTGAACCGTGTTTATCAATCGTCATTCTACTCCGGATTAGCTCCGTAGCTAAGAAGTAAGGAGCCGGAGTGTTATCAAAAGGGGCCTACACCTGCTCTCCGAGAATCACCAATCACCACTCGATAACCACCCTGGCTACCTGCATCACCCCATCACCTGAACCAAACCCTAAACCCTAATCCATCATCTGATCTTTCAACCATCCAATCTGCCCCTAACTCTTGACCCAATCTCCATACCATTCATTTTCAAGTTTTAATTTTTGTTTATTATGGTTGATTAGAAAATCTGATCCTATTGAATGTGTTAAAAAACTAAGCCCATGATTTTTAATTTAATTGTGACATTGATGTGTTTAATATGGGCCATTAGATGAGTGATTTTATTTTGATCTTGTAATGATATAAAATATGGGCCATTGGATGATTGATTTTATTTTTGATCATGTGATGGCACAAAATATGGGCCATTGGATGATTGATTTTTATTTGGATCATGTGATGATTATTAAATATGGGTCATTGGGTGTTGATTTTGATTTTTGAACCATTGGATTATCATTGAGAATATTTTGGAGGAATTCTCACACACAAAGAAGAAAACAAAAAAATAAAGAAAGAGAAGGAGAAAGAGAAAGAAAAAGAGAAAGAAAGAGAATTGGCTATAAAGTAAGGACCAAAGACGAGGGAGATCTTTTCCCCTCAAAATTTCAGTTTTAGAGTCCCCCTACCCCTAAGGCCGAAATTTAAAGGAGGGAAAAAGGAAGAAGAAAAGAAAATAGGAAGAAGAAAAAGAAAGAGAAGAGGGTTTGGCTTTGCATCTCATTCTCCCACCCTTACCAACTTGAAGCCCCATTATCTTTGGGCATTTCCACCATCATCATCTATCTAAAGGTAGTTTTTTCTTAATCCCTTAAATTTTTTTAATGACAAAAATGCATGCTTAAATGTGTAAGATGCATATATAAAGATATAAATGCATATTTAGATGTATGAGATGCATATTTAATGATGAAAATGCATGCTTAAATGTGCAAGATGCATATTTGATGATACAAATGCATGTTTAAATGTGGAAATGTATGCTTAGATGTGCAAGATGCATATATGATGATGGAAATATATGCTTTAATGTGTAAGATGCATATATGATGATGAAAATGCATGCTTAGGTGTGTGAGATGCATATTTGATAATATAAATGCATGCTTAGATGTGTAAGATGCATATATGATGATGAAAATGCATGCTTAAATATGTAAGATGCATATTTAATGATATAAATGCATGCTTAAATGTGTAAGATGCATACTTGATGATATAAATGCATACTTAGATGTGTAAGATGTATATATGATAATATAAATGCATGCTTAGATATGTAAGATGCATAGTTGATGTATAAGGCTTTGTTTGGATTTCAACATTAATGCATAAGTCTGATTTTTAGTAGAATTTTATTTAGATTTCAGTATTAATGCATAAATATGATTTTTGATAAGGTTTTGTTTAGATTTCATTATTAAGGCACAAATCTGATTTTTTATAAGGCTTTGTTTGGATTTCAGCAATAATGCATAAATCTAATTTTTCTCAAGGCTTTGTTTGGATTTCAGCATTAATGCACAAAGTTGTTTTTTTTTTTTTTGTTAAAGGTGTATTTGGATTTCAGCATTAATGTACAAATCTGATTTTGATAAGGCCATGTTTAGATTGTATGATTAATGCACAAATTTGATTTTTATAAGGATATCACATTGGATCTCTTACTATATTTAGATGCTACATGATTTTTTTACCATCTTTGATATTACATTAGATTTCTTAGCATCTTCGGATACTACATGGTTTTTATCATATTTGTTACATATGGTTTTCTTACTATTTTTTTGGGTACATTGCTACATTGGGTTTCTTACCATATTTGGTTTTCTTATCATATTTAGGTACATTGCTTTATTGGATTTCTTACCATATTTGGTACTCTTACCATATTTAGGTACATTGCCATATTTGATTTATTGCCATATCTAGATTTGATTTCTTATCATATTTGGATATTTGACCTTCTTGTCATATCTAGATTCCTTGCATATTATATATTTTTTATCATGTTTGGATTCATTGCCATATTTGGATTCCTACCATGTTTAGATGATTCTCTTCTTACCATTTTTAGATAATGTTCTATTTTTGAAAAGAATTTAATTTCTGTAACACCCTTGTAGAACTATCATGTTTAAACACACATAAAGAACTATTACGTATGGGGACCACTGTTTGAGACTATTTGAGGTTTCGGTCGAAACTTGAGTTTCGACCGAAACAACTCGGTTTCGAGCCTGAGCGAGACGAAACCTAGGCTCGAAATTGGCCAGTACATGGTTTCGGTTCGAAACCATTGGGTTCGACCAGGTTTCGGTTGAAACCATGGTTTCGACCCATGACTTAAACCCCCATCCCCTTTTAGAGTCGAAACCTACTCGAAATCAGTAGGTTTCGACTCCTTCCTCTGATTTTTTTCCCCTCTTTGCTCTCCAACCTCCTTTCTCTCCAATTTTTTTCCTAAAACCTCATTTCTTCAAGGGATCTCAACATTTGTCAAGGTTATTCACGGTCGGTTCTTCATCTCTCAACTCCTTTCTCTCTCTTCAAGGTAACTCATTCTCTCTATTTTGTATATTTTTCAATGAAATGGTATGTAAACATCATGGATGACTTCCAATTTTTTATATGTTTGATTCTAACACCCGATCTATGAATCTGTGGAAGTAGTTTTTTTTTTTTTTGACAAATAATTTATTTATTAGATTTTCTGTTTGAAAAAAAAAAGATTTTTCTACAACTATTTTTTTTAAAAAAGTTTGTCTTACACATGTTGTATGGCATTGAATTAAATATATGTTAAACAAAATAGGGTTATCTACATTTTGTATAGAGAAGAATTATTTTTCTGTTTTTATTTAATTATTTTAATTTTTGGATATTAATAAAATAATTAATTAAATTGAAAATAAATATAAATAAATGATAAAATATTTCTATTTTCACTTTGAAAATCTTGATAAATAAAATTATTTTTAAAAATATTGCTATTTTATGGTGGGTTGTTGTTTTATGTAATAAAAGTAATGTGAACTAATTATTAATTTTGATTTAAGGGCATTTTAATTACTGAAAAATTAATAAAATATTTTTAACCTATGGAAAAAATATAAATGCATTAAAAATTATAATATATTGTTGTTTTATGTAATAATGCAGTGTCAAAATGATAAACCTATGCTGTTTTTTACTTTAAGGTATATTATTTAGTTATAAGATATTATTTATGTAATAAAGTGTTGTTAGAAATGAAAATATAATTTGTTTCAATTGTAGTAATTGTTGTCTTCTTGTTCCAACAGTGTAAGTGTTTGAAATGACTGATGCACCAACTCCAATTGGTGACATTGCATGGATATGTCTTAGAGATGATGAGAACCAAGTGTGGTGGAGACTTGGTGAGGCCAGGGTTAACACGTTTTGCAACAAACTACATTGCCCTCAAGAGTTTTGACATGAAGAAGTCTAGATTGAGATCAATGTTTGCTTCAGAGGAGTAGTTTGAGTGGCCTCAATCTAGTTTTGGAGCTGGTAGAACAGCACAGGCAACTATATCCAGCGATAAATTCTGGGATGATGTCAAAAAAGTTGTAGCAATATTAAATCCCATTGTGAATGTGCTGAGAATGGTTGATGGACAGAGGAAGGCCACCTTACCAAACTTGTGGGTTGCCATAGATATGATGAAGATGCAAGTAGAGGAAGCTTACAGATGCGAAAACTCAAAATATATTGCCATCATCAAAGATCGTTGGGAGCGATAGCTCAAGCACCCATTACACAAGACTGGTGAGTCTTTACTTGATGTACTTCAATTTCTCAACTAATTAAAATTACATCAGCTTGCATTAACGTAATTATAATATTTATCAATTTTTAGCATATTATCTGAATCCTAAGTATCAATACAAAGATAACTTGGGAATGCATCAAGAATTGATAGATGCAGTATAATAAGTGGTTACCAAGCTTGAGCCAAATGCACGAGCACAGTCTATTGTTTTGCAAGAAGTAAGACTTTTACTTACTTTGTTATCAACTTAATTTTTAAGAATTCTATTTTTACTAAGACTATTACCCATCAAAATTGGTTCAGCTCAAAAGCTTTAGAGATGCCACTAGGAGTTTTGGTAGGGCAACGGTTGAATCTGGTCAATAATCAACACCCCCTAGTACGTATAATTGCTTTATGGATGCCAATATGCCATTGTGGGTTTTTTCATCATCTAATATCAATTTTTTATGCTATTTTACAACTGAATGGTAGGTTCTATATGGGTCGGAGTCATCCAACCTTCGTGCAATAGCAGTGAAAAGGTGCTATCACAAACATGCTCCGCCACGGGATGTGAACGAAACTGGAGCACATTTTCGCTTATACATACTAAGCGACAGAACCGGTTAGGTGCAAAAAGGCTTGAGGACTTGGTATATATGCACTATAATTTGAAACTGAAAGAGGAGCACATACGGATAAGCAGGGACAAAGATGCTAAAACCCCCCATTGAGTTTAGTGAGATCTTTGAGTTGGAGGGAGAAGAAGTTGATCCTTCGAACGAGTGGGTTACAGATCGTGGTGAGCCTCAATTAAATGAGGTTGGTGGTCGACCAAGTCGTCTTATTGTTGGAGCCTTGGAGGCTGATGTAGGAGAGTTTATGGCTACTAAGGGTAGAGTCCACTCACAGGCAAGATGTCCATTTCCGACTGGTGATAGTGATGAGACTGAGAGTGATTGGCTGGTTTCTTCTAGAGAAACACAGTCACCTTCTGCTACCTAGGGTGGTACTGGTACTAGTGGACCTAGTGGTACTGGGGGTAATGATGATGATGGTGGTGGTGATGACAGATATGCTACTTTACGCAATGAGCTCGATTAGTATGACCAGCCACTACAGCTAAATCCATTGTCATCTCCCTTGAGATTCACAGGGGAGACTCACTATGATCATGCTACATAGGATACTAACCACGGAGCTTGGCCTAGTGGTAGTAGTAGAGGGTACACTAAAGGATTATGCCAGCAGTTCATGCCATAGGAGGAGATGGATGAAACAGATCCCATGGATATATTGACCATGTCTGGCAGCATGGAGGGGATGCATTTAGGGGAGAGTTCTTAGACTGGAGGGACTGGACATTGGCATGCACTAGAATTTATGATCACTCGGACCTCGAGCTCAGCAATTCCTGAAGAGAGTGGCGGCGAGAGTATCGGTTCGACGGCACATGGTAGATTTGGATGGTCTACTATTGGGGCTAGTGGGGTTGGAGGTGGTAGGTATGGGGGTTATTCTAGTTCCTACCCTAGCAATCAATTTAGAGATGACTCAGCCTCAGGTGTTGGCAGTGGCACTGTTGGATCATCGTTCGTTGACTCCATATTTCAGTATGTTCCTCCTCCAACGTTCATGCCTACTCCTGCCCCACACACACACACACTTGATCAGCCTTACCCTCGACAAGGGTACTTATATTATGTTGATGACTTATCTACTGGTGGGCTATTGGAGACTATTAGAACAATTAAAGTGATAACATGTCCTCGGATACATACGTATTGCAATCTAAGGAGCGTTATCGCCACCATCAATGGTATGTTGCACGTGGTTTAAATATACCACGAAGCTCCACATGGAACTAATTGGTGAGATTTCTAATTTCTAAGTTCAATCATCAATGTATTAATTTTTAATGAATGTTGTTAATTAGTAGCTTAGTAGTTAGTAGCTTAGTACATTACTACATTGTGACATTTGTGTATTATTTCAGCGTATATTATCAAACATTGGTCCACACCACATGTAGCTATTTTCTATGTCTTTTTTCACAAAATAACATTAGAAATAGGTATAAAATGGTTTAAATAGGGTACACAAAAAAAATCAACCGAAAAAAATATTTTTATGCCTCGAAACCATGGAGTCAATAAAGCTGGTAGAAAATACCAGGTTTCTGCCTAGTTTCAGTGGGTTCACCGAGTTGTGCCTGTTTCGAGCCTGACCGAAACAGGTCTCGAAACTGGCACCTTGATCCTTGGTGGGGACGTGCTCCTAGGCACCCACATACATGGGATAAGGGTAAGGGAAAGGAAACCCTAAAAACCTTAATGAAGAAAAAAATACTTTCTAAATCTTTATATTAGGGTTTAGGTCAAGGGTAGTCTAGGACAGTCCTTACCTCTCAGCACATTCCAAGGTATAGTGACCTAGATAGATAGGTTCACTTTGTTTAAATGAAGCGAAACTCTCAAGAGTAGAGTTGTACAAGGGATCCCCACCCCTTAGAAATACCATATTTGTCCTTAGGGGCCATCTTCAAATCATTTCCAAATCAGTTTAGGATATAGTCTATTAGCTTGACAATTGGCAATAGGGTCCTACCCATAGTTAGTAAGTTCGGATATGCTAAAAAGTAGATACGGATACGTACAGGTATTAAACGGAACCAGACTTTGATATGGGGATCAATAATCCATTTAAAAAAATTGTGTATGGCATTAATACGGTACGTGTATAATAAGTGTTTAATACGGTAACATGTAGAAAAATTGGGACAAAAAATATAGATATATATTCACTATGCAATAAACAATTATAACATTCAACAAATAAAATAACAACATATAAATTTCTCACCGCTTCTCTATTACATTTTAATTTAATTGTCCACAAATAAAAATCCACCATCAAATTCATTAACTTATTTTTGGAATGAAAATACAAAAGGATTAGAAGTAAAGAATCGGAATCAATAGATGCAGACCATGTATGCGGCTAAGTATAATTCTTCCATAAAAAATATACAAAAATAAAATCTAGATAACATGGCAGCTAAGTGGGCTTTATTATACAGTGTATTGTCCATGTATTGTCCATTTGAGTTACGGTTCAATATATAAAACCAACTCTATAAACCAATGTAATAACTTATTTTTACAATTTGTTCAATAGAAAACTGCAATTTCACAAGCTTTTTCGTCATGGATTGCAATGGAGTGATTGGTGCAGGAAGGTATGAAACTATGAATCCAAGAAAGACCAAAAGGAGACAAAGGCAAGAGCGGCAATAGCGGTTTGGGATGGAATCCATGGTGCCACATGAGGCTGCCACAAGGTAATTGCTGATTCCAACTAAAGGTGTTGATTACATATGCTAGGGTAAAGAAAATAGATAGGTTTATAACTGCATACGTTTCTTGAGGGGAAAAAAAACAAAGAAGGAATGTCACACCCCAATTCTGCAATATTCAGAATGGTGTGATGAACCGCTAATAAACCAATGGTTCAATCAGGATCTCTAATAGGCTGTGTCCATTAAAAATAAAACCATACACATCCACAACCATAATCAGAATAAATACACAATAGCGGAAGTCTTATAGTAAATGAACTTAGAAATCTAACTGTGATAACCATAATAAAATATCAAGTTATTGGTGTATCAACTGAGACATAAATAAATAAAGTATCAATTATATTTCCTTAATAATTCAAACAAAAATCTAATCGAATACGCATGAGTTGCACTCGCATGAGGGATCAGTGTATCCTCTAAGTCTTCGGCTTTCATTGCAGCAACACGCCCGTACACTGGAGCACTCATATAATCTTCGACAGTGGTACCTACATCATCAACTAAAAATATTCGACGTCGAGAGGGTGAGCACACATCATGGCTCAGCGAGCAAACAAAACAATGCAACAAACATATGCATACATTCAATTCATATCTTTGGTCTGGTAAATAAGTTTGCAATGTGCTATAGAAAGGATAGGTGGCCGCCGCACCTCTATACACGAGTGTGTGAAGCCGCCCAAAGGTAGCATTTATTGTCGTCCCACATGCACCCTACCATGGAATAGAGATAGAGCTAAAGTGCTGAGGCCCGGCCTATGACACTTTCCCTGATACTCTACCCATACCAACACGTAAGCCCCTGCTGGCGAGGGCTTGCAAACTGGGCTCGCAACTAACCAATCCTAATGCCAAACAGTGTATCCAAGGCCTCACCCCAGCAGGGGCTTTACGTATTGGTATGGGTAGAGTATCAGGGGAAGTGTCATAGGCTGGGCCTCAGCACTTTAGCTCTATCTCTATTCCATGGTAGGGTGCATGTGTGACGATAATAAACGTTACTTTTGGGCGGCTTCACACACTCATGTATAGAGGTGCAGCGGCCACCTATCCTTTCTATAGCATATTACAAACTTATTTACCAGACCAGAGATATGAATTGAATGCATGCATATGTTTGTTGCATTGTTTTGTTTGCTCGCTGAGCCATGATGTGTGCTCACCCTCTCGACGTCGAATATTTTTAGTTGATGATGTAGGTACCGCTGTCGAAAATTATATGAGTGCTCCAGTGTATGGGCGTGTTACTGCAATGAAAGCCGAAGATTTAGAGAATATGCATGATCCCTCATGCGAGTGCAACTCATCGTATTCGATTAGATTTTTGTTTGAATTATTAAGGGAATGTAATTGATACTTTATTTATTTATATCTCAGTTGAAACACCAATAACTTGATATTTTATTATGGTATCACAGTTAGATTTCTCAGTTCATTTACTATAAGACTTCCGCTATTGTGTATTTATTTTGATTATGGTTGTGGATGTGTATGATTTTATTTTTAATGGACACAGCCTATTAGAGATCCTGGTTGAACCGTTGGTTTATTAGCAGTTCATCACACCATTTTGAATAGTACGAAATTGGGTGTGACAACTTGGTATCAGAGCATCTCAGGCCCTGTCTGTGAAACCCATATACTTCCACAAAAGGTCATGAACTGAGATAGGATAAAAAAAAAGATGTAATAACAACACACCATAAGCATCTGTGTTGTTTGAGACAAAACTGAAAGAGAATAATGCATTTATTAAATGAGAAACAAATTTTTATATACAACCAAAGGAAGAACAAACATTTATATATATATATATATGATTAAAGCAGAGTACAGTCCACAGTCCGGACAGTTACTCTGAAGTACAAAAAGAAAGATAAAAGAAATACATCAAGAAGCTGGAGGTGATGGGGGAGATGGTGCCTCACGGTCTCTATCATAGTCGTCAGCGTAGACACTGGTCAACCAAGCTATCTGAGTCTGGGTCGTCTGGAGACTAGCTGTGAGGGTAGCCACATGCTGGTCGGTCACGCGCTGAGCATCCATAAGCTCTCCCACCCGCTGTTCGAACAAGCGCTGAGCCTCTAGAAGCTCTCCCATCTTCAAGTCATACATACGCTGAGTCTCTCGTATCTCGTACAATATCCTCATCATGTCATCAAAAGGAGCATACGAAGGACCAGCTGCATGCGAAGGACCAACTGAAGAAGACGGACCAGCTCCAGTAGCATGAGTAGGTGATGGAGGAGGTATGGCATCCACATCCATGTATAGCCGATCGTTATCATCCCCATGAACCCCTGCTCCAGCGGCTGCTGCTGCTGCTGCCTCAGTGTCAGCCATCTCCACTCGGGTGCGAGGGTGCACCATCGTGTTCCTCTCCTCATCGCTGACCTGGGCATCCTGCATGCCCATCTTGCAGATGGTCTCCCAATCCAGAGGCGATGAAAAGGATTTCTCCTGAATCTTCTCATCCAACAAATCAACCCCCAGGCGGGTAAGCAATGTAGTGATCATGCGTCCATAAGGAAGGTTGCCAGTGTGACTGGGCAACGTGGCACTGATCATCGTTCGCATGATGATATAGGGAAGGCAGACGGGTTGCCTAGTGCATATGCAGTACAGTAGATACTGGGTCAACTGGGAGACCCTCTCGTAGTGTCCACTCTGCGGTATCAGGTTATGCTGAATGATCTTGCAGTACACCCGTGGATCTGAACACAGATAACTCGCTTTCATCTCCCAGCGATCAGGTCTGATGAGCTAACGGTCTATCTCAGCCCTCATCTGTAATGAAAAGAACTGGGGCTCTCCTGGGGCACAGAATATGAAGGAGCCGCCATAGGAGATACCCAGCAAGTCCGCTAGCTGTCGATAGTCGAAAGAAATATCAATCCCCTTGACATAGCTAGTGATCCGAAGCTCACCACCTCTCTCAACATCATTGTAATCCCCCACCACTTGGAGATTACAATAGAACTAGCGTACCAGGTCAGGACAGGTACATGCGTCATAGGTGATGACAGGGAGTCATCCCATATTGCCAAAGGCCCCCTGTCAAACCCCAATTCTGCACTATTCAGAATGATGTGATGAACCGCTAATAAACCAACAGTTCAACCAGGATCTCAATAAGTTATCCCTGCGTTATCCAAACTCACACACATCCATAATCATAATCAGAGTAAATACACAATAGCGGAAGTCTTATAATAACATGAACTGAGAAACTAAAATGATATTAATAATTTAATAGCAAATTATTCTGTTTTCAACTAAGACATAATTAATTATCAAATACATGTCTTAATAAATCCAATAAAGAAACCTATAAAATATCTAATCAAATACACACGAGTTGCACTCGAAAGAGGAGTCGTGTGTATCCACTTCAGCTTCAGCTTCCATTTCTGCCATGTTCCCATACGCAGACGCATTCATATAGTCTTCAACGGTATAACCTACATCATCAACTAAAAATATTCGACGTCGAGGGATGAGCACACATCACTGCTCAGTGAGTAGCCAAAACAATGCAACAATACATATGCATGCAAAATCAATTTATATCTTTGGTCTGGTATATAAGTTTACAGTATGCAATAGAAAGGTTTAGGTAGCCAAAGGTTACGTTTATTGACCCCGCCTCTATACTCGAGTGTGTGACGTTACCCGAAGATCACGTTTATCGTCAACTCACATGCACCCAATCATGAACATTATATAACAAAGGTTACGTTTATTGCTATATAGTGTCATACCAATACGTAAGCCCCTGTTAGCGAGGGCTGCAAACTGGGCTCGCAACTAAATAATCCTAATGTCAAAAAGTGTATCCAAGGCCTCACCCCAGCATCCCTCAGAATGTCCATAGAGATAGAGCTAAGGCCCCCTGGTAGAGTCAGAGAATACAAGGACCGAGACCACCTCCCCTGATACTCTACAACATAATAGTTCTGCTAAAGTAATGGCGATACGACGATGCTAATGCATAAGACTTGAGTTAGAGATAGAGGTAAAGTGCTGAGACCCGCCAAAGGTTAACGTTTATTGACGTTCTCATCACACCTCCCCTGATACTCGCTCGCATCAAGTACGTCAACCACACACATACAAGCACATGTCTATTCCTATCATCATCATCATCATCATGTTATAAACAATAAAGTAAATATGCATGAACAAGTAATAGAAATATTGAATGGCATGCTGTATGCACATTACAAACATATTCGCATAGAATCAAGTATGGCATAGGACTCAAGAAATAGAAAATAGTTTCTCTTATTAACCAATTTAGTTTGGAGTTCTGGTTCCTCACCTTAGCTTGCTAATAGATACTTTTTCAAGCTTTAGAATCACCTTTACAGTGTTATTATATTGCTAAAAGACCTAACAAAGTCGATAGAATTTAATAGAATTAATTCCAGATTTAAAAACCATGCTGTTAACTGAGGGTCGGAGGTAGGGTCGGAGTCCTGATCGACCCTGGGTGCGACCCTCCCCAGATTCTGAACTTTCCAAACACTGAGGGTCGATGGTCAGGAACACCTAGGATCGGATGGTCATCGACCCTCGATGCGACCCTCTGTGCACTTTGGTCCAATTCCCTCTTTTAATCCATTCTTCGTGTTTGAAATCCTATGGCTTGCTCCTACATTCCATTCTACATGCATTCCATGGTCTAAAACCATGTATAACCCACCTAGATAGCTTTCACGCATTCTTCTATGATTTTCCATGGAAACCTAACCATAGATTAATGGTTTGGGTTTCTCCGAGATCACACTCTCAACAATAACTAACCTAAAGTCTGTAGAAACTCATGGAATTAGTATCCATACCTGAGAAGATTACTTTTTCTCTGAAATTATTCTCCTTTTTGCTAAGTTATCTTCCATGCCTTTCTTCTTCCTCTTTTCCTTCTCCTCTCTTTCTCTCAATTCAATTAGGGTTGTGAAAGGAGTGAAAGTGGCTTAGGAACGTCCTTTAAATAGAGTAGGAACATCCTAAAGAAGTCCCATTGAGATTTGGAAAGAATCCCAATCAAAAATTAGGAAATTTCCTAATTTTATTTTCTTACGGCAACCGAGGGTCGATGGGAGGGTCGATGATCCCGTCGACCCTAGGGTCTTAAGCTGTCCGACCCTCCCTTCAAAACTAAGGGTCTGACTCTCATTTTTGGGAGGTCCGACCCTGCTTAGCTGGGTATGCGACCCTTTCCCTATTTTAAGTGTTTTTGGGTCGATTTGATACCTGGGATCTCGATCTCATTCATGCCCTTGGTCCATTTGACTCGACCATGATGGGTAAACCTGGTTCAAGGTGGTAAGACTGGGTTAGATTGACACGGGTCTTACAACTCCCCCCAACTTATAAAAATTTCGTCCTCAAAATTGTACGTACCTTCTGTCACACCCTAATTTTTGGACTAACCAGAATGGTGTGATGAACCGCTAATAAACCAACGGTTCAACCAGGATCTCAAATAGGCTATCCCCGCGTTATCTAAACTTACACACATCCATAATCATAATCAGAGTAAATACACAATAGCGGAAGTCTTATAATAACATGAACTGAGAACTAACATGATATCATTAATTTAATAGCAAATTATTCTGTTTTCAACTGAGACATAAATATTTAAATACCAAATACATATCTTAATAAATCCAATCAAAGAAACCTATAAAATATCTAATCAAATACACACGAGTTGCACTCGCAAGAGGAGTCGTGTGTATCCGCTTCAGCTTCAACCTCCATAGCTGCCACGTTCCCGTACGCAGACGCATTCATATAGTCTTCAACGGTATAACCTGCATCATCAACAAAAAATATTCGACGTCGAGGGGTGAGCACACAACACGGCTCAGTGAGTAGCCAAAACAATGCAACAATATATATGCATGCAAAAAGTCAATTTATATCTTTGGTCTGGTTTAAAGTTTGCAGTATGCTATAGAAAGGTTGAGGTAGCCAAAGGTCGCGTTTATTGACTCCGCCTCTATACACGAGTGTGTGACGTTACCCGAAGATCACGTTTATCGTCAACTCACATGCACTCAATCATGAACATTATATAACAAAGGTTACGTTTATTGCTATATAGTGTCATACCAACATGTAAGCCCCTGTTGGCGAGGGCTGCAAACTGGGCTCGCAACTAACCAATCCTAATGCCAAAAAGTGTATCCAAGGCCTCACCCGAGCATCCCCTATAGAGATAGAGCTAAGGCCCCCCGGTAGAGTCAGAGACTATAAGGACCGAGACCACCTCCCCTGATACTCTACAACATAATAGTTCTGCTAAAGTAATGGCGATACGACGATGCCAATGCACAAGACTTGAGTTAGAGATAGAGCTAAAGTGCTGAGACCCACCAAAGGTTAACGTTTATTGACGTTCTCATCACACCTCCCCTGATACTCGCTCGCATCAAGCACATCAACCACACACATACAAGCACATGCCTATTCCTATCATCATCATCATCATCATGTTATAAACGATAAAGTAAATATGCATGAACAAGTAATAGAAATATTTGATGGCATGCTGTATGCACATTACAAACATATTCGCATAGAATCAAGCATAGCATAGGACTCAAGAAATAAAAAATAGTTTATTATTAACCAATTTAGTTTGGAGTTAAGGTTCCTCACCTTAGCTTGCTATAAGATACTTTTCCAAGCTTTAAATTCACCTTTTCAATATTATTATATTGCTAGAAGACCTAACAAAATCGATAGAATTTAATTAGAATAAATTCTGAATTTAAAAACCATTTTATTAACTGAGGGTCGATGCTAGGGTCGATGGGTCTATCGACCCTCCCTTCTTTCTAGACTTCCCGAATGCTGAGGGTCGATGGTCAGAAACACCTAGGGTCGGATGGTCATCGACCCTGGGTGCGACCCTCGGTGTACTCTGGTCCAATTTCCACTTTTTAATCCATTCTTCGTGTTTGGGGTCCTATGGTTTGCTTCCACATTCCATTAAACATTCATTCCATGGTCTGAAACCATGAATCATCCTCCTAGATGGCTTTCATGCATTCTCCTAGGGTTTTCCATGAAAACCTAACCATGGATGGATGGTTTGGGTTTCTCCGAGATCTCTCTCTCTCCAATAACTATCCTAAGGTCTGTAGAAACTCATGGAATTAGTATCCATACCTGAGAAGATTAATCTTTCTCTGCAACTCTTCTCATTTTTTCTAGGTTCTCTCCCTTTCCTCTCTTCTTCCTCTTTTCCTTCTCCTCTCTTTCTCTCAATTCAATTAGGGTTGTGAAAGGAGTGAAAGTGGCCTAGGAACGTGGAACATCCAAAATATATCCCTCTGAGATTTGGAAAGAATCCCAATCGAAAAATATAGAAATTTCGTAATTTCTATATTCGGTAGAATCCGAGGGTCGATGGGAGGGTCGATGATCCCGTCGACCCTAGGGTCTTAAGCTGTCCGACCCTCCCTCCAAAACCGAGGGTCTGACTCTTTGTTTTGGGAGGTCCGACCCTGCTTAGCTGGGTATGCGACCCTTCCCCTAATTTAAGTGTTTTTGGGTCGATTTGATTCCTGGGATCTCGATCTCCTTCACGCCCTTGGTCCATTTGACTCGACCATGATGGGTGAACCTGGTTCAAGGTGGTAAGACCGGGTTAGATTGACACGGGTCTTACAACTCCCCCCAACTTATAAAAATTTCATCCTCGAAATTGTACATACCTTCTGAATCAAATAAGTAAGGGTATCGCTTTCTCATAGCATTTTCTTCTTCCCATGTAATTTCTTCCATGTCTCTACTTTTCCATGTGACCTTAACATAGTAGATATCTCGGTTGCGTAGACGTTGAACCTTTCGGTTGGTGATTTCTATTGGTGTTACTTCAAACGTCAAATCATCAGTCAATTCTGGCAAATCCACTGTCAAGACATGCGTTGGGTCTTTGACATACATCTTCAATAGGGAAATGTGAAATACGTCATGCACACTTGACATAGATGGTGGTAGTGCTAACTGATAAGCCACTTTTCCACGCTTAGCTAGAATTTCATATGGCCCGACATATCTTGGACTTAGTTTTCCTTTCTGTCCGAACCTCTTCAATCCTCGCATAGGCGATACCTTCAGAAATACTTTATCACCTACGACAAACTCTAGATCTCTTCGTCGAGTGTCTGCATATTGCTTCTGACGGTTCTGAGCTGTTCTCACCCTTTCCTTGATAATGTCGACCACTCGACAAGTCTCTTCAACAAATTCCGGCCCAACAATACTACGTTCTCCAACTTCATTCCAAAACAAGGGAGTTCGACACTTCCGGCCATACAGTGCTTCATAAGGTGACATCTGTATAGTAGCCTGATAGCTATTGCTATAAGCGAACTCGATCAGTGGAAATCTTTCATCCCATGATCCCTTGAAATCAATTGCACATGCTCGTAGCATATCTTCTATAATCTGAATTATACGTTCTGACTGTCCATCTGTCTGTGGGTGGAATGCAGTACTGAACTTCAACGTTGTACCCATAGCCTTTTGCAATCCTTCCCAAAATTTGGAAGTAAATCGTGGATCTCTATCTGACACAATGCTTTCTAGAACACCATGTAATCGAATAATATTATCCACATACAGCTTTGCTAATCCTTCCAGTGTATACTGAGGTCGTATAGGTATGAATCGAGCTGTTTTAGTCAGACGGTCCACAATCACCCAAACTGCGTTAACTACTCGAGGAGTCAATGGTAGCCCTCTGACGAAGTTCATAGTGATGCAGTCCCATTTCCATGCAGGTTCCGGTAATGGCTGTAACAATCCTGCGGGTCTTTGTCGTTCAGCCTTTACTTTCTGAGAATTTAGGCATTGAGACACGAACTTAGCTACATCTGCTTTCATTCCCCTCCACCAATATAGTTTCTTTAGATCATGATACATTTTTGTACTTCCAGGATGTATCGAATAGATGGTGGTTTGGGCTTTCTTCATCAGTCGGTGTCTAATGTCTACACTTTCTGTTTCAGGTACACATATTCTTCCTTTGTATCTCAGTACCTTCTCGTCATCCTAGGTGAACTCAGGGTTGGTCCTACCTTTCTCAATATCTTCTTGTACTGTTCTCAGATAAGGATCTACTTTGATAGTTGTCTTCACTTCATCCACTATATCCGGTATAATCTTCAATGCCGCAAACATGTTTGAAAACCGATGAATAAACCCTTGGTTGGCCGATCCATCCGTTGTATCTATCACATACTGCTTGCTGCCGTAATTGAATACCCTTCCGGTAGTACACATTGCTACAGTCGTGCTAACTTCTCTTTGCGATTTTATCATTGCTTTTCGGCTTAACGCATCCGCTACTACGTTCGCTTTTCCCGGATGATACTGGATATCACAATCATAGTCTTTCAATAGTTCCAGCCATCTTCTCTGTCTCATATTCAACTCCTTCTGATTAAATAAATAAGTAAGACTTTTATGGTCCGACTTAATCTGAAATTTCTCTCAGTATAAGTAATGTCTCCATATCTTGACCGCATGTACTACTGTCGCTAACTCCAAATCATGAGTGGGGTAGTTTTTCTCATGTACCTTCAACTGTCTTGAAGCATAAGCAATCACTTGCTCTCCTTGCATAAGCACACATCCTAGTCCCAGTCCCGACGCATCAGTGTATAAGGTAAACATCTATCCTGGAATAGGAATAGTCAAAATCGGGGCGGATATCAATCTGGACTTCAATGTCTGGAAGCTCTTCTCACATTTATCCGTCCACACGAACTTTTCACCTTTCTTAGTCAAACTGGTGAGAGGTACGGCAATCCGAGTAGTCTTCTACGAATCTCCGATAATAACCAGCTAGACCCAAAAAACTTCTGATTTTCGAAACGCTCTTTGGTGCTTCCCACTTCACAATAGCCTCGATCTTGCTGGGATCCACTTTGATTCCTTCAGCGGATACTACATGGCCTAGAAAGGCGACTTCCCTTAGCCAAAACTCGCACTTTGAAATTTGGCATATAGCTTCTCTTTCCTTAAATGTTGTAGGGCTGCGTTTAGGTTCTTGATATGGGTTTCCTTGTCCTTGGAGTATACCAATATATCATCAATGAATACTATAACCGACGTATCCAACATATCATGGAAAACTCGGTTCATAAGTTCCATGAACGTTGCCCGTGCATTAGTTAATCCGAAAGACATAACCAAAAATTCATAATGTCCGTATTTGGTCCTGAAAGCTGTCTTTGGAATATCACCTTCTTTAATCTTCAACTGATGATAGCCCGATCGAAGATCGATCTTAGAAAATACTTTTACTCCTTGTAACTGATCGAACAAGTCATCGATCCGAGGTAGTGGGTATCGATTCTTAATTGTCAGTTTATTCAACTCCCGATAGTCGATGCATAATCGAACGCTACCATCCTTCTTCTTTACGAACAACACCGGTGCCCCCCATGGAGATATATTGGGTCGAATATAACCCTTGTCCAGCAGTTCTTGTAGTTGCACTTTTAATTCCTTCAGTTCAGTAGGAGCCATTCTATAAGGTGCTTTAGACACTGGTGCGGCTCCGGGTATAAGGTCTATCACAAACTACGTGGCTCGGTCGGGTGGTAATCCGGGTAGTTCCTCCGGAAATACGTCAGGATAGTCCCGCACGACATCAATATCTTCCATTTGTGGCGCTTCCTTGGTTAGGTCGACCACGGATACTAGATACCCGATTGCCCCCTTCTCAAGGCACTTCTTAGCCTTTAGGGGTGAAAGTATGAGCTTGCGTCTCCGGGAAAGTTTGGTTCCCGAGAAACTTAATTCTGCTCCTTCTTTGTCTTTGAACGTTATCTTCCTTTCGGCGCATTATAGATTTGCATAATGCCGAGCTAACCAGTCCATTCCCAAGATGACATCAAAGTCTGCCATCTCAAGTTGTATCAAGGTTGCATCTAAGGTCTTCTCTCCAATGAGAACTGGACATGGTCCATAACCTTTCTCTAATTCCACTTCTAACCCCATCGGTGATCGTTCAAGTAATTTGTAGTCTAATGTTTTGATGGGTAAGTTTATCTTCTTTCCGAATGACACAGATATAAAGGAATGAGTAGCTCCTGAATCAAAGAGTACTCTGGCGGGTATGCCATTTATAGGTACAATACCTGTGATTTATCTTTACTTAGTCTACATGCTCATTCAATGTAATTATAACTTTAAAAGTTTCAGTCATACCTGTGACCACATCGGGTGATGCGGCCGCATCCTCGGACGTAACAGCATATACATGTCCACGATGGAATTGCTTCTTGGGCTTAGGGCACTCCCTTGCCATATGTCCCGGTTGGTTGCGTTAAAACACTTCGGGACTTCGGAATTTGGCTTTGGCAGAGGTTGAGCTGTTGGAGTAGTCTTGGTTGCAGCAGTAAAATTCGAAGGACGGAAAGGCTTATATGTCTTGTTATTGTCTCCGTTGTAAGAATTTCCGGCTGGCCTTTTGATGCCTCTGTTTTGAGTAAAATAACTCTCCTTCGGGCTCGATTCTATAACTCGAGCAATCTGGACAGCTTCATTATAAATTCTCTTTTCTAAGCCCAGAACATGTTCTCTGATGTTTCCTCTTCAGTCCCGTGACAAACCTACGGGTTTTAGTTTCTTCTTCTTGCATACTCAGTGGTGCGAAGAAAAACAGCTCTTCATAACGTTGTTGGTACGCATCCACTGACATCTGTCCCTGATAAAGACTCAGGAACTCCTTCTCCATCGAATCTCTGAAGCTCCGTGGAAAATATTTCTCAAAGAAGGCTTCTTTATATATAGCCCATGTCAGTAGGGCGTGCTTGGTCAGTAAATATGCCTTCGTGGATTTCCACCAATGATGTGCGTCGCCCTTGAGCATGAAGGTGGCGCATAGTACTTTCTCTTCCTCTGTGATAGTCATCATGAGGAAATTTCTCTCCATCTCGTCTATCCAGTGTGCTGGCCACAATGGATCAGACGGTTTGCCGTTGAATTCCTTGGGTTTCATCTTCAAAAATCTCTCCACTAGTCGGGAGTGGTCCAGCTGATTTTGGGGGTTTGCCCCAAACATATGGGGTGGATACTGGTAATTCCCTTGAGCTGCCTCTGGAACCTGCATTGGAATCTGTGCAGCCAGTTGCTAAGGTGTCTGAGGAGCTGGGTGGTTACCCACCAGTGCTGCACTGGCTTGTCCTGTGTGCATGGGTGTAGCCTGAGTGGCTTGAAACATTATTCCCATGGCAACCTGCATCTGAGCCTACGCGTGTTGCATCTGCCGCAGCTGCTGTGCCAAATTCATCACCACGGTTGTTAGCTCTGGTGGTGGAGGTGGCAAATTTGTAGGGTTTTCCGGTTTTGGATTACCCGGTGCATAGTTATTTTCTTGACTAGTCTCCTCCACGGGTGGTGGTGGTGGGACTGCATTTCGGGTCTGTCGGGTCACCCTACGTCCAGACATAATTCTCTTATGTGGTTTGTGGTGCCTGAAAATCATCAAAATAGGTGAGAAGTCATTTATATTTCATGTAGGCACGCTAACCAATAATCAATTCCAATTCTAGCTCATTCTATAAAAAATACTATTTTTCTATGCAGGGTCGATGGTGAGGGTTGATGGTATGTCCGACCCTTGGTATCCGACCCTGGGAATGACCTATTCTTCCCGAGAGCTGAGGGTCGATGCGAGGGTCGATGGGTATCCGACCCTCAATTCCGACCCTTGATTTTCTGTCAGATTTTCGAGAGCTGAGGGTCGACGGGAGGGTCGATTGTGCTAGTCGAATTGTCCGACCCTCGGACCAAAAATCAGATTTTTAAGATCCGATTCTGGGTCATTTCTTATTATTTCCCTCCCGTTTCGACTCGCCTCTCCACTCTGAGTTGCTACAGTGCTACTCCACTGTTGTTGGTCAATTTTAGTCCGAGTTTCGACGTCCACGTCATCCATACAGGTATGTTCTCTCATTTTTACCTATTTTTAGGTTTTCTTTTCTAGGTTTTCGTCCATTTAACTCGTATTTTTTTCAAATTAAACTTTTTCCAACCGTAAAAATTCAATTTTTATTGGGGGCTTTTGTTATTGATGTCTCGAGGAACGAAAGCCCTCAAAAATTTTTGAGTTTCATCGGTTGGTTATCGAGAAACTTGAAATTTTCTCTTTTTGCCCTAATTTGTCGACATTTTCGATTTTTCTTGAATTTCTTCAAATTGGACATCGTCAGTTAAAATTTCCTACTGTATGTGGGTTGTAGGATGTATTTTAACCTACATAAGTTCTCATGCCCACTTGTATGGTGAGAAATGGGGCTTTATGTCAACTTACGTCGTTTATTAAATCAATTTTTGGGTTTTTATCCTATTAACTCCTTGTTTTCCTTCTCTTTCTTACTTTGCAGATACCATGGCTCGTACCAAGGTACCCCGAGTTCGTGATCCCCTTCGCTTCCTTTCCAATGAAGCCGAGGCACGGTATGCTGACTATGCCCATAAGAAGGTTAAGGGTGGTCGTATGGTGAACTTGGCTGAGTTAGCCATGTTCAACGTAGAGGGAGCCTTTGGTGACATGGGGTGGCTTCCTGTCATTACATACGATGCATGCACATGTCCGGATTTGGTGCGCCAGTTCTATTGTAATCTCCAGGTGGTGGGGAATTACAATGACGTTGAGCATGGTCAGGAGTTGCGCATCACCAGCAACGTCAAAGGGGTAGATATCTCTTTCGACTATAGGCAGCTGGCCGACTTGTTGGGCATTCCCTATGATGGCCCCATGGTGTACTGTGCGCCTGGAGAGCCACAGTTTGTTGAGATGGAGATGAGGGCAGAGATCGATAATCAGTTGCTCCGTCCTGATCGTTGGCAGATGAGAGCTTGTTAACTGCGTCCAGCTCCACGGGTCTTTTGCAAGATTATCCAGCATAATCTGATTCCGCAGAGTGGGCACTATGAGAGGGTTTCTCAGCTGACCCAGTTCCTGATTTACAGTATCTGCACTCGCCAGCCCGTCTGCCTTCCATACATCATCATGCGGACTATGATTAGTGCCACATTGTCCGGTCATAGGGGTAATCTACCCTATGGACGCATGATTACAGTCCTGCTGACCCGTCTGGGGGTTGACCTGGTAGATGAGAAGATTCAGGAGAAGACCTTCTCGTCGCGTCTAGATTGGGAGGCAATATGCAAGATGGGTATGCGGGATGCCCAGGTTAGTGATGAGGAGAGGAACGCGATGGTGCGCCCTCACACTCGCGTTGAGATGGCTGACGCTGAGGCTGCTGCTGCCGCTGCTAGAGCTCATGTGGATCCCTTCGACGATGACGACCGTATGTATATGGATGTTGATGCGATACCACCACCTTCACCTACTCATGCGGCTGGTGTTGGTATTCCTTCTGCGGTGGATCCTGTACCTGAGACTGGTCCTTCTTATGCGGCTGGTCCTTCACGCCCACCTGCTGATATGATGGAGATGCTGCAGAAGATCAGGGAGGCTCAGCGCAGATCTGATCTGAGGATGGAGGAGTTGCTAGATGCTCAGCGTATGAGGGTGGATGAGCTGTTATCGGTCCAGCGGGCGACTGATAGGAGGGTAGCCGATCTTGCAGCTAGTCTCTAGACGACCCAGACCCAGGTGGCCTGGTTGACAAGGGTCTATGCTGAGGACTATGACCGAGATCGTGAGTGTCACACCCCAATTCCACACATTTCAGAATGGTGTGTTGAACCGCTAAATAACCAACGGTTCAACCAGGATCTCAAATAGGTTATCCCCCGCGTTACCTGAACCTTCATATACTCACCATCATAATCAGAGTAAATACACAATAGCGGAAGTCTTATAAATAAATGAACTGAGAACTAAAATGGTATTCATAAATAATAGCAAATTATTCTGTATTCAAACTGAGACATAAATAATTAAGTACCAAATACATGTCTATAAATCCAATAAAGAAACCTATAAAAACATCTAATCGAATACACACGAGTTGCACTCGCAAGAGGAGTCGTGTGTATCATCTTCAGCTCCAACTTCCATGGCTGCTACATTCCCATACGCTGACGCGTTCATATAATCTTCGACTGTATAACCTGCATCATCAACTAAAAATATTCGACGTCGAGGGGTGAGCACACAACACGGCTCAGTGAGTAGCCAAAACAATGCAACATTACATATGCATGCAAAGAAAAAAATCAATTTATATCTTTGGTCTTGGTTTATAGTTTGCAATGTGCAATAGAAAGGTTGGGTGGTCAAAGGTTAACGTTTATTGACACCGCCTCTATACATAGGGTGTGGAAGCCCGCCCGAAGGTTAACGTTTATCGTCGTCCCCATCTACCCTACCATAACATTATACAACAAAGGTTAACGTTCATTGCTAAATAATGCTATACCAACACGTAAGCCCCTGTTAGCGAGGGCTTGCAAACTGGGCTCGCTGCTAACCAATCCTAATGCCAAATAGTGAATCCAAGGCCTCACCCCAGCATCCCTCAGAACATCCATAGAGATAGAGCTAAGGCCCCCGGTAGAGTCGGAGACTACAAGGACCGAGACCACCTCCCCGATACTCTACGACATAATAGTTCCGCTAAGGTAATGGCGATACGACGATGCCAATGCGCAAGACTTGAGTTAGAGATAGAGATAAAATGTCTGAGACCCGCCAAAGGTTAACGTTTATTGACCTTCTCATCACACCTCCCCTGATACTCGCTCGCATCAAGCACATCAACCACACACATACAAGCACATGCCTATTCCTATCATCATCATCATCATGTTATAAACAATAAAGTAAATATGCATGAACAAGTAATAGAAATATTGGATGGCATGCTGTATGCACATTACAACATATTCGCATAGAATCAAACATGGCATAGGACTCAAGAAATAGAAAACAGTTTATTATTAACCAATTTAGTTTGGGGTTAAAGTTCATCACCTTAGCTTGCTAATAGATATTTCCCAAGCTTTAAAATCACCGTTACAATGTTATTAGATTGCTAGCAGACCTAACAAAGTCGATAGAATTTAATTAGAATTAATTCAGAATTTAAAACTATTCTGTCAACTGAGGGTCGATGCTAGGGTCGATGGGTCTATCGACCCTCCCTCCATTCTGAACTTCCCGAATGCTGAGGGTCGATGGTCAGAAACACCTAGGGTCGGATGGCCTATCGACCCTCGGTGCGACCCTTGGTGCACTCTGGTCCAATTTCCACTTTTAATCCATTCTTCGTGTTTGGGGTCCTATGGCTTGCTTCCTACATTCATTCAACAGTTGTTCCATGGTCTAGAACCATGTATAATCCATCTAGATAGTTTTCGTGCATCCTCCTATGGTTTTCCATGAAAACCTAACCATGGATGGATGGTTTGGGTTTCTCCGAAATCCTACACTCAACCATATCTAATCTAAGGTCTGTAGAAACTCATGGAATTAGTATCCATAACTGAGAAGATTACTTTTCTCTGCAAATTCTTCTCCTTTCTGCTAAGCCCCTTCTTCCTAGCCTCCTTTCTTCCTCTTTTCCTTCTTCTCTCTTTCTCTCAATTCAATTAGGGTTGTGAAAGGAGTGAAAGTGGCTTAGGGACGTCCTTTAAATAGAGTAGGAATGTCCTATAATAATCCCATTGAGATTTGGAAATTTTCTAATTTCAGTTTCGTCAGAACCGAGGGTCGATGGGAGGGTCGATGATCCCGTCGACCCTAGGGTCTTAAGCTGTCCGACCCTCCCTTCAAAACTGAGGGTCTGACTTTCTGTTTTGGGAGGTCCGACCCTGCTTAGCTGGGTGTGCGACCCTCCCCTAAAACTAAGTGTTTTTGGGTCAATTTCATACCTGGGATCTCGATCTCCTTCACGCCCTTGGTCCATTTGACTCGACCATGATGGGTAAGCCTGGTTCAAGGTGGTAAGACCGGGTTAGTTTGACATGGGTCTTACAACTCCCCCAACTTATAAAAATTTCGTCCTCGAAATTGTACGTACCTTCTGAATCAAACAAGTCAAGGTATTGCTTTCTCATAGCACTTTCTTCTTCCCATGTAACCTCTTCCATGTCTCTACTTTTCCATGTGACCTTAACATAGTAAATATTTCTGTTATGTAGACGTTGAACCTTTCGACTAGTGATTTCCGTTGGTATTACTTCAAATGTCAAATCATCAGTCAATTCCGGCAAATCCACTATCAACACATGTGTTGGGTCTTTGACATACTTCTTCAATAAGGATATGTGAAATACGTCATGCACACTTGACATAGATGGTGGTAGTGCTAACTGATAAGCTACTTTCCCATGCTTAGCCAGAATCTCATATGGTCCGACATATCTTGGACTTAATTTTCCTTTCTGTCCGAATCTCTTCAATCCTCTCATAGGCGATACTTTCAAAAATACTTTATCACCTACGGCGAACTCTAGATCTCTCCGTCGAGTATCTGCATATTGCTTCTGACGGTTCTGAGCTGTTTTCACTCTCTCCTTGATGATGTCGACCACTCGACAAGTCTCTTCAACAAATTCTGGTCCAACAATACTACGTTCTCCAACTTCATTCCAAAACAAGGGAGTTCGACACTTTCTGCCATACAGTGCTTCATAAGGTGACATCTGTATAGTAGCCCGATAGCCTGTTATTGTAAGCGAACTCGATCAATGGTAACTTTTCGTCCCATGATCCCTTGAAATCAATCACACATGCTCGTAGCATATCTTCTAGAATCTGGATTGTACGCTCCGGCCGTCCGGTGCGTCCGTGGGTGGAATGCGATCGAACTTCAATGTTGTACCCATAGCCTTTTGCAGTCCCTCCCAAAATTTGGAAGTAAATCATGGATCTCGATCGGACACAATGCTTTCTGGAACACCATGTAGCCGAACAATATTATCCACATACAGCTTTGCTAACCTTTCCAGCGTATACTGGGGTCATATCGATATGAAGCGAGCTGTTTTAGTCAGACGGTCTACAATCACCCAAACTGCGTCAACTACTCGAGGATTCAATGGTAGTCTTGTGACGAAGTCCATAGTGATGCAGTCCCATTTCCATGCTGGTTCCGGTAATGGCTGTAACAGTCCTGCGGGTCTTTGTCGTTCCACCTTTACCTTCTGGCAATTTAAGCATTGAGACACGAACTTGGCTACATCTGCCTTCATTCCCCTCCACCGATACAGTTTCTTTAGATCATGATACATTTTTGTGCTTCCAAGATGTATCGAGTAGATGGTGGTATGGGCTTCCTTCATCAGTCGGTGTCTAATGTTCATACTTTCTGTTTCAAGTACACATATTCTCCCTTTATATTTCAGTACCTTCTCGGTATCTAAGGTGAACTCAGGGTTGGTCCTACCTTTCTCAATATCTTCTTGTACTATTCTCAGATAAGGATCTGCTTTGATAGCTGTCTTCACTTCGTCCACTATATCCGGTATAATCTTCAATGCCGCGAACATATTCGAAAACCGATGAATAAACCCTTGGTTAGCTGATTCATCCGTTGTATCTATCACATATTGTTCATTGCCGTGATTAAACACCATTCCATTGGTATACATTGTTGCAGTCGTGCTAGTTTCTCCTTGAGACTTTATCATTGCTTTTCTGCTCAATGCATCTGCTACTACGTTCGCTTTTCCCGGATGATACTGGATATCACAATCATAGTCTTTCAATAGTTCCAGCCATCTTCTTTGTCTCATATTTAACTCCTTCTGATTAAATAGATAAGTAAGACTTTTATGGTCCGACTTAATCTGAAATTTCTCTCCGTATAGGTAGTGTCTCCATATCTTGACAACATGTACTACTGCCGCTAACTCCAAATCATGAGTGGGGTAATTCTTCTCATGTACCTTCAACTGTCTCGATGCATACGCAACCACTTGCTCTCCTTGCATAAGCACACATCCTAATCCCAATCCCGATGCATCAGTGTATAAGGTAAATGTTTGTCCTGGAACGGGAATGGTCAAAATTAGAGCGGATATCAATCTGGTCTTCAGTGTTTGAAAACTCTTTTCACACTTATCCGTCCATACGAACTTTTCTCCTTTCTTGGTCAAACTGGTGAGAGGTACGGCAATCCGAGAATAGTCTTCTACGAATCCCCAATAATAACCAGCTAGACCCAGAAAACTTCTAATTTTTGAAACACTCTTTGGTGCTTCCCACTTTACTATAGCATCGATCTTACTGGGGTCCACTTTGATTCCTTCTGCGGATACTACATGGCCTAGAAAGGCGACTTCACTTAGCCAAAACTCACACTTCGAAAATTTGGCATATAACTTCTCTTTCCTTAAACGCTGTAGGGCTGCGTTTAGGTTCTTGACATGGGTTTCCTTGTCTTTGGAGTACACCAATATGTCATCAATAAATACTATCACCGACGTGTCCAACATATCATGGAAAACTCGGTTCATAAGTTCCATGAATGTTGCCGGTGCATTAGTTAATCCGAAGGACATCACTAGGAACTCATAATGTCCGTATATTGTCCTGAAAGCTGTCTTCGGAATGTCACCTTCTTTAATCTTCAGTTGATGATAGCCTGATCGAAGATCGATCTTTGAGAATACCTTCGCTCCTTGTAACTGATCAAACAAGTCATCGATCCTGGGTAGTGGATATCGATTCTTGATTGTCAGCTTATTCAACTCTCGATAGTCGATACATAATCGAACGCTACCATCCTTCTTCTTTACGAACAACACCGGTGCTCCCCATGGTGATATACTGGGTCTAATATAACCCTTATCCAGTAGTTCTTGTAATTGCACTTTTAATTCCTTCAGTTCGGTAGGAACCATTCTATAAGGTGCTTTTGATACTGGTGCGGCTCCAGGTATAAGGTCTATTACAAACTCCGTGGCTCGGTCGGATGGTAATCCGGGTAGTTCCTTCGGAAATACATCAGGAAAATCTCGCACGACATCAATATCTTTCATTCGTGGCACGTCCTTGGTTAGGTCGACCACTGATACTAAATATCCGACCGCTCCTTTCTCAAGGCACTTCTTAGCCTTTAATGCTAAGAGTACGAGTTTGCGTCTCCTGGGAAGTTTGGTTCCCGAGAAACTGAATTCTGCTCCTTCTTTGTCTTTGAACGTTAGCTTCTTCTCGGCGCATAACAGATTTGCAGAATGCCGAGCTAACCAGTCCATTCCCAAGATGACTTCAAAGTCCGCCATCTCAAGTTGTATTAAGGTTGCATCCAAGGTCTGCTTTCCAATGAGAACTGGACATGGTCCATAACCTTTCTCTAATTCCACTTCTAATCCCATCGGTGACCGTACAAGTAATTTGTAATCTAATGTTTTGATGGGCAGATTGGTCTTCTTTCCAAACGATACAGATATAAATGAATGAGTAGCTCCTGAATCAAAGAGTACTCTGGCGGGTACGCCATTGATAGGTACGATACCTGTGACCACATCGGGCGATGCGGCAGCATCCTCTGATGTAACGGCATATACCCGTCCTTGATGTAGTTGCTTCTTGGGTTTTGGGCACTCTCTTGCCATATGCCCTGGTTGGTTGCAGTTATAGCACTTCGGGGCTTCAAGATTTGACTTTGGCTGTGGTTGAGCTGCTGCAGTAGACTTTGGTGCAGTTGTAAAATTCTGAGGACGGAAAGGTTTATACGTCCTATTATTGCCTCCGTTGTAGGAGTTTTCGGCTGGTCTCTTGATTCCTCTGCTCTGGGAGAAATAGCTCTCCTTCTGGCTCGATTCAATTATTCGAGCAATTTGGACAGCTTCGTTGTAAATCTTCTTTTCTAAACCCAGAACATTTTCCCTGATGCTTCCTCTCAGTCCCGCGACGAATCTATGGGTTTTTGTATCTTCTATTTGCATACTAGCCGGTGCAAAGAAAAACAGTTCTTCGTAGCGCTGTTGATATGCGTCTACGGTCATCTGTCCCCTGGTACAAACTCAGGAACTCTTTCTCCATTGAATCTCTGAAGCTTCTGGGAAAATACTTCTCGAAGAATGCTTCTTTATATATAGCCCATGTCAGTAGGGCGTGCTTGGTCAATAAGTATGTCTTTGTAGATTTCCACCAATGGTGTGCGTCGCCTTTGAGCATGAAGGTGGCGCATAACACTTTTTCTTCCTCAGTGATAGTCATCATAAGGAAGTTCCTTTCCATCTCGTCTATCCAGTGTGCTGGCCATAGTGGATCAGAAGGCTTACCATTGAATTCTCTCGGTTTCATCTTCAAAAATCTCTCTACTAGTCGGGAGTGATCCAGTTGATTTTGGTATGCCCCAAACATAGGGGGTGGATACTGATAGTTCCCTTGGGCTGCTTCTGGGACTTACACTGGAATTGGTGCAGCCGGTTGTTGAGGTGTCTGTTGAGCTGGGTGGTTACCCACTGGTGCTGCACTAGCTTGCCCAGTGTGCATGGCTGCAGCCTAAGTGGCTTGAAACATAACTCCCATCGCAACCTCGCATTTGAGCTTGTGCATGTTGCATTTGTTGTAGCTGTTGTGCCAGATTCATCACCACTATTGTTAGCTCGGCTGGTGGTGGTGGCAAATTTGTAGGGTTTGCCGGCTCGGGATTACCCTGTGCATAATTGTTCTCTTGACTAGTCTCATCCGCCGGTGGTGGTGGTGGGACTGTGTTTCGGGTCTGTCGGGTCACTCTACGGCCAGACATAATTACTTTTGAGATGGATGGTGCCTTAAAATCATCAAAATCAGTGAGAAATCATTTATACTTCATGTAGGCATGCTAACCGATATAAAATTTCAAAATCCCCAATTTATTCTGAAACAAATACTGTCTTTTCTATGTAGGGTCGATGGTGAGGGTCGCTGGTGTGTCCGACCCTGGGAATGACCTGTTCTTCCCGAGAGCTGAGGGTCGATGCGAGGGTCGATGGGTTTCCGACCCTCAGTCCGACCCTTGATTTTCTGTCAGATTCCCGAGAGCCGAGGGTCGATTGGAGGGTCGATCCGAGGGTCGATGGTGTCAGTCGAATTGTCCGACCCTCGGACCAAAAATCAGATTTTTAAGATCCGATTCTGGGTCAATTCTCACTATTCCTCCTCCGTTTCGACTCATCTCTACTCTCCGAGTTACTACAATGCTACTTCGCTATTGTGGATCGTTCTTAGTCCGAGTTTCGACATTCACATCACCTCTACAGGTAAGATTTCTCAACTTTCCCTGTTTTTAGGTTTTTATTTTTAGGTTTTTGCTCATTTAGCTCGTATTTTCCAAATTAAACTTTTTCCAACCGTAAAAATTCGATTTTTATTGGGGGCTTTTGTTATTGGGGTCTTGAGGAACGAAAGCCCTCAAAAATTTTTGAGTTTCATCGGTTGATTATCGAGAAACTTAAATTTTTCTCTTTTTGCCCTAATTTATCGAAATTTTTGATTTTTCTTGAATTTCTTCAAATTGGACCTTATCCGTTAAAATTTTCTACTGCATGTAGATTGTAGGATATGTTTTAACCTGCGTAAGTTCTTATGCCCACTTGTATGGTGAGAAATGGGACTTTATGGTCAACTTACGTCGTTATTAAGTCAAATTTTGGATTTCTATCCTACTAACTCCTTGTTTATTTTCTCTTTCTTATTGTTGCAGATTCTATGGCCCATACTAAAGTACCAAGATTGCGTGATCCACTTCGCTTCCGTTCAAACGAAGCCGAGGTACAGTATGCAGACTATGCCCGTAAGAAAGTGGAAGGGGGTCGCATGGTGAACTTGGCTGAGCTAGCCTTGTTCAATGTAGAGGGAGCATTCGGTGATATGGGGTGGCTCCCTGTCATCACATACGACGCGTGCACCTGTCCAGACTTGGTGCGCCAGTTTTATTGAAATCTCTAGGTGGTGGGGAATTACAATGATGTTGAGCATGGCCAGGAGTTACGCATCACCAGCTACGTCAAGGGGGTGCACATCTCCTTTGATTATCGGCAGCTGGCCGATCTGTTGGGCATTGCCTATGATGGCCCTATGGTGTACTGTGCGCCGGGAGAGCCACAGTTTGTTGAGATGGAGATGAGAGCTGAGATCGACAACCAGTTGCTCCGTCCCGATAGATGGCAAATGAGAGCTTGTTACTTGCGTCCAGCTCCACGGGTCTTCTGCAAGATTATCCAGCATAATCTGATCCCGCAGAGTGGGCATTATGAGAGGGTCTCTCAGCTGACTCAGTTCTTGATCTACTGTATCTGCACTCATCAGCCGGTCTGCCTTCCTTACATCATCATGCGGACGATGATTAGTGCTACATTGTCCGGTCATAGGGGTAATCTACCCTATGGACGCATGATTACAGTGCTACTGACCCGTGCGGGGGGTGGATCCGGTAGATGAGAAGATCCGGGAGAAGACCTTCTCGTCACCTCTAGATTGGGAGGCTATCTGCAAGATGGGGCTACGAGATGCGGAGGTTAGTGATGAGGAGAGGAACGCGATGGTGCGCCCTCACACTCGGGTTGAGATGGCTGATGCTGAGGCTGCTGCTAGGGCTCGTGGGGATCCGGTCGACAATGATCGCTTATATATGGATGTCGATGCGATACCGCCGCCATCACCCACGCATGCGGATAGGGCTGGTACTTCTGCTGCGGCGGCTTCGGTATCCGAGACCAGTCCTTCTCATGATGCTGGTCCTTCACGCCCACCTTCTGATATAATGGAGATGTTGCACGAGATCAGAGAGACTCAGCGCAGATCGGACCTCAGGATGGAGGAGTTGCTAGATGCTCAGCGCATGAGAGTGGATGAGTTGTTGGCTGCTCAGCACACATCTGACGCGCGGATAGATGAGCTTATGGAGATCTAGCGTGCGACTGACAGGAGAGTAGTCGATCTCACAGCTAGTCTACAGACGACCCAGACTCAGATAGCCTGGTTGACTAGAGTCTATGCTAAGGACTACGACAGAGATCGTGAGGCTCCACCTCCTCCTTCGCCTCCAGCTTCCTGATTGTACTTTACTTTTCCTTGTACTACAGAGTAACTGTCCGGGTTATGGACTGTACTCTATTTTAGATATACATTTACTCTTTGTTTTGTTCTCATTGTATGTCAACTTGTTTCTCCTTTTAACAGATGTGTTATTCTCTTTTACATTTGGTCTCAACGTCACTTGTGCTTATAATGTGTTCATATTACTGTTTTTATTTTTATCCTATCTCAGTTCACTATTACTGTGAATGTATGATAGTTCAGCAGGCAAGGCCTGAGATGCTCTGATACCAAGTTGTCACACCCCAATTCCGCACATTTCAAAATGGTGTGATGAACCGCTAAATAACCAACGGTACAACCAGGATCTCAAATAGGCTATCCCCGCGTTACCTGAACCTTCATATACTCACCATCATAATCAGAGTAAATACACAATAGCGAAAGTCTTATAAATAAATGAACTGAGAACTAAAATGGTATTCATAAATAATAGCAAATTATTCTGTAATCAAACTGAGACATAAATAATTAAGTACCAAATACATGTCTATAAATCCAATAAAGAAACCTATAAAAATATCTAATCGAATACACACGAGTTGCACTCGCAAGAGGAGTCGTGTGTATCATCTTCAGCTCCAACTTCCATGGCTGCTACATTCCCATACGCTGACGCGTTCATATAATCTTCGACTGTATAACCTGCATCATCAACTAAAAATATTCGACGTCGAGGGGTGAGCACACAACACGGCTCAGTGAGTAGCCAAAACAATGCAACATTACATATGCATGCAAAGAAAAAAATCAATTTATATCTTTGGTCTTGGTTTATAGTTTGCAATGTGCAATAGAAAGGTTGGGTGGTCAAAGGTTAACGTTTATTGACACCGCCTCTATACACAGGGTGTGGAAGCCCGCCCGAAGGTTAACGTTTATCGTCGTCCCCATCCACCCTACCATAACATTATACAACAAAGGTTAACGTTTATTGCTATATAATGCTATACCAACACGCAAGCCCCTGTTAGCGAGGGCTTGCAAACTAAGCTCATTGCTAACCAATCCTAATGCCAAACAGTGTATCCAAGGCCTCACCCCAGCATCCCTCAGAACATCCATAGAGATAGAGCTAAGGCCCCCCGGTAGAGTCAGAGACTACAAGGACCGAGACCACCTCCCCTGATACTCTACAACATAATAGTTCAGCTAAAGTAATGGCGATACGACGATGCTAATGCACAAGACTTGAGTTAGAGATAGAGCTAAAGTGCTGAGACCCGCCAAAGGTTAACGTTTATTGACGTTCTCATCACATCTCCCCTGATACTCGCTCGCATCAAGCACATCAACCACACACATACAAGCACATGCCTATTCCTATCATCATCATCATCATCATGTTATAAACAATAAAGTAAATATGCATGAACAAGTAATAGAAATATTGGATGGCATGCTGTATGCACATTACAACATATTCGCATAGAATTAAACATGGCATAGGACTCAAGAAATAGAAAACAGTTTATTATTAACCAATTTAGTTTGGGGTTAAGGTTCCTCACCTTAGCTTGCTAATAGATATTTCCCAAGCTTTAAAATCACCGTTACAATGTTATTAGATTGCTAGCAGACCTAACAAAGTCGATAGAATTTAATTAGAATTAATTCAAAATTTAAAACCATTCTGTCAACTGAGGGTCGATGCTAGGGTCGATGGGTCTATCGACCCTCCCTCCATTCTGAACTTCCCGAATGCTGAGGGTCGATGGTCAGAAACACCTAGGGTCGGATGGCCTATCGACCCTCGGTGCGACCCTTGGTGCACTCTGGTCCAATTTCCACTTTTAATCCATTCTTCGTGTTTGGGGTCCTATGGCTTGCTTCCTACATTCATTCAACAGTCGTTCCATGGTCTAGAACCATGTATAATCCATCTAGATAGTTTTCGTGCATCCTCCTATGGTTTTCCATGAAAACCTAACCATGGATGGATGGTTTGGGTTTCTCCGAAATCCTAAACTCAACCATATCTAATCTAAGGTCTGTAGAAACTCATGGAATTAGTATCCATACCTGAGAAGATTACTTTTCTCTGCAAATTCTTCTCCTTTCTGCTAAGCCCCTTCTTCTTAGCCTCCTTTCTTTCTCTTTTCCTTCTTCTCTCTTTCTCTCAATTCAATTAGGGTTGTGAAAGGAGTGAAAGTGGCTTAATGACGTCCTTTAAATAGAGTAGGAATGTCCTATAATAATCCCATTGAGATGTGGAAGGAATCCCAACCGAAAATTAGGAAATTTTCTAATTTCAGTTTCGTCAGAACCGAGGGTCGATGGGAGGGTCGATGATCCCGTCGACCCTAGGGTCTTAAGCTGTCCGACCCTCCCTTCAAAACTGAGGGTCTGACTTTCTGTTTTGGGAGGTCTGACCCTGCTTAGCTGGGTGTGCGACCCTCCCCTAAAACTAAGTGTTTTTGGGTCGATTTCATACCTGGGATCTCGATCTCCTTCACGCCCTTGGTCCATTTGACTCGACCATGATGGGTAAGCCTGGTTCAAGGTGGTAAGACCGGGTTAGTTTGACACGGGTCTTACAGTGAGGCCCCGCCTCCTCCTTCGCCTCCAGCTTCTTGATTGTACTTTATTTTCTTGTACTACAGAGTAACTGTCTGGGTTGTGGACTGTACTCTGCTTTAGTTATGTATTTAAATTTTGTTTCTCTCACTCATTCTATTTAACTTGTTTCCCCTTTAATAGATGCATTATTCTCTTTTTAAATTTGGTCTCAATCATCACTTGTGCTTACAGTGTGTTTGTATTATAGCTTTTAATTTATCCTATCTCAGTTCACTATTGTCTTGAATGTATGCTAGTTTAGCGGACAAGGCCTGAGATGCTCTGATACCAAGTTGTCACACCCCAATTCTGTACTATTCAGAATGATGTAATGAACCGTTAATAAACCAACGGTTCAACCAGGATCTCAATAGGCTATCCCCGCGTTATCCAAACTCACACACATCCATAATCATAATTAGAGTAAATACACAATAGCGGAAGTCTTATAATAACATGAACTGAGAAACTAAAATGATATTAATAATTTAATAGCAAATTATTCAGTTTTCAACTAAGACATAATTAATTATAAAATACATGTCTTAATAAATCCAATAAAGAAACCTATAAAATATCTAATCAAATACACACGAGTTGCACTGGCAAGAGGAGTCGTGTGTATCCACTTCAGCTTCAGCTTCCATTTCTGCCACGTTCCCGTACGCAGACGCATTCGTATAGTCTTCAACGGTATAACCTACATCATCAACTAAAAATATTCGACGTCGAGGGGTGAGTACACATCACGGCTCAGTGAGTAGGTAAAACAATGCAACAATACATATGGATGCAAAATCAATTTATATCTTTGGTCTGGTATATAAGTTTGCAGTATGAAACAGAAAGGTTTAGGTAGCCAAAGGTCGAGTTTATTGACCCCGCCTCTATACACGAGTGTGTGACGTTACCCAAAGATCACGTTTATCATCAACTCATATGCACCCAATCATGAACATTATATAACAAAGGTTACGTTTATTGCTATATAGTGCCATACCAACACGTAAGCCCCTGTTAGCGAGGGCTACAAACTGGGCTCGCAACTAACCAATCCTAATGCCAAAAATTGTATCCAAGGCCTCACCCCAGCATCCCTCAGAATGTCCATTGAGATAGAGCTAAGGCCCCCCGGTAGAGTCAGAGACTACAAGGACCGAGACCACCTCCCCTGATACTCTACAACATAATAGTTCAGCTAAAGTAATGGCGATACGACGATGCTAATGCACAAGACTTGAGTTAGAGATAGAGCTAAAGTGCTGAGACCCGCCAAAGGTTAACATTTATTGACGTTCTCATCACACCTCCCCTGATACTCGCTCTCATCAAGTACATCAACCACACACATACAAGCACATGCCTATTCCTATCATCATCATCATCATCATCATGTTATAAACAATAAAGTAAATATGCATGAACAAGTAATAGAAATATTGGATGGCATGCTGTATGCACATTACAAACATATTCGCATAGAATCAAGCATGGCATAGGACTCAAGAAATAGAAAACAGTTTCTCTTATTAACCAATTTAGTTTGGAGTTTTGGTTCCTCACCTTAGCTTGCTAATAGGTACTTTTCCAAGCTTTAGAATCACCTTTACAGTGTTATTATATTTCTAGAAGACCTAACAAAGTCAATAGAATTTAATTATAATTAATTCTAGATTTAAAAACCTTGTTGTTAACTGAGGGTCGGAGGTAGGGTCGGAGTCCTGATCGACCCTGGGTTTGACCCTCCCCAGATTCTGAACTTCACGAACACTGAGGGTCGATGGTCAGGAACACCTAGGGTCGGATGGTCATCGACCCTCGGTGCGACCCTCTGTACACTTTGGTCCAATTTCCTCTTTTAATCCATTCTTCGTGTTTGAAATCCTATGGCTTGCTCCTACATTCCATTCTACATGCATTCCATGGTCTGAAACCATGTATAACCCACCTAGATAGCTTTCACGCATTCTTCTATGGTTTTCCATGGAAACCTAACCATAGATTGATGGTTTGGGTTTCTCCGAGATCACACTCTCAACAATAACTAACCTAAAGTCTGTAGAAACTCATGGAATTAGTATCCATACCTGAGAAGATTACTTTTTCTCTGAAATTCTTCTCCTTTTTGCTAAGTTCTCTTCCTTGCCTTTCTTCTTCCTCTTTTCCTTCTCCTCTCTTTCTCTCAATTCAATTAGGGTTGTGAAAGGGGTGAAAGTGGCTTAGGAACGTCCTTTAAATAGAGTAGGAACATCCTAAATAAGTCCCTTTGAGATTTGGAAAGAATCCCAATCAAAAATTAGGAAATTTCCTAATTTTATGTTCTTACGGCAACCGAGGGTCGATGGGAGGGTTGATGATCCCGTCGACTCTAGGGTCTTAAGCTGTCCGACCCTAACTTCAAAACTAAGGGTCTGACTCTCTGTTTTGGGAGGTCCGACCCTGCTTAGCTGGGTATGCGACCGTTCCCCTATTTTAAGTGTTTTTGGGTCGATTTGATACCTGGGATCTCGATCTCCTTCATGCCCTTGGTCCATTTGACTCGACCATGATGGGTAAACCTGGTTCAAGGTGGTAAGACCGGGTTAGATTGACACGGATCTTACACCCCCTCCACATTAAACAAGCCAAGCTAGCCAAGTCCACTTTGCGACCTCCCTTTACTTTCTTGCGAGCGTAGCGGGCATATTGAGTCTCGGCTTCAGTGGAACAGAAGCGAAGACGGTCGTGAACACTAGGTACCTTGGTACGAGCCATAGTATCTATAAATAAGAAAGAAAAACAAATAATGGCTTAGTAGAGAGGAAAAACCTAAAATTTTGACATAATAACAACGTAAATTGGTCAAAAGCCTCACTTTTCACCCATACACGTGGGCAGGAGGACTTACATAGATCCTAAACTATCCTGTGAGACTCATACAGTCGGAAATTTCAACTAATGAGATTAAATTAGAAGAAATTTCCAGGAATTTAAAATCTCGACAAAATTAGGGCTAAAAGAGTAAATTTTAAGTTTCTCGATAACCAACCGATGAAACTTAAATATTTTGGGGGGCTTTCGTTCCTCGAGTCACCAACAACAAAAGCCCCCAATAAAAATCAAATTTTTACGGTTGAAAAAAGTTTAATTTGAAAAATACGAGATATACGAGCAAAAACCTAGGTAAAGAAACCTAAAAACATGAAAATGTAGAAGACATACCTGTAGCGGAGGTGTAGACGACAAAACAAGGAGTACAAACCACCAACGGATCGGAGTTGTCACTGTAGCAACTCAGAGGGACGAGACGAGTCGAAGCAGAGAAGAAAGAATGGGAAATGGACTTTGAATCGGAACTTAAAAATCTGATTTTTAGTCCGGGGATCGGAAAATTCGACTAAAACCATCGACCCACCCATCGACCCCCGCATCGACCCTCGGCTCTCGGGAATCTGACAGAGAACCAGGGGTCGCACCCTGGGTCGGACATCCTCCGACCCCCCCCCCCCATCGACCCCGGGCTCTCGGGAAGAATTGTTGATTTCTCAGGGTCGCATACTGAGGGTCGGACATCCATCGACCCCCACCCTCGACCCTACAGTGAAAATACAGCATTTTCGACAGAATGATCTGAAAGATTTGAAATTTGCATTTGTTAGTGGTTTTAAAATATGAGAATGAAGTATTTAATGATTGTCTCTCATGTTCAATGATTTCAGGCAATCCCACTATCAGATTAATTAATGGCGGGACACAGAGTAACCAGACAGAGCCGTAACTCTATTCCACCACCACCACCTGTGGGGGAGAATAGCCAGACACACCCGGAAATACAGGGAAACATGAACACGGCACCGTCCGTCATAAATGGGCAGAAAAATCCTACAAATCTGCCAGCTCCACCTACAGACTTGGCCACAGTCGTAATGAACTTGGCCCAACAGCTGCAGCAAATGCAACAGGTAAAAGCTACTATAAAAGCTGCTATAGACATAACTCTTCCAACTGCACAGACACCTCCAATGCCAACGGGACAGGCAAGCACAGCACCAGGGGAAAGTAACACAGTACCCCACGCACCTCAGACTCCTATCATGCAGGCTCATGTACAAAATCCTAAGATAGCTCAAGGTGGATATCAATACCAACCACCTATGTATGGAGCGTCTGTCCCGCAGCAACTAGACCACTCTAAACTGGTGGAGAGTTTTCTGAAACTGAAGCCCAAAGAATTTAATGGTAAGCCAGTAGATCATTTATGGCCGGCACACTGAGTTGACGAAATGGAAAGAAATTTTATGATGATGACACTAAATAAAGAAGAAAAATTGTTGTGTGCCACATTTATGCTGAAAGGAGATGCACACCAATGGTAGAGGTCTATCAGGACATATTTATTAACAAAACACGCCCAACTGACTTGGGAAATTTACAAGGAGGCATTCTTTGAGAAGTACTTTTCGAGAAGTTTCAGAGACTATGGAAAGAGAGTTCTTGAGTTTATATCAAGGGCAGATGACCGTGGATGCATACCAACAGCGTTATGAAGAGTTGTTCTTCTTTGCACCCACCAGTATGCAAGAGGAAAACACCAAAACCCGAAGGTTCATCATGGGACTTAGGGGAAGCATCCGCAAGCATGTTCTGGGACATGAAAAGAAAATCTATAATGAAGCGGCACAAATTGCTCGAGTTATAGAATCGAGCCAGAAGGAGAGTTATTTCATGCAAAACAGAGGTATAAAAAGGCCAACTGGAAATTCTTATAACAGAGGGAATAACAAGACATTCAAACCCTTCCGTGCTCAAGGCTTTACCGCTGCAACCAAGACTACTCCCGTAGCTCAACAGCAACAAAAGCCAATTACTGAAGGGATAAAATGTTTTAACTGCAACCAAGTGGGACATAAGGCAAGGGAATGTCCTAAGCCCAAGAAACAGCTACATCAAGGACGAGTTTACGCGGTTACATCTGAGGATGCTGCCGCATCGCCTGATGTGGTCACAGGTATGACCTAAATTTTTTAGCTAGTTGTATTACATTGTATGAGCATGTAGACTAAACCAAAACAAATCACAGGTATCGTACCTATTAATGGCATTCCCGCCAGAGTACTCTTTGATTCAGGAGCTACTCATTCCTTTATATCTGTGACATTTGAAAAGAAGTTAAATCTACCCCTTAAATCCTTAGACTGCTAACTACTTGTACGATCACCTATGGGATTAAAAGTGGAGTTAGAAAAAGGTTATGGACCATGTCAAGTTCTTATTGATGAAAAGACCATGGATGCAACCTTGATCTAACTTGAGATGGCAGACTTTGACGTCATCTTGGGAATGGACTGGTTAGTTCGGCATTCTATAAACCTATTGTGTGCCGAACATTTAAAGACAAAGAAGGAGCAGAGTTCAGTTTTTTGGGAACCAAACTTCCCCATAAACGAAAGCTCATACTCTCTACGCTAAAGGCTAAGAAGTGCCTTGAGAAAGGAGCAGTCGGGTATTTAGTATCTGTGGACGACCTTACCAAGGAAGCACCACGAATGGAAGATATTGATGTCGTGCATGACTTTCTAGACGTATTCCCTGAAGAACTACCAGGATTACCACCCAACCGAGCTACAGAGTTTGTTATAGATCTTATACCTGGAGCCGCACCAATATCGAAAGCACCTTATAGAATGGCTCCTACTGAACTGAAAGAATTGAAAGTACAACTACAAGAACTACTGGACAAGGGTAACATTCGCCCTAGTATATCACCATGGGGAGCGCCAATATTATTTGTGAAGAAGAAGGACGGTAGCATTCGCTTGTGTATAGACTACCGAGAACTGAATAAACTGACAATTAAGAATCGGTATCCATTGCATCGGATCGATGACCTGTTCGATCAGTTGCAAGGTGCCAAAGTGTTCTCCAAGATCGATCTTCGGTCAGGCTACCATCAACTGAAGATTAAGGATGGTGATATTCCCAAGACAGCATTCAGGACCAGATATGGACATTATGAATTCTTGGTCATGTCTTTTGGATTGACAAACGCACCAGCAACCTTTATGGAACTTATGAACCAGGTTTTCCACGACATGTTAGATACGTCGGTTATTATATTCATTGATGATATATTAGTCTATTCCAAAGATGAGGAAACTCATGTTAAGAATCTAAACGCCGCTCTACAGCGACTACAAAAATAGAAGCTCTATGCCAAATTTTCAAAGTGTGAGTTTTGGCTAAAGGAAGTCGTATTTCTAGGCCATGTAGTATCCGCTGAAGGAATTAAAATGGATCCCAGCAAGATCGAGGCTATTGTAAAGTGGGAAGCACCGAAGAGCGTTGCAGAAATTAGAAGTTTCTTGGGTCTAGCTGGGTATTATCGATGATTTGTGGAAGACTATTCCTGAATTACCGTACCTCTTACAAGCTTAACTAAGAAGGGCGAAAAGTTTGTTTGGACTGATAAATGCGATAAGAGCTTCCAAACATTGAAGGCTAGATTGATATCAGCTCCAATCTTGACCATCTCGATTCCAGGACAACCATTTATCTTCTACACCGATGCGTCAGGACTGGGATTAGGATGTGTACTTATGCAAGGAGAACAGGTAATTGTCTATGCCTCAAGACAGTTGAAGACACATGAGAAGAACTATCCCACTCATGATTTGGAACTAGCGGCAGTAGTACATGCTGTCAAAATATGGAGACATTATCTGTACGGGGAGAAGTTTCAGATTAAATCAGACCATAAAAGTCTTACTTATCTATTTAATCAGAAGGAGCTGAATATGAGACAAAGAAGATGGCTAAAACTATTGAAAGACTATGACTGTGATATCCAGTATCATCCGGGGAAAGCTAATGTAGTAGCCGATGCATTGAGTAGAAAGGCAATGATAAAATCTCAGGGAGAGGTTAGCACAACTGCCGCAATGTGTACTATCGAAAAAGTATTCAAGAACGACAATGAGCAGTTTGTGATAGATGCACAAGATGGATCAGCCAACCAAGGATTTATTCATCGGTTTTCAAATATGTTCGTCGCATTGAAGATTATACCGGATATAGTTGATAAAGTAAAGACAGCTATCAAATCAGACCCTTACCTAAGAACGATACAAGAGGACATCGAAAAAGGTAGGACTAACCCTGAGTTCACCTTGGACGAAGAAAAGGTACTGAAGTACAAAGGAAGAATGTGTACCTGAAATAGAAAGCTTGGACATTAGACACCGATTGATGAAAGAAGCCCATACCACCATCTATTCGATACATCCTAGAAGTGCAAAAATGTATCATGATCTAAAGAAATTATATTGGTGGAGAGGAATGAAAGCAGATGTAGCTAAGTTCATGTCTCAATGCCTAAATTGTCAGAAAATAAAGGTTGAACGACAAAAACCGGTAGGACTGTTACAGTCGTTACCGGAACTAGCATGGAAATGGGACTGCATCCTTATGGACTTCATCACAAGATTACCATTGACTCCTCGAGTAGTTGACGCAGTATGGGTGATTGTAGACCGCCTGACTAAAATAGCTCGCTTTATACCTATACGACCTCAATATACACTGGGGAGGTTAGCTAAGCTGTATGTGGATAACATTGTGCAATTACACGGTGTACCTGAAAGCATTGTGTCCGATAGAGATCCATGATTTACTTTAAAGTTTTGGGAAGGATTGCAAAAGGCTATGGGTACAACATTGAAGTTTAGTACTGTATTCCATCCACAGATAGATGGACAGTCAGAGCGTACAATTCAGATTCTAGAAGATATGCTTCGAGCATGTGTAATTGATTTTAAAGGATCATGGGATGAAAATTTACCACTGATTGAGTTCTCTTATAATAATAGCTATCAGGCTACTATACAAATGTCACCCTATAAAGCACTGTATGGCAGAAAGTGTCGAACTCCTTTGTTTTGGAATGAAGTTGGGGAACGTAGTATTGTTGGACCAGAATTTGTTGAAGAGACTTGTCGAGTGGTCGACATTATCAATGAAAGAGTGAGAACAGCTCAGAATCGTCAGAAGCAATATGCAGATACCCGACGCCGAGACCTTGAGTTCGTCGTGGGTGATAAAGTATTCTTAAAAGTATCGCCTATGCGAGGATTGAAATGGTTCAGACAGAAAGGGAAATTAAGTCCAAGATATTCGGGCCATATGAGATTCTAACCAAGCGTGGAAAAGTGGCTTACCAGTTAGCACTACCACCATCTATGTCAAGTGTGCATGACGTATTTCATATTTCCTTATTGAAGAAGTATGTCAAGGATCCAACGCATGTTCTGATAGTAGATCTACCTGATTTGATTGAAGATTTGACATTTGAAGTAACACCAACTGAAATCACCAGCCGAAAGGTTCAACGACTACACAACCGTGATATCTATTATGTTAAGGTCACCTGGAGAAGTAGAGATATGGAAGAAATCACATGGGAAGAAGAGAATGCTATGCGAAAGCCATATCCTCATTTATTTGACTCGAAAGGTATGTACAATTTCAAGGATGAAATTTTTATAAGTAGGGGGGAGTTGTAAGACCCGTATCGAACTAACCCGGTCTTACCACCTTGAACCAGGTCTACCCGTCATGGTCGAGCCAAATGGATCAAGTGCGTGAGGGAGATCACGATCCCAGGTATTAAACTGACCCAAAAACACTAAAATAAGGGGGAGGGTCACATACCCAGCAAGACAGGGTCGGACCCCCAGTATAAAAAGTCAGACCCTGAGTTTTTAACTGGGGGTCGAACAATTTAGAACCAGGGGTCGACGGGATCTCTAACCCCCTCATCGACCCCCAGTCTGCCGACAGAAACGGTGAATTGGGAACTTTCCAAATTTCAATGGGATTCTTTCCTAATCTCAATGGGACTTATTTTGGGAGTTTCTACTCTATAAATAAGATGTCCCTAAGTTCCTCTTTTACTCCTTTTAGAACCCTAATTGGATTGAGAGAAAGAGAAGAGAAGGAGAAGAGAGAGAAGAGAAGGAAAGTGGAGAAGAAGATCAAAGAGAAGGCTTCAGAGAAACAAGCCTAATTCTCAGGTATGGATACTATCTCCATGTAATTCTAAAGACCTGAGAATAGATAGTGAATAGGGAATGATCTAGGAGAAACCCAAATCATCCACCCATGGTTAGGTTTTCATGGAAAACCACGAGGGAGATCATAAATACCATGTAGGTGAATAAACTATGGTTCTACACCATAGAACATGTATGGAATGGATTGTAGAAGCAAGCCATAGGACCCAAACACGAAAGAATGGACTGTAGGATGAAAATTCGACTAAACCCACGGGGGTCGCACGGGGGTCGATGGCCAATCGACCCTACCAGACTCTAACAATTGACCCCCAATGTTCGGGAAGTCCAGAATCTGGGTGGTAGCACCCAGGGTCGATGGAACCTCCGACCCTGGCATCGACCCCCAGTTAACAGCATGCTTTTTAAAATCAGAATTAATTCTAATTAAATTATATCGACTTGATTAGGTCTTCTAGTGATATAATATTGATATTTAGTTGATTCTTAAAGCTTGAGAGAGGATCTACGATCAAGCAAAGGTGAAGGAACAAGACCTAAACTAATTGGCTAATAATAAACTGTTTTATTCTTGAGTCTAATGCCATGATTGATTCTATGTGTGTATGCTTGTTATGTGCATTCAACATGTCATCCAATATTTCTATTATTACTGTTCATGCATATTTAAATTATTGTTTATAACATCATGATGATGATGATGATGATAGGAATAGGCATGTGGATGTATGTGTGTGGTTGGTGTGCTTGATGCGAGCGAGTATCAAGGGGGGTGTCATAGGCCGGGCCTCAGCACTCTAGCTCTATCTCTAACTCAAGTCTTGTCCACTGACATCGTTGTATCGCCATTACCTTAGCAGAACTATTACGTCGTAGTGTATGAGGGGAGGTGGTCTCGGACCGTGTAGTTTTTGACTCTGCCGGGGGGCCTTAGCCCTATCTCTATGGATGTATTGAGGGATGCTGGGGTGAGGCCTTGGATACACTGTTTGGCATTAGGATTGGTTAGTTGCAAGCCCAGTTTGTAAGCCCTCGCCAGCAGGGGCTTACGTGTTGGTATGGGTAGAGTATCAGGGGAAGTGTCATAGGTCGGGCCTTAGCACTTTAGCTCTATCTCTATTCCATGGTAGGGTGCATGTGGGACGACAATAAACGTTACCTTTGGGCGGCTTCACACACTCATGTATAGAGGTGCGGCGGCCACCTATCCTTTCTATAGCACATTGCAAACTTATTTACCATACCAAAGATATGAATTGAATGCATGCTTATGTTTGTTGCATTGTTTTGTTTGCTCCCTGAGCCATGATGTGTGCTCACCCTCTCGACGTCGAATATTTTTAGTTGATGATGCAGGTACCACTGTCGAAGATTATATGAGTGCTCCAGTGTACGGGCATGTTGCTGCAATGGAAGCCGAAGACTTAGAGGATAAGCATGATCCCTCATGCGAGTGCAACTCATGCGTATTCGATTAGATTTTTATTTGAATTATTAAGGGAATGTAATTGATACTTTATTTATTTATGTCTCAGTTGATACACCAATAACTTGATATTTTATTATGGTTATCACAGTTAAATTTCTCAGTTTATTTACTATAAGACTTCCGCTATTGTATATTTATTCTGATTATGGTTGTGGATGTGTATGGTTTTATTTTTAATGGATACAGCCTATTAGAGATCCTGGTTGAACCATTGGTTTATTAGCAGTTCATCACACCATTCTGAATAGTGCGGAATTGGGGTGTGACATGGAAAGAGCCTAAAAAAAGAGTGGGAAAGAAAACAGAGAGGTGTATGGCACTATTTGCTTTCCAAGTAAAGGGGAAGTTTTGTTATTTGTTCAATACCTGAAAATAGAAAAGCTTTGTTCTTTGTTTAGCACCTCGCTGGTCCAGCGACTCTAGCGGATCAACTTCATCCTACGGCACCACCACTCCGACGGATCAGCTTCATCCAACAACTCTAGCGGACTTTAGGGTTCTGTTCGAGGGAAGCGCTTTTAAGTGTTTTTTTTTTTTAATAATTGCCAATGTATTTTACATGTTTAATACTCCATACGCGTATCAAACATGTATAATACGGTTCATAATTTTTTTAAGGGTAAAAGACAATTACCTCCCCTGTAACTTAGCATATTGACAGTTGACCCCCAAACGTTTCAAAAAATACAGTTACCTCCCCTAACTAATTATTAAAATCCAAATAGGTCCAATTTTTAACAGCGTTAAAGTTAGATTTTTTATGGACAACTCTACCCTCAACCTTTTATCCATATTTTAAATCTTATTACTATTAAAAGACGAATATAACCCTCTTATATCCAACTAAAATAAACTCAAATCTCATCTTCTTCTCATTCTACCTCACTCACCACGTTTCCTTAAGTGGTATTTGAAGCACTGGTTTTGATCGAAAAAGACGAAGCTCAGAGGGAGAAGTCTTCGATTAAGCACTCATTTTCCTCTCATTTTCCTTCTCTTCCATCGTTGACCTACTTCAGTCTTGAGGAATAGAAAGGTAAATTATTTTTAGGGTTTATTTAGTGGTTCCTCTTTATACGAACAATGTCGGATTTTTCTCTTGTAACTGCAATACAAAAACTGAAAGAAGAAGATATTCGAGTATGCAAATGACTGGATGCTGACCTACTTCGATCTTCATATGAACAATGTCAGATTTTGCTTTATACGAACAATGTCTATTTTTTTTAGGTAATCGGGTATGCAATATACTGGTTTCTCACAAGCTCGGTAGAGATTTAAGCTACCCTAAACGATAATTAAAATACAATCCTTACAATATCAGTGCTTCAATGTTTGCAGTAGCAGGTAGGTTTCGCGTTCAATGAATGCTTCATGCTTCGAACCGGTTTGTGCTTTAAGATTTGAAGAGGTCAAAGCTCCCAACGATTTGCAGCAGTTTGTGCTTCAACATTTCGAAGGAACATGGAAACTTCAAGCCCCTTGCAGCGACAGGATGAAACTGCTTCAACATCTCAGCAAGAAAAATTTCGATGACTCCTTCAGCGGAAACATTTCAGCCATTTCGAATCATGAGCCGCTTCAATGTTCATGGATTTGCAGCGGTGGAGAATGTGTTAGACGACGGCGATTCTACGGCGATTCTAGGGTTTCAAAAATGGAATGACAGTGAGTGGTGAGCAAGCAAGGAATCGGGGGAATCGTTCCTCTGCCAAATAGTAACCTTCCTAAGTAAGGGTAAAATGGGTAGTTCGGAACTCTAAAAGGGTAATTTGGGATTTAAAAAACTATTCAACTCCAACCGTTACTATATAATGGAATATTCCTAACAGGTGGACTTATTTGGATTTTAATAATTAATTAGGGGATGTAACTGTATTTTTTGAAACGTTTGGGAGTCAACTGTCAATATGCTAAGTTACAGGGGAGGTAATTGTCTTTTACCCTTTTTTTAAAAACGTTGTGCAAATCTCCATGTATGTTTGGTAAAGTACATAAAACAACGTAGAAAATTATAGTACGCGTATTATATGCATATAATACACATATTTACTAACTATGGTCCTACCATTTTCGAACTACACACTACCTAAATTTTAGGGCAAACCTTAGAATACCTAGGCAATTCGGGAAGATTCTCAAATACAGTTTCACACCTCAATCCACATGGACTACCCATTTTTAGATCTTTTCCAGCCCAGTTTAGGATAGCCTATTAGCTTGAAAAGTGGCAATAGGGTCCTACCATTTTCAAACTACACGTGAACCTGATTCCTAGGGAAAGATACATCCCAAGATACGTAGGCAATTTGGGAAGATTTCCAAGTACGGTACCACAACTGAGTCCACATGGAGTACCCATTTTTGATCTTCTAGGATCAACCATCAGTCCACATGGACTATCCACATCTTAGTTCCTTAGGACTATCCATATTCTTGGTCTACTTGGACTATCCACATCTCAACCCTAGATCTACCTACATCAAAGCATAAGCTTCAACTTGAATGTCAAATCTAATGGTATTTAAACATAAATCACATCCATAAACTTTAATCACAATCGCCCTTGAACTATGCGGGGAACTTGATTTTCGGATCATATCTGAGATACATAGGCAGTCTGGAAGATTCAGATTATGTTTGTCAATCTCAAACCACTTGGTTTGATTCAATCCATCCCATCCACCAAATTAGCCCAATTGGTCTGTTATCCAATCATGGTCTTTTGATCCTGACACATAATTTAATTTATTTTCAAAACATGATTGGTTGAACCTAAGTTAGAAGAACTTAAACACTCGGCTTAGGATCCCACATGAGCCTAGTCATCCATTGACTCGGAATAGTCAAAACACTAGAGTATAGAAAAGGAAAGGCATATCGATTTCGGATCTGGCAGTTTGGGTGCCTAACACCTTCCCAAACCGTAACCTAATGCTTATCTCGATCTCTGATGAGACCAAAACGGATCTTTTGGGTTATGAGTCATACAAGTTTGATTCTATGATGAGACTACATTTGAGGTCATAGACCTTAATCTAGGTGGCGACTCTAGATCTTTACCGTCCATCGGCCTAGGTGGACAAGATCATTTAGGAAAAAGGCCTATGATCTCTTGATCGAGCATATTAGCAAAAACTTGAGGACTAATTTCCTCTTATGTCTTCACAGGCATGCCGATCCAATCTGAGTCGGGTCCTGCAGTTGATGGCATGGAAAGACCTAGTATATGGAAAAATCCCAGTTAGTAGGGGAGTTTGGGTAATGGTTGTAGACGCTTCAAATTTGTCGAGGAAGTTAAATCATAGCTCAGGGGATAGGAAATAAAAAATAAATAGTGTATAATAATAATAACCATAAATAAATAATAAATAAGTAAGCAAGATGTAATGATAAATAAAAAAATATAATAAAAATAAAATAATAATATAAAATAAATAAATAAACTAATTATGACAAAATATATTTTTAGTTTGTTTTTAAATAAAATATGATAAAGTTTATACATAAGATAATGAAAAAAAATAATAATAATAAAAAAAACAAAAAAAAAAAAAGACAAACAAACAAACAAAGTGCTCACGTGGTTGGAGAATGGAACTCCAACCACGTCATCAAACTAAAATAATAATAAAATAAATAAAAATAAATAAAAATAATAAAAAATAATATATATAAATCAAATGAAACGCAGAGAGATCATTTTTCTCTCTGCGTTCCAAACAGAGAAATAGAGAGGCGGGTTCGAGAGAGAGAAACAGAGAGGGAAACGAGGGTTTGAGGAAGAAGTTGACGGAGAGAGCGACCTGGAGCAGCGGCGACGTCGACGGCAGTGGTGCGAAGCAACGACGACGGTGGCGGTGCAATGACGACGCCGATCTGAAATGACGAGGACGGCGGCGGTAGGTGCTCTAATGGCTGTTTCAGATCTGGTTTCGATCTAGTTTTTTTAGAAACCAGATTTGAAACCTGGTTTTCTAGCTTTCTTCTTCTCCGTCGATCCTCCGAAAATTTTGAGGAAATCCTGAAGTTTAGTTCGGCAGTAATGGCAGCAGCGACCTACACTCGATAGCGGCAGATCTGAAGCTCGGTGGCGACGTAATCCGTGATGAATCTGCAGTAACTCTGAGTTCAGGTGAGTTAAATTAGTTTCTTTCTTAACAAATGCGGTCTAATGTTCTTGATCTCAAGTTATTCTTTGAAAAAAAGAAGAAAAAATTTAAAGAATTTCATCGATTAACTAGTTTCTTGGATCTGGAAAATCGTTTGGCAGATCCAAGTCTCTTCCAAAGATTCTTGGATCTGATAGCCGATTGTTGTCTTTTTTTCTTTTGAAATCTGTTCGGTAAACTCATGTTTCTTGTCAAGATTTGTTGATAAATGCTTGAGTTTAGAAATTCCAGCTCTAATGCCAGGTTTAGTAGCAGATCTGTTCTGAGTTCTTGCTCCGACTATCTGGTTCAGATCTAGTTTGGTGTTCACGATCCGGCGATCTGGTTTGTTTTCTCACTGGTGGTCTGTACTTCTCTCGTGGTGGCGATAGTTTTTTTTTTCTTCTCCGACGGCGATCTGATCCTACGAGGTTTGATTCTTTAACCTTTCCAATCGCCGGCATTATTTGGTTCTTGAAACTCATCAAACATCAACACTATTTGATTCTTGAAATTCACCAGACACCGAAATGATTTGTTTCATTTTTTGTCCAAACAGTGATGAATTCCGGCAATTTATTAATCCGACTATGTATTTGATTTGTTCTAGTAATTCAATTTGAATTTTCTTGATCAAGCTTCCTAAAATCACCACTATTTGACATTTCTTAAATTAAACCTGTTTAAAATATTCTTGATCCATTGGTTTAATTCACATTCTTCTATTCTAAAAAGTCATCTCGAAATTTCTTGATCAAAAGATTAAATTCATCAATTTTTTTAGTGTTTTTGAAGTCAGATTTGAAATTAGTCTATATCATCGATTTAGTGTCGTGTTTTCTATGACTCATACATTCTTTACCGAGGTTTATTTTATTTTTTCTTAAGAATCTCAATCTAACATTTCCGTTGATATAGATATTTCAGTCCGTCGGTCAGGATTAATCAAATTCGTTTGAAATTTCTTTAATATCTTATTCATTGTTTATTTTCCATAATATATTTCCAATTCTTGAAAGTTATTGCAGTTTTTTTGTGATGGCAGTTCAGGTTCACCTACTTGTATGTTCCCATTCGGTTTCATCAAATTGTGAAAATTATCCATTAGTTTAATAATTGTTTACATAAAATTTCCATAGTTACAAATATTTCATTCCTTATTAATTCATTTCACATGTTGTTTCCATATCATGGACATTTAATCATGAGATGATGATGGTGAAGTGCCATTAAACACCCACGTATACACAAGTATGACATCAAAGACACGTGGGATTTTCTCTATTATTTTACAGATTTACATCTACTCTACAAGCAGGAGGGTATTTTAAAGGGGCACATAAGATCATTTCTTCTCTCGGCGTCCACCTCTACTCACAGGCAGGTAACGCCCCTAACTCTATGTCTTTATTTTATGTGGTATATGGGTTCGACCATCATGCACCCATAATTATTCGATGCGGGTGGGTAACACGACATGCATGCGGCACTTGCCATCCCTAGCATAGTGACGGGTGGGATAGACTAGGACGTCCCCTACCCTTTCAATGTATCCCACGAATGCGAAAGGAAATGTATTAATAGTTTTGATCCCCAATCCCCACTTATGTATCCCATAGGAATTTCTTATGAATTTTGTAACTATTTTCGTACAATGCGGACTCACGCGCTTGTGATGCGCAAATAAATATAGATGTGTGAATGTATGTATGAATGAAGCGAGGCACCGATGCCTATTGTCCAATGTCGAGAGTACCTTCTCACATGTTGACAAATTAAAATTGTTTTCATTTTTTATGCGTAGTTCATTCCGAACTACGTATGGACTTGATTCTCGGACTCCACCCCGAGATACGTAGGCTGCCTGGGAATCCATTACCCAAGCTCAGTCCAATTGCAATGAGGGTTGCAATAATACCCGAGTTGCATCATAATGCATTTACACATTGATTAAAAATTATAATCTTTCAAATTTATCATGTCAATTGTTTTGCATAGTTTCAATAAAATTCAATTTCAATTCAATTTCGGTTTCAATTTCAATTTAATCCCAAATCTAAATTCAATTTCCCATTTCAATTTCAATTTCTATTTCGATTTGGATTTTAATTCCAATTTTATTCTAATTTTAATGAAATTGCAAATTCAAAGTCAATTTTCAAAAATTCAATTTTAATTCGATTTCGGATTCAGTTTCAATTTAAATTCAAATATCTTTCTAATTTGAAATTCAATTCAATTTCAATTCAATTTCAATTTCAATTTTAATTCCAAATCTATCTTCAATTTTGAATTCAATTCAATTTCTATTTCTATTTTAATTTCAAATTCAATTCAATTTTCAATTTCAATTTCTATTTCTATCCCAATTTCAATTTTAATTCTAAATCTATCTTCAATTTTAAATTCAATTCAATTTCTATTTCTATTTTAATTTCAAATTCAATTCAATTTTCAATTTCAATTTCTATTTCCATCTCAATTTCAATTTTAATTCCAAATCTATTTTCAATTTTAATTCAATTTCAATTTCTATTTCAACTTTAATTTCAAATTCAATTCAATTTCCAATTTCAATTTTCATTTCAATTTCTATTTCAAACTCAATTCGATTTCTATTTCAATTTCAAATTCAATTCAAATTCATTTCAAGTTCAAGTTCAATTCAATTTCTATTTCAATTTCAAGTTCCAATTCCAATTTCAATTTCAAATTCAATCTAAGTTTTCAAATTTCAAAACTTCATTTCAATTCTGCATCTTTGCATGGAATTTTGGGCAAACATTCCATCATCGCATGGAAGTCCCTTTTCAATTTTGGGCAAACATTCCATCATCGCATGGAAGTCCCTTTTCAATTTTGGACAAACATTCCATCATCGCATGGAAGTCCCTTTCAAACCCTACTTTACATAGACGGTCTACCAGCTTGACTAGTGGCTGTAGAAGTCTATTCGATGTGTTTTACATAGACGGTCTATCAGCTTGACTAGTGGTTGTAGAAGTCTATTCGATGTTTTATATAGATGGCCTACTAGTTTAACTAGTGACTGTAGGAGTCTATTCAATATCCTAAACCTAGATGACCTATTAGCTTGACTAGTGGCTATAGGGATCTACCATCTTATCAACCCAAATGGTTGAACTACGTTGGGCTTGATTCTTAGGCTTGTCCTAAGATACGTAGGTAGCTTGAGTGTTTACCATTCAAGTTCAGTCTTAAACTAATTTATTTTAAATTTACTTTCATTACTTTCATTTCTTTCATTTCTTTCAAAAAATCATTGCATTTGAATTTTGGACTACGCTTCAATAACTAAAAAATGATTTTTGTCTGTCAACATGTTGAGTAGTACACTTGTCATCCGAAATTGGCTGATTGGTCCGTCATCCAATCATTTTATTTCTGATCCATATCACATTTTAATTTTTCTTATTGTTACATTGATGGCTTGCTCCTAGATTTAAATACATTTAGAACCTAGGTTTGGTGCCTATTAAAAATTGTTTAGCCATTGCCTGTAATTTAAATTAGGATAGGAAAGGATAGTATATGAAGACTAATTTTCGGATTAGGCAATTTGGGTGCCTAAAACCTTCCCAAATTGTAACATGACACTTACCCACTATTTCTTTGGTTTGACCATTAAGTCTTAATCCCTACGTGAGTCATTAGTATTTCTCATATGAGAAATCGTATATAGGTCCTAGACCTTATCTAGGTGGCGACTCCATTTTCAATTTCATCATTTTATCATTTCATGCAAATCACAGATATAAACACAAATCGTCCCTTACAATGGTCTTACACCATCGAACCAAACTCCAATAAGGTCGATGGAGAATAAAAGGTGAGGTGGTGATGTAAGACACCGTGTAGTCATAGAAAACAAAAAAATCATCGACAAAACAAAGGCTGAGAATGTGGAGTTAATGGGGAAATTTTAGTAGAATTAGTGTCATTAAAGAAGAGGAGAAAGATTGTCACCGGAGAAGAGAGACGCTGGTGAAGAGGAGGAAATTTACGGGTCTTTTGTTAAGTTTAGAAAGGGCAAAATGATAAGTTTACATGACTCTAAGGGTATTTTTGGCATTAACAAATTTTATTGAAGGACACATCAGCATCTAACAGACATGTCATAATGGGCACGGTCTGTATGACACATACCCAGCAAATAAGGGGAGGTTCGAGACACTAACGACAAAGTTAGGGGTGGTTGACTTAAAGGCTAAGTTCAGGGGAGGTGCATGAAAGTTTTCCATTTTAATATTTACTTATTAAATGATTTCTTAATTAAATCCAAGGGTCAAAATAAAAAATTTGAACTCCAAGGTTCAAAGTAAAAAATTTGAAATCCAAGGATTACAAACCCCGTTTCCATTCTAAAGAACGAATCAGCTAAAAATAACAATCTCCAACAAAAATGGGAGAACATTTTACATGTTTTGCATGTTCCCGACTAAAATTTGCGGGACATGTTAATTAGGAAAATTTTCATAGACCTCCCTGTGTAATGCTTAAATGACAATAAAGCACCCTCTTGAGTAAAAAATACAATGACCTCCCATATGACGTTAGAGTTTATTTTTAAGTGAATGATAAATGATAATTATACCCTTAAACAATTTCCCTTTAATTTCCCTTTTCTAACCTTTTCTACGAATCCATTTTCATCTTCTTTGCAACCTGCAAACTACAATCCCAACTCCATCCTCCCACCCTTCCCCACTCTGCACTCGATGAAGGGATATGACGGAACAGGGCACCAATGGACGACTACTGAGGGTGCGACACCAACTAAAAGAAGAACCGCAATGCCTCGCCAATTGTGCCCTATTCTTCTGGCTTCTTATGCTAGAGACCATGTTATGGAATACTCACTTAGATGTGAAATGGATCTTCAACAAAATTCTTTACATGCCATGGATGAAGGCCACCTTAGCTTAAGCCAAAGCGATGGGAAATCAAAGGGAAATGCATCTAATTGTTCTCTCAAGAATCCATTTGCTCAATCAAGAAAAGACCTTACTCTCATAAGGTCGACCAGGCCGATACCTTAACCAGTCTCACAGATCTTTTCTGAATCTAAGATTTCATGTTCTTTATAGACCATTAAAAATTTTGCTCTTGAAGATATAAGGGAGCTTAATTGGTTATGGCATATATGGAGTTGTTTACTATGACGAATGCTGGAGGTTGCAAATGTTACGAACTCTACGACAATCAAAATCCCCCATTTCAATCACAAACCAAACTAATATCCAAGGTGATGTTAGCTTATGAAACTAAAAAGAGACTGATTCTACGACTTAGAAACCTAAAATACCAAATACCAGAATTTCACATTGAGTACCTTGTTTTGACGAAGGAAGAGCTTTCAGGACTTCTTCTTTGGCTTCTTTAATATTGCATGCAGAAAACTAGAATTTGGCGAAGTTGATGCAGCACTATGGTGGGTGCTTTTGGGAGTTATGCAAGCCGCGGTTAAGTTAGATTTCACAAATTGAGCTGATTAGATTTTAACACTTTTGGGATCTATCTGGTGGGAATTAAATTGGTTAGAGTTTTGATTTTGGTCTCAATGATATCCATTTTTGTTGAAACCTTGCCCAGTCAGTACAGAGTGAGTTGTCATTGTTGGCAATCTTAGCTGAGTAATATGGAGGAGAGAGACTGTTTGTGGGTTCTACTGAAGTCCCACTGCCAGACAGGGTGGCCAGGCCAGCATGGCAGCCAGTCATGGCCAGCATGGCAGCCAGCCATGACCAGCATGGTCGATGCCAGCAAGCAGGCAAGCCAGCAGCACACAACAAGCCCACCATGCACAACCGCGGCACCAAGGCAGCAACACAGTAGCACTGCTATGCCACGCACAGCAGGCTAGCAAGACTGGCAAGGCACCCTGCCGCGCACAGCAGCATGCCGCACGCAACACAGCAGGCCAGCAAGACCGCAAGGCTTGCTGCGCACAGCAGCATGCCGCGTGCAACACAGCAGGCCAGCAAGACCGCAAGGCTTGCCGCGCACAGTGCATCGCACCGCAAGGCATGCCCCTCATGCCTATCATCTGTTCGACGAAATGCTGCAATGAAGTCCCTCCCTCAGGACCCTACTGGATTGGCCTCCTCTGTAGGTGATACTCACCGGTTACAGAGGCCATTTTCGATAATATGGAGGGCATTTTGGTCCTTTGAAAAAGAGAAGATTCCACCTCAACGGTTCAGATCAAACCACGCAAGGTAGATCCAAGATTTGCGTCTCACAAAGAGGCGGGAATCTGTGCATCTCACTGATCGCGTCAAGATGCTTGCGTGAGGCCTCTGATTGGCTGAAGGCAACTTAAAATCGTGATTCGTGTCACATGGAATTGAATCCATGATTTGGTGTAGCACGCGTAAGGTGCGCAGGCGCTGAGGATTCTAATCCGAGGGCTCTCATTTGGTTCGAGATCCACTGACGGGATTTAGATGATTTGACGGTCCAGAGGCTTTACCGCCTTTATCTGACCAATCCAGCGGTCTAAAATTGAAGATTCCATCTCCACCAATCAAAGCTCGACAACGGTGTATGGTGGGTCAGCGGCGGCCGCGCTATGGTGCTTCGCGCCGCATGGAATCAGTTTGAAAGATTCCTTTTGGAACATCCTGATTGGCCAATCTTATTTGGGGCATATCTCAGCCGTCCGAACTCTGTTTTGGACCTGTAATATATCAAACTGAAGGTTTTTCGAAGGGCAAGCTTTCAGAAGGGGTTTGAGCTCAAGCAGAAGAAGAAAAATGGAAATTTTAGGGCAAACTTTACCTTGAACCTTCTAGGAGGTATACTTTAACTCCTATTTTCAGTGTGAGGCCATTAAAGCTTCATTGAAGCTTAGGAAGAGTGCTTAGACAAGTTGTGAGAGTCCAATGAAGCATGGTGATGGAGAATGAACTGTGCAGCCAGCAAAGAGGTTGATAAGGCAGCACAGAGAGCCTTACATCAGCTGTGAGCAAAACCAGAAGGTAATCAAGCACACAAACTCTATTTTCTATATCAATGCCATATGGGAAGGGTTTGTAATTATTATTTGATAAACACTTTGTTAACTGTCAAGTTGGGGGCTTGACTGGAGTAGAGAGTTGTTTCCTAGGACACAGTTGCAGCTGTGAATGCGGTTGATGGTGTAGCATCAGGGTTATAGGTGTAACCATAGCATTAAAGTAGTGTATTGGGTATAATACGAAACCCTGGTTAGGGTATTACCCCGTGGACTAGCCATTACAGTGAGTGATTGGTGAACCACGTTACATCCTGTGTCGTGAATGTGTATGAATCTGTTTATGAGTATGGAATAGAAGTCTGTGTGCTGCAGGTCTGGGTGTACACACTTGGCAGGCCAAGCCCCTAGTATGGATACCTGAGGGTATGTGGTTGGTGTGTGCATGAAATGTGTTTGATAGATTGATAGAAAGAAAAGTCCAGTTGATAGCTCAAGACAGCATATGGTCAACATCAGCTCTTGGCAGTAATTTCTAAAACAGTAGGCCCAATCATAATAGTGGAAATATTTTTGAAGGCACTGATTCACCCCCCCCCCCTTCTCAGTGACTACATGGGATCAACAATTGGTATCAGAGCCAGGTTCCCAAGGGAAGAAGTTTGACAGCTTCAGGTACAGATAGTGCATTGAGACAAAGATATGGCTACAAATGAAGAACATTATGGGCACAGTAGAATTCCCATGTTTGATGGCTCCAATTACAGTGTATGGAAAGTCAGGATCGAGGCATACCTGATAGCACAAGGATATGGGGTATGGCTAGCTGTGAAGAATGGGTACAAGCACACAACTGAAAATATCAGTAATGCAGTTGAGATGAAGAAGAGAGAAAATAAAGCTAAGGCAGTCACAGCTCTTCTAGCTGCACTAGCAAGTAATGAGCTTACTAGAGTAATCAGCTGTCCAACATCAAAGGAGATTTGGGACAAGTTGAAGAGTGTACATGAAGGTGACAGTAAAATTAAGGAGGCCAAATTGCAAATACTGAGATCTCAATTTGAAAGCTTGAGAATGAGTGAAGGTGAGACAATTGAGTTTTACCTGAACAGAGTAAACAAGGTCACCAATGCAATCAGAGCATTGGGTAAAGAACTGAAGGAGATTCATGTGGTCAAGAAGGTGTTGAGGACACTTCCAAAACTATACAATGCAAAGGTGTCAGCCCTTGAAGAAATTGCTACTTTGGATACATTGACCATAGATGAACTGCATGGTATCTTGATTACCTATGTGATGAGAATGATTGAGCCAGTGCTAGCGAAGAAGGAAGCCGCTTTTGAGGCTTTTAAAAAATTAAAAATGAAAGAGCCAGTGGAAAATTCAAAAGCTAATTTTACAGAGGATGACACAGATGATTCAGATGATGAGCTTATAGCCTATCTGGCCAACAGACTCAAGAAGAGATCTGAGAAGTTTAAAAATAAGTCTTCAATGAGATGCTTCAACTGTGGTGGCTTAGGACACTTTGCTTCTAAGTGCCAGAAAAAGGGGAGAGTGTATGATTCTGATGAAGAAGAGCCTAAAGAAAGTCAAGAGAAGAAAGGAAAGAAGAAATTCATTCCAAGAAATAGAAGTCATCTGTCAAAGCATGATAACCTCTCTGATGAGTCTGAGGAAGAAAATGATGATGATATTCTTTTTATGGCAAGACTTGAAGAAACACCTACAGGAATTGAAACAACAAAGAAGTGAGGTGATAATTTCAAGAAAAGAATTGAAGATGATGACAATCCAGATCTTGAAGCAGAGTTACTTTCTGCACTCACAGAGCTCAAGTCAGAAAGAAAGAAAATCAAAAGTTTAAATGATTAACTCAACTAAGCCAATGACATAAATGTTAAGATTATGGAAACACTCAGGAAAGCAAAAACTATTGCTAATGAGCTTGACAATGATCTTACAATAAAAATTTCTGAGTGTAGGAAGCTTGAGGAAGTTGTTGTAAGACTTGAGGCAGAATTGACCAAGTCTACAAAGAAGAAAAGTTATGCTGAAGCTATTGCGAAAATTCCCCATGTAACAATTCTAGAGTCAAGAGATAAGAATGTCAGGCTTCAGGAAGTTGAAGAAACTAGCAGTTCTGAAGATGAAGACAAGGAGGAAGACAACATCCTTAATGAGATTCTGAGTTACCAGAGATCTTCTAATATTAAATCTGGACTTGGATACATAGAGCAGCTATCTGAGAAAGTAAAAGAAAAAGGATCTGCAGATAATCCCATTGTGTTTGTGAAGGAAAAGCAAAAGGATCAATAGCAGTGAAAGCTATGAAAAGTAAAAATGATGAAGAGGGTTTCAAGACAGTCAGGCAAGGCAGACAGATAAAACAAAGTCAGTTTTAGAGGAATAATCAGTTTCAGAGAAACAGACAGGTTCAGAGAAATAGGTTCAGAGGATACTACTATGGCTGCAATGCCTATGGCCATAGAGTGGCAGAGTGTAGAAGACAAAAGAGACCTCCAGTGTTTATTGATAGAAATAGATTTGCTCCTCTTGCTAATGAGAGAGTAATGTGCTATAAATGTGAGAGACTTGGGCATATTGCCAGAGACTACAAAACATTCTTTCCATCTCAAAGGAAAACTAAGAGGAAGGGAAGAAAAGATCCTCCAAGTAAACCAATTCAGAGAGAAGAAAGAAATGAAATGGAAAGAAGAACAAGGGAGCCTATTACAGTAAAAGACAAGGCTATATGGGTGGAAAAACCACAGATGAAAAGGAACAAGTCTTTGATGGTGCAAGCAGCACTTAAAGCAAACAAAAGTAAGCAATCTTCATGGATCCTTGATAGTGGATGCTCTACACACATGACTGCCAACAAAGAAAAATTCACAAGTCTCAATGCTGCAGAAGGAGGAACAGTGAAATTTGGAAATAATGAAGGTGTCAGAGTTGAAGGAAGAGGTTCAGTGAACATCAAAAATGGGAGGATAAAGTCTTACAATGTCTTATATGTAAATGGGATGAAACATAATCTACTCAGTGTGAGTCAGATATGTGATCAAGGACATGAGATCACTTTTAACAATGAAGGTTTTGTTGTCCACAGTGTTGGAACAGGAAAGGCAATGGTCGCTGGTGAAAGAACAGTTGGAAATCTTTATGTGTTGACAGATGGCATCAACAAGTGCATGATAACTCAAGAAGATGAAAATTGGCTGGGGCATAAAAGAATGGGACACATTCATTTCAAAAAGTTGACTAAAATTAGCAAGGAACAAGTAGTGAGAGATCTTCCTAAGATGAAGACTCCTGAGAACCATGTATGTGGTCCATGTCAGAAGGGTAAACAAGCAAGAGCTACTTATAAATCAAAGGAGTACCATTCTAGTAAACCTCTTGACTTGATACACACAGACTTGTATGGACCTATGAGAACTCAGGCCATAGGAGGTGAGAGATACTTAATCATGTTCATAGATGAGTATTCTAGAATGACCTGGGTGATGTTTCTGAAAGACAAAACTGAAGCTCTTGACAAGTTCAAAGCATTCAAGAAGAGAGTGGAAAATGAGACAGGAAACACAATTAAGTGTTTAAGGTCTGATCAAGGCAAAGAATTTACATGGAATGAATTCTCAAACTTTTGCAGTGAAAGTGGAATCAGAATTCAACATTCAGCTGCTAGAACACCTCAGCAAAATGGAGTGGTTGAAAGAAAGAACAGAACAGTGCAAGAAATGGCTAGAACTATGATGGCAGAAAATAACACAGCAAAACATTTCTGGAGAGAAGGCATCTATACTGCAGTGCATATCACCAACAGATGTCTACTGAGACCTCATGAGAACAAGACACCTTATGAATTGTGGTTTGGGAGGAAAGCTACAGTGAAGTATTTCAGGGTCTTTGGTTCTAAGTGCTACATCAAGCGAAAGGAAGAGAATCTTGGCAAATTTGATGACAGAGCTGATGAAGGCATATTTCTTGGCTATTCTTTCAAAAGTAAAGCATACAGGTGCTACAACAAAAGACTAGGAAGAATTGTTGAGAGTTCAGATGTGAAAATTGATGAGAATATAGGGAACCAAAAGGGGATTGAACCAAAAGGTTCCATTCTTGAAGAACTTGATGAAGATGACACACTATCAGTTGACAAAGGGCAGCAAGATGAAGAAGAATCTGAAATGCAAGAGATTCATAGTGAAGTGCAGAAAGATGGTGGACCGAAAGACAACAAATGGTTGAAAATTCATCCTAATCATCAAGTGATAGGGGATCTAAATGCAAGAATACAAACCAGAAGAATGAAAGCTGCTACTTATTCATTATTGTCTGAGGTAGAGCCTAAGACTATACATGAGGCTAGCAATGATGAATGTTGGTTGAAAGCTATGAATGATGTGTTTGACCAAATTGAGAAGAATAACACTTGGGAGCTAGTCCCTAGACCAACAAACAAAAATGTGATTGGCACAAAGTGGGTTTTCAGGAACAAATTAAATGAAGAAGGCCAAGTTGTGAGAAACAAGGCCAAACTTGTATGCAAAGGTTATGCTCAAGTTGAAGGAATTGATTTTGATGAGACTTTTGCACATGTGGCAAGGCTTGGAGTCTATCAGAATGTTCTTAGCATTAGCTGTGCACAGAGGATTCAAGGTGTATCAGATGGATGTAAAATTATCATTTCTGAATGGCAATCTAGAAGAGGAAGTGTACACTGAGCAACCTGAAGGGTTCCAACTCAGTAATGATGAAGATATGGTCTGCAAGTTGAAGAAGGCTCTATATGGGTTAAAGCAAGCTCCAAGAGCTTGGTATGAAAGACTGCGAAGAGGAGTAGTGGACATCAACCTATATGTCATGACAGAAGACAGCAGTCAACTAGTAGTTATGGTCTATGTGGATGACATCATTTTTGGGGGACACTGTGAGAAGCTCTGCAAGCAGTTTGCTGAGAAGATGAGAATAGAGTTTGAGATGTCTATGCTTGGAGAGATGTCCTATTTTCTGGGGCTGCATATTCATCAGAAGGACAATGGCATTTTCATCTCTCAAATGAAGTATATCAAAGAGATGTTGAAAAAATTTGTAATGGAGGACTGTAAACCAGTGGGGACACCAATGACAGTGAATATCAAGCTGAGCTCAGAAGATGATTTACCAACAGTTGATTAGACACTGTATAGGTCAATGATTGGCAGTTTATTGTACTTAATAGCTTCAAGGCCTGATATTCTGCAAGCAGTGTGCTTGGTGGCCAGATTTCAAGCTTGTCCAAAGGAGTCTCACTTAATGGCAGTGAAGAGGATATTTAGATACTTGAAAGGCACAACAGACTATGGACTGTGGTATCCCAAGATTGGAAGGTTCACATTGACAGCATTTTTTGATGCAGACTGGGCTGGTAGCATTGATGACAGAAAAAGCACTAGTGGTGGTGCATTCTTTTTAGGGAAGAGTTTAGTAGCATGGCACAGCAAGAAATAGAAGTCTGTCTCCTTATCTACAGCAGAGGCAGAGTACATAGTAGCAGCAGCTACATGCACTTAGATGATCTGGATGAAAAGACAGATGTCAGATTTCAGTGTTATCTGTGAAGAGCCAGTGGTCATTAAATGTGACAATATGAGTGCAATAAACATCTCCAAGAATCCTGTACAACACTCAAGAACCAAGCACATTGATATTAGATATCATTATTTGAAGGAGAAAGTGCTTGAAGGGGAAGTAAGATTGGACTTTGTTCCTACAGCAGACCAGGTGGCAAACATTTTCACCAAGGCACTTCCAAAGGACTCTTTTGAGAAACTCAGAGACCAGCTAGGAGTGGTGACTCTTAGCACACTGTAGATGGCACCTGTGCAGGGGGAGTTAATGCCTACATAGCATCATCTTTCATCTGTAGGATTAGAAAGATGTGGTGGGCACTCCTACAGGTGAGGCTATGTAAGGGGAGTTCCTATGAAGGGGGAGTATCTATCAAGGGGGAGCATTTCTATTATTTATATGTCCTTTGGGACTTGTTGTCAAAGGGGGAGAAAAAGGTCGTATTACATTGAGAGAGATATCTTGTGTAAGTTGCCAACAATTCCAAAGGGGGAGATTGTTGAAACCTTGCCCAGTCAGTACAAAGTGAGTTGTCATTGTTAGCAATCTTAGCTGAGTAATATGGAGGAGAAAGAGTGTTTGTAGGTTTTACTGAAGTCCCACTGCCAGACAGGGTGGTCAGGCCAGCATGGCAGCCATCCATGGCCAGCATGGCAGCCAGCCCTGGCCAGCATGGTCGATGCCAGCAAGCAGGCAAGCCAGTAGCACACAAAAAGCCCACCATGTACAGCCGCGGCACCAAGGCAGCAGCACAGTAGCACTGCTATGCCATGCACAGCAGGCCAGCAAGACCGGCAAGGCAACCATGCCGCGCACAGCAGCATGTCGCGCGCAACACAGTAGGCCAGCAAGACCGCAAGGCTTGTCGCGCACAGCAGCATGCCGTGCCCAACACAGAAGGCCAGCAAGACCGCAAGGCTTGCTGCGCACATTGCGTCGCACCATAAGGCATGCCCCTCATGCATATCGTCTGTTCGACGAAATGCCGTAATAAAGTCCCTCTCTCAGGACCCTACTAGAATGGCCTCCTCTGTAGGTGATACTCACCGGTTACAGAGGCCATTTCCGATAATGTAGAGAGCATTTTGGTCCTTTGAAAAAGAGAAGATTCCACCTCAATGGCTCAGATCAAGCCACGCAAGGTAGATCCAAGATCGGCGTCTCACAAAGAGGCGGGATTATGTGCATCTCGCTGATCGCGTCAAGATGCTTGCGCGAGGCCTCTTATTGGCTGAAGGTAACTTAAAATCATGATTCGCGTTGCATGGAATTGAATCTATGATTTGGTGTAGCACGCGTAAGGTGCGCAGGCGCTGAGGATTCTAATCCGAGGGCTCTCATTTGGTTCTAGATCCGTGATAGGATTTAGATGATCTAACGGTCCAGAGGTTTTACCGCCTTTATCTGATCGATCCAGCGGTCTAAAATTGAAGATTCCATCTCCGCCAATCAGAGCTCGACAACAGCGTACGGTGGGTCAGCGGCGGCCGCGCTATGGTGCTTTGCGCCGGATGGAATCAGTTTGAAATATTCCAAAAAGGAATCCTAATTGGCCAATCTTCTTTGGGGCATATCTTAGCCGTTCGAACTCTGTTTTGGACCTGTAATATATCAAACTGAAGGTTTTTCAAAAGGCAAGCTTTTAGAAGGGGTTTGAACTCGAGCAGAAGAAGAAAAATGGCGATTTTAGGGAAAACTTCACCTTGAAGCTTCTAAGAGGTATACTTTAACTCCTATTTTCAGTGTGAGGCCATTAAAGCTTCATTGAAGCTTAGGAAGAGTGCTTGGACAAGCTGTGAGAGTCCAATGAAGCCATGGTGATGAAGAATGAACTGTGCAGCCAGCAAAGAAGTTGATAAGCCAGCACAGAGAGCCTTACATCAACTGTGAGCAAGACCAGAAGGTAATCACGCACACAAACTCTATTTTCTGTATCAATGCCATATGGGAAGGGTTTGTAATTATTATTTGATAAACACTTTGTTAACTGTGAAGTTGGGGGCTTGACTGGAGTGGAGGGTTGTTGCCTAGGACACAGTTGCAGCTGTGAATGCGGTTGATGGTGTAGCATCGGGGTTGTAGGTGCAACCATAGCATTAAAGTAGTGTATTGGGTATAACACGAAACCCTGGTTAGGGTATTACCCCGTGGACTAGCCATCACAGTGAGTGATTGGTGAACCACGTTACATCCTGTGTCGTGAATGTGTATGAATCTGTTTATGAGTGTGGAATAGAAGTCTGTGTGCTGCAGGTCTGGGTGTACACACTTGGCAGGCCAAGCCCCTAGTATGGATACCTGTGGGTGTGTGGTTGGTGTGTGCATGAAATGTGTTTGACAGATTGACAGAAAGAAAAGTCCAGTTGACAGCTCAAGATAGCATATGGTCAACATCAACTCTTGGCAGCAATTTCTAAAACAGTAGGCAAAATCATAATAGTGAAAATATTTTTGAAGGCACTGATTCACCCCCCCCCCCTCTCAGTGACTACCTGGGATCAACAATTTACACATAGAATAATGGGTTGCAGCTTAGCTGAATGGCTTGATTCAGAAACACTCTTGTATATATGATGCAAAACGGCTTATAACCGTCTGAGGATTGGAAATCAACAAGGTAAGGACATGGATGAGGAATCTAACCATCACATCTTTGATTGTTCTTTTACAACATCACAATCTCAACACCTGTTGTTCTTGTTGATTAAGGGGAAGAAAGGAAAAGAAGAAACCCTAGATTTGCAAGAGATTAACAACATCAATCAATCGAGAGAAAGAGACGATGGATTAAGAGGAGTCGAAGGATTGCAGGAAAAGAATCATGGAAAAATTGGGAACGATGAGTTGTTTAAGTCCATTATTGAATTGGGTATCGCTTTGTGGCATCAAGGTCCATTTACGATTTTGCTAAGCCCTTGATTGGTCTGATTTCCTTTCCTCTTGGAACAACAATAAGAGCAAAGTGCGAATCCGGTAGTCTCTTTGTATAAATCATAGAACATCAGCACAACGGATGTGTAAGATCTTTACGGGGGTTTGCAGGTGCAGGGAAGGACAAGAGGGATGGAGATCGGGTTACAGGTTGCAAGGAAGGGCAGAGAGATGGAGATAGGGTTGCAGGTTATAGGGGCGGAAAGATGGAGATGAGATTTGTAAGAAAAAAGAGAAAAGGGAAATGAAAAGGGTAAAATTATATTCACACCAAGTTGAGGTTACCAAAAAAAAGGGAAAATATCTGCCACACCCCCTATAGTTTATTGTAATCTCCCCCACCCTGCATCATTTCCGATAATATCCCTAACACCCCCTACTTTTGAAAAGTCGTATCCATCAGACCCCCCCTCCTTTAAGATATATCCCTTAATCAATGATGTGACATCATTTTAATTTAATAAATGATAGAACTAGCCCTCTCTTTTGATTTTATAAAACTCCAAAATTTATTTATTTTTATTTCATATTCGATATTAGATAAAAATTTATTTTCTCTATCCATCTCATTGTTGATGAACAGTTAAAAATCAGATTTTGTTTTGCAAATTGTTCCATAATAAGCACTCCGTTTCTTCTGTGTTGCTGAGAAGATGACGGTAGTGATTGCCTTCGTGTCCGTCAATATTTCAACCAAAACCGTGTTGGCAAAACTTTGAATCTTGCTGGGAACGAGATCCATGGCGGGTTTTGGAATTCCAAACTTACGAGCTGTATGAGATGTTCATGGAAGAGCCATGTCCAAGATTATACAACTTGCGTTTGGATCCATTTCTTGAAGAGATTGCTCTAAGGTTGGTTGAAGCATGCTTGCAGCGTTGAAGAAGTTCTTCATCAATTTTCGTGTGGGAACATGATCAAGATTCTCACACCAGTCAGGCAGCCCCGCTTCTGTATAGGGGAAATGGAGTTGAAGAAGTTGGATTCAGATACCAGATTCTGTGGCTCGATCGATGATGGCTTTCAATCGGAAAGCATTGAGTGGGGTAGTGACGATGGTGACGGTGATGCTTTCTAGGCTAGCAATCTAGCTATGTCCATCATGGGGATCATATGGCCTGGAGCCATTAGAGGAATCAGAATGAAGTGAAGCTCATGATGATCATCACTGGAAGCCATGGGAGTTAAAAACCAGGGTCTGAACTTTGAAGGAGAAAAGTCTTTTAGGCCCTTTGAGTCCTATGTATAAAAGAAGAGAGAGTGCATATTCAAAGAGGGGGATTCATTTTTGAAAAAATTTCATCTACACGCCATCAAAGATCGTTAACATCATCTACACCCACAAGAATGCCGAAACATCACCTAAGTCCACTTAACTAACAGAAATCACTAAATTTGTTGAAATATAATTTTACCCCTCAGATAAAAATTTTAAAAAAGAAAATTTATATTCATTTACGAATTTAGCCTTCAAATGTTACTTATCCCTGCTGAGAAAGTTCACTCTCTCTCGGGTTCATTTTCACTCAAGCCCTAGTCCCCTCTGCGTTGAGAAGAGCTCCCGAATCACCCAAGCATGCTCCCTGCTCCGATGGCAGCATCCCATCTTTGTAATCACCCAAGCCTGCTCCCTCTGCGTTGATAAGAGGTCCCGAATCACCCAACCTACTCCCGGTTCGTTGAGAAGAGCTCCCAAACCAGATCTGCCATCCAGGGTCTTCCTTGGTCGATAAGAAGTCGAAGAATGACAAGAGTTCTGCTATTTAGCTCTTGACACACAAATTTCTCCAGAACTCGTAAAACAAGCAAACCAAAAGAGAGAATACGAAAGGTCAACACAACACTCACTCAATAAGAAGAACATAGGATTATTAGAATTATTTGTATGTCGTATATAGACAAGGATATCAAACTAAAACTATTCGTCAATTTTTTCGCATTCTCGATTCAACTATCAGGTTAGGGTTTGAGTTTTGTTTCATACCTCATGGAATATTGGGGAAAGAGTATCCCCCTGGTAGTTGAAGAAGAAGAATTTGTGGGGAAGAGGGGATTGAACAAAAAATGAGTGGTTTCATACCTAATGAAGAAGAAGTTATGGGGAATAGTGGTTTCATGTCGGTCTTCATCGTCCTCGTCGAGTAGAGGTAGGGTTGCAGAGGATTGCCCGATTTATCTAGCTTTGTTGCAGGAATAACCGTGGTTGGAGAAGATGAAGGCACCGTTGACGGCAAAGAAGAAAAATCTTAAGTTTGTAGTCCTCGTCCTCGTCGAGTAGAGGTAGGGTTTCGTCCTCGTCGTCCTCGTCGGGAAGGAAACTCTCAAGTTCTATTACTGTTTCACTTCTATTAGTGTTTCGAAGTGAAACAGTTCGAAATAGAGGGAGGTTTTGAAACAAATATCAAAAGGGTATATTGGTCTTTTCAACCTACAAAAAGGGTATTCTTGTCTGTGAAAATTTCCAATCCACCTGATGTCAGCATCTAATGGGAATCAACTGACGGAGTGGACTTCTTTGATTACCATAGCCAAAGTTTTGGGGTGTAGATGATGTTTTGGTATTCTTATGGGTGTAGATGATGTTAACGATCTTTGATGGGGTGTAGACGAAATTTTTTCTTCATTTTTTTTGCAAAGAGGATCACCTACCTTCTAGTTGTCACTGTTAGGGTTGAGCCGTCAAAGAGAGCAATCAGAGGAGAAGATATGTAAGATTATGGGAATTTTTGGATCACCATCAGCGATCACTGAAGAAAACAAGTAAGAACGAAGCAGCTGTGAGGAAAAAGAAGCTCGTAGGAGAGAATATCTGTGAAACCTACATGCAAATTTCGGGGACAAAATTTCTTTTAAGGGTGGTAGAGTTGTAAGAACCATGCTCTGAAAACCCGGTTTAACCCATGGTTTACATTGTGACAGGTCTCCCAATTATAATCGGACCGGAAGGCCAGGCCGGGTGACGAACCATGATATCCAGGTATGAGAAACGATGTGTAAAAATGTAATTTTTACATACCGGTCTCACTCTGAGTGAGACCGATATGTGCGACCGGTATGTACAAATCGAATGGAGACGGACTCCAGCGGATCCCACACTCTGAATCGAAATTAGGAAAACTTTTGAGACGTAGGAGACCTTCCTAGAATGGTCTCCCACTATATATATGCACATCATCCCCTCCTTAGATCCTTCCAAACATTATCAAAGCCTAGGCCGTCTGGAAGAGATCTAAGAAGGAGCAAGGAGGAAGGAGACTGCGCAAGAAGGGAGATATTTCCGTTGGAGGAGCACACCGCCATTCAACAAACACCGGTAAGTGCTCAACCTTTTTATTGATGTTAGGATTTCGGATCGAAACAATCCAAAATCCTAGAACCCCCAAAACTCTAGTTCTCATGAGATCCAATCTGGGAATGATGCAACAAAATAGTCGAAACCTAGATGACTAAACAAGCATTTGGACCTTAGAATGGTTTAGGAAAAACCCTAAAAACCAAGCCGATGATCGACGGGGGAGGGAGGTCCGAGATCGGGTTCTCGGACCCATACCGTCGGACCTACCTGCTGGATAATAAGTCATGCGGTATATACCACCGGACATATCTACTGGACATAAGTCATGCAGTATGGTCCTACGGTATATACCGCCGGACATACCGGCTGGACATAAGTCCTGCGGCATGGTCCTGCGGTATATACCACAAGCTCATATCGACTGCAAGTTACTGAGACTGGTATCGAGACCGGTATATACCACAGGAAATACCGGTTTCACTATACTGAGACCGATACTGCGATCGATATGCTTACCGAAGCCTGTTTGCTTGGCCAAACTTGGTTCTGACCAATTAGAACCCTAGCAACCAAATCCTAATCTATAAATATGATCTTGTAGGACCTGTAGACGGCGTGAGAAGACTCTGTAACGTAGAGCGGACTTGCAATCACGCGTCAGGTAAGGGACAAGACCCCAAACCCTAAGTAATTAAATAATAGTAAATTGTTGTTATCATATCTGTATCTGTGATTATTGTTTGTTGTTTGTGCATTTTACATGTCATCTAGTATTTAAATTCTTATTACATGTTCATGCATATTCGTATGCTAGGATGTTGTTTGTTTAGGCATGTGAATGTTTTTTGTTAGTGTGTGAAATGTGAAGGGAGTAGAGCCCTAGATATATCCTCACACTAACACCTTTTTGTATCGCCGTCTACCTTAGCGGGCTTAGTGCAAATATGGTATCAGGGGGAGGACGTGGGATTGTGGCTTCGCCTACCCACCAGACTCGAGCCCTATCTCTATGTCGTAGGGAGTTGTGCTTGGGTAGGGCCATAGATACTGTGATGACATATAGGACTGGTTAAAAATAGAACCCACTTGCAAGCCCTTGCCAACAGGGGTTTAGGTGTTGGTGCGGTGTAGGGTATCAGGGGGAGGACGTGGGATAGTGGCTCAGCCTGCCCGCCAGACTCTAGCTCTATCTCTATATCAGAGTGAGTGATGTGGGGCAACAGCAGTAGTGTGAATTGTAGCCTGACTGTTGGGTGTGCTCACACTCTCGTGCATGAAGGTGCGGTGGCCGCCAAACCTTACCATAGCATTTTGCAAGTTATACCTGACCCAATTGTAATATTATCTCATGCATTTTGTATGTTGCATTGGTCTTGTACTTTACTGAGCTAAGTTGTGAGCTCACCCGAATATATATTCTCTTTTTTAGATCTTGATGCAAGTTATACAGTTGAAGACTTTATAGCTGCCCCAGCTTACGGTATAGTCGCTGCTATTGACACACAGGCAGTAGAGGACGAGCATGACACCTTATGCAAGTGCTCTTTCTGTGTGTTCCTTTAGGGATGGTATATTTAAAATTTGTTTTCCTTCCAGTTGGGTATATACATTGTAATAATTTATTATTTATGTTGTGGATGATGGCATAATTGTATAAATTATTTATTTACAAATAGAAAGCTCAGTTCATTTATTTATTTAAATCCACTGCTATTTATTACTCTCTGATTATGGTTAGATTGCTTGGAATGGTTTGTTGAAACGGTCTATTGAGATCTTGGTGTGAGTCGTGGTTTGGAGACGGTTCACTTACACTTCTGGTTCAGCCGGAATTGGGGTGTGACGATATCGTTCAAAGGGATTTCAGTTTCATAGAAGTGAAGGGATAGATCTACATCGGAAAGAAGAAAGAAGGGAAAGTTGCAGAAGGAGGGTTTTGGTTTGGATTTTTTATGGTGATCGCCATATCTCCTCACGATTAAGTGGTTTTAATTTTTGTTTATCTCTCTTCGATCTTGATCTCCGGTAACAGTTGAGTTTACAGTTACAATTTCAGATCCTTTCAGAGTAGAGGCTGATTCACCTCCTTCGATTTATTACGATTTCAACATTCATTCCTCCGATTATATTGACCCTACTCTTTCTTAGATTCAGCAAAGCCATTAAAAATAGAGAGAGAATGAAAATGGAAATAAAAAGGAAAAGTGAAAAGGAAAATAAAAAATTCACAAAAAGAAAATATAAAAATGAAATTAAAAATTTATGAAGATAAAAAAGTCTTTTTAGTTTCTAAACAAGGTTTGGGTGTCTTCAAGGGGTGTTAGGGATATTATTGCAAATGATGGTGAATGATTGAGATTATGATAAACTATGGGGGTGTGGTAGATATTTTCTCCCAAAAAAATAAAGTTTGAGGGTAATTTTGATATTTAAAAACTTTCAAACGTTATGCTTTAGCGGAGCCTAACGTAAGGAGTTAGGTTAAGTGTTATAATTACTAAATTACAAAGGGTGTTTACCGGATTAACTCCACAGGGAGGCTGCGTTTGTCATTCGGGCATTACTATAAAAATTCCCCTTTTAATTAAAACGGCGCTAATAAAACACCCCCTATCCCCAATTTTTCCCTTCACTCTTATCTTCTTTCTTCCCTTCACTGGTAGCTATCTGCGCTCAAGTCCTCGGTCTGCAATTTCGTGGGTGTGCAACAAGAGGTATGTCTTCTACCTTTCTCTCTCTCTACGGATTTGTGCAAACTCTCGGGTCTGCAACTAGGGTTTATGTTTTTGCAATTTTGTCTGAAATCTAATTGGTGTTTAGGTTCGCATTTTTTTCCTTTGGTTTTAGGCTTCTATTACTGTTTTATGGTTTTTTCTAGTGTTGGGAGAAGTTGATTTTGATGGAACGGTGTGGCGGCGGAAAAATTAGACATTTTTTTTTGAAGTTCTTGAAGTTATTCTGACGTGTACGTTTCTTCTTCTGAGATTTTTTTTTTTTTTTTTTTTTTTTTTTTGAAGTTACTGAATCTATTTCTATGCGAAATAAGGGAAATAGATGTCCTTTGATGGAGGAGTATTCCGTGTTCTAAGATATGTTTGTATGCTTTTCTGCTGTTAATTTAATGGTTCATGCGAGCTTAAGATTGTTCTATAGTATCTATTATGAACTGTTCTTGATGTGGGGATTCTTTATTTTATGGTGAACCCCCCAATCCTTATCTAAACTCCAAAATTTATGGTGAAAATGTTTGATCTCAAACAATGTAACTAATGCAGTGCTAATTTCAAACCAGTGAGATCTAGTGTAAGATTAGCTTGCAACTGGATTGTAGGTAAAGGAATAAGAACCAGATTAGTAGAAAAATCAGTTACTGATGACCTGAAACTTAAATTGAATGCTCAAATTACTAGATAGAACAAGTCTGAAAAATATGACGAAAATTCAATGGTTGGATTCCAATGATTTGAAGGATCCGTTTTGAGGGACAACTATAGAAATTGATATCAGAATTCTAATGGATTTGGTTTCAAAACACTTGGCTAAAGTCAGCGTATATTTAGCACTCATGACTAGAAATCTGATTAGCAATCAAATTCAGGAAACAGAAGTTTTTGAAGAAACGTACTAACAATTGGACTCTTGAATTTGATGAGTAGCTCTAATCTTGAAAACAGATTTTAAATTAAAACTAGAAACCAAAACAGAGACTAATGAAAGTGAGGCAGAAAACTAAACTGACGGTAGGATAGTCATTGGATAAACCGATAAACAGAATTAAGAATGGAGAAGAATTACCATTTGCAGGGAAGAAGAACAGTTCATAACTTACTGGGATCGATGGATAAGAAGGAGAGAAAAGAGAAGAAGATAGGAGACGAAAAGAAATTTTATCAAGTGATTTACGGGCTGAATAACTAATACATTGTGGAGTAACTCATGAGTGTCAAACACTAAACTAGACCAATATATGTTGAATGTGGGACAATGGCCATCGTATTTTAACTGTCCATATATGTATACTTAATGCATTAATATCATTTTGGAGGCAAGATATTGCTTTGGTGGTAATTCTATAATTTTAGAAATATTTGGAAAAAAATGTTCTGGAACAAAAGTCATTAAACAACATTTTTTTTTTTTTTTTTTTTTTTTGTTCTGAGACTAGTTCTAGAATATATTTACCGAACAAACTTTTAGGCTCAAGAACAGCCAAAGAACATTGTTCCAGCATAGAAACAAAAAAAAGACATTTTTTTTTCTTTTTTTGTTCTGAGACTAGTTCTAGAATATATTTACCGAACAAACTTTTAGGCTCAAGAACAGCTAAAGAACATTGTTCCAGCATAGAAACAAAAAAAGGACAGCGGTCCAGATTAGAGACGTTACCAAACGCAGCCAAAATGACTTGCTAATGACTCGTCCAAATTGGCAGAAACTCGATAATTTCATCCGAGTCACATGTTAGTCTTGTCAAATTCAAAATTTAACCATGGAATGATGGATTGGTCCGATTGTTAATCCGTGGTCCATCTATTAAGCCATTAACTAGAGTAAACTGTAAGGCTGTGTTTCGATGTCAAGAAAAGAAAAAAAAATCGTACAAGATTTTGTACCATTTTCTTTCCGCCCAAATTTCATGGCGTTTGGTATGCAGCAAAAAGATGAAAGATTCTGTATTTTAAATTTTAAATTTTCCTCAGGAGTCCGCAACACTCCTCTCTCTCTCTCTCTCTCTCTCTCTCTCTCTCTCTCTTATACATGGAGTCCGCAGTAGTTCCTCCTGCAAGCCATTCCAACAACCACTCCAGCTCCTGCAGTTCTTACAAACACCACCCATAATGGACAAGACATGGAAGACCAATTAGGGCATATTTAGGGCTAGGGTTTTCCAAGGTGGAAGGAACCGTTGATTAGGACAGAAAAAGGAGAGAGAGAGAGAGAGAGAGAGAGAGAGAGAGAGAGAGAGAGAGAGAGAGAGGTGCTTGGATTGAATAAGAGATACAGAGGAAACAATGAAATCGTAAAGGGTGTTCCAAAGCCTTTGTTTTTCTTGTGGAATTTTTTTTCTGCTATCCTTAAGCCAGCCCCAACTCGTATTAGTCCCATCGCCGCTTGTTCTGCAACCTCCCACTCTTGGTATTGTGTCTATTATACTATTATTATCATCCTTCCTGCCTTGGTTACAGTCTGTAATCAAAGCTTCTAGTCCATGTCCAGTAGGAAGGAAGGAGCAAGGGACGAAGAGAGATGGCAGACTGGAGGTAAACAGAGAAGGTATAGAAGAAGGGCCTTCAGATTTCTAAGGTCGACGGATTGGATGGAGGTCTACCTGTGTACCGATTGAACGTAATCAGCCTTCAGCCGGACAACAACGGCTCCTTGCACACCACACCCTAGTCCAACTTCCCATGTGGTGAGCCCTCCTTGATGATGAACTGGAGTCCGACTCATGAAATCCTCTGGCCTTGCTTTACAAAGGTAGCTGCCGTTGCCACGCTGCATGCTCAAGCCCAATCTGAAACCTACATTCCTCTCATCCTCTCTCTCTTAACCCCTGGATGCATCTTCCCTCTATATTTCTCTATCTTTTAATAATTATATCAACAATTATTTCACAATTCATTTTAAAAAAAGCATTTTTTTTTTCCTCCTCTTGGGAACCAAACACTAAGAAAACATTTTTTCCCCTTCTCTTTTCAATCAAGATATATTTTTCTTTTCTTGTCCTGACATCCAAACACAACCTAAAAGTAAAAACAAAAAAGGAAAAGTAAAATCCTAACACTGTCCCTCATTCTCTGTTCGCTTCGACGGCTAAAGAAAAACCATTGCTGTCTTTGGCTCTACGCAACTACCGGTGACAATTTCTGGCTGCAAACTTGGAGTTCCAGGGGCTGCAGTGGAGAAAACACAGGTGTTCAAAGCTCTCTTTCCTCTCTCTCTTTCTCTCTCTCTCTCTCTCACCACACCCACATTCATGGGGGATCTCTTCCTCCCTCTCTCTCTCTATGTTTATCAATTTCTCTATTTTTTTTGCTGTCTGTTTTACGTGAATGAATGTTGTATCATCATTCATTAATAGATTGAAATAGTGGCAGAGACCTAGCACAAGTGTAGTATATACATTTTGGGGTTTTGGCTTAAAATTTCTTCCTTCTCCCGCTCCTAATCTCTCCTCTTAGAATGAGTCAATGAACATCACAAATAGTGACTAAGCATCAACCTAAATTTTATGTACTCAACAAGGTCCAAAGGTGAACCCTTTCATAATCCGAATCTAATAAGAAACAGTTAAGGAACTCAATAAGCAGAGAATATTATTTGTTACTCCTGGACAATAGACTCTTGGTGACTGAAAGCTGAAGTTGGATGGGATAAATGTCATCTAACTTGCAAGTTGCAAGAGGCAAGTTATGTTATATGATTCATAGATGAGTATACATACAATCACATGTCGCTATATTATTGAATAGGTTCGCAGCAGTATAAATTCAAAACTCATTGATATGTGATTACCTATTTTTTGTGTATTTTTATACTTCTTTATTAAGTAATACATGTTTATTGTATTTTAAAAATCAGAAAACCATGACTCGGATTGATCAGGTCGACTCACCAGGTTTTCTGGAAGCCGAGTTGAGTAAAAAAATCTGGTTTTCCAACCATGCACGTTGTCAACCTGATAAACAACCATGTTTTCAACCTGGTAAAGTTTTGCACCAAATTATGCATTTTTTTGGGGTAAAAAATGATACCCTAATACATGAATATGAGTGAATCTTAATTATGGTTTCTCGTTCAGTTATTATTTTTAAGACCTTCTTTGGTATCATTAACGTTTTTCTGGAACTTTCATTTTTGTAAGTGTTTGATATCATTTATGTGCCTTGTTTTTATTTAAAATAAAGTGGAATAACATAAAAACCATGAAGATGTGAATAGCCATTTTTAAGTTACGGTCAAAAAACATTTTGTGCCATTTATGCAGTCAATATTAATGATCACGTGTTCTCATGGCTTAAAATCAAGGCAAAAAAATGAATTTGAATTCTTTTATAAAGCTTTCTTTTATTTTGACCAAATCCCATCTCTCCCTCAACCAAAACCTCCCTTTTGTACACGAAGGAGAGGAGCCGACAACCGACCGTTCATAAGAAAATCGTGAGCTGATCTGCTATGTGTAATACCCGCACTCCACGAATCCGATCTAAACCTTGATTTCATGTCGTAACAGGTTTTTCGATCATCACCGGACCAGACGGGACGAGCGGATGACAATCAGGTACGAAGTCGGACCAAGAACAGACCGAATAAGTATGATTTACTCATACCGGTCGATGGTACCGGTCGACCGGTATGCGCAGACCACTTAGATCCGGAATTGGATCTCTGCGGGTCCCACTTTCAGATTTCGAATCGATTGACTTTCCTAATCCTAGGAGGTTTCCTAAACCTAATTTCTAGCCTATTTAAACCCCTCTAAACCTCCTAGAATCCCTTCCATTGATCCTCACAAACCCTAGAGAGGAGAAGGAGATTGGAGAAGGAGAAGGAGCTAGGAAGAAGAAGGAAGAGCCGATATTGCCGTTCGACGACACACACCTTACCGCCAGTCAACGGTAAGTGCTTGAGCCTGCCTCTACTCTATGAACTCTTATAGGGTTCTTTGTTGTTGAATCAATACCACGCAGAGCGGGTATTGATCTAAACCCTACTTTGCCGTCAAACCCTAAGTTAGTCGATAAACCCTAGATTCGAGTTCTAGGATGAATACCATCAAAGCTAGACTTGAATGGAGTTGGAAACGACTCTAACTCAAAGCTCAGACTTAGAATGTGTAGGAGAAACCCTGGAATCAATAGAGAAAGATCGACGGCAGTCGAAAAACCAAGCGTATGGTCTTCTGGAGACATATCGGTCGACCATACCGGTCGCAGGTCATGCGACCGGTACTACGACCAGTATCTCTCGGGGAGTAGCCTGTGGGGACTGGCTGACCATACCGGTCGCCAGTTTTCCCCACAGAGCTGTGACCGGTACCTGCGACCGGTCAGCTCTGTGAGGTGTATTTTGTAACCTCGTTGGTTTTCGACCAACGTAAACCCTAAGAAACTATTCTAATTGAACCCTAATATTATGTAGGACTTTGTGATAGCACGTTTGGATCTTGTGACGTGGAGCAAGCTATCAAACGAGCATCAGGTAAGGGAATCGGACCTAAACCCTAATAATTAATGGACAGTAAACTGTTGTAAATAACAATGAATATGTGGATTGGTGTTTGTGCATATTGCATGTCATCCTTTACTTTCAGCTATTATTATTGTTCATGCATACTTGCTATGCTAGGATTTTATTGCTAGACATGTGATTGTTTTCGTTGGTGTGTAAAATGGGAAGGGCCTGGGGTCTGGGATCATTCCTCACATTGGCACCTTTTGTAGTATTCTATCTTAGCATACTTGGTGCGGGTAGGGTATCAGGGGGAGGTTATGGCACTGTGGTCTCCGGCCTGGCCACCACGCTCTAGCTCTATCTTTATGCCGTAGGGAGTGATGTTGGGATAGAGTCTATTTGCGTATTGTTCTGTCTTAGTATGCTTGGTGCGGGTAGGATATCAGGGGGAGGTCGTGGCACTGTGGTCTCCGACCTGGCCACCACGCTCTAGCTCTATCTCTATGCCGTAGGGAGCTGTGCTGGGATAGAGCCTACAGTGATGACATATAGGATTGGTTAGTTGCGAGCCCAGTTTACAAGCCCTAGCCAGTAGGGGCTTACGTATTGGTATGGGTGAAGTATCAGGGGAGATAGTGGATGCCTTAGCTCTATCTCTATTCCATGATGGGTGCATGTGGGTCGGCAGCGGTGTGATCTACTGTGCGATGCTACACACTTGTGTATAGAGGTGCGATGGCCACCAACCCTTTTTATAGCACATTGTAAACTTAAACCAGACCACGGCATAAAATGATTGTTACTCATGCATATAATATTGATACACTGTCTGATTGTCTTACTGAGCTAAGTTGTGAGCTCACCCTTTGTATATATACTGTTTTTAGATGTTGATGCAGGTTACACGGTGGACGATTATATGAATGCTCCGACGTATGGAGGTGTTGCTACTCTGGACGTACAGGCAGGAGAGGATGAGCATGACGCTTCATGCGAGTGCCCTTTCTGCGTGTACCTTTGACTTTATTTTATTTGTTTCAGTTATTTTATTAAAGTGATGTAAAGATATTATTTATGTTTTGAGAATTTGGATAATTGAATACTTATTTAAATTTATCAATAGAATACTCAGTTCATTTATTTAAAGATTTTCGCTGTATTATATTCTGATTGTGGTGCGATGGTTTGTATGAGTAGACACGGTCTTATTGAGATCCTGGTGTGAACCGTTGGTTCAATGACGGTTCACTCACACCATTCTGGTTGGTTCAGAATTGGGGTGTGACAACTTGGTATCAGAGCTCTCAGGCTCTGTCCAACAGACCATATTGTACTTAACTAAGTCGACAAACTGAGATAGGAAAAATTAAAAGCTTTAATAAGAACACACCTTAAGCATTGTTTGATACCTGAGACTATATAAAAAAGAGCATAACATACTATACTAAATATGAAATTAATAAATGCACATGCTCTAGATAGGCAAAAACCATAAATTACTATTAAAACATTCAAAAGTGATAAGTTAAAAGTGCTACAGGGTACAGTCCACAAGCCGGACAGTTATCCCGTTATATAAACTGTAAGGAGAGAGAAAAATATCATGGGGTAGGGGGCCTAGGAGGAATAGGGGCGGCAATATCATAATCCCGCTCATAGGCGACCCTAAGCCAGTGCACCTGATCCTGAGTGACTCTGAGGCTGCAAGCCAAGTGCCCCAAGTCACTGCTCATCTCACTCTGAGCGTCCCTGAGCTCCGTGAACATACCCAACACGATGTCGGGAGGAGGTGTAAGCACCCCATTTTTGCCATCCCCAGCCAAATAGAACTTTACTGGTGTAAGAGAGCGGAGGGCGATGAAAATTTGGAAAGTACAGGGGAGGCGAGTGAAACTCTCTCAAACCAATAGTCGAGCAATTTCTCTGTGCTCTCTATGGTGTTCTGGGCTGAGCCAGAGTGTCCCCAATGTACAAGAGTCTTGGTGGACATATTCAGAAGGGTTGCGGGTCAATTCAAGGTTTGGACGCTAAGTGGTGATTTCAAAGCTGATTTTGGCAGGCCCTACAGCAAGGTCATGAAAAATACCTTCGAAATGATACCAGAATCACTCAATTCCGATATTAAACGAAGAAGATGTCGCGATTTTAGTCGGATTGAAATTGGCTTATTAAATCCAAGGGCTTCTCTATAAATTATCATAAATCAAGGATTTATTGGGCAAATTATCATGATTTAAATCGATCGGACTTCATTTGACCATATCTTGATCGTCCAACATCCAAATCCGACGATTCAAGTGCTAGTGCGCTTCATTGCCTGTCCTCTTCAAAATGGACATAAAGAATTTTGGACGGAAGCCGCCAGCGGGTCCCATGCAAAGTTGCCAATAGGATTATCGTCAAAACTCTAATTCTTCATATCTTGATCATCCGAAGTCCGAATCAGGCGATTCAAGTGTCAGTGTGCTCCATTGTCTGTCCTCTTCGAAATGGATGTAAAGAATTTTGGGCAGAAGCCGTCAGCAGGTCCCATGTAAAGTTGTCAGTAGGATTATCGTCAAAGCTTCAATTCTTCATATTTTGGTCATCTGACGTCCGAATCAGGTGATTCGAGCACCAGTGTGCTCCTTTGTCCGTCCTCTTCAAAGTGGACGTGGAAAAATCTGAGACAAAGGCCGTCGAAACTTTTCATGCAGAATTGCAAGCTGAGAGGATCCATAATAGAGAGAGAAATCAATCCAGTCCATACTTACTCAGTCCAACCCAGCTCAAGCTCGATTTAATCCAACTCCGTCAAACTCAACCAGTCCAGCCTGACCCAACCCAAACCGGCCCAGATCGAGTCAGGTCGGCCCATGTATGCACTTTATGTATTTTTTATATATATTTTATATACTATATACATTTATATATTATATAATATATGTTTTATATATGTTATATTATATATATTTTTATATATTATATTATTATAGTTTATATATATATATATATATATATATATATATATATATATATATATATATATATTCGGTCAAGAAAGGAGAATCCGATAAGGAAGGAAGAGAGAGAGAGAGAAAGAGAGAGAGAGGATGGGAAGAGAGAGGAAGGAGAAGAACCGAAAAATAAGGGAGATCGTAGAGGGAAAGATGGAGGTACCGCCACCTCCACCTTTCCCATAACCCAACTGTTCATCCCGCCACCTCTTGCTGCTAGCCTACACATCACCACCCCTCACCGCCACCTCTCCATGCCCCTACTCACTCCCATGCTGCCACTTATTTTCTTGAACCCAACCCCAGCCATGAAATCCGAAAAGGGAGAGAGAGAAGAAAGAGGCACGAAGAGAAGGAGTGGAAGAAAGAGAGAGAGAAGAGAGAAGGGGAGCTGCAAGACCAAGCTGCCACCTCCATCTTCTCCCTTACCGAGCAGCACCACCTACTCCTTGAGCCCAACCCACTCCCCAAATTTCCTTCATCAAACCCCTCTCCCATCGACACCTGCAATTCATCACCACGCTGCCCATCACCTCTCCCATACCCAGCCGCAAGAGCACATTGAGCCGATCACCAATCTGCCGGCCCAACTATTCATCCCATCACCTCCTTCATTAAGTCCAACTCCTTCATCGAGTCCCGCTCCCATCTGATCCGGCTCTAGCAGTAGCCATCACTGTTGGGGGAGTTTTTCCTATAAAAACCTCCACAGACCACCGAACCAGAAAAAGAGAGAGAAGAGAGAAGGGGAGCTGCAAGACCATGCTGCCACCTCCATCTTCTCCCTTACCGAGCAGCACCACCTACCCCACCAGTCCCAGCCGAATCACAGAATACTCTACGAACCACCTCCATTCGACAATACCCCAACTGCCCACCTACTAAAGACTGAATCCCACCTTGAGCCACCCGCCTGAACCACCAGTCGTAGCCTCCCCTGCTTGGTCATTTTTTTCTATAAAAACCCCCCAGACCACCGAACCAAAGGAGGAAGAGAGGTCGAAGATTCAAGGGCTGAGAGAGGGAGAGACAGAGGAGCAAGGAAGTGGAAGAAGAGAGAAGCAAAGGGAGGAATCCTCCAGGTAAATCCCCCCTCTTTTGCTTTCGTTTTTTTTTTTTTTTTGTTGTTGTTGCTCATTGCTAGCTGCACATCACCGCCCGACCCCTGCACCTTCACTCCATTGCCAAAACCACCGACCATACCCCACCATGATCAAACCTTCTCTCTCCTTATTGATTTGAACCATGGTTAGGAGATTTTGATGCAATCTGAGCCGTTTGACTGGATTGTTTAATGATGATTAATATGTTTATGTGATGAATTAAATTTGGATTATTTGATACATTTAATTTGAAAATTAATCTGATTATTTGATTCATTTAATTTTGGCCATTGATCTTGTAAGTTTGATGTGTTTTAATATTGGTCGTTGATCTTGTATTTTGGGTGATGAAATTGATCCGATGTGCTTGTAAATTTTATGTGATGAAAAATGATCCGACCCTAGGATGGGAATTTTATGTGATTGGTCCGACCATGTAATGGGAATTTTAATGTTGTTGGTCCGACCATATGATTGAAATTTTAATGTGGGTGACCCAACCATGTGATCTGAATTTTATGAGAGTTGATCACGATCATATGATTAGAATTTTAATGAGTTGATCATAGCCATTGATCTGAAATTTTGAAGTGATTCAAACCATTGGATTATCTTTGGAAGTGATGTTAATCAATTTGAATGGTTGGATTGTGATCTTGATAATCTGAACCGTTAGATGGTCTTTGAAATTGCTTTTAATCAATCAGAATGGTCATATTATCATGATGAGGGATCTGGACCATTAGATTATCTTTGGGAATGATTTAAATGAATCTGAATAGTTGGATTATGATCTTAAGTGATTTGAACCATTAGATTATCATTTTTTGAATTATCTTAACCATCGGATCTTGGTCATGAGTGTTTTTGATGAATCTGAATGGTTGGATTATGATCTTGAGTGATTTGAACCGTTGGATTGTCATCGTGGGTATTTTGAGTGACATAAATTGTTGAATCTGGATCATAATTGATTTAGACGAATCTGAGCCGTTGATTTCTTAGTCTGATCATGATTATATCTTAATGTGAGATCTGAGCCATTGATTTTGGTTGTTTTGATGAATCTGAGTGTTGATCATGATTATCAATGTTTTGAAGAGATCTAACCATTAGATTGAGGATCTAAGATTGTCTACATTGTTATATCCATGCATCTATCATGTTCACTTGATTACACTGTCATAGTGTGCACTACCATGCTTAGGATGCTTACACTGCTAGCTTTGTGCATACTACCATGTTTGATCTGTTGTTGTATGCTATGCTTGAATGATGTTTATGTCGGCAAGAACTTACTTTTCGCTACACCCTAGTCGAACTACCGTGCATGTACACCGATAGAAGACATTCCTAGGTGTGGGGACGTGCATGTAGGCACCCACATTCATGGGAAGGGTAATAATGAAAAATGATAAAAAATTTAATCAAGAATCATGAAGCCTAGCCCAAAAATTCCAAAATCAGGGTTGTAGGTTACAAGGGTAGTTTAGGACGATCCCTACCCCTTAGTTCATTTTCCCCTAGGGTACAGAGACCTAAATAGGTATGATGTGAATCCAACCATAGATCATCTAGGATCATCATTCGGTCCGACTGGACCACCCATATTCCGACCCAAGCGGGTCATCCAAAAATCCATCTCTTTCGAACTACGCGGATCCTGATTCTCAGGTCAATACCCTGAGATACGTAGGTAGTTTGGGAAAGAGACCCAAATACGGACCCATACTCCAATCTTGTAAAAATCATTCCATATCCTAGTCTCCTTGCTTGGCAAGACTCTATTCCTGTGCTTGTGAGTACGCATCTCTTTGCTTAGCGAGGTTCTACTTACGAGTACGCGTCCCCTTGCTTGGCGGGACTACCTCATTGCTTGGCGAGGTTCATCTGTTCCAAAGTCGTGCTTGCGAGCACACACCTCCTTGCCTTGCGAGGCTCTATCTTGAAGTCGTACTTGCGAATACGCACCTTAGTCTTGCGAGACTATCTTACATTCTACTCCCTGAGAGCCACACTCTACTCCCTGAGAGCCACACTCTACTCCTTGAGAGCCACACCCTACTCCCTGAGAGACATACCCTAGCCCTTAAGGTTACTTAATCCACCCAAAAACAAACTACGTTATACCTGATTTTCAAGACCTCTGGAATACGTAGGCAACTTGGAGGACTCTCCAAGTACGGTACCACATCATAGTATCCTTAGGTCCCCCACATCCATATCCATTTCCAAATCCATCTTCACTTCAATCCATATTTAGGCTATCTTTAGATTCAATCCCAATCATCATCAAGCATAAACTTCAACTTGAACAAATTGAATCTAAGAAAGCTTAATCATAATCCACATCCATAAACTTTAATCACTTTCCGTTTCGAACTACGTTTTTGGACTTGATTTCCAGGATTGGAATACGTAGGTAATTTGAGACATTTTGGACATCTCATATTCAGTCCATCACCGAACCATCTTTGGTTCGGTTCATTGTATATTATTTTATTTGTTTTCTTATTTCGAGAATATGTTTGGCTGAACTTAAGCTAGAAGAACTTAGCAACTTGGCATAAGATCCCCCATGAGCCTTAGTCATCATCCATTGACCATGAATAGCCAGAACCATAGAGTCTAAGGAAAGTAGAATCATATAGGAGGCCGATTTTCGGATCGGACAGCTTTGGGTGCCTAACACCTTCCCAAACTGTACTTTGAACGCTTACCCGTTCTCTGATAGACCAAAGCCGATATGTTGGGTCATGAGTCAATAGAAGTCTTATCTCAGGATGAGGCTACGTTTTAGGTCCTAGACCTTAATCTAGGTGGCGACTCCAAATCATTTACCGTCCATTCAGCATGGGTGGACATTTGTGAGACAGTTGTGAGGGCAAATGTCCACCCACGTTGAATGGACGATAAATGATTTGGAGTCGCCACCTAGATTAAGGTCTAGGACCTAAAATGTAGCCTCATCCTCAGATAAGACTTCTATTGACTCATGACCCAACATATCGGCTTTGGTCTATCAGAGAACGGGTAAGCGTTCAAAGTACAGTTTGGGAAGGTGTTAGGCACCCAAAGCTGCCCGATCCAAAAATTGGCCTCCTATATGATTCTACTTTCCTTAGACTCTATGGTTCTGACAATTCATGGTCAATGGATGATGACTAAGGCTCATGGGGGATCTTATGCCAAGTTGCTAAGTTCTTCTAGCTTAAGTTCAGCCAAACATGTTCTCGAAATAAGAAAACAAATAAAATAATATACAATGAACCGAACCAAAGATGGTTCGGTGATGGACTGAATATGAGATGTCCAAAATGTCTCAAATTACCTACGTATTCCAATCCTGGAAATCAAGTCCAAAAACGTAGTTCGAAACGGAAAATGATTAAATTTTATGGATGTGGATTATGATTAAGCTTTCTTAGATTCAATTTGTTCAAGTTGAAGTTTATGCTTGATGATGATTGAGATTGAATCTAGAGATAGCCTAAATATGGATTGAAGTGAAGATGGATTTGGAAATGGATATGGATGTGGGGGACCTAAGGATACTATGATGTGGTACCGTACTTAGAGAGTCCTCTAAGTTGCCTACGTATTCTAGAGGTCTTGGAAATCAGGTATAACGTAGTTTGTTTTTGGGTGGATTAAGTAACCTTAAGGGCTAGGGTATGTCTCTCAGGGAGTAGGGTGTGGCTCTCAAGGAGTAGAGTGTGGCTCTCAGGGAGTAGAGTGTGGCTCTCAGGGAGTAGGGTGTGGCTCTTAGGGAGTAGAGTGTGGCTCTCAGGGAGTAGAGTGTGACTCTCAGGGAGTAAAATGTAAAATAGTCTCACAAGACTAAGGTGTGTATTCGCAAGTACAACTTCAAGATAGAGCCTCGCAAGGCAAGGAGGTGTGTGCTCGCAAGCACGACTTTGGAACAGATGAACCTCGCCAACCAAAGAGGTAGTCCTGCCAAGCAAGGGGACGCGTACTAGTAAGTAAAACCTCGCTAAGCAAAGAGATGCGTACTCACAAGTACAGGAATAGAGTCTCGCCAAGCAAGGAAACTAGGATATGGAATGATTTTTACAAGATTGGAGTATGGGTCCATATTTGGGTCTCTTTCCAAACTACCTAGTATCTCAGGGTATTGACCTGAGAATCAGGATCCGCGTAGTTCGAAAGAGATGGATTTTTGGATGACCCACTTGGGTCGGAATATGGGCGGTCCAGTCGGACCGAATGATGATCCTAGATAATCTATGGTTGGATTCACATCATACCTATTTAGGTCTCTGTACCCTAGGGGAAAATGAACTGAGGGGTAAGGATCGTTCTAAACTACCCTTGTAACCTACAACCCTGATTTTGGAATTGTTGGGCTAGGTTTCATGATTCTTGATTAAGACTTTTATCATTTTTCATTATTACCCTTCCAATGAATGTAGGTGCCTACATGCACGTCCCCACACCTAGGAATGTCTTCTATCAGTGTACATGCACGACAGTTCGACTAGGGTGTAGCGAAAAGTAAGTTCTTGCCGACATAAACATCATTCAAGCATAGCATACAACAACAGATCAAACATGGTAGAATGCACAAAGCTAGCAGTGTAAGCATCCTAAGCATGGTAGTGCACACTATGACAGTGTAATCAAGTGAACATTATAGATGCATGGATATAACAATGTAGACATTCTTAGATCCTCAATCTAACGGTTAGATCTCTTCAAAACATTGATAATCATGATCAACACTCAGATTCATCAAAACAACCAAAATCAATGGCTCAGATCTCACATTAAGATATAATCATGATTAGACTAAGAAATCAATAGCTCAGATTCGTCTAAATCAATTATGATCCGGATTCAACAATTTATATCACTCAAAATACCCACGATGACAATCCAACGGTTCAAATCACTCAAGATCATAATCCAATCATTCAGATTCATCAAAAACACTCATGATCAAGATCCGATGGTTAAGATAATTCAAAAAATGATAATCTAATGGTTCAAATCACTTAAGATCATAATCCAACCATTTAGATTCATTTAAATCATTCCCAAAGATAATCTAATGGTCCAGATCCCTCATCATGATAATATGACTGTTCCGATTGATTAAAAGCAATTCCAAAGACCATCTAACGGTTCAGATTGTCAAGATCACAATCCAACCATTCAGATTGATTAACATCACTTCCAAAGATAATCCAATGGTTTGAATCACATCAAAATTTCAGATCAATGGCTATGATCAACTCATTAAAATTCTAATCATATGATCGTGATCAACTCTCATAAAATTCAGATCACATGGTTGGATCACCCACATTAAAATTCCAATCATATAGTCGGACCAACCACATTAAAATTCCCATTACATGGTCGGACCAATCACATAAAATTCCCATCCTAGGGTCGGATCATTTTTCATCACATAAAATTTACAAGCACATCGGATCAATTTCATCACCCAAAATACAAGATCAACGGCCAATATTAAAACACATCAAACATACAAGATCAATGGACAAAATTAAATGAATCAAATAATCAGATTAATTTTCAAATTAAATGTATCAAATAATCCAAATTTAATTCATCACATAAACATATTAATCATCATATTAAACAATCCAATCAAACGGCTCAGATTGCATCAAAATCTCCTAACCATGGTACAAATCAATAAGGAGAGAGAAGGTTTGATCATGGTGGGGTATGGTTGGTGGTTTTGGCAATGGAGTGAAGGTGCAGGGGTCGGGCGGTGATGTGCAGCTAGCAGTGAGCAACAACAACAACAACAAAAAAAAACGAAAGCAAAAGAGGGGGGATTTACCTGGAGGATTCCTCCCTTTGCTTCTCTCTTCTTCCACTTCCTTGCTCCTCTGTCTCTCCCTCTCTCAGCCCTTGAATCTTCGACCTCCCTTCCTCCTTTGGTTCGGTGGTCTGGGGGGTTTTTATAGAAAAAAATGACCAAGCAGGGGAGGCTACGACTGGTGGTTCAGGCAGGTGGGTCAAGGTGGGATTCAGTCTTTAGTAGGTGGGCAGTTGGGGTATTTTCGAATGGAGGTGGTTCGTGGAGTATTCTGTGATTCGGCTGGGACTGGTGGGGTAGGTGGTGCTACTCGGTAAGGGAGAAGATAGAGGTGGCAGCATGGTCTTGCAGCTCCTCTTCTCTCTTCTCCCTCTTTTTCTGGTTCGGTGGTCTGTGGGTGTTTTTATTGGAAAAACTCCCCCAACAGTGAGGCTACTGCTGGAGCCAGATCAGATGGGAGCGGGACTCGATGAAGGAGTTGAACTTGATGAAGGAGGTGATGGGATGAACAGTTGGGCCGGCAGATTGGTGATCGGCTCAATGTGCTCTTGCGGCTGGGTATGGGAGAGGTGATGGGCAGCGTGGTGATGAGTTACAGGTGTCGATGGGAGAGGGGTTTGATGAAGGAGATTTGGGGAGTGGGTTGGGCTCAAGGAGTAGGTGGTGCTGCTCGGTAAGGGGGAAGATGGAGGTGGCAGCATGTTCTTGCAGCTCCCCTTCTCTCTTCTCTCTCTCTCTTTCTTCCACTCCTTCTCTTCGTGCCTCTTTCTTCTCTCTCTCCCTTTCTGGATTTCATGGCTGGAGTTGGGTTCATGAAAATAAGTGGCAGCATGGGAGTGAGTAGGGGCATGGAGAGGTGGCGGTGAGGGGTGGTGATGTGCAGGCTAGCAACAAGAGGTGGCGGGATGAACAGTTGGGTTATGGGAAAGGTGGACGTGGCAGTACCTCCATCTTTCCCTCCACCGATCTCCCTTATTTTTTGGTTCTTCTCCTTCCTCTCTCTTCCCATCCTCTCTCTCTCTCTTTCTCTCTCTCTCTTTTCCTTCCTTATCGGATTCTCCTTTCTTGACCGAATATATATATATATATAATATATAAAAATATATATATTAATATATTATAACATATATAAAACATATATTATATAATATATAAATGTATATAGTATATAAAATATATATAACAAATACATAAAGTGCATACATGGGCCGACCCGACTCGATCTGGACCGGTTTGGGTTGGGTCAGGCTGGACTGGTTGAGTTTGACGGGGTTGGACTAAATCGAGCTTGAGCTGGGTTGGGCTGAGTAAGTATGGACTAGATTGATTTCTCTCTCTATTATGGATCCTCTCAGCTTGCAATTCCGCATGAAAAGTTTCGACAGCCTTTGTCTCAGATTTTTCCACGTCCACTTTGAAGAGGACGGACAAAGGAGCACATTGGTGCTCGAATCACCTGATTCGGACGTCAGATGACCGAAATATGAAGAATTGAAGCTTTGACGATAATCCTACTGGCAACTTTGCATGGGACCCGCTGACGGCTTCTGCCCAAAATTCTTTACGTCCATTTCGAAGAGGACAGGCAATGGAGCACACTGGCACTTGAATCGCCTGATGTCACACCCCAAGT